>CM053601.1:20917953-20938998 GCA_028646575.1 Pseudocheirus occidentalis
AAAACGGGACTGCATTGTGTGTTCTAACAGGAAAACACCTGGTGGCAGGCATCAAACCACTTATTACTGTCAAACGTGCACTAAACAGCCTGCAATGCATATTGGGGAGTGTTTCAAAACTTATCATACTGTACAAAATTATAAACAATAAAATATTGTTTTTTTTGCAAATAGACATTCCTCGATGTCACCCAATTCATATAAGTCCAATATCATTATAATACGTTACTTGGTTCCAAAATTATACTAAATAATACGAGAGTCTGTAAATGCACGTTTTCACTGCAAGATAGCGTCAAGTAGCTGGTAGCCAATGTCCAGAATGGTTCGGAGTGCAAAGGGTTAAAGGAGTGCATTCATTTTATTTTCAATCCATTTTAAAATAAATTGTTACAAACTTATTTTAAAAAAAAACATTTTAAAAGAGCATTTATTCTGATCACTTTCAGGTCTGACACATAGATAACACGAGGTAAACTCACCAATTGTATAAACAACTTCAACATCATTCAGTTGAGAGTCTGTAATGCTGTTCTTGGCTTCACCCTTCACTTCCCCAAGGAGAAAACCTTCCTATGGGGTACAAAAAAGAAGCAATACATGAAATAAACTAACAGTTACTGTATCTTTACTAATGAGTTCATTTCAAACCTAAGCATCTACAATATGCTAGGTACTAAAGAAGATATAAAAGAATACTTCACTCAGCCTATCTGAGGAGAAGGCAGGAATGAATCAAGTAACAGGAAAAGACAATATGTCAAAACCAATGGTTCGGGTAATATAATAATTGTGATAAGGGGAAGATTAATATGAACTGTATTACTGGGAATTAACCATCTCCTGACCCCCATGCATGGGGATGGTCCAAAATGAGGTTCTTAGCCTTCTCCTCTATGATCTCATCAACTCCCAAAGGTTCAAGTATCATTTTTATACAGATGATTCATGAATAGATACATATCCAGCCCT
This sequence comes from Pseudocheirus occidentalis, assembly GCA_028646575.1. Classification (NCBI taxonomy): domain Eukaryota; kingdom Metazoa; phylum Chordata; class Mammalia; order Diprotodontia; family Pseudocheiridae; genus Pseudocheirus; species Pseudocheirus occidentalis. The sequence continues at coordinate 20,918,926 of CM053601.1, forward strand.
AAACTTTCTCTTAAATTGCAGTTCCACATTACCAACTGCCTTCTTGGGCATCTTGGGCAACTCAAGCACAATATATCCCAAACAAACCTCATTATCTTCCCCTCTGACCTATCCTTTCTCCAAACCTTTCTATTCCTGTCGAGGATGCCACCAATCTTCCTGTCAGCCAAATCTGAAACTTGGGAATCATCAATGACCCTTTCTGCTACCCCTGAAATCTCTAATACACTGCCCAGTCTTTTCAGCTCTGTATCAACATCTTTCCTATCCATACCCTTTTTCCCCCCTCATGTAGTCTCTACCTATTTTGGATCTACATTATGCCTGAACTGTGGCATAACCTAATCAGCCTCTTCCCTGCTTTCCTTAGTTCCTTTTTTTCCTAACTCCTCCACAGCTGCCAAAATAATCTTCCCGAATCACAAGTCTAATTATGTTACTCCTTGCTCAAAAATCTCCAGTGGTTTTCAAAACACCAACTCACCCTGGCATTTAAAATCCTTTAGTCTGGCTCCAGCCTAACTTTGCAGATTTATGTCACATATATTTACATAACAACCTAAATGGCCTACTCCAAGTTCCCTGAACATAATGTCCCATCTCTCACCTGCACTCCTATGAGCAAGCTATTTTCTATGCCTTTTAGAAGGCTTAGCTTCCTTTCATACTTAGCTGTGGCACTACTTTCCTTACGATCTCTTCCCTAATTCCTCCAGTTAAAATTCCTTCCTCAAATTATACTATATTTATTTCTGTTTATATGTTGTATCCCACCAGAATAGAAGTTCTTTGAAGGAGGGGCTTTTTTGTTGTCTTTGTTAACTATCCAGTACTTAGCACAGTGCCCAAACATAGCAAGCTCTTACTGTTTACTGAATGAAGCAGGACCACAATCTCAACCCTGAAGGTAGGACTTAGTTAACTAGCATTTATCGCTGCATCAAAAGATATACCCATTGTGTGCCAGACACTGTGCTAAGTGCTGAGGTTATAAAGAAAAATAAAAACAAATCCTGTTCTCAAGGAGTTCACTGTCTAATGGAGAAAAGGACATTCCTGGTAAGAGAAAGTCTATGTGTTAAGGTCTGGAATCGGGAAAGCATGCCAGGCTCTGAAGACAGTGACAGTCGGGTTAAAGGTGAAAGTTCCTGGCATATAGGAAAGGTAAAACTCAAATACAGAGAGACCTGAATGCTCAAAGGAGTTGGAGTTTTATTCTCTGCATAATAAAGATTCACAGGATTCACTGGAGATTACTGAGGCATATCAATCAACAAGCACCTCTGCCATTACAGGCATATGGATAAAAAAAACTGTCCATGCCCTTAAAGAGCAAATCAAAGGTAAATACAATTGGGGCACTGGAGGAGGGAGGAGCTAGCGGCTGAGGGCTTAAGAAAGGTCTCACACCGGACATGTGAATGAGCTGAGCTTTGAAGAACTTTAGGCATTCTGAGAGGCAGGTACCAAAGGAAACAGGACCATCTGATAAAAGGCAGGAGGCAGAATAAACATTCTGTGGCTCTCAACCTTCCTAATGCCAAGACCTTTTAATATGCATATGTGGGCGGACTCACCTGCAGATAGGTAGAGGAGTGGTGTCTCCGTTCCTGAGACCCTAAGACCGTGGAAATACCTGTTTTCTGATGGTCTTAGGTGATCCCATTCGACCCCCAAAGGGGTCATGACCCACAGGTTGAGAACCAATGGTTTAGAGCAGCAGTTCTCAATCTGTGGGTTATGTTCAATTTGTAACAATGAAAATACACCCTGCACATCAGATATTTACATTACAATTCATAACAGTAGCAAAATTAGTTATGAAGTAGCAATGAAAATCATTTTATGGTTGGGAGTCACCACAGCATGAGGAACTGTATTAAAGGGTTGCAGCATTAGGAAGGTTGAGAACCACTGGTTTAAAGGAACAGCACGTGGGGTCATGTGGCTGGAAACAGGCTGCATGAAGAGTAGTCATGTGTAATAAATCTGAAAAGAAGGGCAGGAGAACATCAACAAAGAGTTTTACTGCACATATCAAATTGAGGAGTTTGTTTTTGATTCTAAATTCCACTGAGCATGAGTTTGCCACGGTCACATCTACCCTGGATGAATTAAGATAGGGAAAGCCCTGGGCCAGGAAGACCAATCAGAAGGCTACTGTTCTATAAGTAGTTTAGCAAAAATATATTAAGGTCCTAAACCAGCTGGCAGGAGAGGGAAGGTTCACTGAAAAAAATTTTTTTGATATCTTTTATTTTAAAATGAGTCATTTCTAGCCAAAGCCCTTCTCACCCTCCTCCCTGGCAAGCTTTCCCTGATAACAAAGTTACAGGCAACTAATTTGGCAACCATACTCCCTGCCTATGCAACATTCCAAATCCACCGACCTCCACCTCTCCAATGGAAAGAATCTCCTCTCCTGGGCCAAGTGTAATTGGACATCACAATGAGGTGCATGATTCTATATCTACCTCATTTCTCACAATACTTGCACATGATCAGATTTTCGAAGTGAGGAAGAATAAATAATAAAGAATGGGAGGATGAGGTGCCTTTGACATAAAGATCAAGGTTAAAAGAGAAGTGGGTATGACAGGATTAAGTCAGTGTTTTAGGAGATTAATCTATCCGACTGAAAAAAGAGAGTGATACATGAAGACGTGCTGTGCTGTCTAAAGGTAAGGATGCCTATGGAAGCCAATTATTTTAAATGGGTTACAAGTTCTCACACCAGTACCTTTTTTTTTTAATTAGGAAGGTATGAATATTCCTGGAAATTTAAAATAAATATACATGCAGGTCTGTAATCTCACCTCTATAAAAGGCCCAGTGTTTTTACAACACGGTTAAACTGCTTAGTTTTATGTTCTAAAGACTTCTCAAGGATTTATATTCTTCACTTCACAACAGCCAAAAAGACAAAAAGAAAGATGGTACTTTTACAAATCAAGTTGTGGTGGCCAAGAAAAATTCATTATGCTTATTAAGTTCCAGTCTCAAGTATTCTGGGCTGCTTCCAAGAATAACAACGAAAATGATACTGTGGAAAAACTTTTGAAAGACTAAGGAAAAGGTAACATAAGAAGAGCCAAATTTGGATTAATGGGTAAGAGGTTGCTGTTTGTCCTTCCTTCTCAAAGAGGACCGAGACATCAGGGAGGTGAAGCCGAGACTTGCAAGTGAATGGGATTTAAGTGAGGCAGGACTGTGCAAAGTCACCAGCCTCACTTTATCCTCCGGAGCCGTCTGGGTCCTGTGGCGAGATACAGATCAGAGAAACTGGAGAGGGCCCTGAATGGGTAAGAGGAGAGTTTTCCGGAGTGGAAAAATATAAAACATCCACAGCTACCAAAAAAAAAAAAAAAAGCCTCCAACCAGCAAGAAGAGCAAACACAAATTAAAGCCACTCGAAGTAAGATGATACAATGTGGATAATGACACACGTGAGAGGGGCTGCAAGAAGACAGGCAAGCACGGAACGCTGGAGGAGCAATTGGAACCACGGCCCCACGGTCACTTAGCCGGGACTCTGACCCACAGACTCCTAGTAAAGGGCTGCCCATCACACGGGGAGGGGCCGAACGAGTCACGGTGTGGACACACGGCGTCCTAAGGACGCCGCGCGGGGGCGGAGAAGCCGGGACGACAGACACGCAGAGACACGGACCCGCGGGGCGCGCACAACCGGCCGTGAAATAATTCACACAAACCGCTCCATAGGGAAGAGCCTCGAGCGCCACGCTCAGGCCCACCCGTGCAGCGGCCCCGAATCCGGCGTCGGCTTTGGAGACGGCAGGTGTGTCTGGGGCTTGGGAACGTTAGTAAGATGAGTAACAGAACTACACGTCCAACTAAGGCTGTAGCCGTCCCCCCTCCCCCACCCCGTGGAGCCCGGATCCGTTTAAAACCTAATACCCGGCAAAAGTAAAAAGCACAGCCGGGCCCGGGGGCTGCTCGCCCCCCCCCCCCGCCGGGCCCTGGACCGCGCCCCCCCTCCCGGCTCTTTGACGTCACCGAGGCTCCGACGGTGGGGGGAGGGGAAGCTCGAGGGGTCCGGCGGTCAGCGGCTAAGCTCCCCTGGGGGGGGTCTAGGGGAGCCCCTCACCCGCCCCACCCCCCGCTCGTGGCCGTGACTTCTGGTGGCCTCACCGTGTCGGCGTTGGAGTTCAGGTGCTGGAAAGCGAGGGAGCCGAACACAAACCCCGAGATCATCGCCGACGTGCTCTCGCCCTCCATGCTGTCGTTGAGGCCCTGGCCTCCAGTGTCCGGGCGCTCCGCGCGCGCGCGTTCCCTCCCCCCGCCGCCTCCGAGGCTTCCGGGAGCCTGCAGAGTGCGCGGAGCGGCGGGGGAGCGCAGGCGGCGCGCAGGCGGCGCGCGCCTAGAGCGCCCTCTGCCGGCCGAGGCGGCCCCCAGTAGCGAGGGCCTCGGCCTCCTCGACCGCCTGGTGGGATGGAGGGGGCTGCTCGGCCGCATCCCTGCTTTGCAGATCGGGAAAAAGCTCGAAATGACCTGCGGGCACAGTGCCCCGCTCCGAGTAGCGCTCTCAAAAGGAGAACTAAAGCAAGAGCCCGCGTAAAGAGACCCCTCCAAGGGTCGCCCACGTGCGCACAGCTGAGAGGAGCTGCGGCGTGGGGGCCCGCACCCGCGAGCTACCCAGCACAGCGCAGGCGCAGTTCGGCCCGCTCCTGCGCTTTCGTGCTTTAGGAGAATTGGCGTCAACTGCAACAAAGTGGCTTTCATAATGAATACTTGCAAGCGCACTTGGTTGCATTTTGTTTTGATGATGCTAATATGATTCTGGGAAGACAGTCTGGAGTAGCCAATGAAGCTGTTGAAGTTTTTTTTTCCCTAAAATCATCATTTGGAACTTTAAATCATCAATTGCAATTATCACTTGATAATGCATTATCTGAAGTAAAACAATCATTTTGAGGTATTTCTACATATAATGTACCCTGTTTATTCCTGATCTAATAAATATGAAAACAATTAGAAACTGTAAGAACTTAAAACTGAAATGATCAAAACTGGTCAGCACTAGGTCCAAGAAAGGAAGCATATAGGTTATCAGCAAGCTTATCCTGCATAATATGTATATTTTTCAGGTTCTTATTCTGGTTAGTTAAGGAGGTTACCAAACTTTCATTTCTAGCAACACTTTGCCTTAATGAAAATTTCACTACATTCAACTGTATTATAGCTAAGACCCACTAACATTCAGTAAGCCCCCAAATTTTTAAGATTGCTACTGGAAAGTATGAATCTCAAGTTGAAAACTGAATTAAGTGAAGGGGCAGCTAGGTGGCACAGTGAATAGAGCACCGGCCCTAGAGTCAGGAGTACCTGAGTTCTAATCCAGCCTCAGACACTTAACACAAAAAACTAGCTGTGTGACCTTGGGCAAGTCACTTAACCCCAACTGCCCTCCAAAAAGCAAAAAAAAAAAAAAACTGAATTAAGTGAGATAAGTTCAAAGACATTCCATTTAATAAAATAATACATATCATGTTTTTCGTAGGAATAGGCCTCTAGAAAATACAATTCAACAGATTACTTTATGTCAATTATTGGATTTGAACAATGAAAGTATTTAAATAATTTCTATTTGATAGAATCTCTACTTGATCTTATAAAAAACTTCTTGGTCTAACATTTAAATTTTAAATTATTTTTCTTTATTAGAACAATCTATTGGACCATATAAAAAACTATCCACGGATAGCTGGTGAAAAAAAAAAGCACGATTTAAGCAAACTTTAAAACATGAAATTGATTTGAACACTTTTGTGAGTTTTCTAGATAACAATGTAGAATCAAGGTTCCAGTCCCTACCACTATACACAGGATACAGGGCAGGTCTGCCCCAAAAGAATTCATCCACTTAAGCCTTCTTTTAGTCAGAGTAGTGAGGTCTTATAGCACTGTTTGGGCAATCTGCAAAATTTAATGGGGTGGGGGGAGGAGAAGGAGAAAAAGGAAGAAAAGGAAGAGGAGGAGAAACTGATATAATTGATCAATACAACAAAAATCTGAAAACGTGTCCACCCTTGTAAACAAACTTGGCACATATGCAAAGGGATAGTGTGGGGGTGCTTTTTTTCCCCCCACATTTCTTCCTTTGAACAAACATGCTTGTTTTTCCCTAATTTTGAAACACTGGCTTTTGAGCTTTTTTCACGGTTCTTTTCATTTCTGTCGTTGTCATTGTGCATCAGTTTTTCTGACCTCTCCTAATTGACTTTACATTGTATAGATCAGGGCTCTCAAACCCACAGCCAGGGTCTGTGGCTTAAAAATCTCCAGTGCTTCCGTAACTTAAGATGTAATTTGGAAATATTTAACAAAAGAAATAAAAGATACATTAGAAATCAAATTAATTTGTCTTTTTAAAAAGTTGACATGACTCCTACAGGGATCTTCTTTTACATGAGTTTGGCAGCGCTGATGCAGACCTTTCTGTGGGTCTCCCCGTACATCACCTTCTTCATTTTTTACAGCACAGTAATATTCCATCGTATTTATGTACCACAGTTTCTCTAAGCCATAGGTATCTACTTTGTTTCCAATTTCTTATCATAAAAAGTACTGCTATAAATATTTTGGTGTATTGAGGGACTTTCTTCTTATCAATAACCTCCCCCCAAGGCTTAATGCTGGTAACTGAATCTCTAGGGCAAAAGGTATGGACATTCAGGTTCATTTGGATATTAACATGAATTATTTTTTTCATTTTTTCCCCCTCACAATGTATAATCTGAAGCTAGCATTGGTTTGCCACGAGTGTCTCCAGCAATATATTTTCCTTTTAGAATCTTTTCAGGAAAATAGATTAAGGGAACTTTTCTTTCCCAAGAGCTGTTCTGAGCATTTTAATTTATTGAGAGGAGAGGCTGGAGGAGCCAATCTTTTGTTTATGTGAAACTGTGGTTTTGATTGTTATTTTTGGTCTGTATTGGAAACAAAGTTTTTTACATTTTTTAAAGTATGGACATTTAGTTAACTCTATTTACATAATTCCAAATTGCTTTCCAGAATTATACTGATACAGAGTTTGATCAACAATGCACTAGTTTGCCTATTTTCTTATACCCCACCCCCAATACTGACTATTCTCATCTTTTATCGTCTTTGCCAATTTGTAGGGCATAAGACAGAGCCTAAGGATGGTTATTTGCATGTCTTATTATTAGTGATTTAAAGCATTCTTTCATAAGGTTCTGAATACCTTGCAATTGTTCTTCTGAGAATTGTTCATGTCCTTTGACTACTTATATATTGGTTATACATGTATATATGTGTGTATATATACATATGTGTATGTATGTATGTATGTGTGTACACACACACACACACACACACACACATACATACATATAAACTAGGTTATACAATAGAGCACTGGGCCTGGAGTCAGAAAGACCTGAGTTCAAAATGGATCTCAGAGATATACCACCTGTGTGACCCTGGGTGAGTCACTTAACCCTGTTTGCTTCACTTTCCTCATCAGTAAAATGAGCTAGAGGAGGAAAGGGCAAACCAGTTCAGTAGCTTTGCCAAGAAAACCTCAAATGGGGTCATAAAGAGTCAGACACAATTGAGATGACTGAACAACTATCTATCTATAGTATGTATGTGTGTATATATATGTATGTATATTTAGTATATATGACTGTTATCAGGGAACTTTGATACAAAGTTTTCCTCCATTCAACCACTTCTTTTCTTATCCTAGGTGCATTTTTGTTTTTGCAGAAAATTTTCAGTTTCTTAATATTTAAATTTACCAATTTTATCTTCTATCATTGTCTTTAACCACTTTTTGGTTGAGACTTCATAACTGTGAAAAGTATTCAATCTATCTTCTAATATTTTTATATTACAATCTTTAACATGTCCATTTAGATCATATTGTACAATATTTGTATCTAAGACAAATTTCTGTTAGATTGCTTTCTGGTTTTACAAAGAATTTTTATCAAATAGAAAATTATGTCCGAAGTAATTAATTTTTTCTGATATATTAGATACTGGGTTATTGATTCTCATAGTTTCTGATCCGCCACCCCCCCAGTCTGTTCCACTGATCTAACCCTGTTTTTTAAGCTAGTAATAGATTACTTTGATGCCTCTTGCTTTAAAATACAGTTTGAGGTCTAAAAGTGCTATTCTACTTTCATTCCTACATTTTCTTTTCATAATTTCCCTTAATAGCCTGTATCTTTTACTTTTCCAAATGAATTTTGTCATTATTTTATTGATTTATGTAAAATATTCCTATGATATTTTAACTGGCATAGTATTAAAACTGCAAATTAACTTTGATTGCATGGTAATTTTTTATTGGCATCAATCAGCCATGAGCACTGAATATTCCTGCAGCTATTTAAATTATTCTATTAAAATTATTCTTTATTGCTTGAAGAAGCACTTTCTAATTAAATCTATGTCTGTATGTGTGTGTGTGTGTGTGTGTGTGTGTGTGTGTGTGTGTGTTCGCGCAAGCGTGCTTTGGTAGATTGATTTCCAAATAGTTTATGTACTTTGTAGTAATGTGGTATGGGATTTTCTTTTATTATTGACTCTTGGATTTCAAAATGCAGTTGATTTTTAAGGATTTATTTTGTAGTTTCCAACTTCACCTGGCCTATTAATTGTCTCGATCAGTATCTTTGTTGACTCTTATGATTTTCTAAATAAACCATTATATCATTTACAAATAGGGATAGTTTTATCTCCTCTTGATCTGTCTTTGTCACTTTAATCTTTTTTTCTAGTCTTCCAGAACCCTATCTATCCATTATGTATGACGTTTACTTTCGGTTTTAGATAGCTATTTTTCATGAGATTAAAAAAAGGTCCTATATCCACATTCAGAGAAAAACCTAGAAAGAACAGAGTTTAAATGGAGACTGAAGCAATCTACATGCTATCATTCTTTTTCATATTTGGTTTTTCTTTCTTCTTTCCCATTGTTCACTCCATTGGCTACAACCCTTCTATACAACCAGACTAATGTCCAATGCGAAAATATTTGCAGATCCAATACTTGATTGCATGCCGCCCTGGGTGGGGGTGGGGGGGTGGGAGGGAAGAAAATTTGAAACTCAAAGAGATTATGGAACTGAATATTGTAAACTAAAAGTAAATAAACAAATCAAATTAAAAAATAAAAAAAGGTCCTTCCGTGCCTATACTTTGTAGTGTTTTTAGCCAAAATAAGTCAAAATGGTTATACTTAAAAAAATATGCATAGAACTGTATCCTCTACTTAGGAAATGAATTTCCCAAAATAGAGGTTGTACTTGTAGTTCAACTACAAGTTAGTAAAACTAGTTAATAGTTTTACATAAACCTCTCTTCTATGAGTAGAAATACATTGTTTGTTGTTATTCAGTCATTTTAGTTCCATCTGACTCTTCATGACCCCAGTCCATCTTCCCTTCTATCACCCTCCCTTCCTTTTTATTCCTTTCCCTCCTATTTCCTTGTAGGGGTAAGGTAGATTTCTATACCCAATTGAGTGTGTTTTGAGCCAGTTCTGAATGAGATTCAAGTATTGTTCACTAAGCCCCCACCTTCCCCTCCACTGTAAAAGCTCTTTTGCACCTCTTTCATAATAATTTGCCTCCATTCTACCTCTCCCTTCCCCCTTCTCCCTCTTTCTTATCCCTATTATTTTTTTTTTAGATATTATCTTATCATAGTCAACTCATACCCTTTCCCTCTGTCTATATGTGCTCCTTCTAACTGCCCTAATAATGATCAAGTTCTTAGGAGTTAATTACATGTACCATCTTCCCATATAGGAATGGAAACAGTTTAACCTTGAATTGAATTGAATCCCTTATGATTCCTCTTTCCTGTTTACTTTGTTATGCTTCCCTTGAGTCTCGTATTTGAAAGTCAGAATTTCTATTTACCTCTACTTTTGCTTGAAAAATCCATTTCATTAAATCTCTACTTTTCCCATTAAACTATTATACTCAGTTTTGCTGGGTAGGTATTTCTTGGTTGTAATCCTAGCCCCCTTTGCTCTCTGGAATATCACATTCCAAGCCCTCTAGTCCTATAGATAGAAGCCCCTCCATCTTGTGTGATCCTGACTGTGGCTCCATAATATTTGAATTATTTCCTTCTGGTAGCTTGCAATATGTTTCTCTGGAATTTGGCTATAATATTCCTGTAAGTCTTCATTTCGGGATCTCTTTCAGGAGGTGATCAATGGATTCTTTAAATGTCTATTTATCCTCTAGGATTCTAGGCTCTAGGATAATATGATGTCTAAGCTCTTTTTCAAAAAATCATGGCTTTCAGGTGGACCAATAATTCTTAAATTATTTCTTCTTGATCTATTTTCAGTTGTTTTCCTAAGGAGATACTTCACTTTTTCTTCTTTTTTTTTTTCCAACTTTGTTCTATTGTTTTTTGATATTCCACAAAATCATTAAGAGTCCACTTGCCCAATTCTATTTTTTTTTGGCGGGGGAAGGGCAAGGCAATTGGAGTTTTAGTGACTTGCCCAAGGTCACATGGTTAGTAAGTGTTAAGTGTCTGAGGCCAGATTTGAATTCAGGTCCTCCTGACTCCAGAGCTGGTGCTCTGTGCACTACACCACCTACCCCATCACCCCTCCCCCCTGCCCCATTTTAATTTTTAAGGAACTATTTCTCCAGTGAGCTTTTGTTTCTATTTGACCAATTCTACTTTTTAAGGAGTTCTTAGTGAATTTTTGTGCATCTTTTTCTGTTTAGCCAATTCTGATTTTTTAATTCTTCTTTTCAGTGGACTTTTGTGCCTCTTTTACCATTTGGCCTATTCTGTTTTTTAAGTTATTATTCTCTTCAGTATTTTGTGTGTGTGTGTGTATTTCTTTTACTTTTTGACTTTTACTGTTGACTTTTTTCATGATTTTTTTTCATGATTTTCTTGTATTACCACCATTTCTTTTCCCAATTTTTCCTCTACCTGTCTTATTTTATTTTAAAAATCCCTTTTGAACTCTTCTAGGACTTCTTTTGGGGTCAGAGACCAATTTACATTTTGCTTTGAGGATTTGGACATAGTTGTTTTGATTTTTTTGTATTCTTCTGAGTGTGTGTTTTGACCTTCCCTGTCACCATAGTAACTTTCTATGGCCAGATTCTTTTTCTCTTGTTTGCTCATTTTTCCAGCCCATTTCTTGACTTTTGACTTTATGTTAAAGTTGAGCTCTGCTCCTGGGGTAGAGGAGCAACTATCTCAAGCTTTAGGTTCTTTGTGCAGCTGTTTTCTGAGCTAGTTCTGGGGGTCTGAAAATTTTCAGTCCTTCCAACATGTTATGATCTAAGGAGAGTCGTGGTCAGTGCTCTGGCCTGTGAGTGGTCACAAGTACTCTTTTCCACCCTGGAACTGTGATGGGGTCCCTTCTTCCCTGCAGTACCTATGCTATCGTTCCTCCCTGTCCTCGGACTAAGACCAAGAACCATATCTAGGCAATGATGTAACAGTCTTGCATCCAGTGCCAGCAAAGGGACCCCTGTAAAAATTTGCTTCTGACCAGTTGTCCAACCCCCTTGCTGTCTGGGTGCTAAGACCTTTGGAAACTACTGCCAATTCAGTCTCTGCTGCCGGATTGCCAGGGTGTGAGCTGTGCTGGACTGCGCTCCACTTTAATCCCTTTGATATAGATCCTTCTTGCTGACATTCTAAGTTGTCTTGTGGTAGAAAATGGTTTTGCCCCATCCTTTTGTTGGTTTTGCTGCTCTAGAATTCATTTTGAAGCATTATTTTATAGTTGTTTGGAAGGAAATTTGAGAGAGCTTAGGTGAGTATCTTTACTCTGTCATGTTGGCTCTGTGCCCCACCTGCCACATTGTTTTATCAAATGCCAAAATAAAACAGAAGTGGAAGTAGAAAGGTTAAAGTCTTTCATAAAAGTTAGCTGTCACAGTTGTAATCAGTAGAACATTTTTTTCTTATCATGTTTTGTTAATTTTTTTAAAAAATCTTTTATATTCGGTTCCCTCCATATACTTTGCAATCCTATCAAACTAGTCTTCTTGCTGTTTCCCACCCATGATACTTCATTTCCCATCTCTTTGCCTTTGCAAGTACACTTCCTCTTTATCTCTCTGGTCAAAATTTCTGGTTTGCTTCCAAGCTCAAGTCAAAAGTAATCTCATGTCTACATATTTTCCTGATAGCAATTACTAGTGTCTTCCCACCTCAATTACCTTGTGAATTCTTTTGTATATATTTTTGTAATGAGAGTTTGGTGCATATACATACCACCTAAAATGACCTCACAAACATGGACATTTCTGAGGAACCTGCTTTCTAGAGACATAAGAACTGGAACATATGTGGAACCTGAGCTCCCTTTCTGATCGACCTTTTCCCATTGATTGCATATGGACTGTGTCCTTAAAATTGCCTGACTGATTTCCTGAATTCTTGAAAGAATTCTATTCCATTGAAGGTCCATTCCCCATCCCTTACAATTATACTGAGCTTTGCAGGCAAGTTATTTTTGGTTGTAAACCTATATCTCTCTTGTACTTTGGAAAATTGCATCCTAATATTTCTTCTCATTTATAGTAGGTCTCTAGTTCTTGTGTGATCCTGACTATGGCTCCTTGAACTGCTTCTTTCTGGATGATTACAATATCTTTTCTTTGATATGGTTATGAATTGTGGTTATGGAATTCCTGGGACTTTTCTTTTTGTGGTTTCTTTCAGGAGGTCATCACTGAATTCTTGTCATATATATATATATATATATTTTTTGCTTTCTGGTTTTAATTAATCTAAGCATTTTTGATGTATGATTTCTTGAAATATAGCATGTGGACAGTCCAAAGATTTTATATTATCTCTCCTTTACTTGATCTAAAATAAAATATTTTTAAAAATCATTATGTTACAATTTTCTTAATTTAATATTTTGGGGGGTTATATTTATTGTTCTCTTATGCAGTAACTGATTTTCATCTGGTTTGTTTTAGCTCCTAAGCAATTTGTTACTTGAGCAAGGTTTACCACTTTTTCTTCTAAATTACTTATTCTTCTTCCAATTCTTTCCTCCAGAGCTTTTATTTATCTTTTAATCATTTGATTAATTTCTCCTAGATATTCATGTAGTACTTGTGGAATATCCATGATTTTCCTTTGAATCTCTGCTTGTAGTCATTATGGAATTATTCTCTTTGGGTACTTCTAAATCCACAATAATCTTGAATACTTTTCAGCTTTAATTCTGAGTTAGAGTTTTATACTAAGGTCAAGATCTGTCCCTTCTTACACTTTGCTGGCTGGGTAGGTAGTGGTGGTTTACTCTGCTGGGTTGTCTTCTGGGGCTTCTGTTCCTTGTGTACATACTACCTCCCCGGATCTCCGAGGTTCAGAGCACTGGATCTTCAGAACCCTCCCTATTATTTCAGGACAGGACCTAGGAATTTTAGGGTTGTGCCACTTTGAGTATACCTGCACTTCTCTTATGCACAGTACTTGGGGTTTTCATGATCCCCACCCTGGGGCTTTCTGACCATCCTGGGGCTTTGTGCTAAGACCCCTCTGCTCTTGCTGCCTCCACATAAAGATCCTTTCAGGAAGGTTGTGGGCTTGTTAGCCTGTGCTGACATTGGCTTTGTACCTGGTCCCCTTTCTGATTGCTCATGGGTTTCTCTCTTATAGTTCTGGAGCAGAAGAAGTTGCTGCATATTCTCACTGAATTTCTTGATCGTCATTCAGTCTGGTGCACATTTTAGGTTTTTACTGGAGTAGGTGTGGGGGAGTTGATATGTCTGCCTCTGTTCTTGGACATCCATCTTGGCCATCTTGACCATCCATTCCAGCCATCCTGGACAGAATCCCTTCCTTTCTCTTCTATTTTTTTTTTTTTTTTGCTTATTGGAGAGGGGAAGGTAGGGCAATTGGGGTTAAGTGACTTGCCCAAAGTCATGTGGCTAGTTCTGTGTTAAGTGTCTGAGGCCACATTTGAACTCAGGTCCTCCTGACTCCAGGCCCAGTGCTCTATTCACTGCACCACCCTCTCTTCTATTTTTAAAAAGAAATTATGTGACCTTTTATATTCAGGTCACATAAACATTTCATAATTTCATAACATAAACATCTAGGACAAGATGTTCCAAACTTTATTTCTGCTAAAATTTTCAGTTTTCCCAAGAGTTCTTATACAAAAGAAAGAGTCCTTATCCCTGAGGCATATTTTATAGGAATCAGAGGCAGTATTTTCCATCACCTCTCTCATATTTGAAACTTTCAGCCTTTCTTTTACTAGGAATTTGGGGGCCATGTTTATGATAACTGGAGACAAGGAGAAAAGAGGCTGCCCGTTCCCAGAATCCAATACAGGCTTACCCAGAGGGCAGGCTAGGAGTTTAAGACATAGTCACAAAAGGGTAGGGAAGAGAGGGGGAGAAATTTCCTCTTCTCTATGACTTGATATAGGGGATTCTTGAAAGCACTTCTTTCCCAAAGTCTTTGAATGGTCCATTTGTCCCAATCCTTTCTAAAGCAATGAAGGGTCCTGTAGCAGAAATAAAGGAGGCAGGGGCCAGCTCAATTTGGCTGGGGTTACTTCAACTAGAGGTTTTTTTTCTTTCCTTTTTCAAAATTTAAATAATATCTTATTTCCTCCCCCTATTTCCGTATTCAGAAAAATTTTTAGCATTCCTTTTTACTAGATTTTGAGTTACAAAGTTTTCTCCCTCCCTCCCCACCCCTATTCTGAAACCCAACTAGAGTTTTAAAAACTGTCCTTCATTTCACTTCTGTAAATACCTCTTTTTTTTTTCCATTCAAATGCAATTCATTTTGATTGAATTCTTTGGGTTATATTGAAAGGGAGAAAAGCTGGACTGATTAGGATGGGAAAAATAAGCCAAGCCAAACCTGAATTATTATTGAAATATCTTTATACCTAGATTTGAGATAGAAACCTGGTAATCCCCAATAGGAAAGCCTAGGGGATGCAAAGACTTCTGTCCTTCCTCCACATATGCCCAAGTACTCTTTCTGAATGTGTGGTGCAGTGAGCTTATGTAGCAACCTTAGACTGCCATCTGGTGGTTTGCACACATAGCTACTCAAAAATACACCCCTATATGAAAGCCTCTGGGATTGAGCCCATTAGGTGGAACATTCAAAGTCTGTGTCCCTAGATATGAAACTGTCATCTTTTATGAAGAGTGAGTAAATCTTAAAATATGCGTTCAATGAAGGCGGAGCCAAGATGGTGGATTTTGGACAGCCACCCAGCTGAGCTCCCCCAGCATTCCTCTCTAAACAACTTTTAAATGCCTCAAATCAAATTTTGGATGGGTAGAGTCAGCAAAAGGTGGGGTGAGACATTATGGCCTAAGAAAACTTAAGAGGTTGGCAAGAGAAGTCTGTAACACTGGGGTAGAGGCCCATCCAGAGTCTATACCCAGCAGGAGCAGCTAGGAGAACCCCCAGCCCAGAGATAATAAGGGGTTCTGACAGCTGGTCAGAAAGAGATTACAGGGGACCCTTTACTTTTCTGCTAAAATTTTCAGTTTTCCCAAGAGTTCTTATACAAAAGAAAGAGTCCTTATCCCTGAGGCATATTTCATAAGAATCAGAGGCTATAGGTGGATGCTAGTATACTGGCTATAGTTGGATGCTGATTGGCAACTCTATTGCCCAACACAGCTCTGGATCACAGTTCCTGGGTGGAGAGGAACACTGGTGGTCTGTCACAAGGGAACAGGGGGCCTGTTCACAGTTCCAAAGTAGAGTGCTGGAGGTTTTGGTCTTAGGGATGCAGGAGCCCTTCTTGGGTAAAGACCAGAACACAGACAGACCAGGAGAGCTGTGATCTCACCTTTTCCAGGATCATACCACCTTGGAAGCACTGAAAATTTGCTGAAGAAAATAACACCTTAAAAAACAGAATTGGCCAAATGGAAAAAAAGAGGTAGAAAAACTCACCAAAGGAAAGAATTTCCTAAAAATTAGAACTGGGCAAGTGGAAGCTAATGACTCCAAGAGACATTTAAAACAAAACAAAACAAAAACCAAAACCAATAGAACAAAGCCAAAAGAATGAAAAAGTAGAAGGAAAATCTGAAATAACTTATTGAAAAAATAACTGATCTGGAATATGGATGGAGGAGTTAATATTTGATTCTAAATGCAAAGCGTGTCAAGTAGAGTTTATTAAGTGGGGTTGAGGAGAGCGATGGGGCTGAAATGGTCAAATCTGCATTTGGGAAAAATCACTGAGAGCTCAGTGGAGAATTCAGTGAAGCAGCCAGAGACATGATATGGGGAGACCTATCAGGAAACTCTGTTTTTCAGTCCTATACCAGTCCAGCCCAGAAGTGAAGGGGCAGAGGACATAGAGAGATGAACTCTAAGCAGGAAAGCCTGTGTTCTAGTCTTGCCCTTGATATATTAGTGACTCTGGGCCAGTCACAACTTAGGAATCATAGATTCAGAGGCCCTGCAGTCCAACATCTCATTTTAAAGATGAAGAAATTCTGACTAATAGAAGTGGCTTACCTTTGTTCACACAGCTGACAAGAATAGGAGGGAAGACCTGAGCTCACACCTTCCTGATTCCAGACCCAGCATTTTATCCACTGTGCCAGACAATTCCATTACTCTGAATTGCGTATGTGCATTGGTAAAGAGAGAATTTTCTGTCTGGGAGCTCTCCACACTAAATGGAATCAAAGCTCCCCACCCACATAAAGTATGACCTGCATAGTTTGGTGCGAGCTTTTTGTTATAAACAGCCTCCCCGCAGAGACTTTCCGCAGGTTTCAACAACTGTGTTTTCTTCTAAGAAGCATTTCGTTATAGCATTATATTTTACATGTCTATTTTAGTAACATCTTGGCAGTTTCACATACGTTTAGTTTTCGGAATTCTCCTTGTTTGGAAACTTCATTTATAACGCGAATAGTAAGAGAAACTAATTGTCTTGTTACTTTAGTCTCGGAAAAGACGTGCTTGACAAAAGACATAAATGTATTTCTAGTCTTTGGGGCGTCTCTCCACCGTCATACCTGGAGCGGAAACTTTTCTGAAATGTTAAAACCTGCCTCTATCAGTCCAGTTGCTTCACCCGTCCATATTTCACTTTCTTCCACGGCTATGGGCTTTCCTTGCCCCCAGAGCAACGCCGGGAGCGATCAGGGCTGCAGAGAAACACTGTATTTGCATCCTAATCCGGGACTGCCTGAATTGTCCGGGGTGCATCTGGAGCCTGGGGTGGGGTGAGTGATGGGGCTGAGAGGGTGCTTTTCCAGAAGAGGTCACGTGGCAGGGGCACTTTCCCGCGAGCATCCCAGGACCTGAATTCAGGTCGTCCCTCCTAGGCTAGGTCTCTGGGTGGAGCTCGTCAGACTCACGGGTTGGAATCCGGTGGGTTTAGGCTCATTGACCCGGGTGAGTGCGCTGGCAATCCCGGCTGGGCCCGGGTCCTGGGGAGAAGCCGGGGTCGGCTCAGGAAAGGACAGCCGCCCACGCGCACCGTGCTCAGTCTCACTCATTGCAGACTTGATCACCTAGAAAAGGGCACCGACCCGCAGCCAGGGCCGCTGCCCTCCGGGAAGCGGGCGAGGCTCCCCGGGGTGGGAGGAGGCCGGGGCGGTGCCAGGGGCGGAGACGGGGCGGGACTCTCCCCGGCCGCCCCCGCCGCCCGCAGGGACTTCTGGCCAGAGGCCGGGGAGCCCCAGTCGCCCACCAGTCTGTAATTGGCCGAGCCGGGGGCGCGCCGGCACGTGCCTGACTGCCTCCTGCGCCCCGGGGCTCGGTCCTCTGGGCCGCCCAGCTGCTTCTCCGGCCGCGGGCGGGGAGGATTAGGACGCCAAGTGGGAGGCGGAGGAGGAGGAAGGAAATCCCCGCGGCTGGGACTGAGTCCTCGCCTCGTTCGCTCGCTCGGCGGGTGGTCGCGGGGAGTGCCCGCCACCCTAGGGCCGGCCGGAGGCATGGAGGCTGCTGAGCTGGCCGTGCAGGTGGTGGGCACCTGGCTGGCCCTGGTGCTCAGCCTCATCCTCCTGCCCTCGGCGTTCGGCGTGTCGCTGGGCATCTCCGAGGTGTACATCAAGATCCTGGTGAAGACCCTGGAGGTGAGTGCGTTTGGGACCCCCGCGGGGGGCCTGGTGACCTCCGCCCGCCACCATGAATCAGCAGCCGCCGGCTCGGGCCGGCCGCTGCAGAGGGCTGGGCAGAGCCGGCGGCTGCTCCGCCCGGGCCCTGGCTTCCCCCTCCCGTTGGCTTTCCAGAGGTGACCCCTGAAAGACCTCGTGGTCTGTTCCCCCAGTGTCCCTGGGCGATCGTTCGCTTACCTGCGGCTGACCGCCAGGCACTGGCTCGCACTCACCTGACCTGCTTTGAGTCCTCTTGGCTTCAGGTCCGATGCTAGCCCGGTTCCTCCTTTTCCTTCCTGTAAAACTGGTCTGAGATTGACCCGCTTGTCTCGGATTCCGGGATCCGTCCCGACGCGAGCCGCAGTCACCTTCTCCCAGACGTTCTTCTCTCCTTGTGATCCCCCACTTCCTAACAGCTTCCTCGGGTTTTTAAGCTCCTACAATCCTAAAGTAACTCGATCTATAGTAGGACATCTTAAATCAGAGTTTAAATGACCATTGATCGCTTCCTCAGCCATACCTGTTGGCCATCTTTCTCCTCTCCCCATTCCTAAAATTTGTCCAGCCTGAATAATCGTCATGACCCCATCTTCTCCAGCATTTGTATGTCACTATGTGTAGCTTTGGTTTTAACCATTATTTTTTTCTTTGTTTTTTAAAACACTGTTTTAATGGCTGTGCCCCTGAATACAAGGATTGTCTTGACAGGACAGACTAAGACTTAGCTGCTAAGTAATGCCCAAGAAAATAGAGTGGGTGATATGTGATAGAATGCACTGCTTATTTCTGGATCAGATAGTGAGTGCCCTGGGCACAGAAGGAATCAAATTAATGTTAATTGATTTTTTTTCCTTCATTTTCTTCCCCTCTGCTCAAAGTTTTTAGTAATAGTGATTAGGGGGGAAAAGAGCACCAGACTTTTCTTTTGTATGGAAATTTAATTTGGCTTGTTGCAGATGATTGTCCAAAATCTAAAATCAATACGAGTCTTTTTTTCTCTTTGCTCTGTGACTTCAAGAGAACTTTTGGGCTTGAATAGCCCAACATATAGACCAAGTCAATATTCCTTCTAAAAGGTTCCCTGTGCTCCCCATTGTTTTGTCATTTCCACCTTCAAAATATGTTCCCCTGACTTACTCATAGTTGCTATGACCTTCTGTAGCAGAACTGAACAAAACATAGCGTTTTCAATTTGAGCATCTGGATCAGGCTACTTTTAGTTGTAAATAGTTATGTGGATTCTAGTATATTTATGAAATGTATTGGCTGACCAAGTTTGAAAGCAGGCTGACCAAGATGCCAAACTCAAAGCAGTCAGTTCAGTTCTGTTATTGTTAGCATATGGCAGCTATCATTTGAGTAAATCTAGCAATTTATTTTTAGACAATTTAATAGAAAGGGACATAATAGTTGAATTCCCACCCCCTCAAAAAATAAATAATTTCTTAAATTTTCATTTAGTTAAATGCTATGAATTTTAATAGGCCAAACAACTAACTACATTGATCTAGGTATATAGAATAACCTAAATATTGATTTGTCCTATGATACTGAATAATTAAAATAGTTTAAAACAATGTCATGTTTTGTTATGAGACGCCCTTCAGCCCCCCAAAAATTATTTTGTAAGTGTATGTCAGGAAAAATAGGACAGACTTCGAAGAGACCATGATATTAGGGAGATGATGCCATGACATGCAAGTGAATTGGATTTAAGCAAGGGAAGGCTGTATAATACGACCAGACTCACTTTCTCCTCCAGAGCCATCTGGGTCCAGTGACTAAATATAGATCAGGAGTTGGTTTAGAAACAGTAGTGGGATAGGATTGCACATAAGTAAGCCTCTTTGTGATTCTGAATTCTCTTGTGGTCTATGGCCTTCCCGAGGATTAGTTCTAAGTTCTACATTAGTATCTTTAAAGGAAATAAAAGGTGTTTGGGTGTCATCTC
>CM053601.1:20939498-20959296 GCA_028646575.1 Pseudocheirus occidentalis
CTCCTCTCAACTCCAGCTGTGATTACTCCTAAGGAGTTAACTGGAAGTAAGGAGCTAAGCCTTTGAGGTGCCAAGTGCCTTCAGTAGGTGCCAATAGAAAGGGGCATGGAAGATCTTCTGATTTCATTAACATTACAGGAGTCAAACGAGATTCCTTCATTGATCGTGTCCAGATATGTACAGTCTGGGTTTTGAATCCATCTCCTCTCTGTCAGGACATGTGTAATATGTTTAATCTTGATTTTTCTTTACATTGATCAGACCTCTAAAGTCTTTTGAAGTTGCCATCTTTGTATTAATCTTCTGCTTTGCTCACTTCATTTTGCATCGATTATTAGAAATCTTCCCAGTTTCTTCTGAAAATGCCTATTTTTAACATTCTTACGGTTATGTTCATATTTGTATGCCATAATTTATTTATTTATTTCCCCAGTAGAGGGGCAGCACTTTACTTTCCAGCTCTTTGCTACTACAAAAAGAGCTTCTTTAAATAGCTTTTGTCCTTATGACTTCTGCTCCTCTTTTTTTCATCTAAGTTTGAACCTGCTAGTGGTATAGCTGGGTTAAAGACTATGTCTAGTTTGGTAACTTTACTGTTCCAAATTACTTTCCAGAATGCCTGAACCGATTCACAGCTCCTCCAAGAGTGTGTAAATACGCCTATTATTTTACAGTTCTTCTAACATTTTTCGTTTTCCTTTGTTGTCAGTTTTACTAATCTGATATATGTGGCACCTCAGTGTTGCTTTAATTTTCATTTCTCTGTTCATTAGTGATTTTGGAGTATTTGTTTATATGGCTGGCAATAACTTGGATTTCTTCCTTAGCAAACTTCCTGTTCACATTCTTGGACCATTTATCTATTGGGGAATGAGTCTTGTTCTTAGAAATTTGATTCTTTTTTTTTATGTTTGGGATATGAAATCTTTATCAGATCTGCTACAGAGACTTCTTTCCTAGTCCTTTCTCTTCTGATTTTAACTGCATTCATTTTGTTTGTGCAAAAACTTTTTTTTTAATTTCATGTAATCAAAATTCTCCATTTAATTTTCAGTGATCTTTTCTTTCCCTTGTTTCATAGTGAATTCTTCCCTTACCCATATATCAGAAAGATAATCTCTTCCTTGCTCCTCTAATTTGTTTTTTTATGAGATCCATCTAAATATCTCTATGGAGAGTTGGTCATCCAGAAGGCATTTATTAAGTACTGTACTAAATGCTAGGGACAAAGAGAAAGGAAAAATAAACCAGTCTCTGCCCTCAAAGAGCCTACATTCTAACGAAGACAAAATATCAACTATGTTTCTAAAAGATACACATACATTTACATGTGTGTATATATATATATATATATATATATATATGTAATAGTATATATGGTATTTATAAAGATATAAATATAAGTGTACATATTTATGCACAAATACATTATTATATGTTCATGTATACACTTATGTATACATAAATATACAGTTATATGTGATGGTGTGTGTATATAAGCGAAAGGTGGGTGAGGCAAGAAAGATATCCTGCAGAAGGTAATTTTTAAACTGAGTCTTGAAAGGAGATACAGTAGGAAGAGGCGATAAGAAAGAAAGTGCTCCTTCATGTGAATTCCAAAAGCTTGTAATGAAAGGCCTTTTTATTTTTTAAGACCAGTAGAATGATTAAGTCCTGATTTAATCTAAAAATAGTTATGCGTAAGTATGTTAAAATGCTTTAATTATTTAAGCACAATAAGGAGATGGTGAACTAGCTGTACTAGAAACTTTTAAAGTTTAGTTGTTTTGTGCTAATAAATACTCTGAAGTTTTTGGTATGGTTCTATTCACACACCCAGGTCCCTCAGGCTTGGACACATTCTAGAGCTGTCTTAGGAGCCTTTCCTGGTAGGGCATACAACAAACACAAGGTCTTTCAGAGAAGGTTCCTTAATGGGGGGGACTGTTAAAAGAGATTTAGAAAGTATGAACCTTACATAGTAATAAATGCTCTGGACAGCTAGTAGTCAGTAAACATTTATTAAGGCTTTACTATGTGCTAGGCATTGTTCTAAGTGCCAGGGGTAACAGAAGAGGCTAAAGACAGCCCCTGCCCTCAAGAATCTCACATTTTAATGGAAGAGGCCACAAGCAAACAAATCTGTACAAAGAAGCTATATACAAGATAAATAGGAAATACTTAAAGAGAGGGGAGGCTTTAGAATTAAGGGGTTGGAAAGGCTTCCTAGGAGGGTAGTTTTTATTTGGGATTTAAAGGTAGGGTAGTCGGGAGACAGAGATTAGGAGGGAGAGCATTTCAGGTGTGGGAGAGAGTGAAAATGCCTGCAGCTGAGAGTTGGAGCGTCTTGTTTTCATGGAACAAGAACAAGTGGCCAGTGGATTGAAGAGGTTGTGGCAGAGTAAGGAAACTGGAGAGAGAAAAGGGAACTATGCTATGAATTTGGAATGGCCAACAGGATTTTTTATTTGATTCTGGAGGCAATAGGGAGCCACTGGAGTTTGTTGAGTTGGGGGCGAGAGGGTGATGTGGTTAGACCTATGCTCTAGGAAAATTACTTTGGTGGCAAATAGAGGATGGATTGGGGTGGGGAGAGACTTGAGCCAGACCCCTCCCACAGGCCCAAGAGTTCAAGTGTGAGGTTTGAAGGCCTGCACCTGAGTTTCAGGGGAGAGAATGAAGCATCTTTGAGAAATGTCTCAGGAGTGAAACAGGCCTTGGCAGCAGAGTGAATATAGAGATTGAGACAGTTGGAAGAAATATAATGAGCCTAATCTAGGGCATGTTGAGTTTAAGGTCTCTCCAGAACACCTAGTTCAAGATGTCTGAAAGGCAGTTGGGGACACAAGTTTGGAGATGAACAAAGATGTTAGGATGGGCTAGGTAGATGGTCATTAAATCCATGGGAGTTGGTAAGGTCACCAAGTAAAGGAATATAGAGAAGAGAATAGAAGAGGGCCCAAGGCAGGTCCTGGCAAGACACCTCGGACAGAGGAATCAGCAAAGGGGGCAGAGAGAGAGCAGAGAGATAGGAGGAGAAGCCAGGGACAGTGATGTCCAAAAACCTAGCAAGAAGAGAATTTCAGGGAGGAGAGAGTGGTCAGCGGCATCAGAGGCCGCACAGGTCAAGGAGAACAAGGACTGAGGAAAGGCCATTGCATTTGACAATTAAGAAATCATGGTAACTTTGGAGAGAAGAGTTTCAGTGGAATGATGAGGTCAGAAGCCAGAGTGTAAGGGGTTAAGAAAAGTGTGAAAAGTTTCAATTTAAGCCGAGGTCAACATAAATTGTATTGGAATGATTTTTCTCCTTACTTTTTTTTATTTGCATTTAACCAAAGTACTTTAGTAATACATGATATTACTGTAGTGCTTTGTACCTTTGAGTCATTTTCACCTATTATCTTCATAGAGTATTCCGACAGTCCTGACATATGTTTGGGATTTACAGGCAAAACTTGGGTCTAGAACTTCCTACTGTTATCACACAGCAAGTTAGTTAACAGGATTGGAAAAGTTGGTGAGGAGCAGAAAAAGATCCATTCTTCTGTTCTTGTTACAAAAGTAGAAATTATTATGACAACTCCAGCATAATATTTTAGCATAATAAGTCCATACGTAGCAGCATTCTTAATTCATATCACCAGAACTTTAGAATCAGTGTTCACTGTTGGTTTTTAAGAAGCGATTTTGACATTGGGACTCCCTGGTGTCATTTCTTCATTATGTTCAATGATTATGGCTTCTTTTTAAAGAGATAACCTATATTTAAACATACATAAAACTTAAAATCAACAACATTTTTCTGTTGAGATCACGAAAAATAAAAGCATCTATGATACCTTTCTTTTTAGGAACTTTAGACTTGGCTTATTGTGGTATTCTGTACAGAGATTTAAAGAAAGGCCTCGAAGGACTTGTGCTTGAAAGCTACCTTCACCTTATCTACCTAACAACTCCGTACGATATGGTTTCTCATTGTAGACCAGATTGGATGATATATCTCAGTCGGGTAAGAACAAATTTAAAAGAAATTACAGTATTTAAGCTACTCAGAAAATAAGTATCCTTCATAAAGTCTATAAATGGTTCCTATCTATTTAAAGTATTGAATTTCATCTTGAATTCAGATCTTCTATATTCTAAAGAAATAATTGAAATTTAATATTACATTATGTGCAACACATGACATAATATTACATATACTATTGTAATTAATATATTATAACTTAATATAATATATCTAAGTGTTATATAATATATTCGTATATTATATTGTATTAATAATGTGTGTTATATAATAATGTATATAATGTATGAGCTATATTAATATATTAATAATATATAAATATATTGTATATAAAACAATATATTATAATATGAGATATAATATGATATTATATATTAATAATATAATTAAAGAAATAGTGTCTTTAGTACGTTTTATTTCTGCATAAAGAAAATAATAAAAGACCACAGCTGCTGATTTAGCAAAAGCAGAATTCGTTGAGGGTGGTAAAATGTACAACTATTCCCCCTATAGTAGATGAAACCTACAGGTGTCATGATGTAGTTCCGCTTGCTCAGCCTCTATTCTTGCTTCTGCTACCCCAGGCCCAGGAGAGCTTGGGCGTATGACCCAGGGCAAGGGTGCAGTGATGATTTGGCACCCCACCCGGCAAGGAGAACAAGGCCCTCTCAGACTAGATGTAATCCTTCCTTGTGTGGGCACCTGCATGTGCTGCCATACTTGGGAGTCATGAGAGGCAAGGAGAGCCGTGCTGTGTTTATTCTATACATTACATTTGACCGGAACCTATATCTTTGAGCTGTGTCTGACTAAGAATTCTACACACTGGAACTTGTATCCTTCATACTATTAAGAAAAGCCTGTGTTTTCTAAGAACTGAATTCTCTCAGCCTTCCCATGATCCCATACTAACTCATATAGAACCAGCCTAACCCAATGATAAAGTAAATTCAGGAAATGTTATTTATTACTTGAGATTGAATAATAACATTATATATTGATATAGCCTAATTTAATTCTTGGCATGACTATATACAAATGGCGGGTTTAACAAATGGAATGTGAGGCAGATAAAAATCTCCTGTTGTAGGCACTGTGGTGCTTTGTCAGATTATCAGTATAGTTTTTGTTATTTTTAAAATGAGCACTAAAATGTACATGCTTGTTCTGGCAGCCTGTTTTTGCTTCCCACAATTCCCTGACGTCACTAATGACATACAGTATCTGTAATCAGTTCAGGTCATCAGCATGCATTTGTTAAATAGCACCTACCCTGTGCCAGACCCCGTAGTGACTACCAGGAATATAAAGAAAAGGAAAGCTACCCTTGTCTTCAAGGAGCTCAGAATCCAACTGTATTGCCAACTGTATGCAGGCAAGTTATAGACAGGGTAAACTGGAGATAATCTCAGAAGGCCCTAACCCTTAAGCAGGAAGGGTTTCTTGTAGAAGATATGATTTTAACTGAGATTTGAAGGAAGTGCAGAGGCAGGAATAAGGATGGAGAAAATTCTAGAAATGGGGACAGGCAGCAAAAATGCACAGTCTAAAGAGGTAGAATTTTCTGCGGGGCAGTGCAGGGTGGACAGCCTTGCTGGAAGGCTGGGTGGTAAAGGATTTTAAAAGCCAAAAGGAGGATCTTAGATTTAATCCTGAAGATAATATGTAGCTTTAAGAAGATCATTCTGATAGCATAATGGAGAAGGGCTTGGAATGGGGAGAATTTGAGGCAAGTAGCCCATTTAACAGCTATTAAAGCAGTCCAGGCAGTAGGTGAGGAAGGCCTACTTCATGGAGTTGTCAGTGTCAGAGGAGAGGCCGAGCTGTGCTGGTGTTCGTCCTTCATTTATGAAGAGGACCAGTGATACCACCAGTGATGTCTTGACTTGCACGTGAATTAGATCCAAGTGAGGTAGAGTTGGGCAGTCATCGGCCTCTCCCGGAGTCATCAGAGTCCAGGTGCAGGACAAAAGTCCGGACAGTCTGCTATAGCCCAAGATGCAGTGGATGGCCTCAGTTTCTGATGTCTGACCGAGCTCTAAGCTCTCTGCAGGACCTGCTTCAGCTGCCTTCAGGGCCATTGGACAAGTTATTCTCATCCACCTCTACATAAAGTCTTCACATGCTCACCAACAGGTTTGGGGCCTCTTGGCTACCCTTAGCCTGATTTAGCCCATCTGCTGAGAGAGGTTACCTAGCTGTGGCTCCTGCACGTGCTGCAGCTTTTTGGAGCCACAGGTCAGAGTTGGGTCAATCAGTGGACACCAAAGGTGGATGAGCAGCCCTCCAAAGGGCTCAACAAGCCCTCACAGCAGAGCTGTTTGTCCTCTCCAAACACCTTGCTTTTTCTCTCCTTCCCCCTCCCTCTTTCTTTTTGGGACTGTATGTGGAATGAAAGACAGGGGTCGAGGGAGGGTGACAGATGATGGTATCCTTTACAGTAAAGGGGACTTGGGTAGAGGGAAAGGTTTTCTGGCAATGTAATGACTTTAGCTTTAGATGTTTAAGATTTCTACAGGACAAAATCCAGTTTAATATGGGCAATAGACAGTTGGAGACACAAGATTACTGATGTTATTTTGTGTTTAAATAGCCCCAACAAAAAGTTTCATTATAAAAGTACATAAAATATAGCTATATTCTTAAATAAAGTTTATACCATACCTTGTAATTCTTTAATATGGTAGACAGAATGGAAGAAATAATAATGAACAATTTATTTTGAGAAAAAAAAACTTTACTTGACTTTTTTCTAATTATTTTCCTTTTTAAAATATAGTTTAACCACCTCAGTTCAGCAGAACAAAAGGTAGCAGCAATTGTTGGAGTATCAGAAAGCTTTATTACAAAGAAAGCCTCAGGTCAAGCTATTAAAAAGGTAAGCTAATTTTTTTAATCTTGAATTTTACAAAACAAAATTAATATTTCCATGTACAGTGTAGAACGGAGGGAAGAGCTCATATGTGAAATTGTGAATTTCTTATATTGGAGCTTGGTCTTATTTTTTTCAAGTACATAAGAAAATCAGCAGATATCTTTCAGAGCCATCCTCCCAGTAACTTCTTCTGACTTTCCTTTGCTCTTTTCTCATTTGGTCTGAGGTGGGGTCCTACATGTTATCATGAGGCCCCTCATTGGGAAAAAGAAAAGATAAGCCAAGAAAACAAATCCCCACATTGACTTTGTCCAGGAAAAATAAACATCTTTTTCTGCATCTTGAGTCCGTATCAGGAAGAGATGCATGCTTCATCATCAGGACTCTAGAATCACAGACACTTACTACATTGGTCAGAACACACAGGTCTTTCGAAGGTTTGTTTTTCCTTTACATTGTTATTCTTATATAAATAGTTCTTCTGGTTCTGCTCACTTCACTTGGCATCATTTCATCTTCCCTGATTTCTCTAAGACCATCCTTTTCATCGTTTCTTACAGCACATAATCCATAATTTGTTCAGGCATTCGCCAGTTGATGGGCATTCTCTTACGTCCTTTGTCTTTGCCACTACAAGAAGAGTCTGATATAAATATTTTTTGTACATATTTTGGGAAAAGGCTTCTTTTCTTCTCTTTTTGATTTCAATGAGTATAAACCAAAGTGCTGCAGCCATGAGGCCACATGTCGCCTTCTAGGTGCTTAGGTGCAGCCTTTTGACTGAGTCCGGGTTTTATAGAACAAATCCTTTTATTAAGGGGATTTGTTCTGTGAAGTTTGGATTCTGTCAAAAGCCTAGAGACCATTTGAGGACCTAGAGGGCCACATGAGGCCTCGAGGCTACAGGTTCCCCAATCCTGGTAGAGATCTAGAAGTGCTATCTCTGAGTCAAACAATATGTGTAGTTTAGTGGCTTTTGAGGCATAGTTCCAAATTGCTTTCCAGAAAGGCCGTACTAATTTGCACTTTTGCCAACAATGTATGAATATGCTTGTTTTTCCACAACATTTGCCATTTTCCTTTATTGTCATCTTTGCCAATCTGATAGTTGGAAGATAAATCCTGAGTGTTGCTTTAATTTGCATCTCTCTGTAATTAGGAGCATTTGTTGATTTGACTGTTAATAGTTCAGATTATTGTCTTCCTATTCTTTAACTGTCTATTGGGGGATGGTTTTTCTTGTTACAGCTTTTCATTTCTTTAGATATATGGGATATGAGATCTTTATCAGGCATACTTGCTGCAAAGATTTCTTTCCCAGGTACCTGTTTTCCTTCAAATTTCCACTGCATTGGGTTTTGATTGTGTGTGTGTGTGTGTGTGTGTGTGTGTGTGTGTGTGTGTGTGTGCAAAAACTTTTCAATTTATGTAATCAAAATTGTCTATTTATTAATCTTCTGTGATCTTTTCAGTACTCTGTATGGTCATCTCTTCTCCCCTTATCTATAGTTAGGAAAGGTTTTTCTTTCCTTTCTTTCTAATTTATTTATGATTTCACCTTTCAATCTAAGTTATATGTCCATTTGGAACTTTTTTTGGTATATAGTATGATGATATACTCTTCTCTAAATATATGCCATTATGTGAGGTATGTGTTCCTGGAAGTTTGTTGAACAGTCTAACTTTACCCTATTAGCTGAGGTGGCCGAGGCTTTTGGGTTTATTAAACAATAGGCTACTGAATGTTGTGTGACTGCTTCATTCCTCTGATCTAGGTTTCTTCTTTTACCAAATAGTTTTTGATTTTGTGCTGCTGGGTCACATTTCTTTTTACTTTCCGTATTTCCCTTGAGATTCCTGACTTTTATTTTTTCTTCCAGATGTATTTCATTGTCTATAAAATGAACTTTTGTTAGTTTGATTTATGTGGAACTTGAATGAAGTTAGGCTGTGTTTATATTGTATTGGTTCAGCCTATACCTGAACAATTAATATTCCTCCGATTATTTAGGTCTTTATTTCCTTAAAGAGTGTTTTCTTCTGAGCTTCTAGGGGGCCTGAAGTTAGGAAGACCTGACTTCAAATGTGACCTCAGACCCATATTAGCTGTGTGACTTTGGGGTAGGTCCCTTAATGTCTGTTTGCCTTAGTGTCCTCACCTGTAAAATAGGGATAATTATAGCCCATGCCTCCTGGAGTTCTTAAGAAAATCAAATGAGTTAATATTTGTAAAGCACTTAATATAGTGCCTGGTGCATAGTAAATGCTGTGTAAATGCTTATTGTTTTATAATTAAAATTATTATTATTGTTTTTATTGTTTTATAATTAAAATTATTATTATTAGTTGTGGTTTAGCTTTTAGAGTTCTTTAAGTATGCCATCGTATGATATTCAAAAATGGTAATTTTTCTGTTCTAGCTTCAAAATTTATTCGACATCACGATTACTATTGTTCTTCTAGTGAAAATTATTACATAATTATTCACAATGGTTTGTGAATTTCAGTGAAGATTTTACAAGATGAAATCTAGAATATCCCAGTTCTCCCTTATGAACCCCAGGATATATTGAAAAAGAGCCCCAAAAGAACAACTGTTTAATTAAAAAAAAAAGAATCAGAAGCAATCTTTTCCATCAGTCCTAGAAGTGTACAAGAAGACAGGCAGAAACCAGTGGAGTCAAACAGGAGTCTCCCCAGAGAAGCCAGCATGACTGGTAACAAATAGCCCTGAATCCAACTAGCCAGTACTCCAAGCAAAGGACTAGAAGCCATTTCAAGCTCCAGGTCCTAATTCTAGTCTGTCTGAACAGAAGCTCAGACAGAAGCATTCCCCAGAGATCATTACACAGAGAGAGAAGCCTCCAGCTCTGTACTCCTTGAAGCCCTGGGAACTTATAAAAGATAAGCCAAGTGGGAGTATGCAGGAAGCTTGAAAACATTGTGAGCTTTGGCATCTTACTAGGGTATACAGAACCACAACACAGGATGGACCATCAGTTAACAAACATTTATTAAGTGCTTACTCTGTGTGAACTCTTGAGAGACGTCATACAAGGAGAAAAATATAGTCTGATCAATACTTGAGATTGAATCCAAAAGAGATTGAGATAGGGAGTAGTGGGGCCTTATACAGTCTTCCCATCTTGATTGTCAGTGGGAGTATCATTCAGACTACAGAGGGGCAGGATGAAAGAACTATCCAGTCCATCCCAGAAGACCAGGAGTTCATATGAGCAAAATAATCTCAAACCAAGAACTAAGGCTGAAAAATATGAGCAAAGAAAAGGAAGTACCATATACTGAAAAAAAATATCCATGAATTGAGAAAAAGCTCAAGGTAAACCCAGAAAAAGTCACTCTACAAAACTTGCAAATAGTTTCAGAAACCCCAAAAGGCAGTGGGATAAGGGCAGTGCTGGGCCACAAGACCACAGGGATGACCAGAAAAATTGAAATGAAAAGGGAAATGAAATAATAAATACAAAGAAAGATCAGGAGAGGAAATTTTAAAAGCAAAACAAATAGTTCAGAATAGAAGGCGCAAAACTTTACCAAAGTAGCAAAATCCCCGAAAAATAGAATGAAACAAACATTGAACTCTTGAGAGATGTCATACAAGGAGTTCACTGAACTCCAGGAAATATTAAAATAAAATCAGAAGGTTAACAAAGGACAAAAAAATATAAGATATCTACTAGTAACAACAAAACAAAATGGAAACTTCCCATAGAAACCAGGTCTGGGAGAGGTCATTTAAGTCTTATCAGGCACCCTGAAAAATATTACCAAACCAAATATTTGAAAACAGTATTTTTTTAAATATATATTTTATTTTCCCTAATTGCATGTTAGAGCAATTTTTTATTTTGTTTGTTTTTTGGAAGGGGGAAGGTAGGGCAATTGGGGTTAAGTGACTTGCCTAAGGTAACATGGCTAGTTTTGTGTCTGAGGCCAGATTTGAACTCAGGTCCTCCTGACTTCAGGGCCAGTGCTCTATTCACTGCGCCACCTAGCCACCCCCCCCCTTTTTTTTTTTAACATTTTAAAAAAAGGTTTTGAGTTCCAAATTCTCTCCCTCTCTCCTTCCCTTCCCTCCCCCTTCCTGAGACAATAAGCAGTCAGATAGAGGTTATACGTGTGCAATCATGTGAAAACATTTCCATATTAGTCGTGCTAGAAGACTTGAATAAAAGAAAAAGCATGAAAGTAAAAAACAGCATGGTTCAGTCTGTATTCAGACAATATCAGTTCTCTTTTCTCTGGAGGTAGCTAGCATGCTTCATTGTTAGTCCTATGGCATTG
Source organism: Pseudocheirus occidentalis (assembly GCA_028646575.1). Classification (NCBI taxonomy): domain Eukaryota; kingdom Metazoa; phylum Chordata; class Mammalia; order Diprotodontia; family Pseudocheiridae; genus Pseudocheirus; species Pseudocheirus occidentalis. Next base: position 20,950,709 of record CM053601.1, read on the forward strand.
TCTTGGATCATTGTATTGCTGAGAATTGCCAAGCCATTCACAGTTCTTCACTGAACAGCATTGCTGTTACTGTGTACGATGTTCTGGTTCTGTTCGCTTTGCTTTGCATCAGTTCATGTTAAGTCTTCCCAGGTTTTTCTGAAATTATCCCGCATGTCACTTCTTATCGCACAATAATATTCATTACAATCATATACCACAGCTTGTTTAGCCATTCATTCCCCCATTAATAGGCATCCCTATGATTTTCAATTCTTGGCCATCTCAAAAAGAGCCACTATAAATATTTTGGTATAAATAGATCCTTTTCCCTTTTTCCAATGTCTTTGGGATAGAGACCTAGCAGTCATATTGCTGGATCAGAGGGTATGCAGTTTTATAGCCCTTTTGGCATAGTTCCACATTTCTTTCCAGAATGGTTGGATCTTTTCAGAACTCCCCCCAGCGGTGCATTAGTGCCCCAGTGTTCCCACATCCCCTCCAACATCTCTCATTTTCTTTTTTTTGTCATATTAGCCAATCTGATAGGTGTAAGGTGGAATCTCAAACTTGTGAAAATGCTATTTAAAAAAATTTATAATAGAAAACTGCTCAGAGTTATTAGAAACATGACAAAGTAAGAGAATCCACTGATCATCACCAAGTCTGGTCACTTTGATAGGGTGGGGGATATGTTGTATTATAATCTCTTATAATTCATCTTAACTAAATAACTCATTTCCCTTTACCACCTTGAATGTAACTACATGTGTCTAATTCAAATGGCATGTTATTACTGATTCAGTAAATGGCAGACTGTCATTTTAAATGTCTTCTCAGGATGTAGACAAGAACATCGTCAACAGGTTCTACCTCTCCTTTGTTCTTTATGCATTGCTTAAAGAGACCAACGTCTGGAGTGTATCGGAAAAATTTAACATGTCTCGAGGATATGTACAAACCCTTTTAAGTGGAGCAGCCTCCTTCTCTTCTTGCGTACTTCATTTCTGTGAGGTGATTATTATTATTGTTATCATTATTATATTATGGACCTATGATTTTATTGGTTATGGAACTTCCAGCATAGACACTCCCTCTACCAATGCAAATTGGCAATGTTACAGGATCAGAAAATTGCCTGGAGTATTAGAAGGTTAAGTGACTTTCCCAGGGTCATACACCTAATAGAGGTTAAAGTTAGGACTTGACTTTGGGTCTTCCTGATTCTAGGACTAGCTTTGCTCTGCCATGCTGCCTTTTGCGATAATTACATGTTTAATAAATAATATGTAATGCCATTTTGTTTTCCTCAATTGATTGGGGAAGAGAAAAGAGGGAGGTGCTTAGACACAGGAAGCCTTATTTAAAATGGTATTGGAATAGTCTAGACAGGTGGTAACAAAGCATTTTCTGGAGCATTGGGATTCAGGATAGATGAGAGTCAAAGGAGATAAGTAAGGGTGCTTAGATGGAATGATCATGACTTGGTAAATGATTGGATAAGGGAGGTGAGAAAGGTGAATCAGAAATTCAGACTGTCGAAGGTTTCAGCCTAGATTATAGCACAGTAGGCAGGAAAACAACTATCACGGAGATTTACTGGAAAAATACCAAGTTTGATTTAGGATTTAGGAATATAGATTTAGAGAGAGATAAGACATTATGTATCCTCAAGCCCAACTCCCTCATTTTACAGATGAAGAAGCTGAAACCCAGAGAGGGTCTGAGATTTATGAAACACGGTTTTCTAGCTGTTCATATTTGCAGACTACATTGCATGTCTTTCAGTGAGCCAAATACTCCAGGGTCTCAGCAGGGGCGTCCATGGGCAGTCCACCCTGGTAAACCCAAGTGAATGAAGAATGCATGCTGTCATATAAACACCTGGTGACATGACGGGTTTCATGTGGGTAGATTAGAGCTTGGAGTTTCAATCCAAACACAGAAAGAATGCCTGTTGTACAGATTATGGCATGTAGTCAGACAGGCCACACAGTGAGTTTCTGTGTCACCAGCACATGTGTCTTGGGCAGGTAGCTGGCCTCAGAATTGAACAGGAGAAGGGATTGTATTGGAGGAGCCACACAGCCAGCTTTGGATCTCCAAGCTGCTTCTTTACACACAAGTCCATCTTTTTCCCAGAGATAAAAGGGGAAAGAGGAGATGGAAGTAGGAAGGATAGAGGAGAGAAGAAGGGGAAGAAGAGGAGGAGGGGGGTGGAAGAGAGAGAGAGAGAACCTTTAAAAAAATGAAAAAAGTACTTTTAGTGAAAGTAGGGAATAAGAAATGAACAAGCTGCAAATTTCAAAGCTACCCACAGAATGTTGAGTGGCATAGAGGAAGACCCTTGGCACTTGGGATGGATGCTCTGTGGAAGAACAGTGCGCTAGGTGGCAAGGTGGCCCAGGGATTGACTTGCCCAGGGTCACACAGTCAGTGACTGAGGCCAGATTTGAATTCAGGTTTTCCTGACTCCAAGTCCAAGACTCTTATCTGCTCTGCCATCTAGGTGCCCCTGGATCCTATTATGGTACTGAACCTAGAGATCATGGATCTCCAAAGTGTCAAAATATAGGAAGCAAAGTTTTAAAAACTTTATGTGTTTCTATATAATTTAAGTATAACTTTTATTGTTATTTTAGTTTATACCTCCTTCCTTTCCCCCCAAACCAAGCCCTCCCTCAAGATCCCCAGATTCTCAGAAAGTTTTTGGTTTAGGGAATTCATTTGTAAAGATGCCTGAGGTATGCCATTATCCTTGGTTTGCTGCTCATTCATGAGACAACCTAAACTCAGCTTGACATTTGATATTAACCTACAGTTTTCATTCCTGAAGTTTTCCTCACTTCATTTTTCTGCAGGAGTTAGAGGAGTTTTGGGTTTATAGAGCCCTATTGACAGAACTTACCAAGAAGCTGTCTTACTGTGTGAAGGCAGACCTGGTACCCCTCATGGAAGTAACTGGAGTTTTAGAGGTCAGTGGTGACTCAGTTTCCCAATTCAGGCCATCTCATGTCAGACACAATGCATACGTAAATCTTTGGTATTTGGTGAAGTCTCAGCACAAGGCAGGTAACTTTGGCCTCTTGTGCAAGGCTGTTTGGGGAGGTGAGGCTAGGTAACGGGCTCCTTCAGGTGAAATTGTCACTTCACACATAGACCTCACAGCAGCTCTCTGTTAGTCTGGGGGTAGCCATGGTTAGAAACTATCCTTCAGAGAATAGGAGCAGTGACCCCTTATGTATGTGGGTATTCTCTCTTTCCTTTCCATATTATTACCACCGTAATACAAAAGTCTCTGGCTTTATGGGTACTCTTACTTCAGAATCCCTCACTAAGATTTGTGTACATTTTTAAAAATTTAATTGTATTATTTTTGTTACATTTCATGTTCTTAACTATCTCCCTTCCTCCTTCCATCCCCCTCATTTGAGAAGGCCACCATTTCATACACACACACACACACACATATACACACACACACACACACACACACACACACACACATCCCTAAAACCATTCTGTTTATCATTTCTTTCTCCGGATAGCATGGAAAGCATCTTCCTTCATAGGTGCTTTGTAGCTGATTTGAGTATTTCTTATAGTCAGATTGCAAACTTGTGCTTGGGGACATGTAAATAGACTTCTCAGAGTATTTTAATGTGTCTCTCATTCCAGATCTAAACCAGTTGTCATAAACTGAATGTAGAGCTAATTGAAATCAAACAGTCCAAATTCATTTTAAAATAAGATTTTCCCCAAATCCTTGGGCTTGTCTTCTTGTATTTATTGTCTTAGTTTATTTTTAATCTGCGTATCAAATTTCTTTGCTGAAAAATTATTCTGTGCTAACATATTTGACTTTTCACTAAACTTAAATTATGATTTTAATGGTTTTTATAACATTTTTGCAGTCCAGAGCAAAACAGTTATATGATGCGGGCTATAAAACTGTCGCACATTTAGCTAATGCAGACCCCGAAGTGCTGATAAGAACTATTAATCATTTATCACGACGTCAGGCCAAGCAAATTGTTTCATCAGCAAAGGTGAGCAAAATATGGTATTTTTTTTCCCCAAGTGTAACCTACATTGTTAGTTCATATTTTAGTCATTGTTTAATTTTTTATGTTAGCTAGATATTTCATGTCTCAGAATAGCCATTATTCATATAGAACCCTCGCTGAAGAGACAGAGTGAGGAACTTATTTTGTACAAACATTTTTCAGAGAATAATAGAATCTTAAAATTAGAAGACACTTTAAAAGCTCATCCATGTCAACTTTCTGCTTAGTGTCAATGTCTCTGATATATCGTCTGCTTGAACACAGGGAGCTTACACTCTTATAGGGGAGCTCACTTCATTTTTATATACTTTACCTACTTTCCACCTTCTGGAGCTCACCAAAACAGTACAGCTCTTCTTTCCATTAAACCCCTAAATTATTGGAACACAGCATCTGGCTTTTCTCTTCTAAACCGTATATTGCCAGTTGCTTCAACTGTTTACTGTGAGACATGGTTTCGAGTCCTTCCTGCCCTCTGTGCCCATTTCTAGAGGCTTTCCATTTTGTCCTTGCTCCTGTTGATGTGGTTCGAGCTCAGACATTACCAGAGGACTCAGGGTGCCTGAGCAGGGGAGAGTTCCATGTGCTACCGCCTGCTTGCCTCATTAGTTTTACTTTATGTCGAACCCAGCCTGTCGTTATAATGTTGGGGCCTTTCTGGTTTGTTTTCACAGTCAAGCTGTCACATTTTTTATTCATATTGAGCTTCTGCCAACTAAAATCTCCAAGAGTTTTTCATATGGAAGGTTTACTCTATTATTTATGTAATTGAATTTTTGAGTCTAAATATAGGACTTTACATTTATTCCTGCTAAGTTTCATTTTTTCTGTTTAATCCCATTGTTCTAATTTGTCAAAAATTGTTTTTTACCTGAATTACATCATTCAGGAAGTTAGCTGTGCTTTCCTTCGTGTCATCTATGGTTATGATGAGAATACTATCAATTTTTTCATCCAAGTCAGTGATAAAAATAAGTAAAGAGCCGTGTTGTCTCACTAGAGACTTTTTTCTAATTTTATTTTGAGTACAGTTATTTTAATTTAACTTAGGTGTAGTTTTTTTGTGGTACAGTTAATTTAATTTGGGTGTGATTTAATCATCCAAACAGTTAACCATCTGCTAAATAAACTGTTTCCCATCTCATCTAAACTAAACTGTTTTCCATCTCATGTCTTATCATCGGGGAAATCATAAGACACAGGGATAAGGACTAGAATTGTGATTTCACTGGTTTAGAGAACTCCTGAATGTAGAAACGTACTCTACTTTCTCTGCATTTTATAACCTTCAAGAGTTGCCTGCAGTGCTTGATTTAAATGGGTCATACAGCCAGAGGTGCGACTTGAATGCAGATCTTGGGTCAACTCTGCCTGTGGAGAAGCAACTCCACAATATCTCTTGTGAGATAGTCTTGCTGAAATTAGAATATACTGATATCTATAGACATCTGTTCATCTTAGATCTTAAAGCATGCATCTCATTCTCGTAGTTTCTTAAATGCCACCCAAAATGGTTCCATAATCATTTTTGTAAGTTGTTTCAGCTTTGTAAGTTTATGCTTGAAATTTATCTGCCTGAAGACTTAAATGTCTTTAAAGCACTAAGTGCTTTCTTACCTTTCCTTATATGAGATTTAATTTTCTCTTAAACGTGTTTGTTCTATACTTTTCATGTTAAAGATAAATGCCCTTGAAGGAGAAGAAAAAAAATAAAGAAAAATTGAATAATTTTGCTCTTTTTTTCTGTGATTCCTTTCAACATTTCACTGTCTTCCCCAAGCAGTGTGTCTTTCCCCTTTCTAGGTCTGGGTTGCACACATAGCTTGACATTTGTTGTACGTATCAGATTTCACACATTCAGCTCATTCTGGGATTTGCTTTTTCTGAAGCCATTTCTATGGGATTGTGCCACTTTATTCTTGGCCTCTGGTTTTGAGTGCTCTTTCATCTTTCAGTAGTTCAAGTTCCTCCAGATCCTCTGAGTAGCTGCACAGTTTCTTTTGACGCATTCCTTTTTTTCCTCCTCATTTGGGACATTTATAATTGATTATATAATTGATAATGATTTCATTTTGGAGCTGTCTTCTTGAGCCTTTTGCTATTGGATCTTACCTCTTTTTCTAAACATTTTTGAAATTTTCTTTTGGAAAGACTAGAGGCTTGTGTTATAGGATCAATAGGGCATTTTGATTATAGGCTCTAGATATTAATAACTTTGCGTCTAACTGTTGGCTTTGAGCAAATACCTGCCCCTCTCCAGGCCGCCATTTCCCCACTGGGAAAATCAAAGAGTTGCACTGGTAGAAGTTTAAGATCTGTTTCAACTCTAAATCTCTGGTCCTGTGGCTGACTATGCTAAGTATGGCTTTTTGTTGTGATCCACCTTCAAAAATTAGTTGAAATGTTTGTAAGATCTCCTTAGGTGTGACAGATAAAGTTATTTTTAACTAGAAAATTCTTCAACAAAAAATTATCTGCTCCTGTTAAAGCTTTATATATTTTTGATAAAGTAAATAAAATGATTTCACTAAATGACTTCACTTAAATGTTTCAGTTTAATTTACTGTATGTATTCCTTTTTAAATAGTCATTTTCTTAATCTTGAAATGCATTTCAATATCTGAGTTACTATTTTCATCATCTTTGAGAGAATTAAAGAGTTTTTCTAAAAAATTATATTTAAAATGCTGACATTAATATGTCAAAAAAGAGGAGCCTTTTTTGTTCTCCACATTTGGATTTTCTGTTGTAGATGCTATTAAATGAAAAAGCAGAAGCTCTACAAGAAGAAGTGGAAAACCTGCTGAGGCCGCCCCCCGATATTCCTGAGCCAGTGGCCCCACCCTCTGAGAGCCACGGACTCACCTGATGACGTTCCCCATTTGTTGTTGTTTTAATAAATGTGTTTGTTATTAAAATATATTTTTATTACTCCTTATTCAAATATGGTTGTCATTTGAATATACCTCTTGTTTGCATTATTGTAATAGCCACATGACCCACCTTGCTGCTTCTAGCCTCTGCTCCTTCCTGTGAATCCAGCACAGTGCTCCAGAATAATCATCTTAAACATGACATCTGGTCATCATTTCCACTGGTCAGATGCATCCTTGGCCCCTTTTTTGCTTACCAAATAAAAGACAGACTCCTTTCTTATTCAAAATTTTTCATAATCTGATCCCAAACTATTTAATCTTAAACTAGCCTAATCTCCTATAGTAGGAGATTATCAGTTAATATCATTCTACACATACCCTACAATTTGGCCAGCTGGTTGAACTGTCACTTGCTGAACATGACCTGTATTTTTCCACCTTTTCCTCTTTGCTCAGGCCAATTTCCTCTCTGGAATGTTGTCTGCCCATCATCCTTTAATACATAGTGAAGTGTCCTCTCTTCCCTGAAGACTAAGTCCCCCAGTGAAGCACTTTGGGTAATGAAATTATATGCATGTATGCCTTTATCATGTCCTTCATTAGACTTTAAGCTCCTTCAGGACAGGACCGTATATACCATATTCATCTTTGTCTCCTGTGCAGTTAGAACACAGCAAAACTACACTATTGATTACATTGATCACCATATGTGTCTAGGTGTTACATGTTTTATAGTTTCACTGCTAAACTTACAGGAAAAGCAGCCTAGCCTACCATCAACATTTTGTCAACCCATCCACTCTTCAGCCCAGTGCAGCTTGGCTTCTGTTACAACCAGTCTATTGACACTATGTGTCAGCTGATCTCAGTTCCTCAATCTGCTCATTTCCCATGACCTCCACCCCACCTCAGCCACACACAAAGATGGCCACAGGTAAGAACTTGCCGTCACCCACAAAATGTACTGCCTCCATGTTCAAGAATTCCAAAATCCCCTCATCCAATCATAATCTATTGGCTTTCCACCTCTCCCTCTGCCTTCCTTTACCAAACCCTATTCTTCAGCCACACTGTGATCTCTGATCTTTTGATCTATCAGTTCTCCCCCAGGCCATCTCCCCTTCACCCCACTGTTAAACTCTGCAGTGTCCACTTGAGTCACAATCCACAGTGTGGATAGCATTTTCCATCATGAGTCATTTGGAGTTGTCTTGGATCCTTGCATCCATTGCTAAGAAGAGAGAAGTCTATCAAAGTTAGTCATCTGACACTGTGGCTGTTACAGTGTACAGTGTTCTCCTGGTTCTGCTCCCCTCACTCAGCATCAGTTCATATATGTCTTTCCAGGCTTTTCTTACAATTACTAGATAAAGTACTAAATAAATCCTTATATCAGCAAATGTGCCCTGCCAAACCTCAGACTTGGATCACTCCTACACACATGTTGCTGAGGTTCATTACAGATTTATGTTGCACAACCCCAAATTGGGCCCTTACTGCTGCTAGGCAACCTTACTATACCTCCCTCATCAGTTTGCTATCCTATTCTCCACAACAACTTTTCCAAGCCTTTTCATCCTCCTTAAATGGATCCTTCTCCCCTCTCTCAGCTGAGTACCTGGTCTCATATCTTGAAGAGAAAATTAAAGCCATTGGGCAGCTAGGT
>CM053601.1:20959796-20978581 GCA_028646575.1 Pseudocheirus occidentalis
TATATATATATATATATATATATCAGCTAGATTCATATAATTAGTTAGAAATATAATGAGAATGTTGGAAGCACACACTTCAGTAAAGGGACAGGGACAGGGTAGAGAATAAAACAAGGTGGGGGGGGTGGGATAGGAAGGAGGGACGTACAATCAGCCTCTCACAATATGTCCACTGTGGAGATGTCCTGCATAATTACACATGTACAGCCTGTATTTAATTGCTTGTCCTTCCAGTGGCGGTGAGTGACAAGGGAGGAACAGAGGCAATCTAGAATTTAAAGCTCTACAATCAAATGTTTAAAACAAACAAACATATATATGTGTATATACATATATTATATATATAAATTATTAACTATATGCAACTGGGAATTAAGACATACAGGGACAGGGGTAGGGAGACCCTCCCTGCCCTACCAGAAAGTTAGAGTGGCGTTGGAGGAGGACGTAAAAGAGAACAGATTGGAGGAGTGGCTTTACAGTGGGATCACTGTTTTGGGGTTGGGAGAAGGGGAGAAAATTTGTAACTCAAAATGTGGAAATGAATGATGTAAACAAGAGAATAAATTTAAAAAATAAAAATATATATAATGAGAATATAGCTACTACACTTTTACCCCTTTCCCTCCTCCCTTACCTCTGGCCCTGGAAGGTTCATTTGGTTCATTTGCTGGCATAATACCACCTCACCTCTGCGAATTACCATATCTTCCTTGGACCCTAGGATAATGTTGTTCAAACACTCTCATCTTATGACTCATGGAAAGCCCTTAGATATTGTTGAAAGGGTCTTATGACCTTTGAAAAGCTCCTACTGTGAAAGGCCTGTTGACAAAGTGGTTATGACTGAAAGACATTTCTCTTTGCCAACATTAAGATTTCCCTGCTTATGGAATTGACCAATCAGTAAATTTATACAGCCCCCTATTTTTAGTGCCCTCTCAAGTATATAAAAGTAGACAGCACCCAAGGGGAGGGGTCCCTGATTGTAAGGAAGATCTTGTACCCAATTAATTAGTGAGCACCACCATCCCTAATAAATTGAACATGCTTGGAGCTTGGTCTCTGACTTTTTTTACAGATTGGAATTTTATGGCCCTTACTTTCCAGGGTCATTAATAGGATCAAGTCAGAAAAAAATAATTGTAAAGTGCTTGGCACATAGTAAACACCATATAAGTGTCAGCTATTTTCATTATTAATTACTCTCTCCTCCTTAATTCTCTCCTCTTTGTTCTCCGCCTACCTATTTGACCATTCCTTGGACTCCTTTGCTATGTTCTCATGCAGAGCACATCCTCTAACTGTAGATGTTCCATCGAGTTCAGTCCTGTATCCTCTTCCGTTCTCTCTATAATACTTTACATGATTATAACACTAGGATTTAATTACCATCTCTATACTGATGTTTTTCTCTCTTTTTTTAATTTTTAGTTTTCAACATTCACTTCTTCAAGATTTTAAGTTCCAAGTTTTCTCCTCATCTCTCCCCCCATCCCAAGAAAGCATGTGATATGTAAAAAAAAAAAATTAGAACCTACAAGAAAGAAGAAACAAACAAAAAGAAGAGAGAGCAAATAATATACTTTGATCTGCATTAAGACTCCATAGTTCTTTTTCTGGGTGTGCATAGCATTTTCCATCATGAGTCATTTAGAGTTGTCTTAGAAGAGCTAATTCTATCAAAGTTAGTCTTCCCTCAATGTGCTTGTTACTGTGTACAATGTTTTCCTGGTTCTGCTCACTTCATTCAGCATCAGTTCATGGAAGTCTTTCCAAGTTTTTCTGAAGTCTGACTGCTCATCATTTCTTATAGCACAATAATATTCCACTATATTCATATACTACAACTTGTTCATGTGCTGATAATATTCACATCTACCTATCCTGCCCCAGATTCTCTGCTGACCTCCAGTCTTCCATCTCCAGCTGCCTATCAGATATCTCAAATTCATTGTTCTATAGGAAACTTATACTCAAAATGTCCAAAACTGAACTCGTTCTCTTTCCGGCTAAACTCTCCCTTACCACCTCTCACCTTTTCTATTACCGTAGAGGATAGCGCCATACTCCTAGGACCTCAGGCTCACAAACTAGGAACCCTCCTCATTTCTTTGCTGTCTCTCATTCCCCATACACAATCCCTTGCCAAGGCCTGTCAGTTTCACTTTTGTACATCTCTCAAATATGTCCCCTTCTCTCCTCTGATACTGCCACCACTCTGCTGCAGGTCCTCATGACCTTATGCCTAGAATATTGCAATAACCTGTTGCCTCAAATCTTTCCCTACTCTAATCTGGCCTCCATTCAGTCAACAAAGTGATTTTCCTAAGATGCAAGTCTGTTCATGTCATTCCCCTCTCCTTCCCACCCCCCACCTCAGTAAATAACAGTGACTCTATTACTTTCAGGATCAAACACAAACTTCTCTATTCTTCTCATTCAAAGTCCTTCATAACCTAACCTCCATCCTGCCATTCCAGTTTCTTATACCATCCTCCCTCTCACTCTGGTACAGTGACACTGGCCTCCTTCCATGAACAAAACACCATGTATCTCAGTTGCAGGCATTTTCTCTGGCTGTCATCCATACCTAGAATGCTCTCCTCCCTCATCTCTATCTTCTGGCTTCCATGGCTTTCTTTAAGACCCACCTAAATTCCTATCTTCTACCTGAGGCCTTTCCCAATCCTGCTTATTCCTAATACCTTCTAATCTTAATTACTTCCCATTTATCCTGCATATAGTTTGTTTGTACAAGTATTTGTTATATGTGTTACTTGTATTTGTTTGCTTGTTGTCTCCACCGTTAGTTGTGAGTTTTTTGAGGGCAAGGATTGTCTTTTTTTATCCCTAACACTTATCACAGTGCTTGGCGTCTAGTAGGCACTTAATGTTTATGAACTGAAGTGACTCAGAAATCATCTTAATGACCCAATCTATTGCTGATTTAATCCTCTTTCTCTTCTCCTTTCTTGAATTCTGTAATGTTACTCTTTGACTCTCCCCCATCTTCCTGATAGCTTCTTGATCTCCTTTTCTTGCTTCTCTTCTTGTCCTCAAAGTGTAGATATCCTTCAAGGTTTTGTCCTTGGCTTTTTGTCTACATATTTATTTCCTTGTAGATTTCATCTAATACCGTGTGCATGAGCTAGACCTGATTCAAACTGGTCCTCTAAGTGAGGTGTGATATTAGAATAAAATGAGACATTCATAGGTCATTAAACCACTAACAAAAAATTTCCTTAGTCATAACAAGGAAAGGCTACACACTGAGGTTACCATGTTGCTTCTTCCGAACATGGCTTTTAATCTTGGCCGTGTTCAAAATGGTCCACGATCAAAAGCTTCATCAAAGTCTTAAGTTCTCGGGGGGAAAAAGGAAGCAATATCAGAAACTGTCATTCATTTTATTCAGTTAAGCCTTGAGGGAGAGTTTTAGTACCTCTCAAGCCTAACCTTTGTGGGATAAGACCTTAGAAAAGCTAGCCTAGCCTACCTGGTAGGACCCTGGCAAATAGTATTCTCATCACACTGTGGCTTCAGTTATGACCTTTGTGGAGCTTATTTATGTTCGTTGTCTACCACAAGTCCTTCTAACCCGTCCTCTGATCTCTAGACCCATTTTTCATCTGTCTGCTATTCCACCTTACCTAGATGTTTTCCACCACTTCAGTCAGCGTGTTCAAATCTGAATATTCATCACCGTCTGTCATATAACTCTCACAATACACCTTCTAACACCAGCTGATGAGTCAACTATGCCCCCCAAAACTCTTAGAATTCCACAAAACCTGAGGGTTTCCATTAGTGTACCAGCAAAGCTAAACCCACAAAAGAATTACATAGTCTTCCTCTAGAGAGAGATTTAGTAGGTCATCAGAATATAAAGAGTGAAAACATATTGCTCTCAAGTGATAGTTATATTTCAAGCTAAGGCAGTGAAATCTTGCTCTAGACACTGATGCACTTAAATTCAACTGTCATAAAAGGATGTTGGTAATATCCACTTTAGAGTGCCAGCTGATGTTCAAAGTCTACCTTCAATGAGAATCCTGAAAATGATGCAGAGACACAAATATAAATTTGAGGAACTTTGATGTTTGCCTAAAAAATCTCCTCTTGCTTTAGGTAGAATACATATTCCATCAACAAAACAGTTGACTCCCGTTTGGTTTATATTCTCAGCTGATGGGATAGCTCTGTTTCAAGATGAGGCAATGAAATTGTTCTAGGGAACCTCATTATTTAAATCCAGCAGATGTATATGAGAACATTGATCCAGTATCCAGGGACAATTTCAGTTCTTGTTAGATTATTGACTATAATTGGAATCCTGAAAACTGAACAAGAGAAACCCATTATTACATAGAAGGACCTGGATATGTAATTAGAATTTGAATACTTTTATTAAGATATGTGCATGGTCTAAAAATAAAAGTTGATTCACAATTGGGTCATGCTGCTCTAAATTGATAGGACTGCTCTGTTTTAAGCTAAAGTAATGAAAGATTATTACTAGGAAACAATGCTCTTCATATTGTCACATAAGGGCACTGATTCATAACAAATGGAGAGTTAAATCCATTTCAATCCTGACAACCCTGCCGACAAAAGTGAGTATCATGTAGAGAAGGAGCTCTTAACCTTTGTGTCGTAGACCCCTTTGGTAGTCTGGTGAATCCTATGGATTCCTTTTTAGCATAATGCTTTTTAATTCAAAAAATAAAATACATAAGATTATGAAGGAAACCTCTTGGGAATGCTATCTCTGAATAGAATCCTCAAAACACTCTAGAAAAAAAAAACCTGATTAAAACCTTTCATGTCCTAATTATTACTAAATTAATTAATTAAATTAATTGCTAAAATATGATACATTTCTTGAATAGAGAAACAAGACTTAAAGATAAATTAAATTATTCTTGTGATGGGTGGGCCTGACTCAGATTGATACCCTGTCACTCTAGGTTTGGTACTGGAAAGAAATGAGACACTTTAGGTAACTGAATGGTTAACAGAAGGAAGTTTGCTTAACTATAACATCAAAAGGATATTCAATCAGGATGTTGTAGTACTTGGCTTGGTAGTATATCTACCAAGTATATCTATCTATTCCGCCCTTACCTTCATATGGAGATGTCTGGTGAGCAAGGAAGGTTGTGGGGACTGCATCCTTTTATCAAGGGAATTTGTTCTGTGAAGTTTGGATTCAAAGGGCCACACCCAAGGACTTAGAGGGCCACATGTGCCTTGAGGCTGCAGGTTCCCCAACCCTGACCAAAATAGTAACTAGCAATCTGGCCCATTTCTTGAATATAATACATGTCCTAGAGACATTCTTTTACTCTGATTTCATTGGTATCATTCTAAATAAATAGCTTATCTCCATTTCAGCAAAATCTTTAAAGGAGGAAAGAAGATCATTAAATGCATTATAGTTCTTTTGGGAAATTGATCTAATAGCCAGTTCATATTAAAGTGCTGTCCATGAAAGTAAAATGCTATATAGTCTTTAGGAACCTAGGCTTGTAATTAGGCATCTGGTGCCGTCCTTAAATAAAAATAATAAAATAACAATAATAAATTAGTAAGATAGGTACATTAGTTCATTTGCTGGTAGAACTGTGAATACATACAACCATTTTGGAAAGCAGTTTGAAACATGCAAATTGAGTTACTAAAATGTCTATACCCTTTTACCTAGAGATTCTTTTATTGGGCTTATATTCCAAAGAGGTCAATAATAATAATAATAATACACCAAAATATTTACAGCAGGATTCTTTTGTGATAGCAAAGCATTGAAAATAGAGCAGATGTCCATTGATTATGGAATGGCTAAACAAATGGCTGCACGCAATTATAATGGGACATCACATTCCATCTATAAGTGCTATATGAAATGATGAAAGTGATGAATACAGAGAAGCTTAAGAAGATCTACATGAATTGGTGCTGAGCAAAGTAAGCAGAGCTAAGAAACAATATGTACAGTGACCACAGTATAAATGGAAAGAACCACCATGTAGCAAAGCCAAAGTGAGTGGTGGAAAGTTATAAACAAGAAGCATGGCTTGGAAAAAAAGACATGAAAAGGCATCCCCCCTCCCCCACTCTGAAGAAGGGCAGGTCCACAAGTGTTGAACCTTGTACATATTTTCAGACTTTTCCCATGTATTGATCACTTATGCTGATTTTTTTCCCCTCTTTTTCTTTTTTTTTCCTACCTCTAAAAAAATGAGATGGCTATCTGGGCAAGGACTACAGGATAGATCCCAAAGGGAACTGATAATGTAAAAAGCAAAAGCCATCAGTAAAAGCTTGTTTTAAAAATGGTTTATGTTAGGAGTACAAGGATTGTTAAATATTAGGAATATAATCACCATTATCAATCATATTAACAAAAAAAATCATGAACCACGTGATTATCTGAATAAATGCAAAAAGAAGCCTTTGACAAAGTACAAACTCATTTTGCAAAAAACAAAACAAAACAACAACAAAAACTCTACAAAGTATTCGCAGAGAGTGGGCAAGGATACCCATTGTTATTTATTTCTGGAAATGAAAGAAATAGCTATAAGACTTTAAAAAATTACAAGTATCAAAAAACAAATAAGCATCATATGCCATGGGTATACACTTGAATTTTTCCCAATAAGTGCAGGAGCAAAGGAAGGATTTATGGTGGACTGCTAGGTGGCGCTGCAGTGCATAGAATGCCAGGCCTGGAATCAAGAAGACCTGAGTTCAAATTTGACCTTAGACACTAGCTATGTGACCCTGGACAAGTCACTTAACCCTGTATGCCTCAGTTTTCTCACATGTTAAATGAGGTGGAGAAGGAAATGGCAAACCACTCCAGTATTTTTACCAAGAAAACCCCAAGTCCCGGCCATGAATAGTCAGACAAGACTGAAACAGTGAGCAACAGCAAAAAAAAGCAAGAATATCTACTGTTATTTAATATATTTCTGAATATGATAGGACTATCAACAAGACAAGAAAAAGAAATTAAAGACATATAGTTAAGTAAAGAGATAAAACTATCCCTATTTGCTGACGGATTACTTGGAAAATCCTAGAGAATCACGGGGATGCTGATTGAGATAATAAACTCAGCAAAGTAACAGGCTGCAGAATAAATTCTCCAGAATCAACAGCATTTTGGTACAGTAACAACAAAGCGCAAGAGGCAGGCTTGGAAAGGGAAACCTCACTCAAAATCACTACAACATGCAGAAAGTATGTGGGGACTGATGTACCAAAGTAAACAAAGTGTGCATGTAGACTCAAATATAGAGTTCTCCTTAAAGAAATAAAGGACAATTTAAAACAGGAAAGATTATAAGCATTGTTCCTTATGGGCCCAGTCAGTAGCATAGAAATTAGGAAGGGAGAGTTTATAGCAGAGCCACTGCTCCCAGCAACACTCTGGTGTGCTTCCAGGGGCAGATTAAAATGTGATTGTGTAATATTTAACAAAGCAAATAAAAATACAATAGAATATAGATAATGTTAATATGTGGTTTTCTAAGTCAATATGCAGACCACAGAGATCATTATATTTGGTTTAGTAACCCCATTTCTGTTTGTTTGACACCACTGTTTTATAGAATAATAAAGTAGTATATAATATTAATAACATTATAACATTAATAATAATAAAGTAACAAAATAAGTAATAAAGTAATAAAATAAATCCATTTTACAGATGAGGAAACTGAGGTAAATGAACGTTAAATTACTTATCCAGGGTCACAGAGGTAGTGAATGTGTGAGGGAGAATTTGAACTCAGGTCTTCCTGACTCCAAGTCTGGAGCTCTATCCACTGGGTAACTTAGCCGCTCATTTCTATCAATTCATGCATGCCACGCTGGTTCATTAGCACTAAGGAAAATACAAGGATATAACAGCAACTTGTTCTGACAAGGAGTTCCCACTATCCCCAAGGAAAGAAACAATTATCCTTTGTAACTCCAGTGACCTTGGCTAAGTTTCTTCATCTTTCAGCTTCTCTGTTTCTTTGCCTCTGAAATGATAAGAGTTTGATGCCTCTGAGACTCTGTCCAGCTCTAAATCATATGATCCTGTGATCTAGGAATGTTCTCTTTCCATGTACTGTCATAACCTTCAAAAAGCTAACCATAGACATATACAACTGAGGAGGCCCCAATGGGAGAGACCTGCCACCTGCAATGGGAAGGCAGAAAGGTAGTGGTATGAAGAACACAGCTTTGGAAGAAATTGCCAGCCATTCTTCTGAACAAAGGAGCTTTCTGTTTGAAGGTTACTCTTGGTCCCCCTTCTTATCTTGCTCTCTAGGCATTTCCAACTGGAAATTAGATTTGTTGGATTCTGAAATGGGTCATTGAAATAGTAGTTTCCTTTCATTTCTTGAAGAAGTCATAACCATGCATAGTTTGACTGGAGCTTTGCCCAGTGACAGAGAGACAGATTAAATTACATATTCAGGGAATAGAAAAGTGGTCTTACAGTCAGAAAAATCTGTGTTTATGGCTTGCATTTGATAAAGAGTAGCTGTATGAACCTGGACAAATCACTTACATTCTCTGTCTCAGGTAACTAAGGCTATAAGTAATAAAAGAAGTATTGAGGGAGGGAGCTCCCTATAGAGCTCCCTATAGATAAAATTGTAATCTTGGACCAAAAACAAAAGTGGAGAGGAGGATATGAATCCACTGCTACAAACTAGCATTTATATAGGACTCTAAGGTTTGCAACCTGCTTTATAAATATTTCATTTGATCCTTACAATAGTCCTAGAATGTAGGTGCTAATTATGCCCTGAAAGCCTAATTCACTGATTCTAAATGTCTGTTTCTTGCAAAGTGCTCTGGTCAGTAATCCCTAGAGACTTACAAGTTAAATATATAAATATGTGTATGTATATATTTGGTGATTTTTGTACATATACGTATATATGTATATATATATATGATGATTTTGTGACCCTTTTCATTGCACATAAATTTCTGAGCCAGTCAGGTTTTTGAAGGGAATAATTATCATATTTTGAAATTTCCAATTATTTGACCCAGACTAGAAAGTACCAAGCTACTAATTTTATGTCTTCAGGTACAGAAGCTTTTAAAATTCAATGTTTGGGTATCCATGGTTGAATAAATAACATCATCTAGACCAGGGGTTCTTAGCCTTTTTTTTGTGTCAGGGATGCTATTGGCAATCTAGTGAAGACTGTGAGTCCCTTCTCCAAATAATGTTTTGTGGCCAACATCCATAATTAATGGAAACGCTAGATTTCAGACAGGAGTTAATAAAAATTAAAAAAAAAATTCCATCCACATTCATAGACCCTCTGAAATCTATGCATGGTTTTCTATAGACTCTGCCTAAAAAAATCCCTGGTCTGGATAGAGTGGTAAGGGAAATGAAGCGTGGGCATTACAGCTTGGAAGGGTTCTGAGGGATTAGGTTGAGTAGGGGATGATGGATGGTGTGTAGAGACGTATCAGGAACGGGCTAGTAGGAAAGGGCAGGGTCCAGCACAGGTGGGAAAGGATACTTACTGCCAAGCTGTTCAGATGGGGCAGGTTAACAGTTAATAATCCAGAAGCCAAGGTCAGCTGATGGGGCAGTGGCGCTCCGGGTTCTAGCGATAACCGACAAATAAACTATTTCGCTGAGAAAGGGATCTTCCTGAGCCCCATAGTCACGCATTGAGAGTGTGTAGGGAAAGCTGCCAGTTGCCAGATGAAATCTGAAACCTGGGACTGTTTGAGGACTGGCCCTGCTCAGTTGTTCCAGTGTCTCATACTGTATATTTACTCATTCACACACAATCACTCTGTTTGACTTCTTGGACAATTCTTTGCATAACTGCTGGGATTTCTCAGCTACATGCGCCCGACGGCTGAGCGTCTGGGTTGGAGCTGCTGAGACTTTGTTGTGGATGATTTGAGTTTTCTGGGCTGGAACAAGGAAAGGAAAGAAGAGCAGAGGGGAAAGTGAAGGAACTGGGGGTCAGGGGACGCAACACAAGTGTTCACTGCCGTGACAGCTGTTTTGGATTTCTTTGGGGAAATTGCTGGTATGCAGTGACCACGTTCATGGGATGAAGACGTCCTCCTGTTGGGGGAATTAAAAGGGCTTCGTTTCTTTCCACTTGACCTGGCAGTTTCCTTCTGTAGCAACGCGGCACTTGGAAGCAGGGTATGTGGACCGAGAACTGTGTCTGTGTGGGGAGGACAGGGAGGAAAAAGTCTATGGATAAGGCAGACATTGTCCTGGATCACAATCCAGGATCATGCAGGGGAAGGGGAGGACCAACAGGAAGTCCCTTCTGCTATACTCTTTAAAAATCATTTCCAAACTTTGAAACCATTTTCCTTTTCAATTTTACAGGGATAAAAATAGCACAAGTAGCTGGTATGTATGACTGGTTTTAGAAAATAGAGATCTGTTGATCAAAGTGGTTCTCTCTATTACAGTTTTTATTAGTATCTAGGATAATATATTCCAAGATAATGGGCGCAACATAGGGTGGAATTTATAGTAAGGATTTTGACGGTAATCCCAAAATAATTGGGGTATCTTTGGTGAATTTTAAAGCCACCCAAGAGATTTTGTGTAAAGGTTTTTTTTTTAATGACTTTCTGGATAGTAGTCAATCTTTCTCCTCATCTCTAATGGGACTGATAAATGTTTCTATACACACATTCTAAATGTCTCTAAGTTTTCAGGATATCTGAAAAAGTCATTTTTAAGTCTCTAAATAAAGAAATAGTTGTTATTGTTATAGATTCTTTAAAGATATTATGTTTTCATATTCAATCAGAAGTCAAGATTATGACTTGTCTTTTGAAATATGTGCTATTTTTCCTTTCATTTTTTCACAGATGCCTTTTGTTTTAATATCACATTCAATTCTAAATGTATTCCTCCCCCTCTGCTCACCCACCAAGCTATCCCTTGTAATGCAGATTTTAAATTGAAAGACCAAAAAAATGAAAAAATACATTGACTATGTTTAACAGTGTGTAGTATTTTCTTCCCCCCTAGTTCATCATCTTCACGGAAGGGAAGGAAGTGCATTTTTCTCAACTATTCCTGGTGTCAAGCTTGGTTGCTATAATTACATAGCATCTAGTTTCATGCTGTTTTTTCCATTTACTTTGTTGTAGTCTTTGTGTATACTGTTCTGGTTCTGCTCACTTCCCTCTTCATCATATATAAACTTTTCTTTATTGCTCTAAAGTTTTCATAATTGTTTTTTTCCCTTAAAGTATAATTGTATTGCAATACATTTATTTACCACAATTTCTACTTGGTTTCCCATTCTTTGCTACCACAAAAGTACTGCTATTAATGTTTTTATCCATATGAGACTTTGTTTTTACTTCTTTGGGGTATATATTTAGCAATGAAATCTGTGCATTAAAAAGTAGGGGGATTTTAATTACTTTTTTAAAACATAATTCCAAATTGCTTTCCAGAATGAATGGATTATTGCTTTCCAGGATGATTCCATCAATAATGGACTGAATTGCCTGCCTTGCCATGCCCCCTCCAACATTTACCCTTTCTACATTTTGTTCTTTTAGCTGGGGTGAGATGAAACCTTAGAGTTGTTTGATTAGGATTCTTTTTTTATTAGTGATTTGGAATAGTCATTCATAGTTATTAACAATTTGTGATTCTTTTGAGAACTGTTCATATCTTTTGAGCATTGTATTAGAGAATGGTTCTTGGCCCTATAAAACACACACACATATGTCTTATATATGTATATATATATATAACATATATATGTTCATTTCATTTTATCTAAGATATTAGAACCAATAAGGTCTGATGGCGCTTATTTGGAATAGTGCTTCTTTTTAATTAAGATATCATTGCTACAACATTTTCAGTTGTAATCTTAGTTTGAGTTTTTTATTTGTAAAGAGTCACATCACCTTATCAAAGTTTAAAAAGGAAAAATCATATAAACACTTCGAAATACAAGGTAAAAAACCCCAAAGGAGAAGTAAATGTGGTCATGGAACTGTAATTGGAATCTTAAAGTTTGCAATAGAGAGGAAGACAAGAAGTGTTCTGCTCATCCTCCAGTAGTTTGGGGAAGCAGATTCCAAAGCCTTTAGGGAAAGAGTTGAGTTCTATGGACTAAAAATTCCACAGGGGAAGTCAAATCAGAAGTTATGAGAACCCTTTGTAAATGAAATACCAAAGACACATAGGAAATGATTTCTGATTAGGAAGAAAAGGGAGAAGATGGATATGAGTACAAAATGAACTCACCAAAGAAATCAGATTTTTAACAGGGAAACACGAACACAAAAATGTGACAGAGTTCTATAAGGCTTGATAAAGCTAATGCTGATGAGGAAAATAAGGATAACTTAAAAAGTGTTGTTGCTTTTTAAGCTTCATTGGGGAAAGTATGAGGCTCAAAGAACATAGAGAACTGCTGCTTGGGGTGGATGGTACAATGGTATCTGAAATCAGACTGTGTTTCTTCTTTGGTTTCTGTTTTCTCTGCCAAGGAGGATAATCTTTGGACAGGAAAAGATGGAACAAAATGTCTAAGAAAGTTTAAAGATAAAGGGAAATAAGATAAAAAGGAAATAAGAAGTCATCATTGGTGCTTTTCATGAGTTCTAGACAGCTGGCCCCAATCATTGCATCTCTGGGAGTAAAAAGAACTGGTGGGTTGTAATAACTAAACCATTCCCAGTTACTTTTGCGAGATCATAGAGAATAGGAATGTTACTGCAGGCTTGTAGATGGGCACATAATGCCTTATCTTTTTTCAAAATTCAGTTTTATTTTATTTTCAGTTCAGAATTCTCTCCCTCCCACCTCCCCCTTCTCCACCTGTTTAGAGGGCAAGCAAAACAGCTCATACAAATGTGTATGGTGATGCAAAACAAATTCCCACATTAGTCATGTAAAAAAAATGCTCTAGAGGTAGATAGCATGTCTCATTATGTGCTTTAAATATTTTTGTATGGATGGATCCTTTTCCTGTTTCTTTGATCTATCAGAGATGGACCTAGTAGTAGAATCTCTGGTCAAACTTTTAATAATTTCATGGGGCGTACTTCCAAATAGTTTTCCAGCATAGCGGGACCAGTTCACAACTTCAGCAACAGTGCATCAATGTACCTGTTTTCCCACAGCCCCTTCAGCATTTCTTATTTTTCTCTTTTCGTCTATTTTGACAATTTGTGGTATTTCAGAGTGATCTTAATGTGCATTTTTCTAATTATTAGTGATTTAGAGCATTTTTTTCATGTGGCTATTGACAGCTTAGATTTCTTCCTCTGAAAACTGCCTGTTCATATCCTCCCACTATTTATCAATTGGGGAATGGATGCCCTAATTTTCAAAAATTATAAGAAAGTATAGATTTCAAACTGTACTCTCTCCTCATGAAGAGAGGCCTATGAGATTGACTTTACTGGCAAAATTGTAGAACATATTGCTAATGAGTTGAATGAAAAAAAATATTAATTGTATGTTCCTAGAATGGTGCTAAATGCTGAGGCTATGACTACAAAAATGAAAAGAGACCTTGCCCTCAAAGAGATTATTTTCTAATGGTGGAGACAGTGCATATGGGAGAAGGATGGCAAGAGTGGAGTATTTTATTTTGGAAAGTTTTGGGGATACTAACTGTAGCCAAAGGGGAAACAGAACAACGTGTCTTAAGCTGGAAAGGAAACATGGAGTTTTTTAGGGAGCATATAGAAAAGGAAGCAAGGATCACAAAATGTTGAAATGGCTTTTCCAAGAAAAGGTCATGCTACTCAAATCTAGTTAATTTATTTATTTTAAAAACTTTGTGGATTGTTAATAGTTTGCTAGATTTTGCCTACAATTAAGAAAAACACCTGATAATGGTCTCATGTAATTTTTGTAGAAAACATGTTGAAGCATGGGTGTTATGGGAATCTGAAGATCTTTCCTGCCCCTAGGCTCTTTGATAGGCTTAAGTGGATGTGAGAACTTTCCCTGATTTGAAAGTATACTCTGCCTATCCCTGATTTGAAAGTATACTCTGCCCCCAATAGGCTGAATGTGGTCATTTGGAGCCTGTGGTGGGAGGCTTGTTCTTCAGGAATGCCCACACCTTATAACTTTGTGATTAGGCAGTAAGTCAAGAGGGCTGTAACATTCTCTGACCCAGGAGAAGGCTATATATATCCCGATGTGAGGTTTTGCTTTGGGGCTCACTTTGGAAAGATGTGTGATTTGGCCAGACAAGACTCTAGGAAGCCATTGAACCCCAGGCTTTGAAAAACCCAAATGCTGGTGCTTCCCTCTCTGGTAATTGACTAGGTATGGATGTAATGGTCAGACAGCTGGAAGCCCATCTGCTGATCTGTTTCTTTGTTTGCTTGTAACTTCTGCTTGTAACTGTTTGTATTCTGTTTGTATTCTCTGCAGTTCAGGGTGCTGACTTTTTCCCCCTGAACTAGGTAAAAGATATGTGTTTAATTGATTAAAGTAAGATTGTTAACCCGTTTTGAGTTGTTTTCCTTTAGAAAAGCATATCTAAGAACCTGTGCTAGCAGCCATCCTGGTTATGCTAGGGTGCTTGCTGCTACAGTGGGCTAGAAGATAATATAATTAATTAATTAATTTTAGAACTTGTTCCATGAGCAGATCCAAAGAATAGTCATTAATGGCTTGATATTCCACTTTTCCTCTCTCCTTCTAGATGTTCCCACTAGAGTTTAATAATTTATGTATCTTCTTTATTTAAAAAGTCCCTCATTTTATTTAATAATTCACTATTTTCATTCAATTTGTTAATCTCTTGAATTTTTTTTTTTTTTTGCTTTTTGGAGGGCAGTTGGGGTTAAGTGACTTGCCCAAGGTCACACGGCTAGTTTTTTGTGTTAAATGTCTGAGGCCGGATTTGAACTCAGGTACTCCTGACTCCAGGGCCGGTACTCTATTCACTGCGCCACCTAGCCACCCCTAATCTCTTGAATTTAAGAATTTCTATTTCGATGGTCAGTTAGGGTTCTTCAATTTATTTGTCTTCTAGGTTTATTTAGTTGCATTCCTCTTTCATTAATGTGTTTTTTCCTTTCTTTTGTTGATGGAAGAATTTAGAGAGATACTTTTTCTCATCAGGACTATTTTACCAATATCCCAAATGTTTTCTCTTTTGTTGTTATTTCTTTGATGAAATTATCCATTTTTTCTCTGATTTGTTTTTTGACTTAAATCTTTAGAGTTAAGTTGCCTTCATTAAAATCAAAATCCTTTCTCCAAAGATCCTTTATTAATTATATTTTATTGTATTATGATCAGCAAAGTATGCATTGGATTTTTTATCTTTTCTGCATTTATTAGATTTTAATTTCATATCATGTAGTCTCTTTTTCAGATACATGCATGTTCCTTTCTATTCTCATTCAGTATCCACAAGAGATTAATCATGTATAACTTCTCTAAAATTCTCTTCAGATCCTTAGCTTTTTTCTTTTTTATATCCATCTAGTTCTGAAAGAATACATTCAGATCCCTAAGTATTACAATTTTCTATTTCTCTCTGCAGTTTAATTAATTTGTCTTTTAAATGCTTAGGTACTATGAAATTCAGTGCATATATTAAGCATTGATTTTATTTGAGTACCTTTCAGGATAATCTACTTTCTCTGTCCCTTTTAAACATATTTAGTTTTACTATTACATTCTCTGAGGTCATGATTTCCTCAGGCTTAACAAATTATTTTCTAGTCCCTCAGCATAATTTTGTATGAATTTTTATTTTTCAAATGTATTTCCTATAAACAATAAATTGCTGTATTTTTCTTTCTTACTTTGTACTCTATTTTAAGGCTGAATTCATCCCTTTTATTTTTGTTATTATGACTGTAAATCGTGTTTTTCTACCCCTCAAATTCTCTTATACTGTTTTTTCTGTTAGCGGCACACCACTACAGTTGGAAGGCAGTGAAATACAATGAACAAAAAACTCAGCAGCTTTTACTATAAATAGGAGATCTTGGAATACAATATTTCAGCAGTCAAACAATGTAACCAAGAATAACATCCTGAAAAGCTGCAAATATTCCGAAGGGGAGGAAAATGAATTTTTAATAACATAGAGAGTTTTCAAGGATTTCTCATGAAAAGACCAGAACTGAGTAGGAACTTTGTAGTACAAACACAGAAGTACAGAGAAACTTAGAATGGTAACTTTATTTGAGCAATTATAAGGAGCAATATCATAATGTAGTCCTAACACTCGAATGGTGGAAGAGGTGGAGAAATAAGTTTCTCTTCAGAATTAGTTTTCACAGGATTTTAAGGCTGTTAAATAAGAAAAACGGAAAACTTGATGGTCAGTTTGTTCTGTTCTTAGAGTTTTAAGAGGAGAAAGAGCAGGGAAGGTAACAGAAGTAAGCTAGTAGAGCAGGGAGGAAGAAAGAGGCAGAACATGCTATTTCTCATAATTTGGGTACATGCCAAGAAACAAAGGAAGGGTTTGCAAAAGCAGGCTTAAGATTAACTTCACACTCATCTAAACTGAACAAGAGGATTGAACACATACAGTTTGATGTAGAAACCTCAACAGGGAGACAAGAAAGGGTTAAGAAACGGAAAAATACTAATGAAATAGCCGTGATCAAAATAAATGTCCTGATCCTGAAAGGGAGACCAAAAGGGAAAAAGCAAAGAACTAGAATCTAAGCAAATGCTGTCAGATGGGGAGCAGCCCAGTCAATTGTGATACGCCACTGTAATGTAATAAATGAAGAATTCTGCAGAGTGTGAACTGTCACAGAGTAAAGCATAACTGGTAGAGTGGTTTATACAGACAACAATACTGTGAAGAAAAATAAGTCAATGCAGTGCTTATCTATGTCTCTAGATGAGTGGTTCTCAACCTTCCTAATGCCACCACCCTTTAATACTTGTATGTGTGCGTATCTGCATGCGGGCGGACACACCTGGAGAGGGATAGAGGAGCGGTGTCTCAATTCCTAAAACCTATTTCCAATGGTCTTAGATGACCCCTGTGACCCCTGTGAAAGGGTCATTCAACCCCAAGGGGGTCGCGACCCACAGGTTGAGAACCACTGCTCTAGAGGATCCAGAATGATGATGCAACCCACCTCCTGCTGGAAGCTGATGGCCTCAAGAAGACATACATCCACTTGACTATGATTATTTGCTACAAGTTCATTTTTTTCTTTCAGTTTTTAATTAGAAGAGAAGGAGATTAGGTTAAAAATAGTGATTCAAAAAAAGGTGATTGGAATGTGTGTGTGATTTATGCATACATATATGCGTACATACATATATATATATATATATATCACAGAAAGGAGTTCAAAAGGAAGCACAAACAAGGACAACACTTTGAAAATTTTTAAATGTGTGGGCTCTATATTTTTAAAAAGCATTCAGCAATATGAAATGGAGATTCATGTCAGAAAGATGGATGCCAGCCACATTTTAAGTGGGGCACATGCCCCACATACGTCTCAAACCCTTGATGTCTAAGACAAAACTCATTAGCTTTCCCTCAAAGCCTATTCCCTCTCCAAAGTCACCTATTACCGTCAAGTGCACCACCATTCTCCCATTAGATCACTTTTATAATCCCAGTACCATCCTGGATTCCATATTCATCCACGTAGCCACTCAGTTGCCAAATTTTGTCATTTCTATCACCACAGCAGCTACTTAGGGTAGGTAGGTGACATAGTGGATAGAGTGCCAGGCCTGAAGTCAGAAGGACTCATCTTTCTGAGTACAAATCAGATACTAGCTGTGTGGCCCTGGGCAAGTGATTTAACCCTGTCTGCCTCAGTTTCCTCATCTGTAAAATGAACTGGAGAAGCAAGTGGCAAACCACTCCAGCATCTTTGCCAAGGAAACCCCAGAGGGGGGGGGTCACAAATGGACATGATTGACATGATTGAAAAACAATTCAAGAACAAGAATAACAACAAGAGTTTGGCTTCGTTTGTGCCAACTAAATATGATGGCAAAAGAATTACAATACACACGCTCTCAGAGTCAGAAGGAACTTCAGAAGCGTTCTTGTCCAACCCACAGCTGGCAACAATCTCTTCCACAACATTCCTAACCACTGGCCATCCGACCCCTGCTTGAAGATTCCCATTGAGGGGAAACTCCCCAGCTCCTGAGGCAGCCCATTCCTCCTTTGGACACCTCTAATTATTAGCATGCTTATCTTCACGTTGAGCCAATTTCATGGTGAAGAAAAAGCCATCTGAATGGCCGCTGAACATGCATATAAAAACCTTGCTCTCCTTCCTTCCTACCAGCTCTAAGGTATAATGAGGATTCTCTGAGCTAGTCTAGAGGGCTCCAGAAGGCAATTATAGTCCAGTTCACAGAACAGAAAAGAGACACCCCCAACAGGGTAAAATCCCTAGGAACAAGATAATTCAAGTATTTTAAAAGTATCACTCAACATCTCTACCCCAGCAGTCTCCATGCAGGTGTGAAAAAAGGATCATCTGGGGAACACCATCCTGCAGAGATGAACAGTTCTATTGGGAATGCCTCCTGCTTTGCAGATTGTCACTTTATCTGGGGGCAATGAGTAGCAGGCATTGATTCTACCCAAAAACATGAATTATATTTGTGATGGAAGAATACTGACTTCTGCCTGGGAGATCAGCACTGCTTCGGTCAAATCATAGTAGGAAAGGAGGAAAGACAGAGAAGAAACGGGAAAAGATGAATCAGTGTGTGTGACTGCATGGAGTATGAAGAAAAAGATGTATTCAAGTCA
>CM053601.1:20979081-20997415 GCA_028646575.1 Pseudocheirus occidentalis
AGAGAATACGATAGGAAAAAAACACATTTCAAGCAGAATAAAACTCAATGAAAACTCATATCACAAACAGATAAACGGAAAAGATCCTAGATCTAGAAGGAAAGATGAATGCCATATCCTCAGTGAAATTTCCAAGCTCCCTTAACAGAGATTACAAATAAAGTGAAACTATAGAGAGAGAAGAGAAGAAAGCCCAAGACAAAACTGTGGGATGCCTACGATTGGCAGGTGTGACCCAGGTAAAGTAAGGGACGCTAAGAAGGGGCAGTCAGGTAAGAGAATATAGTCCCAAAAACCTAAACAGAAGAGATTACCCAGGAAAGGAAAGTGATCAGCACTGCTGAAGGCTGCAGAGAGGGGAAGGATGAGAATTAAGAAGAGACCATTCGATTTGGCCATTAAGAGATCTAATTCAGGAGATAGACTGTAGAGTTAAAAAGAGACTGAAAGGAAATAAAGTGGAGGTTTCTCAAGGAGTTTAGCCCCCAAAGGCAGGAAGGATATGGGATCCTAGTTATGGGAGTGGATCACATGAGGGATGAGAGTAGGGATGGATCAAGTGAAGGTTTTTTGAGGGTGAGGGAGATATGGGGATATTTTTAGGCAGTAGGGAAACAACCAGTAAACAGAGGGAGATTGAAGATAAGTGAGAGAATGGGGATAGTAGAGGAGCCAATCTGCTGGAGAAGATGGGATAAAATAGGATGCTTTGTGTACGCTGAGGGATTGTCCTTGGCAAAGGAAAGGCTGCCTTATCATGAGAGATAGAGGTGAAGGAGAATAGACTGGCAGAATGCATCTGGGACAGTGAGATAAAAAGGAGGGAAGAAGAGGGAATTCTTGGTGAATGACTTCAATATTTTCATTAAAATATTAGGCAAGGATCTCAGTTGAGAAGACAGGAGGCTTGGGGAAAGCTGAAAAGGTTTTGAAGAGCCCCTGTGGCACTCTAGAGCAGTAGTGAGTTAATTAGGAAGGTATAGAAGGATTACCTTGCAGTAGTAAGGGCCCAATTGAGGTTCTTTAAAAGACTTCTCTTTTTTTTATAAGAGAAGTGTTGGATTACAACTTTGAAATGAGTCACACATAAATAGAACCAGTGTGCTGTTTGACTTCTTACTGTACTTCTTTATTACAATGGAGGATTTTACTGGGGAGTGGGGGAGCGTCAGGGTTGGGGAGAACAGGAAAGAGAGTGCCATTGGGAAGTGATGTAAGAAAGAAAAAAGTGTCAATAAACATTTTTTTTTCATTTTATAAAGCTATAGCTGTCTTCCTGTTACTATTTCTAATTTAAAACTGAACTATTAAAGCTTTGCTAAAGTTTCTTAGAAAGTGATAGTCACTGTTTACATGGAACTATAAATATTATTACTTGTTTATACATTTCAGTTCAGTAACATTTGAGCAATTTAAAACTTGGTTAAGTACTGTATGATTTTCATAGAAGCAATTCTCTGTAAAATAACATTTAGTAATAGTAGAGTAATAAGGCTGACTAGGACTCCATTGGATAAACTAGCCCATGCTGTCACACTTGTGATTGTCCCTAAACTGCTCAAGACTCAAAGATCTTGGTTCTCCAAGTTGATAGGTAATTTGAATTAACTTTTTATAAGCCTTAACAGGTGTATGGAGCAAATGTATACCCATGTACAATAGCTTAATCACAATGCCCTTTGCTTAAAATTACATGAAAATAAATGCAGACATACAGTGGTCATTTATTACTAATTAAGATGAAGTTTGTTAGCAGTAATTTCTCCATAATAGAAAGTTTTAATTAGACAGGTTTAAAAATCATGGACCATAGTGAATACCCTTTGACCCAGTAATACCATTACTAGGTTTGTATCCCAAAGAGATCATAAAAAATGGAAAAGGACCCACACGTACAAAAAGATTTATAACAGCTTATTTTGTGGTGGCCAAGAATTAGAAATTGAAGGAATACCCATCAGTTGGGGAATGATCAAGTTGTTGTATATGAATGTAACAGAATACTATTGTGCTATAAGAAATGATGAGCAGGCATATTTCAGAAAAACCTGGAAAGATTTAGACAAACTGATGCTGAGTGAAGAGAGCAGAACCAGGAGAACATTGCATACAGTCAAAGCAACATTGTGCCAATGATAGACTTGGCTCTTTTCAGCAATAAAATGATCCAAGACAACTCCACTCATGATGGAAAAAATGCTATAGACATCCAGCAAAAGAACTATGGCATTCAAATGCAGTTCAAAGCTACTATTTTTATACTTTTTTTCTTTCTCATGATATTTTCCTTTTGTTCTGATTCTTCTTTCACAACATGACTAATGTGGGAATATATTTAACATGAGTGCATATGTATAACCTAGATCAGATTGCTTTCTGTCTTGGGGAGCGAAGAGGGAAAGGAGGGAGGGAGAAATTTCAGAATTCAAAATCTGATAAAAAGTAAATGTTGAAAACTATTTTTACATGTAATTGGAAAAAATAAAACACTATTTACAAAAAATAAAATAAAACAATAAAAAAATTACAAACCTTTTGGACTATAAATCTGCAGGTAGATTATGCAGTGATGAAAATAGGAAGAAATGTACATCATGATAGGAAGTATTTGTAGTAACAATTGTTATTTGTAAATAACATGGAAAGAGCCAAGGGAGTTGGGGCCAATGTGATCATTCTTGTTGCTTATACTTTTAACCGTACTTTTTTCCCCTTTTTTCTACTCTGGCTCTTTCCCTTTGGTTAATCCAGGAAATCCATGATTCCAATCCCATTTCCTAAAGAAACATCCTATGAGAAGCAGTGTAACATGGTAAATAGACTGCTAAGCTTGGATTCAGGAAAACCTAGGTGAAAAATCCCATTTCTGAGACAAACTAGTCCTTATGCTCTAAATGTATGTTGTAGAGAAAGTCCTGATTTTATATTCAGGAAAGAGGGAGACCAGTCAAGATGGCAAAATAGGAGGAAGCAGTGTAGCCTAGCTCCCCAGGCAATTATTCCAACAAAGATCTCAGACAAAAGTGCTAAAATGAGTAGAGATCAGAAAACTAAAGAGAAACCACAGTAGTTCATCTTTCCAGTACAGGCTCACAACTTTGACCCATAGTCAAGGGACTAGGTCAGAAACTGTGGCACGAGGGTGGGCTGGGATCTCAGAGCCAGATCTGGGGAGCAGAACAGAACTGCAGTACTGTTGCTCTGACCCTAGAGAGGTGATGAGAAGCTTGGACTTAGTCCTATTGGCTGTCTTTCCATTCCAAAGATAATCATGCTTCGGAGTTCCTCCACCAAGCCCACCCTACTCTCCCATTGGTGACTCTTCCTCTTTGTGGAGAAGCCTAGGCCAATCAGCCTTTACTCCCCTCCCAGCCCTGTTCTCAACTCTCTGCACTTCAAAAATACATCCCTGAAGCAGATAACCTTCATCTCCTTCACCCTGTTTTTACCTCTTTGTTGTATTGTCTTCTGCCACTAGAATTTTCAGGACTTGCACGGTCTTTAATTTTGCTTGTATGTGTATCCTTAGAGTAGCTGCTTATTTCCTTCCTTTTTTTCTAGAGAAAGAACCTCAAACTCATCTCCTGCCAACTACTTCACATCTCACCCTTACTTCCTAACCCACCACACCCACCAAAAACATCCAATCCAGAACCACATGAGAACAGTAGATAGAATAGGGTGGAACCATACAAGGCCATGACAATTCCACTAGAAGTACCCAGAGACTGATCCTAAAACAAAGTCTCAATCTGGGAAATAAGACAAGTAAAAAAAGACAAAGCTCTATCATAATGTCAAGGATGCCCAAGATAGAAACTCAAAAGAGAATAACTCCAAACACCTATGAACAAAAATCTCAAAAAAAAAAAAAAATACAGCTCGGCCTCAAGGTCAATTAGAATTCCCAGAAGAAACTCAACAAGTGCTTAAGTTTAAAACATTGTAATTAATGAAATGAGAGTCTAGAGTAAAAAGTTGGAAGATAAATGAGAGCTGTGGAAGGGAATCTTGGACTGAGAATTAGCAGATTAGTAAAAGAAGTATAAACAATTTAATTAATTTGTACACTGTCATTTATTGTCACCTAGAGTTAATTTGTTGTCGGTCTGTTTTGTTGACTGAAATTTTTACCAATTAGAAAAAAAAATTCTACGTATTTATGTGGAAGTTGCACTCAAAAATATCTAATAATTTTGGTCATTGTTTTGTACCTGTCAGCAGACTCACCCTCATACCATCTCTACCCCTCTTCTTCACCCTCCCCCTCCCCTCTCTGCCTCCCTGGCCAGACAAGCATAGCTCACAGTTTAGAAAAAACTCTGTACAACCCTGCATTGGAATTACCTTGGAACACTTACATAAGTAATGGGTTCCATGAAAATTAGAATGGACCAAATATAAATTAATGACCTCATGAAACAATAAGACATACTATACCATGTTGCAAAAGATTTAAAAAATAGAAGAAAAATATGCATCTCAGATGAAATAATTACATGGAAAACAGATCAAATAGAGATAAGTTAAGAATAGCAAACCACCTAAAACTATGACCAAAAAAAGAGTTTGGACATCATACTTTTTCTGTTTTTTTTTTTCCTTCAGAATCTTCTAGAATTTGACATGTCATTTTTAAGAGGGAAAAAACAGAAAAGTATCTCATCATTTTCCCTTTTTGTTTGCTAAATAGGACATCCCATCCATCTGAGGATCATGGAGAGGAAAGGCTCCCCAGGAAGTCCCCAACAGGGCCAAGGATGGTATGTTACCCCAAAGTGTGGGTGGCTGAGAAAACAGGGAGGATTTGCCAAGACTTGGCATACGTGCTGGTTTGTGCTCAAGGGAGACCATCTCTGCTACTTCAAGGATAAAGATGAAACAAGACCATTGGTAAGTAAAAAAAAAAAAAGGAACAATATAAAAGAGATACACCCCAGAACTTTGTCTTGGGCCCTTTTTTCTTTATATTATCTTATATATTGTTATATATTATGTATCTTCTTTTATTATATTATATAGAGAGAGATATTCTGTATCTCTATATATCTATTATATCATCAGCTCCCCTGGGTTCAATGATCAACTCTATGCAAATAATTCTGGGATCTATAGATCCAGCTCCATTCTCTTTTCCAAGCTCTAATCCCACATCATCAACTGTCTATTAGAATCTTGTATCTTGCAGGAATCTCACATTCAACAGGACCAAAGCAGAAATTGTTATCTTTCCCCCCAAACCCTCCTTTTTTCAAACTTGCCCGTCACTGGCCTGCACTTTCAGGTCTTCAGGTTCAGATTCTCAATTTCATCTGTGACTCCCCATGCTCCCCCACCCTACATATCGAATTCACTGCCAAATGGCTTTTGTGCCTGGCCCACATCCCTCATATACATCCCATTCTCTCCACTCACACAGCAATCAAATTAGTATTGGCTTTCATCCTCTCTTCCTGGAACTATTGCAATACTAAATAATATCCTTACTTAGAGTATGTTTCCTGGTCCATCTTCCATATAAACCACCAAAGTGATTTTCCTAAAGCTTAATTTGGACCATGTTACCACTTGACTCAATAAACTCCAACAGCGATCCATTACCTCTCAGCTAGGAATGAACTCTTCTGCTTGGCATTTAAACTTCTCCACAACCTCATCCTTTCCTGTCTCTCTGACCTTATTACACATTACTCCCTCCAGGGACACTTTAGTCTAAGCATACAGGCTTCCTGAAGGGGCTATGGCCAATCTTGACTCTTGTCTTTCTGTTGGATCCAGATGGCTGTGGAGGAGATAGTGAGGCTGGTGACTTTGCACAGCCCTGCCTCACTTAAATCCAATTCATGTGCAAATCAAGACATCACCCTCCTGATGTCACTGGTCCTTTTTAAGGAAAAGAAATAATGAAAAGAAGAACACAGGGGAAACAGCATGTCTAGACCGCAAACTATATTAGAAAGCAGCTGTTTTCAAAACTATCTGGTATTTGTAAAATAGCAGAGACAAATCAGTGGAACAGATTTTAAAAGGGAGATTCAGAAACAATAGAATTCCATACCCTAGTGTTTTTGACAAAGTAGAAAACAAGATGCCTAGGGTAAAACTCCCTATTTGGTTAAAAAAAAATGTTGAGAAAACTGGAAAGCACTCTGAAAGGAACTTGGGGTAGATCAATATTTTTTTTTTACTGTACTATACATTCCATAAGGATACATGGCTTTAGTATTCAAGACCATGCTATTAAAAGGAAAGAGAGAGAGAGAGAGAGAGAGAGAGAGAGAAAGAGAGAGAGAGAGGGAGGGAGGGAGGGAGGGAGAGAAAGAGAGAGGGAAGGACGGAGGGAGGAAGGGAGGGAGACAGGGAGGGAGAGACAGAAAGAAACAATGATCCATATACCTCTCATAGCCAGGCAGAGGAGATGTATTATTAGCCAAACAAGGGAGAGAAGCAATTACAAAAATAAAACAGAAAACTGGTTACTTGAGGCTGAAGATTGTCCTTCATTTATAGTAAATCTACTACCTTCTGAGTTTATTCCTCTTTAGAATAGCTTAGTATGGCGCCTTGCATGTCGTGAGCACTATATAAATGCTGTCAGTGATGAAGATGATGATGGAGAAACCAGAAAAGGGCAAGGGTGTATAGATAGGTTAGAAAGTGAAAGTACAGTTATCCCTTCCATCTTGGGGGGAAGGGTGAATAGGGGCATGGTGTCCCCCAAATCTGGAAAATTTGCACAAAATTTTTTGGCCTTCCCTTTGTCCCAGAGAAGAAGCCTGATTTTTTTCTTTTTCTTTGGTGGGATATTTACAGTACCACATTGTAGAATTTGGGTTGATGTTATACAATAACATACATATATTTTATGCATTTCTGAGTTTCTAAACTTTTTCTGGGGCCTCTACTGGTCTTCACATGTTGTCTGTGGCTTCTGCAAAGCCCCCCCCAAAATTCCCATTTAATTTCCTCTGCTGATCCACGATGTATGGAAACCACAGTGGGAAAAGTCATGATGTAGAAGGGCTAACAATTTGGACAGGGCAAAGTTCCAGTTCATTCTTGTTTTTGTTGGTGCGCAGCATGATTACTACTATTTGTTCATCTTCAGATAATGAACATACCAAAATAGTGAAGGGGCCTAGTGGTGAATTCCACTTGGGTAATTTTAATTTTACTTAGTTGCAGCAGGATGTTGAATGTATCAGGAAAGCTTACTTAATGAACATTTAGGAGGCCTTCACTAAAGACAGAACTTCAAGAATGTAATAAATCAACTTTTAATAAAGTCGGTTGCTTTTGTTACCTCGTGAAAAACTACTAGCTTCTCATAAAGGCGTAATTGATTAAAAAAAAAAAGCACAATAATTCTTGATGTAAGTGGTTATTGGTGAAATATGGAATGTGCACAGAGTGCCCGAGGGGTCAGATTTTTAGCCAGTGCTTACGCGCCTGAGTGTGAATCATGAATCATGCCTGTATCAAGTTTCAACATGTATTTACTGAAATTTGACTTTGTACAGACAAGTTAATTAGTTCTTACACTCTTATTTATTGTCATCTGGAGTTAATTTTTTGTCAGTCTCAATTTTGTTGACTAAACTTTTTACCCATTGGGGAAAAAAAATTCTGTGTATTTATGTGGGAGTTGTACTCAAAACTATCCATTAGTTTTGGTCCTTGCTTTGTACCTGCTAGTGGCTCAACTTCAGTACCACTCACACCCCCACCCTTTACCACCACCCCCTTTTCTCACCCTCTCCCCTGCTAGGTAAGCATAGCTCAAAGTTTGGAAAAAACTTTGTGTAACCCTACTTTGGACTCACTGTTAAAATGAAATGCTTCCTCAGAATTTACCAGCACTAACATTGTGGAACTGAAAAAATATGGCACTTTGATCAGAGAATTCTGGGAAGGAAAAAAAAAGCAGAAAGAAGGGGAGTAAGGAGGCAAAGTTCAAGTTTGTGTGGTATTCTCCATCTTGGTGCCAAGTGAGGAAATGCTGGGTACCCAGGCCTTTTGACCACCTCCTCCCCGCCCCCCCTTACTTTCAGAAAGATAATGATTGATGAGGGTGTTTGCTGTGCCAGTAAGGTCAATGATTGGTGAGACAACCCCATTTGGCCCCTCAGGGGCGTTCACCTTCTTTCTTGCTACTAGTTAAGGAAAGATTCTACTCCGTATCAGTCCTCCAATGTCTGCCTTTCTCTCTTTGCCATGAAAAGATTCTAAGCAGAAAGGCCATTTTCTGTTCCTGTGGTCAGAGGCTCTTTGGGCTGACTGCTCTTATAGCTGATGCCAGTCTGGATGAGGATGTTTCTCTAAGGTCAACTGTCTTTTTAAGGCCTTTTTCATAAAGGTGTAATTGATTTTTAAAAAAAAGCACAAAAAGTGTTTTTTGCATAGAGGAAGAAATTCACATTGATCTTTAAATGATATGTTATTAAACTGTTATGGATGAACATTTTGATACCTAACAGGAGTAAAAATAAGAACTTTGTTTTATTATAAACAGCTAAAATAGGTGTATAAAGAGCTTTCAGATGGGATTTTGATAGTTTTGACAAGAAATTGGAACTGTTTCGTAGATCTGAGGGCCCAGGACTTGTCAACCATGTGGACTGGTGACCCTTTTGTGTGGGAATAATTTAATGTCATAGAGAAGCAAAGAAAAATCTTTATGAAAAACTAGAGAAATATAAGTGTAAACAAATTCAGTTACAAGGGCACGAAAGCGGCGCACTACCTTGTTGGAAACATCGAAGCCAAGGCAAGGTAAGTACCTCCAAGACTTTGCATGCATGTTTTCTGACTAAAGAGAATAAAACGAAGAAAATGAGAGATTTAAACATTTGGAGACTGAGGCAGGATTGAAAAAAGACTTTATAATCAAAAGAAGCTCTCGCTCTCAGTCTAATCATTGTCCTCATCAGTTCCAGAGAAGGCTCATTCCTGAGCTAATGAGGCCTCTTCCTTTAGAATCTGGTTAGGCCTTCATTAAGAACGAAGCAAGAAGATTTTGATTTGGTACCTTGTTTCCTCAAAATTGATCATTAAAGAAAGATTCATAATTTTTCTGGTTAAGATTAGACCAAAGAAAATAGACCAGGCAACTGAAATGCTTTCTTGATATTTGTAAATGTCAGAAGCATGGTATGCTTTCACAAAATTAAGAACATTTGAGCATGAGATTATAAGAAGGGTAACAAACAACTGAAACATGGAAAATATTTGTATTTTTATAAGAAATTATATTCTCTGTCATCAACAGAGGAGCCACCATTTTTGGACTATAACATCATTGTTCTCATTTTTTTTTTAATAAAGTAGAAGCAGCATTAAGGAAAACAAAGCCAGGAAGATTGGCTGGACTAAACCAAGAATACACAGAGGGCATCTGTATTGGGGGATGGAACACAATTTGGAGAAAAGTGAAGGCTCGTTTCTCAAGCTACCTGAAAGGTTTTTATAACTATTTTTCCCATCAGTCACAGTGGAGCCTCTACACTCATACTATGCCTTCATAATCCCAAACGTACCATATGAAGAAAGAGAAATCGCAATAAAGAAAGCAAAGATGGAAGGAGCAGTTAGTCTACTCTAAGAATACATAATCTTCTGTCCTGGGGGCAATACAGTTTTGAAGGATCAATTCCCAAATTACTTGAAATAATGAAGGATACACAATGCTTGAAAAGAAAATTCAGATCTTATTTTTAAATCCAAAAGTGATCAAGAAAATGTCAATAATTAATGATCTACATGCCTACTTTCTCATAAGTACATTTTAAAGAATGAGAATTAGCTGTACACCGATAGAAGGTATGCCTGATGAAAATTTGAGAAAGAACAGGTGAGCATTTATCAGAGATAATCCTAAGCAGAGTCCAGCTTTACAACTACACAACTGACAAAAAAATGCATAAAATGCATTATTCCACTGAACTTTTTGTTATTTCATAAAAATTATTTGGTTCAGTAGCATATATTGCCTCTTTAAAGACTGTCCTTCAAGCAGAGTCTTCAGTGCTAATGTTAAAAATCTATAGAATTTCTTGAAAATTGTTAAAATGACTCTCCGTTATGCCTGTGACTTTCTGATGATGAATATCAAGTCAAGTGTAAAGTAAGGAGACAAATACACATCAAAGATATTTACCATTCTTAAGGAGGCTAATAAATGTTTGTTGTCTGTAATACCTACAGTCTCTAGACTCTAGACAACATCTAGCTATGGAGTTACATGTATAGCCCATGGAACCGGTCTATCAGTTATATAGCTTAAACAGATAAGGGAGATCCGCAGAGAACTTGACCCAAACCAAACAGGACAAGGAGAGTAGACTGCCTTTGGGAAGTTTTACAGTGCTTTGAATGACCTCCAGTGTCTCCCTGAAACAAAGGTCCATGTATTTACCATCTTATTCTTTGGTTGATGTTGTATAGCCGCTAATCACAGAATTCCAAAGTCTCCAAAGAATTAAAATTGCTAGTCACTCAAAGGGCAATGGAGGGGTGGATGGTGGGTGGAAGTATGCTGCAGCTTATTGTCACCAAAGAATTGCATTTCAGAATCACCAAAAATATCATTAGAGTGATGTAAAAGGGAGGTAGGGTGGCCAGGCAGGCAGAGTCAACTTAGGTAAGAAAAAAAAATTACATTTTTATTTCACTATAATTGGATTATTTTCCATAATTTCTATATTTTATAAATTTAAAAACTTTATTTGAAAAGAAGTTTTACTAGATTCCCAAAGGGCCCGTAACACATAAAGGCTAATAACACCTGATCTAGAGGAAGGCCAGCCCTTTGGGTGGATCCCCTGTGGAAGGCAAAGAATAAGTAAATACTTACTTACTGGTACCTTCTATGTGCCTGCACCCTGCCATGTGCTTTATCCTCATAATAGCCCTAGGATCTAGGTAAGAACATCATCCCCATTTTGTAGTTGAGTCAGACAAAGATGAAGTGGCTGGCCAAGGGCCACACAGTGAAGTGTCTGAGGCCAGATTTGAACGTGTCTTCCCCTCCACTCTACCTGCCTGAAGATGTATGGGAAGATGTGGATAAGAGCAGCAATGGATAAGGAGGTGTGGGGTGGCCGTGATCTGCCTCACTGGAGGTAATACTCACAGGGATGATATTTCAGATCCATCGAAATTCAATCATTAAAGAGTGGCCGCTAGATGGTCTCTTAAGGAGTTTTAAAACACTAGCAAATATTTTTGTGACTTTTGGAGCCCAAAATTTGTTTAGAGTCATATTTTATGGGTATTTGAGGTGGTTATGTGAGAGCTGCGAAAACTTGCTGCTTCTACGCCGCCATCTTGGCTCCAAAACGCTAGCAAATAAACCAAATCCTGGGTCCTCATTCTAAGTGAATGAAGACAAAAAGAAGCAGCAAGAGGCCGGCTGTGGCAGCAGGAATGGCTGAAAGCAGCAGTAGCCTCCACTAGGCTGCTTCAGAGCCCCTGGCCTGCAGATAGCAGGGGGCTGAGGTGATCGATTAGGGCCAAGGGCTCTTGCGTTGAGTGGCCTGGATCTGGATTGTGGTCTTGAGTGGTTGTCCTGGGGTATGTTTTCAGTGAGCCAAAGCTGGGGGGGGGGTGCTACCCTAATAGCTCTGGCAGCTGTGAAGGCCCCAGCGATTTGGGACAGAGCTTCCCCCCCGCCCCCACTGCAGGAAGCAGAGTTCCACAGAGCTAAAAAAACCAAGCAATTAATAGACTGGCCAGCATGAGGAAAAGGAAGCAGAGTAAGAACAGCAATAAAATTCTACAATCCTTTGTTGTAGACAAAAAGGATCAAAGCATAGAGCGGGAGGAAGACAACACAGTCAGAACTCCCACACCAATTGCTTCCAAGACACTGGAAGAATGCCTACAAGCTATGAATTGATTTAAAAAGGACTTTGAAAACCAAATAAGAGAAGTGGAGGAAAAATTGGATAGAGAAATGAGAACGATGTGAGAAAGTCATGAAAAGAGAGTCAACAACCTAACTGAAGAAAACAGCACCTTAAAGAGCAAATTAATTCAGATGGCAAAGGAGGCCCAGAAAGCCAATGAGGAGAAGAATGCCTTAAAAAGTCGAATTTGCCAGATGGAGAAAGAGTCTCAAAAGCATTCTGAAGAGAATAATTCCTTCAGAATTAGAGTGGAGCAAGTAGAAGCTAATGACTTTATGAGAAACCAAGATACTATTAAACAGCTACCAAAAAATGAAAAAATAGAAAGCAATGTAAAATATCTCCTTGAAAAAAACCACTGACCTAGAAAATAGAGCCAAGAGAAACAATCTGAAAAGTATTGGTCTACCTGAAAACCATGATCAAAAAAAGAGTTTGGAAAGCATCCTTCAAGAAATTCTCAAGGAAAATTGCCTTGATATTTTAGAATCAGAGGGCAAAAATAGAACTTGAAAGAATTCACCGATCACCTCTTGAAAAAGATCCCCAGAAGAAAGCACCCGACCAATGTGAATTACAATGATTCTGGTTATTCAAGCAACCAGTTTAGATTCTCATTCTTTTCATTGCCTTTCACGGCATCAGTTCTTATTTTAAAATTGTATCTATTTTTATTGGTGCATTTGGCCTTCATGTAACCCTATTTCTGGACACAGTTCCTTCCTCTACCATTCCTCATCCCAAAGATTTTAAAAGAAATGGTCAAGAAACCGTTCAGCAAAACTTGTTGCTGTCCATCAATACACATAATAGCTCATCTCCATAACCCACAACTTCAGCAGCGGAGGGAGGGAGGCCCAATGTCTAAGCTTTTCTCCAAAGCCAAGTGTGTTTGTTGGTCATATACATCTGTCACTCGTTTTCGTTCCATTTCCATTTGCCTTTTTCTAGTCATTGTTCATGTTGTTTCCTGATTCTATTTTCACTTCACTCGATATCAGTTCATTTACTTCTGTGTTTCTTTACGTGTGTCATTTCATATGGCATGATAATGTTCCATTTTGTTAACTGTTAAATGAATCGTAAGTATATGATTCCATTACAATACTGAACACAAACTGCCAGAGCTCTGTCTATGCTGGAGCAGATGCTGAGGTT
Source organism: Pseudocheirus occidentalis (assembly GCA_028646575.1). Lineage (NCBI taxonomy): Eukaryota > Metazoa > Chordata > Mammalia > Diprotodontia > Pseudocheiridae > Pseudocheirus > Pseudocheirus occidentalis. The sequence goes on from CM053601.1 coordinate 20,992,146, forward strand.
GAGATTGATACATGGGGTGGCTTAGGTCAGGGGCAGTGACACTCTGTCCTGTGGCACCTGTTGGCCCAGACGACCTGAGCCACCTAAAAAGTACCAAGAAATATGGAGGATAGAGGAAGGTATAGGCCAACCAGATGACAAATATTCAAAGCACTATCAACCCCCAAATGTATGAAATTATACACATTCACAGGCAGCTGGATGTCTCTGTGGATAGAGTTCTGGGCCTGGACTTGGGGGTGAGGAGTGGGGGTGTAATGGAGCTGGACCTTGCTACCCCATCCTTTCTGTTACTATGGATTATGTGCCAAGTCCCATGAGACTGTCCCTGTTCAGCAGCCCTGAAATCCATTTTTGTTCTGGGAGGAGTCTAAGCTTCAGAGTGGTACCATCAGGCTTCCACAATTTCCACTGAACTCTTCCGGAAAGAAAGGATTCCCCAGAATGTCAAAGGGCTGTTTTGATAACAACCTCAAGTTCTGTTTCATCCAAGAATCTTTTGTGTTTTTTTTTTCTTTATCTCTTTATAAGCTACTATGAGTCTTTTGGTTTTTTCTGCCTTTTCTGTGAAATAAAAAGTTTTCCCATGTCCTGCATGCATCGTTAGAGCTGGGGCCCCTGTTGTCCAGACTTGGGGACATATAAACATGGACTGTACCAGGAAAATTTATCTTAGAAGATTTTTCTGGAGTAACACTAGCTGAGTCAATGATCCAAAAAGGGATACAAAATTTCTGGGATCAACTTCCAAATTGAACCTAGTCTGTGTGGACCCATATCCCTGAGGTGAGATTACGGCTAGGCTATGTTACATCTGCAGTGTGTCAAAATGACCTTACCCTCAGAGAGGGAGGGAAACTTGCAAGAAAGAGAAAGAGATAATAGCACGTTCCCATCTCATAATAAGTCCTCAGGGCACCCCATTCTGTATCACAGCCCTGAAGGAGAGGGAGAGAAGATTCCTGCCCTCCTACATTTAACTGGGTAAAGCGAGCAAACTGGAGTAGCTGCTAAAGTCTACTGTAGGGGAAAAGAAGACCCTGAAATATCCATTTCCAATGATTCAAGTTTTTGTCGTTTATTTCCTCAGGGCACAATTTTGCTGTCTGGGAACAAGGTTATAGAGCATGTCTATGATGAAGAGAACCCGGGACAGTTCCTTTTTGAAGTAGTTCCAGGTAAGATACTTTTCATTAAGTTATCCCCCATGATGTTGGCAAAGATCACAGATGTTCAGCTAGAATAGAGGCTTTGGATGCTTAGTGGTTCCATTTCAAAAGGAAAAAGGGTTGGAAATAAGGAGATCCTGGTCTGTGCTTTCATACACATAACGTTTTAAAGGGAGAAGACAAGGATGAACACAAAAATTCTGGTTTCTCATTTGTAAACAGAGCTGATGCCTGGTGTCTTGTAGATGGGGCATGGTGTTTAGCCTCAATCTTTAGGGAAGATTGGAAACATCTATTATTTTGACAATGCTGGTGAGAAGTGAATTTTGACAAAGTAGCTGGTGTAGGCTCTCTGTGTATCATGTCCCAAGGGAGACTTTCCTAGAGCAAGCTATATAGGCCACTACTGTTGCATATTTCAACTCTACTCTCAAAGCACACGTTTCCTGTGTTTGGATTAGTTCCATTCAGGAGGTTCTTTCCACATCCTCAGATTCTTTTGAATGTCATACATCTCTCTAGTTCTCTCTACCACCACTCACTACGATTCCCATTTAAATCACTGCCTAAAAACCTTCATTCATTTCAAATGACCCACTCTAGTTATACCAAGAAAAAAGTGAGGATATGAATGTTGCGAGACCTGGTTCTAGACATTCTAGGTCAGTCAGATCCTGCATTGGTATTTTGATTCAGAAAACTACAATTTAACATTATCTGTGTTGTATTATATTTTTATTTATTTTATTAAACACCTCTGTTCTAGGTTATCTGATGTTTATATTTACTGTGCATCTTCAGTTGGTTTAAAGAAATAATAAACTATCAATAATAAACTATCATTTAAATAAATCATAAACTATCAACTATGGATATTAATAGTTCTCATTTCCTTGAAAAAACCTATAAAACTGAGGTTCACAGAGGTTGAATGATCTACCTAAGGCCATAGGGACAGTAAATAGCAAAGGTCAGATGTGAACCTCTCAGATGTTCTAACCACACGTCTCTAATGATTTTCACTACGCCATATGGAGTGACCCTAAGTTCATGGAATAGCGAAATTACAGTAACACAACGTTTCAGTTTTCAGGGACGCCAGTGGTTGTCGAGGCCAACCTGAATCTGAACAAGAATTTCCATTATATTATTTCCCAAAAGGGGGCATCTCTCTTTCACCTAAAAACTTCCAATAAGGTAGATTCCAAAGCAACCAGGTTTACTTCTGGATGCTTCTAATTCTTAGGAAGTTTTTCCCTTTGATCAAATTTAACTTTCTTCCTTGTAATTCCAAACCATTTTGCCTAGTTCTTTCTATTCTAAACAAACCAAGTTAAACACTTCTCCCATATTCTTCAAATATTTGAATGCTCTTAAAATATTAGTACACAGCCCCCACATCCCTCCTGAGTCTTCTCTTCCCTCGGTTAAACATTTCTATTTTCTTGACTCAAGGCCTTGTATTATCTCGACTCCCCTTCTCTGGATCAATGTCCTTCCTAAATGGTGGTACTCAGAAATGAACACAGTATTCACAAGGACAGAAGACAATGGGACCATGACTTTCTGATTTCTAGAACCCAGGCCTCTCATAATGTATCCCCCAACTGCATTAGCTCTTCTAGGTGCCATAGCACACAAAGTTGACTCAAGTAGAGGCAAATATTTTCAGAGCTTCTGGTCTGGAGAGATTGCAGTTGTTTGAAAAGGACCTGGGAGTCTTAGAGGATCACACTCAATGTGAATCAGCAGAGTGACGGGGCAGCCAAAAATCTAATGTGATCTTGGGATGGCCTGCCTTGGGAGACAGCGGCCATCCTTCCATAGAGGTCTTCAAGCAGAAGCCAGCTGACCACTTATTGAATATACGATAATGGGAATTCTTTCTACGTCTAGGATGGACAAGGTGGCCACTCAGGGACTTTCCAAATCTCAGACTCTGCAATCATTGCTCTCTCTTCATTATCATGAACTATTTTACAGCCCAGTGGTTCTCTTTCTCCTGATATGCTCTGTTTTCTATAAAATGACCTTCTTCTTTTTTCTTTCCCCCCATTCTCTAATGTATTGGTTGTTTAATCCTTCCTTACCCCATCCATGCACATCCTCTACCCCTAACCTTCAATCATTCAAGAGAGAGATTAAGGTCTGCTACAGAACAAAGGTGGTGCAAAGAAACTATTCCAAGTAGCCATAGCCAGAGCTGTCATTTGTTCAGAAATGTCCTGACCATTTTTCTAGCTTGCTCAGCAGCAATGTTCTTCTTAAGTATCTGGTGAAATACAGGCAGGTAAACACAGACAGACCCGAGATATATTTATAATCATACCCTTAGGAAAGACCACATTACCCTCTCTCCCTGATAGATAACTTTGCCTAAATATACGGTTCTCATATTAAGAATATTAGCATAATTCTTTGATGTTATTATTATGAATACAATAGGGAGATACATGATCTGTTCTCAAGAAATGTTATTTACAGAAGGAAATAAACTCCCAACAACTTTCAGTGCATTTGAAAATAATATATCCTGTGTGTATACTTATACATATATCTGTTTGTGTTTAATGGTAGCCATTGGGGGAATTAAAAAAAAGAAATTTAAATGATAATTTTGTTGTATATTTGAAAGAAATAGCAAGTTGTGCACAGTAGGCTTGCAGATTCATGTACAATCATATTTTTATTATACTGTGTTATGGGGAAAAAAAAACCTCTAAAGGCCATATGAAGAAAGACGCTATCTACATCCAGAGAAAGAACTGATAAAGAGAAGTATATATAGAACAAATTTCCATACATCTAAGTATTTGTGTCTAGTGGTAGGCATCTTGGGGATGGGGGAGAGGGGAGAAAAAAAAAGAAATTTCCATGATAGTTTCCATGATATATTTGATAGTACATTTGCCATTTCATGTACAATCCTCTTTTTTATTATACCATGTTATAAAACTGCTTATTTTATTCCATAAATTAGAAAGGACATTTAAAAAAAGAAAATAATATATCTTGTAAGCTTGAGCCAGAAAGAACCTTAGAGATAGTCTGGTCCAACCTTGTCACTTTATAGCTCACTTAACATCTCTGTGCTTCTCTGCTCTGTCAGGAATAATCCTAACTTGCCTGCCTTTATTATAAGGTTGCTATGACAGTTAAGCATTATAATGTCAATAAAACCCTGAGTAAGTGATCAAACGCTATATAAATGTTTACTCTGTATTACCTTTCGGTTTCCTAGAATTTCCAAAGTAAGCCCAAAGTAAGCTGTGGAATTACCTTTCAATTCAACTAGTATATGTACCAAATGCTAATTAGTTGTGACAATATTGCATTGAAGAATTCTGAAACTATACTTCTAAGAATTAAACTTTTTTAAAAGAAAGAAATTGGGGGGGCATATTTTTAGGTTTTTAAAAGCATCTAAATGGCAGAATGTTTTTTAAAAATCCCAATTTTTTAAATAAGAAAGAACAAATAGTAGTAAAACAAAACCCAAACTGGTTTTTCCCCCATTCATCTACAAACCTAATTCTGTGCTGAGAAGAATGTTTTCTTACTATAAAGAACTCCTACTCACATTCTCTGAATGGTTGGCACACGTTAGAAACCCAGAGTAAGCAAAAAACAGAACAAAACAAAACCAACCAAACCCCAAAAGCAACAACAACAACAAAACTTAGAACAAAGCCACCCTGCAGGCTTCAGGCCTGCTCACTGCTCTGGCAGACAAAGAGGGGATTGGCATAGTCATCTTTGGTGCGATAAATACAGTTACCACCATTTTGACTACACACAGCTAACTCATGCAGAGAGTGAGCGTGTGTGTGTGTGTGTGTGTGTGTGTGTGTGAGTAGAGGTGAAATGTCAAGCCATTAGGGATGTGTTAATTATTAACTAGTAACTCAACTCATTTCAGTGTATCAACAGAGTAATAATTGAAAATAAACATCAAAGTAAGGCCTTCAGAAAAAGACCAAGTACAACTACTACATTTTAATTGCACTAACGATTTTTTCTTCAAGCCTAGAGTGTATATTCTGGCTCAAATTTATACATAAATATGTTTACACACACAGACACAGACACAGATGCACGTGC
>CM053601.1:20997515-21020433 GCA_028646575.1 Pseudocheirus occidentalis
CTTAATGTACAAAGCAGGCCCTATGCTTACTCCTTTCACTTAGTCTATTTCTTTGTTTAAATGAACTTTTAATCGACATTTTCTATTTCTTACACCTTCATCATTAGCTCAGTTATCCCTCTCCCTCCTAAAGAGTCATCTCCTATAGTATTTTTTAAAGATGAAAAAAAATCGGCACAACCAATCAATACACTGAAAAAGTATGAAAGCGTGCAGTGTGTAACACCTGTGGAGTTCCCACTTCCATGAAGGGGTGGGCTGGGGGCTGTCCTTTCCTACCTCTTCATTCAGGTCCTTTTGGGTCTTTATAATTTTGTTATGTTTACATTGAACTTTTTGGTGTGTTTCCTTTTACATTGTTGGGGTCTCCTTTGTCTTTTGAATAAGCTGTACCCACCTTGAGATGCTGTCTGGTCATGAGTTTTATTCCACTACATCATGATCATAACTTTCAGGTCCAGTTTGGCCTCTGGTAGGAGGACCTCTGTTCTGTCTTTTGTGTTGCCCAAACTTTGGGTGTTTGTGTTTAGACACTTGAGGCTATTGGGCACTTAGATTTTTGTATAAAATTGGAGAAATGTGCATAGATATCTTTTTTAAATTTTTTTATTTTTTAATAGCCTTTTTTTAAATATTATTTTTAACATTCTTTTTTATAAGAATTCCAATACACATTGTGAATAAATGCTTAGAAATATGCTAGCCCTCTCCAGGAATCTGTGGACAATATGTAGAACATCAGGATTAAGAACTGGAAAGCTCAGTCTCAGAAACCACCTTCTTAGCCAATTCTTCATTCCCCCCCAGTGAATTTTTCTCCTTAGCTTCTCCTGCCTTCGGTGGAAGACACAGCCTCTGACTATGTACCCTTCAGGTTCTGGCTAACATTTATAATTATGGGTAATGCTTTTTGGTCCCCTTCACAGAATGCCATTTGTACCTGCCCAAAGTGGGCAGTTTTCAACATTCCTGTGATGGTTTGTATGCTAGCTGTCATCTCATTTCTCCTGGCTAAATATATATATATACATGTATATATATAATGTATTGATAAATAGCATTATATATTTTATAGATATGTAATAGAATATTTCTCATAGCTAAACTCATTGAGAAAGTCATCTACAGTCTGTACCCCCACTTCTCTTTTTAATTCTAATTTAAGTCTGGATTCATTGTTAGAAAGTTTTTTTTTTTATTTTCAAGAATTCAAGCCTAAATTTGCACTTTTGCAATTTATACAGCTTGCACCTGGTCCTGCTCTCTGAGGTCAAGCAGAACAAATCTGATCCCTGCTCCTCATAAGAGTCCTTCAAACACTTGAAAGGCATTCATCATACTGTTCCCATCCCCACCCCACCCCCATTCTGTGCCCAGTACTCTTTCCTCCTAGGCTAACCAAACCCAGTTCCTTCACCCACTCCTCAAGTACCATAGACTCAAGATCATTCACCATCTACAACAAACTACCCAATTATTTCCTTGTCCACCCCCTCCAGGACTGCTAGTTGTGCTCCTCTGCAGTTTGTTAATGTCTTTCTTAAATTCTGGTGCCCAGAACTGAAACCAATATTCCTGTTGAGGCTTGATGAGGACAGAATACAGAGGGACTCTCATGTTCTTCTGCTTGTGGGCCATGTCCACTCTCAATGGAGCCCAGATCATATTAGTCTTTGGGCTGCCCCATTATATGGAGGCTCCAGTCCTCAAAAATACTTAGATCCTTTTCAGACAACAGCAGTGTATCCAGGCCTCCTCTGTCTTTTACTTGTGAAGTTGATGCTTCTTTTTTTTTTAACACCTAAGTACAAAGCTTTACATTTATCCTTATTAAATTTCATTGTATTACACTTAGTCCAAAGTTCTAGCCAGATCCTGGCCCTGTCAACCAGGGTGTTAACAATCCCTCCCAGCTCTGTGCCACCTGCACATCTGTTGAGCAAGCTATCTATACCTTAATCCAAGCCACCGATAAAAATATTAAATAGCACAGGGCTAGGCTTATATCCCTGGAGCCTTCTACTGGAGACCTGCTGCCATTTTAACATCGAACGACTGCTCTGAGTCTAGCCATTTAATCCTGACTCTATCTGATTGCATTTTTTCACAAGAGAGATCTCTGCCAGAATGGTAGGAGATATCAAAACCTTTGTGGAAATCTGGGTAACGTATATGTGTATGTGATGTATGTATGAAAGTATGTATATGTACACACACACACACACACATATAGACACCCATCATCATTTGGCTTAACCCTTTTTTGCTGAAGACATGCTGATTCTTGGGTAAAACATAACTTTACTTCCTTGTCTTTAATAATCTGTTCTAGAATTTTCCCTGGAAATCAGAGTCGAGGTCACTGTCTTACAATTTGGGGTTTGGCTTGGTTGTGTGTGTGTGTGTGTGTGTGTGTGTGTGTGTGTTTTTAAAGAAATAGTAGTGTGGAATCATAAAAAAACAAAAACAAAAAGAACTTTCCTTTTAGTTCAAATAGAAATGTTAAGTAATAACTATATCTCTAGTTTAAATACCCTTTCCAGACTTGTTCCCTTGGGAAAGTGGATATGGTTGAAGAACAAAGACCTTTCTTAGGGAAATGGATTAAGGGTAAAACTCCAACTTTAAAAAGAGTACCTCTTTTCTTCTTAAAATCCCTGCCTTTCCTATACTCTGAAGTGATTGGGCTATATGTATTATCTTTGATACTGATGAGACTGTTGTATGGAATATGGTATAAGGCAGTGGTTCTCAACCTTCCTAATGCTGGGACCCTTTAATACTCTTCTGTGGGTGTATCTGCATGTGGGGGGACCCGCCTGGAGACGGATAGAGGAGCCATGTCTTGGTTCCTAAGACCACCGGAAATATGTATTTTCCATTGGTCTTAGGTGACCCCTGTGAAAGGGTCATTTGACCTCCAAAGGGGTTGTGACTCAGAGGTTGAGAACCACTGGTATAAGGTGTTGATCTAAACCTAATTTCTGCAAGATTGCTTATCAGTTTTCCCAGTAGTTTTATTTTTTAATCAGATAAGGAGTTCTTTCCTAAGTAACCTATGATTTTCAACTGATCAAAACAGTGGTTGAGGTACACTGTTTCCGGTTCTGCTTTGTTTCATTGCTTTACCTTTTACTCTTTCTCTGTTTCCATTTCTCTATTTTTTTTTTGATCAGCACTAAATGGTTTTGATGACTGCTGTTTGAAGTCTGGAAATGCTATTCTTCATTCTCACTTTTTTTTTTACTTACTCTTTTGTTTCTCCAAAGGAATTTTGTTATTTTATCAGTTTCTATAAAGTACCCTTTTGATTTTTGAGTTGGTTATTGCACTAAAACTGTTCATTAAATTTGATGCTATTGTGGTTTTTATTATTAATATTGGCATGACATAGCCATGAGCACTGAATACTATTTCCTTAAGCATTACTTTGTAATAGAATCTAAATGATTATTATTATGCATTTTAGTTATTATTCATGGGATTTCCCTTTCTATTATTACCTCCAGGATTTTGTTATTATAATGTAGAAATACTATTGATTTTTGTGCATTTATTTTGTTACCTACATCTTTGTTAATACTATCATCTTAGTATCTTCCTTAGGATTTTCCAATAAGACCATCATGTCATTAGCAAAATTATGTAATTCCATCTTCTCTTTGCCTTTCCTTATTCCTTTTATAAAGGAATTAAAGAATTATTTCTACTGTAATTGCTTTAGCCAACATTTCAAGAAGTATATCAAATAATAACAGGAAAAGAAGGCATCCTTGTTTTGCTCTCTTTTTATTTGCAAAGTTTCTAGGGTAGCCTCGTTACATACGATGCTTCTGTTTGATTTTAGATGGCTACTTGTATGATATTAAAAAGGTCTCTTTTAAGCATCAGTGAATGTTGTACTTTGTCAGAGTCTACATCTATTGAGATAATCCTTTGGTTTTGAATTTTTTTAATGTAATTGCTTTTCAGTCATTTTTCAACCCTGTCTGACTCTTCATGACCCCATTTGGGGTTTTCTTGGCGAAGGTAATGGAATAGTTCACCACTTCCTTCTCGAGCTCATTTTATAGATGAGGAAACAGAGACAAACAAGGTTAAGTGACTTGTCCAGCTGTTAAGTGTCTGAGGCCAGATTTGAACTCAGCAAGATGAGTCTTCCTGACCCCACACCCAGTACACTGTCCGCTGAGCCATGTAGCTGCCATGTGAATTGATACATTGATTATTTTGCTGATTGTTTTACCATTCCTGAATACCTGGTATAAGTGCAACTTGTTTATAATGAATAATTTCTTAGATGAATTGCTGTAATCTGTTTGTCAGTATGGTTAGACATTTTTAAACCAATATTAATCAATGATATTGGTCTGTGTATTAAACCATAATCAATGCAATGACCATCCATGATTCCAGAGGATCTATGGTGAAGCATATTACCCACCTTCTCAGAGAGGTAATATATTTCAGGGTGCAGAATGAGACATCTTTTTTTTTTTAACTTAGCCAATGAGGGAATTTATTTTGCTTAATTCTGTGTATTTCTTACATGGATTTTTTCTTTTTTCTTTTTTTCCAATTAGTGTAGAAGGTAGGAAGGAGAGAAAATAGATTTCTATTCATTATAGGGAAAAAATACTTAAAGAGTGAATAGTTTTATAGAAACTTGGAAAGATTTGTATGAACAAATGAAGAGTAAAGTGACCAAAACCAGAATAATTTATACAATAATAAGAACATAATATGAACAATTGTGAAAGACTTAACTCTGATTGATGTAATGACCAATCATGACATGATCTCTAAGCAAACCACTTCCTAACTGTGAAGTAAAAGACTTAGAATGCAAAATGAGACTTAGATGTATATATATATATATATATATATATATATATATATATATACATATATGATGTCTGCATATATAGTGTGTAATTTATAGATAATGATTACTATCATATATGGGTGTGTGTGTGTGTGTGTGTGTGTTATAAATGGAAACCTCTGTGCTCTGTCTAGGGAATGAACTAGACTTATTGAGGATCCAGGAAGTTTCATGATCTTTATTTTACACTTATTTTGTAATGAATAAATGAATAGCCTCCCAGAAAAGACTACAAAGGATCAGACAAAGGCAAGCCCTTTTTATGCTGTTTCTTTTGACTTTTGCACCATTCCTCCCTTCAGAGCTGGGACTGGCTCCAGCTCTTCTGGGTTACAACTCTTCCAACCTGTCCATTAAGCATGGGTGTTAATGAAAAATCAATGACCATCCCCCAACTGGTCCAAGCTGTTCTAGCTCAGGCCCCTCTTTACAGATGTATACCTTCCTGTATGTAAACACCCATTGTTCCTATAGAATCTGTGGAAACCAAACTGCCACCATTTCTCCCATATATACACACAGATAGATAGGTAGGTAGGTAGATAGATAGATAGACAGATAGACAGATAGACAGACAGACAGATAGGTAGATAGACGGATAGACAAACAGATAGATGGATAGACAGACAGACAGACAGACAGACAGACAGATAGATAGATAGATAGATAGATAGATATAAAAATATATAGATATATACATGGACACATAATCCTGCTGATATGACTGTTTTGTTTGACTGTAGACATCTCTTATAGACATTTTGCTCTTTGGTTTTTGTTGTTGGGGTTTTTTGGAGAGGATGGGGTGAGAATGAGATGAAAGGAAAATATATTTAAAATTTTTAGTTTAAAAAATGAAAGGACAGTCAGTGATCTTGATCATGAATTGAGATATTATTGGGAAGAACAGCAGTTATCTGTGGTTTAAGAGGAAGAATAGAGACTTGTAAATCTGTACTAGACTAAGGATCATGGGACAGACCATTTCCAGGCTTTCTCTGCAAGCTGGACTTGGAAAAGAATTGAGGGAAAATTTAAAAAGTAGAGAGAAGATGGTCCTGCTTATTTATGCTAAAATGGAGGCTAGTTTAAAGATGGGGCTACTCAAGAGGAAAAATGTAGGACTTCTCTCTTTCTCTGCCTCCAAACACCCTTGAAGCTCTTGAACGCCTCTTGAGGGTTATTTTCATTAGTCACAGAGTCAGACACTTGAAGTCCTAGAACAGGAATTAAAGGGAGCAGCTGATGGCATTAACAAGCTTGGAGTGGCCGAGAATTCCCATGACCCAGTTGGTAATTTGTGAGACAAAGGGAAAAATTGAAAAGCACAAAAGATGGAAGAACTGGACAGGGCTGGCAAAATGTTGCCCTTCCAGTTCCCAGCTTTTTTAGTTTAGTTCTACGTGTGCTAGCTGAGATCTTGGCCACTTTGGCATAATATAATCATGTGTGACTCAGCAGTGAAGGACTCTTGTGTTTGAGATGACTAGGCTATTCCCTTACTGACCGCTAAGCAGGAAGACCTTTAAAAAGAGAATGACTTTGTCTGGGTTTCAAGTCTTCCCTAAGATGTAATCAGGGAAATAGGGACCACCTTGTGTCTTTGTGAACCATGAGATATTAATGGTAAAAGATCCCAGAGCGGGTCTGTAGTGTAAAATAGGAAGTGGCAGCGATTTGTTCAGAAGGCCGTACAGTCTTTTGGAGTGTGAATTGTGGTTAGCATTTATTGACCCTGATGACGGTCACAAATGCTTGTTTCTGGACCTGGAGTTGAATCTTCCACTAGGAATGAGGATGTTTTGACTTGATCAGCTTTTTTGTAAAATCAGTTTCCCTGCTAAAGGTAGTGGAAAGGACTCTCATAGAACTTCTGATACCTTCCTCAAGGGGTCTGTCTTCAGTATTTCAATATTTGATTCACTTTAGGTTAATAATTTCTGTTTATCATCTGTCCTCTGAAACAATTTTAGCTGGCTTGGGAGCATAATCACAAAGTACCCCCAAAGGGATTATGATCTGCCAGTGAAATCACCCCCTCTGCCACTTCCCCATGCCTCCTACTGAAGGATGACACATCTCTCACTTTCCATCCCCACTCACACGTCTCCTCAAGCCTCTGTCATCACTGCCAATATTACTGTGAGAAACACATTTTGGTTTCCACAGATTCTACAGGAACAACGGGTGTTTACATGGAGGAAAGTATAAATCTGTAAAGAGGGGCCCGAGCTAGGCCAGCTTGGACCAGTTGGGGGATGGTCATTGACTTTTCATTAACACCCATGCTTAATGGGCAGGTTGGAAGAGTTGTAACCCAGAAGAGCTGGAGCCAGTCCCAGCTCTGAAGGGAGGAATGGTGTGAAAGTCAAAAGAAACAGCATAAAAGGGCTTGTCTTTGTCTGATCCTTTGTAGTTTTTTCCAGGAGGCTACCCATTTATTCATTACAGAATAAGTGTAAAATGAAAATCATGAAACTTCCTGTATTCTCAACAAGTCTGGTTCATTCCCTAGACAGAGCATATAGGTTTTCATTTATAACATTACTATTAGGACTAGTGGCTGCTAACTTTTTTCTTCTATACAGACTGTTCATGACCCCATTTGGGGCTTTCTTGGCAAAGATACTGGAGTGATTTTCCATTGCCTTCTCTAGCTCATTTTTACATATGAGGAAACTGAGGCAAACAGGGTTAAGTGACTTTCCCCAGGTCACTCAGTTAATAAGTGTCTGAGCCCAGATTTGAACTCAGAAAGATGAGTCTTCCTGACTCCTAGCCAGGCATTCCATCCTCTGCACCATCTAGCCTCAGCAGCAGCAACAACAACCCACTTGGCCAGATGCTACAAGAATTGAATTTCTGGCTTTAGACTGCCTTCCCTTATGGGGAGCAGGTTGAGGCAAGAAAGCTCCAGAGAGGTATATCTGGGGGGAATAGGGAAGGGAATGGACAGACCAGGGAGTTGTCAGGGAAGGAGGATGAAGGAATGATTTCACCAGTCAACATTCTCAGTCTGTGGCAGCGTATCAGCGCAGCAATATCTGCAACCTGTCAGTCTTTGTCAAGAAGCCCAAATCCATAGCCCTGGCTCACTGCTGGACCCCGGAACATGCACATGACTCCCAAGAATGAGAGATCCTGTTTGTTTGTTTGCCGCGGCTCTGACTTGATTCAAATCCTCCCAGAAATTTCCACAAAACAGTCCCAGAAATCCCAGCCACCAAATGATACTAGTTTTAATACATTCTGAGATTGTGTTTCTCATCTTCAGGGTAATGAAGGATCACATACAATATAGTTCAGTTAAGAATTTCAAATTCCAAATAAAGAGAATATCTTAACCCTGTTTGCCTCGATTTCCTCATCTGTACAATGAGCTGTGGAAGGAGTTTGTTTGTCAAAGATACTCCAAATGGGGTTACCGAGAGTTGGACACAGCTACTAGTCATGTAAGTGAGCTTTTCTCAAATATCCATGAGCTATTTCTGTTACTGTTTAATAAAGCTCCTGACAGCACAGACTAGCTAGAAGAAGGCTCTAGTGATCACATTTCGTTTGCTTTGCCATAGAAGATGAGGTAGCTTTTCACGATTGTCCAAAAGTATAAGAAATAGGAAAAAGCTGAACTGCTCCCCCTATAAATGTACGGAGAACACAGGAGGTCTATTTAGGGTTCCTCAGTCTTGCAGCCACATTAATTACTTTTAAGAAGGCTCTGCTGGGCCTAGAGTCAAAATGGTGATCTAAGGTCAGAAAACAGAGGCATTCCAGAGGAGGGACAAGGTTCTTGGGAAACATTCATTATGAGTTTATAAGCTCGTATAGTAACTCTACAGGGCTTAGAAACATAGACTTTCTTTTGGGGACTGAAAATAGAGATCATTCAGACCAGCTCTCCCACATCATCCGTTCAATGGAGGTCATTAAACAGCCTGGCAGATCCTCGCACAATAATTCAGTGGGGATGATTAATAAGATTGTATCATACAGGACCATATATCAAAATTCTAGCTAATAAAGAATGACAAAACAAACATAATTCTCATAAAGGAGTCATCCAGACTCAAAACAACATTCACCTTGTTCAACCAGAAACAGAAGAAACAGAACATCAATACGTTCTTACACGACTTCTTAGATGTTTAGAGCTAGCAGGTCCTTAGAGGCCGTCTAAGCCAGTCTTCATTTTGTGCATCAGGAGACTGAGGCTAAGACAGGTTAAGTCACTTCTACAACATCACATAGCTAGCAAATATCAGTGGCAAGAGTGCAACCTCGGGTTTTTCTTATTCCAGTTCCAGCACCCTTATTCATTATAAAATGCTGACTCTCTCCAGAAGGAAGAAAGAAAAATCCATATGCTTCACAAATCGGTGCTGGAACCCATTGTCAATTCCTCTTCAAATTCCCCAATAGAGATTTTATAAGGCTCTCATTACCTTTGGTAGCTTAAAGGGAAGTGGTCTTTGGAATCTCACTCATTCCATGTTTTGGATGCCTGATCAATGTACCATACAATTGTTGGAGTAGAAAGACTCAGTCTTCCTTTCTACTAGTGCCCCTTTATACCAGCTACTTATATACTTACTATCCTGCCTAGAAGGAGGCAGGGGACATGGTGCTCAGGAGGACCAGAACAAGACACAATTTTAACACAAATACATAGAAGGAATGACACAGGACACACATAAAAGACTACCTTCCTTTTCTGTGATTTTTTTTTTTTTGAACAGCAGTCTTTATGGCCTGGCTGAGTTTTCCCCTTCAGATTTTCTCCAAAGTAAATTCACACTTGGTATACACCAGAACACTTTTGAAGCGGAAACTCAAGTGTGTCCAGGCTCACGACCTTCATGGTGACTGCCAAATTTGTTATGGGAGAAATCTCTCTCTGAGCTCACGTGGTGGGTAACTGCTGCCAAATCTATATTTATCACCATGCAGAAATGTTGGGGGTTAAAACTTAGATTTTATTATTATGCTCCAGAGAAATCCTGTACACTAATTAGGATTCTCACAAGTCCTACTACAGACAGAATTACATCAGAGAGACAGAGAAATGATATATTTACATATCACAGTCTTGTATACGATCCCATAATGCCATATTTCCTTCAATGTCATAAAAGTTGAACACACTTAAACAGAGTCATCATCTCACCCATCCCCTAAGGAAACAAACATTATAGGTAAACTAAGTCAAACTATTGATTATACTACCTTTAGAGCAGAGGTTCTCAACCTTCCTAATGCCAGGACCCTTTAATACTCATATGTGGGCATATCTGCATGTGGGGGGACAACCTAGAGATGGATAGAGGAGTGGTGTCTCGCTTCCTAAGACCATCGGAAATATGTGTTTTCTGATAGTCTTAGGTGACCCCTGTAACCCCCGTGAAAGGGTCATTTGACCCCTGTGAAAGGGTTGTTCAACTCCCAAAGGGGAACGTGACCCACAGGTTGAGAACCACTGATAGAGGATTCACAAACAGGCTGATTGAAGAAGACTCACATATGGCCAAGGAGTCAGGGACAGCTAAAATTCTTCCTCTGGCCTCTACTCTAAGGAAAGCTTAAGGCCTTAAGTAAATTTTTGCATCCCTTAGGACAGGTTTTAGTCCACTTAAATTAATATTAAAACAGCCTTTTAGTTAACCCAAATTGCAGGAGGAATGGCCCTGAGTCCCAAATAATAAAAGGAAATAGAAAATTTCCATTACCCACCCCCAGTTGAAGTGCCTTTAAAAGCTTGTATTTTTGCCTGCCTGCCTGCCTCTTCCCCAAACCCAGGGCTTGGTAGTAAGGGAGGCAGGCCTGCAGCTGCAGCTGTTCATTGTTTGATGGCCTTAATGCTTCGGAAAGATAAAGGGCGAATTAGAGATCACATTCCAGCTGGCTTACTCTGCTGCTGGCTGTTTGATTTTCCTAGTAAGGCAGGACTACTCACCTTCAGGCCATAAAAAAGGTTCCAGATTGACTCCTCATTGGCCTGCCTTTGCCCTGTCTGACTGGTCTTTCCTCCCTGGTACTGTGAGGCATGGTCCCCCAAACGCAGATGCTGTGTGCTTGCCCACAGCGCCCACTTCTATCCACTTGGTAATCTCTCCTAGCTCTTCTTTGTGTTTCTTTTCTAACAACAGAAGTGGAAGGGGTCAGTCCAGGGCCATGAATTCAGCCATCCTATCAGTAGCTGCAATGTGCAGAGTTCTATAACCCACTGATAAGTATACTGGCTGCTCCTAGGCATGGTAGGTGTGTACTTGCACATGCATAATTCTACCCTGCACTCTATCCCATGCAAAACACTGGGTGGATAGAGACACTACTTGCACCTTCCATTTGAGGGGTCAGAGACACGTTTTAGGGCCGTCTTGTCGGAGAGTTTCCTAGATCCTGGGATCCACATCCACATACCTAAATCCCATGTGTGCAGAGGAGTTTATCCAGAAGCCAAAGTGTCTGTAGCATTTGGACTGGTTCCCAAAAATCTGACGAGAGGAGAAAGAAGCTGTTCTTCCTTCTGAGCCTATCAGGTAGGTGGTAACCTAACCAAACACCATGGGAATAAGAGAGATAAGTGATATTTGCAATGCCAAAATGAAGCCAGAAATATTACCTCAGTATTGCTCAGGAAATATCTATATAGTCATGTCATGAAATGACTTTGAATGCTGAAGAAGACTTGTCTTTGATCAATTTAAACATTTTGAACTTCTCCAAATGCAAGTAGTTTGACAAATAGAAAGTCGGGAGTCCAAGAGGGTCAATTTCTCTCCTTCAGTGACTTCTTGAGGTACCTTCTAGCCCTCTAAGGGAGGACTTTTGTATTAACTTAGTTGGATTTGTCACATACATAGTATGAAAGAAAAAAAGGGTGCCAAACTTTGGACTATGCCTGCTTAGCAAACTAGGCAGAAGAACTATCTGACCTGACTGGTTAAAGGCCATCTGTTCTTTTCCCCTTAAAGAGAAAGAAAAAAAAATCTATTATGCCATGTGTCTGTGAAACTAACTCCCTAACTTCACTTTTTCATATAATGATATATAATTATTGGCAGCTGCATAGCACTTTACCTTGAAAAAAAGATCTGAATTTGGTTTGTTGAAGTCAGTGTCAGACAGGTTGTAGCTTGTGAGTTATTATGAAGTAGTACAGTTTTCTTCCTTCTAGCTGTTTCTAGAGGATGAAATTGAGAATTTCCAAACCCCAAATTCAAGTTAGGCTCTGATTGTTCCCTATTATATCAATAGCATTGGAATGTATTCCTGTTTTCAAAACAAATGTTATATTAGAACCAACTATATTAGAAGATCAGAAAGGTAAGAAGGGATAAGTTTGTAAAGGGCTCTGAAGGTCATATAGTGGATTTTATATTGTATCCTGGAGGTGACAGGAGCCATTGGAATTTTTTTGAAGATGGAGGTGACATGGTCAAGCCTGAATTTTAGGAAAATCACTTTGGTAGCTGAATGAAGGATAGACTGGAGTGGGGAGACTCTTGAGGAAGAGAGTCCAACCAATAGGATATTGCAATAGTCCAGGTGTAAGATGATGAAGGGTTGGACTAGGGTAGTATCTGTGTCACAGGAGAGAAGGATTTTGTGAAGGCAAAATCAGCAGGACTTGGCAACAGACTAGATATGGGGGGAGAAAGGAGAAAATGTTCCTTGGGTTGTGAGGCTGGGTGACTGGTAAAATAGTAGTGTCCTTAACAGAAATAGGACAGTTAGGAAGAAGGAAAGAAAGATGATGAATTGTCTTGATACAGACACACCTTTGTTTAGGAGACCCCAAAGAATGGTACAAGGAAAGGTATTGCTCTCCCTTATTTGATACTTAGGTTTCCAGAGGTAATATGGGGTTCGACTGTTAGGCTGAAATGAGCCTATCCAGAAACAAGTCTTAAGTAATAGTTTATTGAAAAGGGGGAAATGGGAGCCATTCAGAGTATATGCATGCACATATGTAGGTAGCCTGCCAGAGAAATTCACAATGGCACTCTTTTTTATATAAATAACAGAGCAGTAACTTCTATAGGTATACAAAAATATCTCTTGCATGGTATTTCTCAGAATTTATTTCAATACAACAATTTTTCAGAGCTGTCATCCCATTATTTCTTTATTGGCAAGTTAATCATTACCTAGCTCCATCATTAACATTGGCATTACAGTGACAGAACAATCTGTTTAGGTCTGGTGTCCTTATGTGTACTGTTTGTGGTAGGCGCTAAGGAATTAGAGAAGACTGCTCCCTAAAACTGGGCTGTGTTACAGTTTAATCTCCCTGAAACTGTGCTGTTACAATTTAACTCTCACTTATCCTTACAATCCCCCTCTTGATACTACTTTATGCCATAATATACTCAGAGAATTTGAATCTTTTCAAGAGCCATGTTGACTCTCAATTCTTAAGCACTTGTATAACAACACGTGCAGATCATCTCTATAAATAACAAAACTAGTAATAGTACAACAGGATGAATCAAAGTGTTCAAAACAATACTTCACCCTAAGTTCCCAGTGCAGTTCAGAAGCTGGATAATATTAAAGGTTTGGATAAATACATGTTCAGCATTCAGTTAATGCTTATTTAAAGTATGGATTTCTTACTCTGTTGTTTTGCACTTAGCTCTATATGTCATGGAGCTGTCTGGAAAATTTTTTTCCCTGGAAATTTTATGTCAGAGGGATCTGTCCTTGACCGCTGTCCAGTTTCATCCACTCACACTCAGTCATGTATCCCTGAGTCAGCATCTTGGTTTCTTTAACTGGAGTCAACCGTTAACTGTACCAAGAACTGACTATTTCTAGGACAGATTTGCAGAGGGGCTTCTAACAAGTCTGCTTTCTAGGTTCCAAACCACTTTAAACCTGCTAAGTAATAAAACTTAGGACATTTTAGTAGGGACTTACAAACCTAATCACATTGGTTTTGCAGAAGCAGTTCATGTGGTGAAAGTCAGTCCAAACTTTATGGAGTTAATTCTACAAACATCAGAGGCTATAGGAAGAACATCAAATTAAAGCTGAAGAATTAAAGTCTGAAGAATTTTAGTTTTTATATACCATTTGTTCTTCCAGTCTTTACCTGAATCCTCTGTGTGCTATTGAGAATCCCATCTATAAACTAGAGAAGGAATCTTTATAAGTGTCCTTTAGGACCTTTGCAAATTATGTCCGTGTGTGTGTGTGTGTGTGTGTGTGTGTGTGAGTGTGTGTGTGTGTGTGTGTGTGTGTGTGAGAGAGACAGAGAGAGAGAGAGAGAGACAGAGAGAAGGGAAGAGAGTGCATCAGTCTTTCCTTTAAGAAAAGCTCACAAAATAAGATACAATTTTATGCTTTGAAGGTTCAGTAAACATTTGGGTACAATATTAAAACCCATTTTATTATGGGTTTATTAATAACTCTCCCATGTTGTCCTTATTTGAAAATTGGCTTTTTAACCAAGCAATTAGATCATACTTCAGACTTCTTTTTAATTTTACATTCTTTTAAATATATTTTCACATGCTGAAATGCTTTGGACAACCAGAGCATCTAATGTATGAGTTTCAACAAATTGAGGCAAACCTTTTCTTAAAGCTAATTTTTTTGGATCATGTGATTGTAAAGACCTATTTATTATTTCTAATGAGCCTATATCCAACTAAAGGAAGGAAGGCAAATGATGTTTAGTTGTTTGCTTAGGGCAAGCAGCAATGTCTACTGAGTGAATAATAGAGAATACTGAATTCTATATTTACTATCCATGTATCTCCTTGGATAGGTAAGCTACTGAATGTTTTTTTTTTCTTTGCAAAATTATTTTTCAAATGTTGCTTATGGAGAATCACAGCATTTTGTTGAGTCATTCTTTGTTTCCAGAGTGTCAAGTTGATGCTTTTAAAAATCTCATTGAACCTTTCCTGACCTATTATGTGGTTTGACCAGGGAACTCTTATTTCTGGTCATTTTGAGGACCACAAGTATTCCCTTCTCCTTTCTCAAAGTATGTACATATAATGTGTGTACCTCCAGGTAAAATAGTTTTAAGTAGTTTTGTGAAATAGATGGGTAGCATTTATTTCCTCTTTGTACTTTAAAAAAAATCACAATTTAAATGTTTCTTCTTCACTGATTAAAAGAATTCTATATGCAAAATCCTCAATTCAGCTTGAGGCTAAAGACAGTTACTAAAGCACATCCAAAGACAATTACCAAAACATATCCAAGTCTGATTATTCAGGCATTTGCATGACTAGGCCTCTATGGATATTCAAATGGAGCTGAAAGAAATCCAGTAGTTTCCTATTATTTTCAGGTTACAAATTTAAATGTATCAGTTAGGAAAATGATCTTTACTTAGCCTTTTTTGTTGTTCTTCACTGCCTTAACTTTAGAAGTTCCCAGGCTACTAAAACAATTGCAGTTATCACAAATCCTTTATTTTCTATTTTGTTTGCTTGTTTTTGCTTTTTGGAGGGCAGTTGGGGTTAAGTGACTTGCCCAAGGTCACACAGCTAGTTTTGTGTTACAGGTCTGAGCCTGGATTTGAACTGGGTTCTCCTGACTCCAGGGCCAGTGCTCTCTATTCACTGCACCACCTAGCCACCCAAGTCCTTTATTTTCTCAATGGAAAACATTTGAAAGCCAATAACACGTCTCAGTTTTCAAGTGGAAACAATCTAATCTTGTTATTTTCCCACAAAATAAAGTTTACTAATTCATTAAAAATTCAAACTTTTACATCTACTTCACACTACATCTTCATCTTGCCCAAATGTGAGGATCTATGCTATCCTTGGCTCATTCCTGTAAACATAATCTTATATACAAATATATAATTATATCTATTACATGAAATTATAATTATTAAATCAATGAACAAGATGACAGGTTTAAAAACTGACTTGTCTTAGGTGCTTAGGGTAGAAAAATGGCAGTTACTGGCAAAATTTACAACAATAACATCAAAGCAATAGAGTTCTTTATCTTTGGATCCCATTATAGTAGTTCAGAGGTGCTTGATGATTGTAACAATGGGGTCCATTATAAAACATTGACAGTTTTCCTGCCATGCTGCTGTGAGATGCTGAATATCTACTATGTCTTTGAAAGGTCAGTATTCTTATTTATCTTTGCGTCTTTCTCAGTATTTGACCATATTTGGCACTTAATAAATATTTGTTGAATTTAACCAACAGGAATGGAAATATGGTACAAATGGAGAATTTGTAGAAAACTAATTGGAAATTTTAGAAAACATTCATGTTTTAAAATGTTTAAAATTTTGCAATGAAATTAAAAAACCTTTAAAATGGCACCTTTTCTCCAGCACATAAACATTAGCGTTGTCAATCAGCCCACAGAAAAGTAAACCCATCTAGGCAGATATTTGGTCAACGTGAATAAATTACATAGCAATGCTGCCCTCTACAGTTTCTCCAAAGGATAGCAGCCTTCTTCCCAGGGTTTGAAATTACCTCTAATTTCAGTCAAATCAGCCAGCTCCTCCTATTATTCCAATAACCGGCATAAAGCTACCCAAGATAGATAGATTACTTCATTCATTTTGAATGGCCTGTTTTTCTCCTAGCAAATTATATTAACAATCAATGAATAAATATTTATTAAATACCCACCTGTGCCTAAGCACTAGAGATATAAACGAGGCAAGAGGCAGTTCCCTTAATTAAGGAGTTCAGTCTAATGGGCCAAGGGACAACAGACCAATAAATACAAACAAGCTGTATGCAGCATAAATAGGAGGTCATTAGCAGAGGAAAGGCACTAGAATAAAAAGTGGTTGGCAAAGGCTTTTTAGAATTAGAAATTTTTAAATTGTGATTCTAGATGATCAAATATGAATTATTGACTACAGGCACCTTTCCATTTATGTACATGGGCCAGACTGGAGCTCATTTTAAAATAAGCTCCTCTTTGGCATTTAAAGGCCTTCATAATCCAGCTTCAGCTGTCTTTTTATACTTTCAACATTACTGCCTTCCTCATACTCTGTTCAGGCCTAATTAGCTTTTCCTTAAGTACAACATTCCCTTTGCACTAGCTTTCCCTCATTCCTAAAATGCTCATCCTCATTGTCTCTGGTTCTTAGGGCTAAGCTCAAGTGCTACTTATTTTAAGAGGCCTTTCTGATAACCCTGGTTTTTAGTGTCTTCCCTCCTCCTTATTCTGTGTTTTACATATACATATATACATACATGTATGTATATACAAATATGTACACACATACATACATATATATGTAATTTTTCTTTGAATATCTTGTATCTTTCAAAAGGCTAGAGTATCTTGGCAAAACCTTTCTCTTAAAAGGTAACAAATTTTGTGTGTAAAATCTATAGAACTTTTTTCTTAAATCACCCCTCTTCTCCAAATAGTTTTATAATCTTCCATTGTTTTATTTTGTTATTAGTTAAACTCTTTTTATCCAAAAATAGCTCTATGCAAAAGAGCTGAGGGGCCATAAAGTCCTATAGCTCTAAGTTCTCAAGGCCTTTACCAGCTCATGTTATATCTCTGAACATGTTTTTCTTCAAATGTGATTCTATTTTCCCCTGGTTTTAATAAAAGAAGTTACACTCCTGCTCCTTTCAGGCATAAAAATGTTCATCTATGACAGAGTCAATGCCTTACATACTTTATCAGTCGACTCAATTCTTTTTCTTTATCCAGAAATACTTTTTCTTCTCCTTTCAACCCTAAATACTAAATATGAAAAGGGCGGTGCTTATGAGGGACAATACCTTATACTAAGATGATATATAACAAGGATGGTTAGAAAAACATTCCCCTTCCCCCCCAAAACCCTAGGGTACATTCTTACAAATATACATGAGGCCTATGGGAAGAGGGAGCACAAATTTGAAGCACACAGGTAGTAAGGCACATGTGTCGTAGAGAACCCATGTGGCAAGTTGTAAGACCTGTTTATTAGAAATCCATTTCTTCTTTCACAGAGTCCTCTGAAGGGTAGCTTGCTGCTGGAGTTCAGACTTCTCCCTGCCATAGGGGACGTGCTCTCTGAAGCTGCCTTTCCATAGGTCATCATTGCTCCCAGCTGACAGTGTTCTCTCCTCCTGGTTCAATCTCTCTCATCCCTTCTAGATACACTATCTGCTACTAATCCAGTCTCTCCGATGATATGGTCAATGGAGAGTTTGGGGGTGAGGGTGCGGAGAGAAAGAAAGGAATGAGGAACAATTTCCTCTCAGGGTTTTCCGGCTCTAGAACAGGAATCACCTGAAAAGGAGTTCTGCCAATCCTAGACTGACCATCGGTTCACTGCTGGATTAGATCGCTGCTCAGCTGGCAATTATGATTATATGTGGGTTCAGAGAGTTTCTGGGTGTGATCATCTGTGGCTATCTATCTGATGGTCAAAGTTAGAAAATATATATTGATAAGATTTTTGCATATAACTGAATCAGCAATTCATCACAATTAATCTAGATAAATAGATAGAGATTTAGAGAATAGCCACAGATGATTGATCACCCAGTAGTACTATAATCCTCCTGAGGGATGCTAGAGCCATGCAGGTAATTATTTTGGAAAGCTGCACAATGCTTTAGGAGAACCCAAGGTAGTTGCTCATATAAAAGCCTTCTTTTAAAAAAACGATTTGATGTTATATAGTTGCCACTCATAGAACACCACGATCTCAAAAGAATCTCAGTTGTAGGTGACCTTAAGGGCATCAGGAAAATGTGTTATGGAGAAAACAAACTGCCCAAACAAACAAAACAACAACTTCATCTATACTTTAATTACTGTCACACTGAGCTCTGTGCTCAAAAAGGGGATAGGAAGGCAAGAATGCTAAAGCTTAGAAAATTTCACTACCAGCCCATTATTGATTCTAACAAGCTGAAATTCAGTAGAAACCTGAACTGCTGAGGATTTAGTAGGTCACTATTCTATTGTTGAGGCAAAAATGATTATTTCCTAGTTGATGACTGAAGAAAATAAACATTTGCAAAATACATTGTGATTTCTTATAATGAGATTCGTTCATATTCTAGATTTTATTTTTAAAGTTTAAAAATGTGTCTTTGCATCTTATTAAGGAAGTTGGGCTATTGCCTGGAAAAAATATTGTCCTAAGCTTCCGATTAATTTGGGAGACATGTGCAATGTAAACAGTGTTAGCTACAGAGTAAGAGTACCTGTGTCTAAATCTCCCCTCTTAAGCTTACAACCTCTGTAATCTTTGTGGTCAGTAAAATAAAAATTTCGGTGTTTTTGATTTTCTGCATTTCTTTTTGTGGTTTTTCTGTCCGAACATTTGTCAGCTTTTGTAAAGGTTCTACACACAGGTAAGAAATATATGCTTCCTTTCTATTCATGGTCAACAATCATCAGTTTTATTCCATCACACTTATTTGTATGTTCTGGTACTTAATTTGTTTTGTTTTGTTTTTATTAGATAAATAGTCTAGCTCTGAGAGGGCTACACTGAGGTCCCCACTATTATAATTTTACTGTCTATTACTCCTTATAACCCAATTAACTTTTCCGTTAAATATTTAGATGCTATGCCGTTTGATACATAATGTTTACTATTGATATTAATTGTCTGTGGTATCTCTCAGTTTCCCTTCCTGTCTCTTCTAATTAAATCTATTTTTGCTTTGCCTGAGATCATAATAATGTTGCTTTTTCCCCCCTTAGTCCAGCCAAAGCATAATAGATTTTGCTGTAACCCCTTATTTTAACTCTGGGAATCTCTATGTCTTAAGTATGTTTCTTTGTAAACCACAGATCAATGGGATTCTGCTTTCTAATCCGTTCTCTCCTTTTCAGTTCTATTGATGAATTCATCCTATTCCCATTCATAGTCATGATCATTGTGTACTTCCCTCCATCCTATTCTCTTATACTTTTCAGTTCTATTGATGAATTCATCCTATTCCCATTCATAGTCATGATCATTGTGTACTTCCCTCCATCCTATTCTCTTATACTTTTCTTTTTCTTTTCACGTCTAGTCTTTAGAGAGAGAGATGAAGATTGAGTAGTGGGTTGAAGTGAGGTGTATTTGTTTCTGCTATTTCTGTATTCCACCTGTTTCTGTATATTCACTCCTTTGATCAGTTCAGATGAAAGTGATCGATTTAGATGAAAGTGAAGTTCACGTGAGCAAGATCAAGGTCACAGCTATTTCTGTGTGTAGCTGATATGGAATAAGTGAAAATTGAAATAAATAAATTGAAGTGTCTGATCAAGGGTGTTTGATGGAGTATCAATATGTATGTTTAAGTCCTCTGGTGTGAGGCTAGGAGTTGGGGAGGGAGGAAAGACTTTGAGCTCATTGAGGAGATAAGGGTAGTGCCCTCCAGGCTGGTAGACAACAAGTTACCAGAGTTCTGATTTGCTGCTAAGTACAGACCTTCAGTGGGGGGAGAAGTTATCGAGTGATGGTGGTACATTGAGTGATGGATGGCAGTGGGGAGCTAGGAGTATCCCAACTCCCCCAGCTGTAAGCCATGAGTCAGGAGAAATGAGTGAGTGCCATCATTTCTGGAAGATGACTAGGAAGTCTGTGTCATCAAGAGGAAGACAGGTCTCCAGAAGATCCAGAAGATCAAAAGAGGAGGAAAGGAAAAGATTGAAGATGAAAGCAAGTGTGTTATCTATGGAGCAAGCATTCCAGAGAGCACGATGGAGAGGATGGGGTGGGGGAGGCTTTTAGTGGAGATTTCAGGGTTTGGGGGTAGGGATGGCAGCAAGGGAACAGAGCAGGAAATGAAGACTGGAGTTCAAATAAAGATAGCAAAGGACTGAAAATCCCTGGAATGGTAGGTAGGGTGTGACACGGCAGAAATATTAATCACTGAGGAATGAGTGCAGGTCCATGACTAACATTACTAGGAGGTGAGCTTCAGGGTGGAGTCTTCTCAGGGTGTTGGTTCAGTACTATGTATGTTCTGTGGTTGTGTAAGTAATGAAGTCAAAGAAGCCAAGTCCTTCCCTTGTCTTTTGCATTTATTTTCTTAGGAAATTATTGGTCCCATGGAGATGGATTGTATTGTGCTTAGAAATTCAGATTCATCAAGTTGATTTATCACAGCAGAATTTAAAGCTGTCAGACATCATTGTTAGGCCCCACTGAGGGAGAAAACAAACTCATTCCTGTCACTTGGCTAACAGCAGCTGAAGAGCTAATATTTGGACTTGTGAACATCCCATCATTTTTAAATTAGATTCTAAAATGTCAGTGTGAACCAGGAACTTCTTTCTCAGTGTCCAGGGAAACCTTATTTTCACATAACAGGAGTCTGAGACCTGATTGGCTCTCTGGGATTTGTAGTTCAGAAGGACAGGCTTTCCCTCTTGGCTCTGAGTGAAGTGAGCTATCATGAAATTTGAACCAAAAGGTGGGGTCTGGTACAGCCTGAGGTAAGTAGCTATATCAAGAAAGGAGAATTATCCTCAATTCTGCATTGAGACTTGATAAAGAGGGAGAAAGAGACAAAGACAGACAGAGAAAGCGGGAGAGACTGAGCTGGGTGAGAGAAGGGATAAATAAGGAGAAGCCGTCAGACACCTGCAGGCATTTTGAAACAATGAATTCAGGCTGTAACTACCAGTAAAATACCTCTTCAAGGACGGAGGAAGGCCCCAAAGATCTTATTTCCCCAGCTTCCCATCCCTGTGCCTATTCAGTGAGACAGCACTGATGAAATCAGCCACATCTAGACTTTGTTCGACTCCTTGTTGTGCACTGTAAGCTCCCAGGTTCCATCTGCCTTCCTCACAGTTAACACGGGATCTTTGCCAGGGGGCCTGGTATAACAAAGTACTCCAATTTCGTTCCTCTCTATTACTAGAGGAAAAATCTTTCATCTCCTCCCCTTCTCCTCCCAGTACCTGATATTATCTGATAATAACTACATGGATAACTCATGTAACTCTAAGGGTTTCCATTTTGCCTTACTTGATGTGCCTAGACTTTGAGCACTTTGACGTGCTCAAAGTCTGTAGCACTCCCACCCCCACAGACTGCCCTCTGTCACCTTCCCTGAATGATCCAAATGGGGCAGGTGCTTTGGAGGATACCTCAGACTTGGATAGGGCCCCTTAATACCTCAGTGCTTAATTTCCTGGTACAATTTTACTGTCATCCTCAAAGATTTACCATCAATTGCTTTCTTATCAATCCCACATTTCAGCCATCCCACCCAAAGTTCCTTCCTGGGATGGATGGCATCATCCCCTTTGCATCCCCAGGCAGGGCAGTGGTGGGCTCTGTGACTCCTTTCTTCATTTCTTAAGCACCTGATGTGTCCTTGCCCTCTGGACAGAAATAGCTGAGTAGCATTTGCCCAAGTCACAACTGTCCCAGCTTCCTGCTCAAATTTCTCCGATTGATCAGCCCACAACCTGCATTACTGTGTAATGAAGGAGTCCCATAGTTTGCATCTGAAGTCATTTGGGTGGGGCTAATGGGGGAGAAGTTACTAAGTGATGGTGGTACAGGGTGAATTGCTCTAAAGACTGACTGGGCATAGTATGGCAAGTCTTGTGGAACAGCATAAATCCAATTTCTCAAACCCATTTATTTTAGGAACTTTACTTCTTCCCTTGCAGATAGAGAGAGCCCCATCTTCAAGTTGGCTTCAAGGAGAATTGTCCAAGTGCCAATGACTTTGGCCCACAACTTCTCCTGTTGGATGCACCCTTATGCACCTCCCCAGTCCACCCCCAAGCTATGACCCAGAACTGGGTAAAAGCAGCATGTGCCAGTTGGTACCTGCTTCTCCATGCTTCAGAAGGCTAGGTCCTTCGATGGTTTCTAGGCCTCTCCTTGCCCTCCTACTCAGCTTCTCTCAGGGCAGGAATCTTCTACTTAGTAACATTCCTGATCAGATTCCATCTGCAGTGTTTGCAAGACCTTTGTTTCCTTACATGACCTAGGCTAGAAAAATGACTCAGTGTGATTTACTTTTCTTGAATTTCCTGATCAGAATTAGGTGTGGTGCATATTCTAGACCTGTTTGGAAGAGTCAGGCCATAGGAGGTGGG
>CM053601.1:21020933-21043420 GCA_028646575.1 Pseudocheirus occidentalis
CTCTCAGGGCAGGAATCTTCTACTTAGTAACATTCCTGATCAGATTCCATCTGCAGTGTTTGCAAGACCTTTGTTTCCTTACATGACCTAGGCTAGAAAAATGACTCAGTGTGATTTACTTTTCTTGAATTTCCTGATCAGAATTAGGTGTGGTGCATATTCTAGACCTGTTTGGAAGAGTCAGGCCATAGGAGGTGGGGAGCTTGCTGTATTTCTTTTTCTATTACATCATATTGTCTCCACCCTTCTTTGGACTCTTTATTTTAAAAACTCCTTCAAACCAGACCACTTAGCACCTCTTGGTATCAGAGAGACCCAGAAAATAAAAAATGTCCAAGTAGGAAGGTGAACTAGCTTGGCTTGAAAGTTTCTTCCAGCTCTCAATCTGTGCTCCTGAGATGTATCACTGTCTAATTTAGCTTTGTTAAGGAAGCCGTGGTAGTTATTTAGTCCAGCTGAGCAAATGAGTAAATTTCTTCTGGAAAACCTTGAAGCCTCAAGCATATTTTCCAGCTCTAAAATTATGATCTATGATCATATGAGAAATATAAATGTCACTGGAATATTGATAAAAATCAAACTAACTGATAAAAGAAACACCAGTACTAATCTCAGACAGGGGTGGGGAGCTTATGACACATGTGGCCCTCTAGGTCCTTAAGTGCAACTCTTTGACTGAGTCCAAACTTCACAGAACAAATCCCCTTAATAAAGGATTTGTTCTGTGAAACTTGGACTCAAAGGTCTGCATCTGAGGACCTAGAAGACCATGTGTGGCCTTGAGTTCCCACCCCTGGTAGAAGCAAAATAATAATGCATATCCCATAGCATTCAAAAAAGAGAAGGGTTGGAAAAGATTTTTTTTTTTTGCTTTTTGGAGGGCAGTTGGGGTTAAGTGACTTGCCCAAGGTCACATGGCTAGTTTTTTGTTAAGTGTCTGAGGTCGGATTTGAACTCAGGTACTCCTGACTCCAGGGCCAGTGCCCTATTCACTGTGCCACCTAGCCACCCCGAAAAGATTTTCTAATATTAGAACTCATTCTTTTATCTTTGATCTGTGCAAAAGTCAGTTTTGAAGTGTTTTCTTGTTTTAGTGAAATAAGATTTAACTAACAGCCTGAAATAGAGCTAACCTGTTTTTAACAACAAAGCACATAACATGCAGCTATGTATGTCTTCAAAGAGGACCATGACATCATGAGATGATGCTA
The DNA here is from genome assembly GCA_028646575.1 of Pseudocheirus occidentalis. Classification (NCBI taxonomy): domain Eukaryota; kingdom Metazoa; phylum Chordata; class Mammalia; order Diprotodontia; family Pseudocheiridae; genus Pseudocheirus; species Pseudocheirus occidentalis. The sequence goes on from CM053601.1 coordinate 21,022,145, forward strand.
TGACTTGCAAGTGAATTGGATTTAAGTGAGGCAAGACTGTGCAAAGTCACCAGCCTCACTTTCTCCTCTGGAGCCACCTGGGTCCAGTGGCCAGACATCGATCAGGATGATGGGAGATGAGTCAGGATGCAGCTAAGGGAAGTAGCTTCAGAATCACAAGCTCCAGTGGCATCTTACCTCATAGATAAACCCCAGACTCCTTGGTCTCATTCCAGCCTACACAATGTTCTCACCTGTGCACTCTACATTCTGGTCAAACTGGCCAACTTTCTATTGCCCACACATGACACCACATCTTCATGGGTCGTCCCCCTTCACTGAGATCTTCCCCTTCCTCTCTGCCTTAGCTTCCTTCAAAACACAGTTCTAGAGCCACTTCTTGGAGGACCTTCCTAATCTCCCCAGCTGGACCTCAAGACAGGAAGACCCGAGTGTGAATCAGGCCTCAGACACTTGGTAGATGTGTGATCCCAGGCAAGTCTGCCTTAGTTTCCCCATTTGTAAAATGAATATAATAATAACACCTCCCAACGTGATGATAAGATGAGATAAGATAGATGAAGTACTTTTCAGAACTTTTCTATATAAACATCGTGGTATTCTGTACTCGATAAATGCTAACATGAACATTTTTGTGTTTGAAAAAAATCAGAATATGAAATTGCCTATCTCTGTTACCGACAACTTAGTTTTTAAAAAAAGGCTATGTTTTCAAATCCTACCCCTGAGACGAACTATGTGAATTTAGGCAATTCCACTTAGGTTATTAATGAATGTCTCCTAATGACAATAAAAGTTTCTGTATCACATTTGTTGCAAACAAGAGCTGATAGGTAGGATCAGTCACATCAGGATCAATCACACCAGTAAAACTCGGGTCTACTTACAATTCCTTTACAACCAAGCATTTTTCCAAGAAGCCTGAAGAACAGCAGAGTAGGGTGAAGGTGAAAGTCCTTTTGGAGAGAATGAGGGGAAAGAAAAGTCACTGCCCTCCAATATTAAGAAGGAGAATATGGGAGTGAATGGGAGAGCTGGCAGTGTCTTTGGTCAGAAAAACTTGGAGTTAAAAGAAAAATAAATAATTTTCCATTAATTTGGAAGAGAAATACTTTACCAAGAGGCAGTGACTTTCAGAATGTTAATAACATATGGACTCTATTTCAGGAAATGCTATAGGCCCTAATCAGCAAAGGTTTGATTGTTCCATAATCCTCAAGCCTTTTGGAGGAAGAAATTAAATCTGCAGTTGTGATTCAAATCTAGAAAGCATCAGTCAGGGAGACAGTATGGCACAGTGGGCAGAACACAGCCTGGCGTTAAAGGACCTGGCTTCTGAAGCTTGCTAAATGTGTCCTCATCTGTAAAAAGAAAGGCAGGGACTCTTTTTGCTTTTCTTCATATCCCTAAAGCTCAGCACATCCACTACATAGTGAGTAATAAACGAATAAATGTCTTTTGATTGACTGACTAGAAAGTCTCTGAAGTTCCTTCTAAATCTGGATTTATGATGCCCAAAGGAAAAATACATAAATATGTTTGTGCATACACACATGCACATATGCTTATGAATGTGTGTGTCCATAAAAGTATACGTAATGATATGCTAATAATACATAATATATAAATCATATGTGTGTATATTTTGACAAACACCCAAGTTTGAATGGAAACAGGTTTTTTTGTTTTTCTTTAACATGGATAATGTTTTTATAGGCAACTGCCGTAATTCTATAGGACTTTTCTTTGTTAGCTATATAATCTGAAGAAGATGATTTAAAAAAAGGTTTCTTGATTTTATTCCCAATGAGAAAGATGTAGTAATTAACGCCCGGGCCGTTAGTTCAGAATTAGCACAGGCAGGATCTGGTGAGCACCCGTCACTCTTTCGGATTTTCAGATTCACTCTCCTTCTGTTCTCATCTGTCTCAGCGTCCATTTATAGAACTCAGTCCAGCTTGAGAAGCCTCAGTCCCTGGAGGTTGGGGTTTCTCCCTGGCTCTCCCTGTCCTTCTCTGTTCCCTAGCTGCCTGAACTCACCCCACAGTTTGGGGGTAACAGTATTTTTTTGCCTAAGGTCAATAGTTTTGAGACCCCACTGATGTGACTGATCCTACCTATCAGCTCTTGTTTGCAATGAATGTGATACAGAAATTTTTATTGTCATTAGGAGACATTCATTAAGTTATAGTTTCCATTTCTGGATGATGGGATCATGGGAGAAATAGCAGTGAGCCAAGAGATAATAAAAGAGGCTGTCTCAAATGGGCAGGCATGGAGAGGTTCCCACCTGCTCCGGCCACCAGGCTCAAAGGGCCTTCATTTGTAGCTGGCATCAGAGAGTAGAGGAAAAGCCTTGTCGTTCGATTACAAGTCTCCAGCCAGGTATTGATGCTGTTTGTGTTTAGTGATTGGAGGGATTTTGTCACCTTTACTTAGGAACTGACCCAATTTATTTACGGCCCTGTTTTATGGTCATTGTCTCTCTACCATCCTAGACCCTGTCAGATCTGGTATTCTGGGCTGTCTGGGTGGTATAATTAACTGCGGCTGGCAAATGATACATGTGTTCTATATTCAGAAGGGCCAGGCTAACTCCAGAGTGTCTTCAGACAGAAGCTGCGATTCTTTTCCACAGTAGGAATCTGGTATGTTCTTGGCATCGTCCACACGTGAAGTGAAATGACCTTTGGAGAGAATTTTATGGGGTCTTGCTTGCTCACAATATAAAAGAAGACTTCTGTGTTTAAGTTTGCAAACACTAGAAAACTCATTTTCTTTACTGCTCATGAAATTGCTTAAGAACAAAGTATATTCTGTTCTAATATATTTATAAATGTGGTCGGAAGCAGAGAGAAGCTGCTGTTTGCGGTATGACCATTGGTTATTTAGCTATGATTCGTGCAATCCCAAAACAAAGGGTAATTATATTTGTGTAAAGCAGGGTTTTCTCAATACCAGGACAAAGTGGATTAAGAAGTGTGTCAGAGTCAGCCCACCAGTTGGGTATAATATCCAGTGACATATAAAGACCCCTCAATAATATAAAGTAAGAAACATACACCTTTGGGCTGTGTTTATTATAAACAAATAGACATGACCAAAGAAACAAAACAATATTGTTAGACTATGGAAGAATATATGTATGTACATACATGTACACATGCATACACAAATATTTCTATATGCACATATACACATATGTATATACCTTTGTATGTATATATGTACACATTTATATGTACATACACAAATATTTCTATATACACATACACACATGTGTGTATATATTTCTATATGTATATGTATGCATTTTATATATACATATACACATATTTCTATACATACACACACATATACACGTAAACAAAGAAAGAAGGAAGGGGGGAATGCAAATGTATAAAAAAACCAGACTGCGACAAAGGGACAAATTGTACTAGATTGAAATGAGGGAAAAATGATTCTGCCTTGAAGATTAGTCCAGTTCCCCCAGGTTTATGTGTGTGATCTCAGAAGCGTATACTTAGTTACATAAAATATAAACAAACTTGAAGCCAGATGCAGAAATGACTCCTACATCATCTGACTATATGCAGTTCAATTTCACTGAGCCGTGTTATGGACAAATAATGAAGCTGTTCTCTGCTTGTTCGTTTAGTCTTTAAAATGACATCTTTTATTCGAATGGGCACCAGAAGTTAGCAGAACTAACACAACCTCTCCCTCTTTCTCTCTGTATGTACATAAATATAATTTAAAATTATTTTTAAAAAGAAAATGTTGAAAATGCACTAATTTTAATCAAAACATAATCATAATATAGTATTAAATATTCAACTAGCACCAAAATCTTTATATAAATTTTCCTTACAGCAGTGAAATAAGGAAGTCTGGATTACAACAATTACTCAAACCACCAGGTTCATATACATATATATGTGTGTGAATGTATGTATGTATATGTGTGTATACAGATACACACACACGTGTGTGTGTATATATCTATATCTATATCTATATCTAGATCTAGATCTAGATATGTCTGGAATTTTATGAAATCCTCTCCCTTTTCTCATTGTCCCAAAAAAGTTTGTCTTGGGATGTCCAACTGTCCTGTATTTTCAGTTGTGTATTTAATGCACAAAGAAATCCAGAGATCAAGTGATTTCCATCTCGGATATGTTCATGAGAATTTTGTATGCAATGGAAACATTTTTGAAAATTTGTTAAAAATTTTTAAAAAGTCTTATAGTGACTTTAATTTCCATTCTAGCATAATGATAAATCAGTATACCTTGCATAAGTTCAGGAATTTTGAAATACATTTTCAATCAAATTATTTATATGGACAGAGACCTACCCCTGAGTTTTTTGTCTGGGGCTACATGTTTCCCAGGTGCAGCATCCTTACTTAAAGCTGGAAGCCAGAAGACTTGGCATCTCTCTTCTCCACTTACCAGCTCCCCACTTTGCACAGTCCAGAAGCATGCATCCTTGGGAAGCATGCAGGACCTCAAGGCCGCATGTTGACCTTCTAGATCTTCAGGTGTGACCTTTTGACTGAGTTCAAGTTTTACAGAACAAATCCTTTTGTTAAGGGGATTTGTTTTGTGAAGTTTGGATTGAGTCAAAGGGCTGCCCTTGAGGACTTAGAGGACCACCATACGACCTCAAGGGCACAGACTCCCCACCTGTGGTAGGAAAATCATTCCTCTGCATAAGGAAAGTTATGCAAATGAAACTGAGGCCCGGTTTTCCTCCACCAAGCGAGGAAAGTCAAACAAATGACGAGCCCCGATTATATATCAATTACAATGATTACTTTTTAACTATGACTACTCTGAGTCTGGCCTTCTGTAAGTCCCAGTTAGATTTAGCCCGTGTCCCTCCATTATTCCCAAAAGAATAGTATGAGACAATTTGTCAAATATTTTATTACAATCCAGGCAAACTCTATAGAATTCTCCTGATCTACTATATTGCTGACTCTCAGAAAAGGAAATAAATTAGGTCTGGCTTGGAATATTTTTGTAGTCGCGGTGCTTCTTTGTGACCCCCCCTTCATTTTCTACATTTACTAAACAATGACAGGTTTTGAGCTCTCTTTAGGCAGTCAAGGATATTTTGGAACAAATATAATTTGGACACAGACAAAAGCTTGCAAAAAAGGGGGGCAGGGGTTAGTCTCCTAACACTCATCTGCCCTTGCAGACTAAGAATTCAGTTGCATGGGGAGCCTTACCTATTCCACTCCAAAGAGGATCAAACAAAATATTTCCTGTGGAAATTATATGTTACCCATGTAAGATGCGTACGCTCATAGCGATCATCTAAATTTAGTTTGTGAAAGGCATTGGTAGATATGATAGTCAGTAAACATTTAGTAAGCGCCTGCTGTGTGCCAGGCAATGTGCTAAGCATTGGAGATACAAAAAGAATCAAAAGACCGTTCCTGTCTTCAAGGAGCTTATAATCTAATGGCGGAGACAATGTGTGAACAATTACGTACAAAGCAAGCTATACGCAGGATAAAAAAGAAATAACTAAAAGAAGACACCAGAATTAAGAAGGGTGGGAAAAGTCTTGTTGTAGTAGATGAGATTTTAATATTCTTTTTTTTTTTTTGGAAGGAAGAAGGTGGGGCAATTGGGGTTCAGTGACTTGCCCAAGGTCACATGGCTAGTTCTTGTGTTAAGTGTCTGAGGCTGGATTTGAACTCAGGTTCTCCTAACTCCAGGGCCGGTGCTCTATTCACTGCACCAACCAACGCCCTGTAGATGAGATTTTAATTGGAATTTAGAGGAAGCCGAAAAGCAGAAATGAGGGGAGGACATCCTTCCCAGGCATAGAAGACAGCCAGAGAAAATGCCTGGAGCAGAGATGGAAATCTTGTTCCTGGAACAACCAGGAGACCAGTGTCACGGGAGCCTGGAAAGGCAGGAAAGCGCTAGATTAGGAAGGGCTTTGAATGCCAGACAGAGGATTTTGTACTTGATTCTGGATGTAATAAGGAACCACTGAAGTTTACCCAATAGGGGAATGGTGTGATCAGATCTGTGTTTTAGGAAAATTTCTTTCATGGCTGACTGGTAGACGGACAGACTAGAGTGGAGAGAGACTTGAGACAGACAAACCCATCAGCAGGTCATCGCAGTAGTCCAAGCATGAGATGATGAGAGTCTGTCCCAGGGTGGTGGCATTGTCAGGAGAAAAGGGGGCAAAGGGGACAGTGACCCAGAACAGAGCCCAGGGGGACACCTATGGTTAGAGAGAAGGACCTGAATGAAGTCTAGCAAAGGAGACTGAGGAGTGGTCAGAGAAGGAGCAGGACAGAGTAACGTCCAGAACGTCTGGACAGAAGAGTATCAAGGAGGAGAAAGTGACCAACGGTGTCAGAGACTGCGGAGAGGCCAGGGAGAATGAGGGCTGAGAAAAGGCCATTGGATCAGGCAGCTAAGAGAGGATGAGACTCTATCGTGACTGGATAGAGAGCCAGCCTCCAAGCCAGGCAAGGCATGTAACTCCATGCTCCAGGTCACCATCTAGGGTGACAAAGGACAGAGAAAGTGCCGACCTTCATTGGAAGAGGGAATTTCCTCACCTCGGAGTTGGCCTGCCCCTACAAGTCAGGGACTGTCCTCCATGTTGGAAAAACAAATGCAAAAGGGAGACAATGCTGGTGCTACTCAAGGCTGCCAAGCATTGAAGCTCTGCTTCAGAGAGCACATGGCCACGTTGTACGCCTCACATCATTTTTAAAGTATCTTAATAGATTATTTTAGTAATACTATGATTATTATTACTATTTTATTATATGTTAGTAATAATAAAGTATATGAACATACTTTAATATGTGACATTCTATATTTATACTATATTGATATTGTATTATTTCTTATATAATTTGTAATTTAATATATTTCTAATCTACTATAATAGCGTAATTTATGAAAACCATTCTCCAGTTATTGAAGGATGTTTCTAATTGTTCTCATTACAAATAGAGCAGCAGTGAATTTTGCTGCTCAGATTGTCATTTCTAGGAAAGTAGGCACATTGATTGGCAGTTGCTACATCTTTATTCTCTTTAGTGCTATTTCTGCCTTCTCTAAAAGCATATCCAGGACTGTGAGTCTAACCCAAGAACCCCCTGGAGGCTATCTGTAACATCTCAAAAGAGTTTGGCCTGACCATCTACCCAGAAAAAGACAAGTAGGTGAAGAATACCCATTGTCCAGATTATGACACTCAGCTGAACAAGTTGTTGAGCTCATCCATTATGAGTGAATCTATCTGGACAGACATTGCAAAGAGTCACTTGGATCTAGAATTAAACAGGAAGAGGATAGCCATTTGGGTTGCTTTTGGGGAAATTACAGAATTCCTTTAATGACCTGAAATTTCTCCTTGAGAAAAAAAACATCTTTTTTTAAAACTCACATTCTAAAGGTATTGTATGGCTTTGAGTTACAAGATATGGTCTTTAAAGAGTTATCCACAAATGCCACTCAGCAATAGTGACACATGATGATAATAGACAGTGATGGTGGGTGTGAACAGATTGTAACAAGGAACTATAAAAATATCCAAAAATTTTTATTTAAAAAAGAAAATGGATTGCTCTCAAAGAGAAAGGGATGGACATCCTCACGGATGGTGCAACGTTGCAATAGTAACTTCACAATGTTAAGCAAAAGCCTGGAAGCACCTAACAGGTTGAGTGAACCTCCTGTGACAAACTTCCAGAAAGACTTGGCAAAAGTTTAATAGGATGGGCATAAATGAATTGTGGTTTCCAACATTGGTGGAAATGTGCACATCCATGAGAGCACAAATAAGCAAAATATTTTTGTGTTTCAGTTGATACTTAGGGAACAAAGTCCTAGGAAGAATCGCTTGGTTAAAAGGAGTGACCAGTGGCATGCTGCTATATTGGTCCTGCTTGATAGAGTGTTAGAAACGAAGGGAGGAAGACCCGAGTTCAAAACCCATTCAGAGGCTTATAGCCATGTGACCTGAGCAATCACTTCTCCTTTTTGAAAAGCACCTAACTCCCAAAGTTATCGTGAGATTAAAATTAAGTAACGTAGATTAAACACTTAGCATTTTAAAATGTGCAATGCAAGTGTTAGTAATTATTGTTAAATTTTAAAATTGTGTATAAATGTTCGCAATTATCGTTAAATTTTAAAACACTATATAAAGTTAGCAATTTCTATCATCATCATTATTGTATCTTATTCTGGTTCCTCTGACCCCTCCTGGGACTTTCTAGTCTAGTTGTTCTAATTTTTTTTAAAGAGCAACAAAGATTTATTAAAATGGGCAAAGTCACGTTGACTCATACATGGTATAAGTATTTAATCTTGTTCCATGTTCCTTAGAACGTGGTATTCCAAAACCTATTCATTTTATGTTTCAGTTATTGAATAGACAATGTCCCAGATTTCATTTTCAGAAAGTGTTTTTGAATTCAAATTTAGGCTTCCTGGGGAAAAACAACAACAGCGGTGGAATAAATGATTAAAAACAGCAGGAGAAGAGTTAAGAGGAACATTCTGGTCTGCTTATAAAGACGCGATGAATGTAATTTTCTAATGGTAGAGAAATAAAGTAATTTTAAATCATGAAGTAATGATTGAATGTTAGAGTTCACTGGGAAAATAAATGAAAGAGTTGAGTCTTTTCTCTTCCCCAGTGAATTCAAACATTAGTCATTCTTCTATGATTTCATATTGCTTTATTTGTCTGGGGAAAAAAGTAATATGATTTGGTTCTTTTCATTCCCATTTTGGGTAGGTTTTTAACTAGATTTGTTATTACAAATTATTTTTATTTGTGCAAATAATTGAGATTTTTGGACTTTAAGATTTAATGTAATTTTATGAAAAATATACTGTTTTCAAAATGAATAAATAATTGCTTTTAAAATAATAGCAATAATAATATCTATATAATGTATATCACATATCTATACAATATCTATATGATGCTTTAGAGTTTGCAAAAGGTTGTACATGTTGTATCTTGTGTCATCCTTATACCCATAGGAGGTAGGTATTTTAATATCCTTGCTCTGTAGATGAAGAAACTGGGACTGAGAAAGTTTAAGTGACTTGTCCAGGAAGGTGTTTGAGGCTGGATTTTAACCAAGGTCTTCTTAAGTCCACATCGAGTGCCCTGTTCACTATGCCACATCATTGTCATTTCTGAAAACGTAGACCCCAGTTCAGATAGAATCTTTAACTATGACAAAGGAAACTAGTTTAAGCAAAACCATACTCTCTAATGACCACTGACCATTTACACAACAGTTTGCCCTTAATAGTCTTAGGACTATTAAGGAATGATGTAGGGTGGGGTTCACTATCTATTTACTTACTTTCTAGGGATCTTTTCATTTACATTATTGTAGTACATTATTTTTTTTGGTTCTACTCATTTCATTTTGCATCAGTTCTTACAAGTCCACATCTCTCAGAATTCCTCAGATCTGTCCTTTATACGACACCATGCTATTCATGTGCCATAGTTTGCAAAGCAATTCCACCATTTAATGGGTCCCCACTTTTTTCTAGTCATTGTTATCAGTGGATGATTCTGTGAATATTTTGGCATGCATTGAACTTTTACTTACATCTTTGACTTTCTTGGGCTAGAAAACCTTTATTAGGGTAAAATGTTTCAGTGGCTTAGTGACTTTTCTTGTATGATTCCAAATTTAATATTGACTATTACCATTTTTATCACCCTTATTAATTTGGTTGCTCTTACTAATCTGTGAGGTTAAACTTAAGAGTTGTTCTAATTTTCATTTCTCTTACTATTAATGATTTCGGGCATATTTTCATATGACCATTATAGTTAACAGTTCTTTGAAAGAGTATTTTCGCTCTTTGATGACTTACTTTATCCGGGAAACGCTTTAAGACTTTCTTTTTGTAACAATTCCTATAACCCTTGGATCAATATTAGCTACTGTCCCAAAGAAGAAATGAGCAGTAGAGTATGAAATCAGTTTAAAGACAATTCATCTAGATATCCAGGTCAGCAAAGCTTTATAGCAAGGGCGTTCAAGGATGACAATGGAGGGATGAAAAATGGAAACATTTATGAAAAAAATCAATAAAGAATTTTCTCCATCAAGGATAACACAACACTTTAAGCCCAGCATCTCAGACCCTGAAGTGCTTAGACGGGAGGTGGAAATGGCACAGGAAAATAGAAATGAAATAAGTATAGAGAGGAGACCCATGCTGGGGTGATACAATCATGAGGACATTGAGTGACCAGTATACGAAGCATCAGAAGGAGGAGAAGAGACTAAAGCCGGAGTGGGAGGGAGGGGAAATCTAGGACCTTATTAGTACCAAAAAAAGACATCTGAAAGAACATTAATTATTACCTAGTTACAGCACAACTTGTGCATCTCTACAAAAGTTTTAGGATAGTCATCTATCCCGAGGGCATTTTTAACAAGGGTATAATATTATTGAGCATGTGAGAGTAGATACTCAGCTACTTTTGAATTCTTAGTTTTGCTAGCACATTATTATTTACAGAAAATCTCCTCTGTTGTGAACATATGTTGTTTATTTTTTTACTTAGTAATATTATTTTCCTCTCTCTTTTTCTTGATTGATTTTCTTACTAGTTTATCAATTTTGTTGCTGTTTAAAAAGACTTCATTTTATCAGTTCTATATCTCTGTGTTTTCATTTTTTCTCTGTTTCTCCACTAATTTTCAGGATTTATTCACTTGTAATTGTTTTGGGCTTGTTCATTTATTAGATTTAGGGGTTTTTATCTACAAGTTTATTTTGTTGATCCTCTCATTTTCTGTTAATTTTTTTTTCAGAGATAAAATTTTCCTCTGAGGACCACACTCCTTGAGTTTAGATATATTTTCTTATTATCATTGTTGTTAAGATGATTATTTATTTTTCTATTTTAATGTGTATTCTCATGTTATTACTTATCTCTAAGCATAGATACATATTTCCTTTATTATTATTTTCATTGCACTTTGGTCTACAAAATATATTATTTCTTCCTTTTTACATTATGATTCTATTTTTCAGTACTTGATAAATTTTTGTAAAGGTACTATGGGATATTGAGACATAAATGCATTCTCTTCTCTTTAGTCAACTGGTCAACAGGCATTTATCAAGCAGTTCCTGTATGCACTGTGCAAAACACTAGAAATACCACAAAAAAAAAAGCAAAAGGCAACCTCTGTTCTTAATGAGTTCACAGCCTCATGGGAGAAATACCATGCAAACAACCACATATAAATGATATACATGGTATAAATTGGAGATAATCCACTGAGGGAAGGTGCTAGCATTAAAGGGAATTGGAAAAGTTTTCTTGTAGAAGATGAGATTTTATCTAGAACTTGGAGGAAGTCAGAGTAACCAAAAAGCTGAGATGAGGAAGTAGAAAATTACATATTTAAGGGATGGACATTGAAAATGCTTCAGAGTCAGGAAATGAAGTGTCTTATTCAAGGAACATCAAGGAAGCCAGGGTCATTGTATCCCAAAGTGCCTGGTGGTAAATAATGTATAAGAAGACTGCAAATGTTGGAGAAGGGGGATCAGGTTATGAAGGGCTTTGAATGCCAACCCTAGAACTTTGTTTTTCACCCTGGAGGTGATAGGGAGCCACTGGAGTTTATTTAGTAGAGGGGGTGACATGGTCCAACTTACACTGTAGGAAAATCACTTTGACAGCTAAGTAGAGGAGAGAATTGTGGCAAGCAGATCAACCTTTGCCTTTGATTATAATTTTCATGTTTATTTAACTTATTATTATATCACTATAGCTATATTAACACATTAATTAATATTTAATATAGTAATGTTTAATATTTATGCATTGCATTAGTTTATGAAGTTTTTATGCCCTAGATCAATCAGTTGTTGTAAATTTCTCATTCAAAGCTTAGAGTATAAATACCTCTTAAATTACCCTTCATTAATCATCAGGTATTTATCATATCTAACTTTTCAATAATGATATTCAGGCATTTAACTTCTTCCTTGTTTCCTGTTTTTTGTAAGATGTATATGATTTGAAAGAATATTGATGTCTGCAACTGTGTGGTGGTCTATTTCTTCCTGTAACTGGATTAGTTTTATCTCTAGTTACTGAGACACTGTGCTATTCAGTCCATATATGTTAAGTTATGTGCTAAGTATAATATAATTTCCTTATTTGTGGTGCCTGTAAAAATAATTGGATGCTAGACGTAGGGTCAGGAAAGTCTGAGTTCCAATCCTGTCTCAAGCACTAGTTGGGTGATCCCAAGCAAAAAACTTAACATCTCTTAAGAATCAAATGAAATTTATATATGTACATGTGTGTATGTGTATATATGTAGATGTATGTGTGCATGTATGCATGCATGTATGTGTGCATATATAGTACTTTGCAAATATTAAAGTGATATGAATTGGCTATTAATATTATAATAACCACATTACTTTTGCTTTTCTTTTGATATCATGATTGCCATAACACTTTTAAAAATTCTCCTGTGGCATAGTACCATCTACTTCAACCCTTTTAAATTTCATCTTAATCTTTTGTTTAAAGAATTTTTGAAAAATAACAGTGTTGGACTCTATCCATTCTGTTACATTCCTTTGTTTAATGGGTGGATTAATATCATTTGAATTATTGTGTGTTTTCCTCTAGTCTAATCTCTTGTAATTTTTTTCCTTTCTTAGTTCCTGTCCTAATTCACAAAGAACGTGGGGAAAGAAAAGGAACGTAGTAAACATTGACCGTCTATAACTGAAATTGTTCGAATCCTATTCCTCTCCTTTTATTCCCCCCTTTATGATTCATCCTGCAAGGTTGAAGTTCACGAATATTCCCTTCCCCACACTACTCTTAAATCTATCTCTTCCTCCCTTCATCCTTTCCCTACATGTTTCATTGTTGAGTTGGACGTGTTTCTATGTCAAAATCTTGGGTGTTTTTCTGTTTATGTATTTGTTTATTCTTTGCCCCATTCAGATAAGAATAAGTTGTGTAGGATACCTGTTACCCCTGCCCTCTCCTCCACGTCTGTATACTCTTCTGACGAACCACAGTCATGAGAAATAAGAACTTCTTTTATTACTCCTGATTTTTTCCTAGTGTATTCCCTTTCCCCTCCTGTTTACTTCCTATCTTACAGCCAACAAAATGGTAAAATCGCCACCGGAGCCCTGAGTTTGACTTCCTTGCTCCCTCTGTGACCCTCGAAGATGATGGGATTCTTTTTTTAAATTTTATTTTTAATTTGTGGAATAAAACAAGCTTCTCCATAACATGCTACAATGAAAAAGAGGATTGTGCATGGAACCGTAAACCTGCTGTGCACAAAATATGCAACAAGATGATCATTTAATTCCTTTTTTCTTCCTGTTTCTTCCTTTTTTACTTGACTAGAAGTCCTTCATCATCATTTAGTTTCTTGTACTTGCTCAAATGCATTCAGTGTTCTAAGTTTCTCTTGTTTCCTGTGTTCATTCCCCAACATTCTTCCTAGCCTTTTTATCTAGACTGCTTAAAAGTCCTTTGTCAAAGGTCCATTTTTTTCTTATAAACATTTTTCTTTTTCTTTTAAAATATTTTTGTCAAGATTTCATCTCAAATCTGCAAGCATTTATTTAGTACTTACTGTGCGCCTGGCATTGTTCTAAATGGTAGGTATACAAAGTCAGGCAAAAGTCAGACGATCCTTCATAGTAGATTAATTCAGTATAATCTGACATGGTCTTGACTGTTGGTTCTGCATGCTTTCTTCTGGACAGTTATAACATTGTTATGGCTTTCCTTCTACCGGGAAAATCTTTTTTTTTTTTTTTTTTTTTTTTTTTTGCTTTTTGGAGGGGCAGTTGGGGTTAAGTGACTTGCCCAAGGTCACACAGCTTGCTTTTGTGTGTGTGTGTGTGTGTGTGTGTGTGTGTTAAGTGTCTGAGCCCTAATTTGAACTCAGGTCTTCCTCCCTCCAGGGCTGGTGCTGTATTCACTATGCCATCTAGCCCCCCCCCCCCCCAACCAGGAAAATCTTGATGTATGGTCTGACGTTCCTGGGTATTTTCAACTTGGGAATTCTTTCAGGAGTTGAACTGTTTTTTGTTTGTTCTTGCATTTTCTTTTCTCTTTTCACTTTGTTGTTTGATTATAAATGATCTGAGCAATTTTAAAATTTATTGCAATATATCTAGTTTTTAAAAAAAAATTTCATGGTTTTCTGGGGTTCTGAAATTATGTGATTCTTACATTATGTTTCCTCGAATTTTTTTTCAGGTCATTCGCTTTTGATAGTGGATACCTGCCATGGTTTTCTCATCTTTTGGTCTTTTTATTTTATGCCAACATTGCTTGTTATCTCTTTGTTTTATGCCAGCATTATCTTGTTATCAGGAGTCATTTACTTCTGTTTGTTTCATTCTTTGTGCCAAGGAGTTCACTACTTATAGTTTCCTATCATCTGTTATCAGGCATTTAATCTTCTTCCAGGTTTGTTTGTGTGTTTGTTTCCCCTTAAAAGGATCATGGGTCTTAAGCTGGATGAGACTTCATGGGCCATCTAGTCCGACTCTAATTTTAAACTGAAGCCTAGGGAGATTGTATGATTTGCTCAAAATCACACAGGTAACTGGCTGAAGAGGAAGAATTTGAACCCTCACTAGAGGTTACTCTTGGACTGTACGGAAAGCCTGGAAGCCCACATATAGCACACAATATTCTTGGGCAGTCTCCCATCTAAGTACTAGCCTAAACTATCTCTGCTTAGCTTTTGATATCGGAAAAGATCAGCACAGGGCAGTTAGGTGGCACAGTGAATAGAGTACTGGCCCTGGAGTCAGTAGGACCTGAGTTCAAATCTGGCCTTAAACACTCAACACAAAACTAGCTGTGTGACCTTGGGCAAGTCACTTAACTGTGATTGTCCTACCTTCCCCCTCCAGAAAGAAAAAAAGAAAAAAACCGAAAAGATAAGTGCAAATTTTCATATTTTTTCCCTTATGCTTCATTTCTTATAGACCCTGTAACCACGTAATCTTTTTTTCTTCTGAGGTTCCATCATACTTATTGTGTAAATTATCTTTTTCTGGGTTTACTGCTTGAACTTCTCCTAACCCATAACATTTTTTCATTGAATTTGGAGTTTTCTTTTTAACTCATACCCTCTCTTCTTGGATTGAGACTTTGCACTGTGGCCAAAGTCTACATCCTTCTATATTCTTGGAACCCTCTGTTTGGTTCTTTTTCCTTTCTGTACTATGGATCTTACGCCTAGAGTTCTGTGCAGGGTGAATGGAACCACTCCCTGCCCTGCTACTATCCCTGGTTTATCCTGTACTTTCTGGTATCACAAAACAGATGTTGGCCTATGGAACCATCTCTGACTCCTTATTTTAAAATCCCCACTGGGAGTTGACTCTCTTCCCCAATACAACCTTGACTTGGCCCAGCTGGATTCAAAGGTTGTGTTGGTTTCAGGCTTCCTGGAGGGCTTCCCCAGTATATTTCCCTTCCGTGGTTCTGCCAGGACCAAGAGATTGCTGGTCTTGGGCCACATTTGCCAGAGCTCACATTCAATTTCTCTCTCCTGTCACTCCCACCCAATATTCCCTATTATTAGTGTGCAATTTTCTGATCATTTGTTTATGTAATAATGGAACAAACGAGTTGACTGGTATTTCTCTGATATTCGTGCTCACTGTTTCATCTGATGTTCCTTGAGGTATTTGTTGGGGTATTTGTCAAGAACAGGCTAGGATGGTGCAGTGGATAGAGAGCTGGGTCTGGAGTTGGGAAACCTCATCTCTCTGAGTTCAAATCTAGCCCCAGACACTTACTAGCAATGTGACCCTGGCCTACTCACTTAGTGGCATTTGCCTCAGTTTCCTTACCTGTAAAATGAGCTGGAGAAAGAAATGGCAAACCACTCCAGTATCTTTGTCACAGACACAACTAAGCAAAACAATTGTCAGGAGATCTGGATTCCTAAGACTTTTTAAACTTTGCAAGCTTAGGAAGAAATCCTTGAGCAGTTTTTTCCTAGACTTCCCACCCTACTTCCATCAAGAGGAATGAAATATTTTTATTTATGAAATATTAATTCTCTTTCTCCTACTTTCCTATGGATTTCCCCCCTCAAATCATTTGTTCCTTGAATTCTTTTGTTCACTGAAACCCTCTTTTCTTTATCAATGATTTTCAGACAATGTTTTTTTAAAGAAAAATTTGAAAACCAACAAAAAGACTTCTCTCCCCACTCCTCCACCCAGCCATGTTTATCTCTAGATGCATAAAAACACATATTCTATTTCTTAATCTAGCATTGCTATTTGAATCAATTTGTGCTTCTCTTTGATAAATTTTCATGTTGAACCCTTTCCCACTTCTGGAAACTTCTGAAAGAATTACTTGTCTTGTGCTTATTTATTATAAGCAAAGGGTAATGCCGTGATAGTCTCATTTGTTTACTTGGAATAAAAGAGATTTTTTCCCCCTAGCTGACTGCTTTTTTTCCCTAATGAATAGTTTAGAAGTCTGACTACAATGTACTTGTTTAGTTAAATTTGGGGTGTCTTTCTGCTGTTATTCAGTAGATTTTTTTCATGTACTTTGTATTATGTATCCAGCATTTCTGGGCAGCTTGCCTATAATTTTCCAAAGCATGGTATTCACGTGTTTAAAAGAAAAGATTTTCTGAAATATTTATAGTTTTCAGATTATGTCTTCACACCATCTTCAATTTCAGCATTCTTATTTTTGTAGAGCTCTCAATGTGCTCTTCCTGTTTTGTATTTTGATTTTGACTAATTGATTTTCCTTCTGCCATGACACTTTTTTGCATTCCAGTTCTCTTTTTCAGAGATGTGCCATTTATCATAGTTGCTTTCTAAGTCAGATTTCTTTCCTTAGATCTTTCTACTCATTTTCATCAGTGACTTAGATAAAAACACTAATGGTATACTTACAAGCGAAGCAGAAAGGGATAGATAATATGTTGCTTGACGGAATCAGACCTTGGCATAGTACAGTCCCCATACTTGCATCATACATGTAGTATGTGACAGTAGTTACTGGGGAAGCTCTTGGTGGCAAGATTTTGTCTGGGAATTTGCTGATACGTCACTGGTTTTTTTTTGTAGGAAGAGATCAACATCAGACAACAGTGAACCGTGAGACCCACCTCTTCATGGCGAATACACAGAATGAAATGGAAGAATGGCTGAAAGCTATCCGCAGAGTCATATGGGCACCTTTTGGTGGAGGTGAGTTGATTTCAATATGATGAAAAAGTAGGCAGGATGAAAATAAGTCTTTGTGGAGTAGGGGAGGAATGACTCTCATGTCTATAGACATCTTGGAACTCCAGTAAGATGGTAGAAGTCCCACCCTCACCTTCTCAAAACAGAAAGATGTGTGCCAGATTCAGTGATGTAAATCCCACCCCCCCCAAGAAGAAAAGAAACAATTTCCTATAGGTAATTCCTATGTGATAAGGTCCATGTGATAAGAGAAGTCATTTCCATAGTAAGAGTCCAAATGAGATTATTTACATAATAATGTTGTATTATATATAGACATGTGTTCATATATAGGCACATATATGCAAATATACACACATATGTATCTATGTGTGTGTATATATATATACACATATATATGTACACACATATACATATATGTCATTTTCTCCAAACTTCTGGTCTTTCAAAATGATTTTTCTTTAAATATTGTTACCGTATAAGTTGGTCTCCTGGTTCTGCTCTCTTTACTTTGCATCAGTTTATACAGGTCTTGCCTTTTGTCTCATCATTTCTTGTGGAGCAATGTTTCATTATATTTACATACCGTGATTTCTTTAGTGGCTCTCTAATAGAATGTCTTTCCCCTCTTTTATCTCACGGGGGCATAATTCTAGGGGTGAATGTATAGTTTATGGACTCCTTGGCACAGTACCCAAACTGCTTTTCAGAATGGTTTTGCCAGTTCACAGATCCATCATCAGCATTTTCCTGAAGCCTCTCTACCAAGTAACGCTTTCAGATTTGGCCAGTTTGATACATACGAGGTATTTCTGGGCTGTGCTAGACTTAGACCAGATTCTTGGTGGTTTACATTCAATATTAGAACAAAAAGGTCACTCAGTCATAAAGAGGATTTCTTAAAGCAGATTTATTTAACAGTACTCAACAGGAGGGCATTTTTCTTTCCTGTCTCCTTCACATTGTTGTGCTTGTGACTGACTGGCATCGAAGGCAGAAACAGAGGGTACAGTAGCTGAGAGAGCCACTAGTATAATTTTCCTGCCCTTGGTGCTTGCACTGAGAAAAAGGGGAGGAGAATGAGATGGACACAAAGTGACATCCATCCTCCTCAACATGTGCCAAGGACCCTCTTCTGAAGGATACAGGGTTGTTCTGTGTATGATGTGACTTCCAAGGGGGCACTGGTGGTTGGAAGACAAGAGAAGGAGCTCTTGGAGAGCGTCTGGTTAAGCGATGATGTAAAAAGAAACCACAGCAGCATCTTCATGTGTCACCTAGTGTCCTCCTCACCCCTGGTACCTGCCCACTGCCCATTAACCCACCTACCAGCAGTCAGTAAGAACAGGAGTTGTTGCTGAGACCCATAGCAGTTAAGTGTTGTTAGTCATTAAAGTTTGGCCCAGAAGATTAGAACTGATAGATAAAAGTCTGGGAATCTTCCTACCTCCTTTACCAGAATTCTCATTCTCTTTTTCCTCCAGTGGATACCTCAGTTTGTCCTTTCCGTTAGACTCCTTTTTTCAAGGATTTCAGCTTACTTCGACAATGCTCATTATTTCCTGTATCAAATTAATACTCATCTCTAAATGATAGAGGAGAAGGATCTAAGTCAGATAACTTGCCATTGACAAAAGGGAAACAGTCCTTGCCCTCACTGAGCTCCTATGTGTGCACACGTACATATAAAATGTGCGCAAAATAAAATGGGGGTGGGGCAAGCAGTGTCCTAGCCAGGAAAGACAAAAAGAAATGTCTAGGCATCCCAGCATCAAGTATTTATTCTAATGAAGGCTTCTTCATCACCAGTCCTTGGCATGTCACAATCTCTCTCAACCTCAATTTCTTCTGAGACAAATTATTATTAAATAACCGATTATTAGAGAGAGCTAGTGTTTTTCCCCTTCTGGTCTCCTCATTCTCTGTTGGGTCAAGTCAGCATCTGAAAGGACTTTGCTGATAATGAGATTGGAATCACTTTCTCCTCAGTCTGTTTCAGTCTCCACCCAAGTAGGGAAACCCCTTGGGTTCTGCTCAGGTGTGGATGGGTGCTAAGGGTACTATGAGATGGGAGAGATCAAAGTCTCCTCTCCCAGTCCCTCATTATAATATTCATTCTTCTCTTTGTTAACCTGTTAGAGTTGATTGCCATTCTCTGGAACACCCTCTCTTTTAAGGGCATATAAGCTTTGAGTGGGTTCCATAAGGGTCTTTGACATTAATGAGTTTCACTGACCCCTTCTATTAATTATCTGCTAGCAATAATTGGTGATTTTCCAAAAATGTTGCCGTTCTTCTCTGTAATCACTTGTAAACCTCTGAGTTCCTTCTCTTGTCTCCCAACCACCAGTGCTCCCTTGGAAGCCATGTCATACACACAAGTCTCACTGTGGGACTAACAGAAACCAAAATACAATTCTGTGAATTAATCTGTTAATGTCTTACTCAAACACTGAACGTTCCTGTGATTATAGGACTTGGAAAATCACCAATAAGGTAGTCACAAAATACTGTCTACCCATATTTGCCATCTGCTTCCACCCATAAGACATCCTTAATGTGTACTGCCATTCTTATTTTGTGTTTAAGCAGATGAGAAGATTTAATGGGAAGGACATTGGACTACTAGTCAGTACCACATTCCCAGATAGTTAACATCATACTATAGAGTCCAAGGAAGAGCTGTATAAGGAATCAGGGGTGAGAGATCTTTACTCTGGACTCGAAACGTTCTCATGGTTCCTTACCAATCTGAAACAAAAGCAATCATAATAGCAAGCATTTACATAGTGATTTTATGATTTCCAAAGCACCGCTCACATGTTCTCTCTTTTAATCCACACAACAACCTTGTGAGGTAGGTGTTATTATTCCCGTTTTTCAGATGAACTGTGTGACATATGAAAAGAGAGACATAGTTGCCTAATAATGTCTTCTTTTTACTTCAAATATCCTTTCTTGCAATAAAGAAATGCAGTTTAGCAAAACAGATCAATGTATTGGACATTTTTGACATTATATGCCTCATTCTGTACCCACACTTTTCCATCTCTCTGCTTGATGAAGGGTTAGGCACCGTTCCCTCCTATCTAAATATTCATCTCATCAATTGATCTGATTTCTGATGTCATCCTGCTATTTTCCTGTACCTCATGGTGTAAATTGTCCTGATTCTGCATCAGACTAGTATATAAGTCTTTCTAAGTTCCCCTGAATTCTTCATATTCGGAATTTCTTACAATGCAACACTATTCTTTTATGTTCACATACTCCAGTTTATTCAGAGATTCCCCAATTGTTGAGGACCCACTTTAGAAAAATAGATTAAAAATGATGAGTGAGAATAATCTCTTTGAAAATGCTTTTAAATAGCCCTTTGTGGGGGTGTACATAAGTGAAGTGCAGTTTAGAGTTAATTTCCTTCTCATGTGTTGACATTCAGACAAATAAACAGAGCTACTTTCCATAACACCTGAGATATTTGTTTTTGTTCCCTGCCAGGTATTTTTGGACAGAAACTAGAAGAAACAGTCTGCTTTGAGAAGAGATATGGGAACTTCCTGGCCCCCATGTTAGTGGAACAATGTGTGGATTTCATCCGACAGTGGGGGCTAAAGGAAGAAGGGCTGTTTCAACTTTCAGGCCAGGCTAACCTTGTGAAGGAGCTGCGGGATGCCTTTGACTATGGAGAGAAGCCATCTTTTGACAGGTAAGTAAAAAAAAAAAAAGTCACCAAGTATTTATTTATATATACCAGGAAATATGGTAAGCCTTAGAGATAGGAAGAAAGGCAAAAACCCATCCCTGTTCTCAAGCAGCTTAAAGTCTAATACGGAAAACAACATGACAACAACGATCCACAAACAAGCTATAAAGACAAGGAAGGGATGCAACTCCTCCTTACTAAGCAAGTAAGATCAGACCCAAACTGGCCATTGATGTGCACATCCATCAAGCAAAAGAAGCTTAATAAATGCTACCAAGT
>CM053601.1:21050679-21071746 GCA_028646575.1 Pseudocheirus occidentalis
ACAGAGGGCACAGGATGAGTTGAATATAAAGGGATGACATCTAAAAAATAAATTTAAGAAGTGAGAGAAGAATGTAATGAGAGGAGATAGGGAGAAATAGAATAGAGTAAATTACCTCGTATAAAAGAGGCAAGGAAAATTGTTAAAATGGAGGGGAAGAACAGGAAAGCAAAAGGGAATGGGTCAACCTCTGAAAAATCTTATTTTATTTATTTATATATGAATATAAAATAAATATACATATACACACATATGTATATATTTTATATGCAACTGGGAAATAAGATATACAGGCACTGGGGTATAGAAATCCTTTTGGGGTAGGGGAAAGAGGGGGATAAAATTTGTAATTCAAAATCTTGTGGAAATGAATGTTGAAAACTAAAAATAAACAAACAAAAAAAGATAAATTTTTTAAAAAGGTGAATTCACAACCAATGAAGAAAAAATAAAAGAAAATACTATAAGTTCTTTTGCCCAACTATGTCAATGAAACTGTCAATGAAATGGATGAATATTTATAAAATATAAATTGTGCAGATTAACAAAATAAGAAATAGAGGATTTAAGCATCCCTATCTTAAAGAACTTGAATAAACTGTAAATAAAATCCCAAAGAAAAAAATCTACATAAACTGAGGGAAAAAAGTCATATTAAATTCCTTATATAGCACAAATATGTTTAGTATCTAAACCAAGGATTGTCAAAACAGAAAAACAGAATTATAGACCAATATCTCTATTGAAAATTTTTGAACTCATATTCAGTAAAGTATTAGCAAATAGACCATAGCAGCATATCACAAAGATCATAAAGTATGAGTAGGCTACATTCAGATCAGAGGAATTCAGGGAAAATTAAATGAGTTACAGGGACATATTATAATGCATAATATAGTAATACATAGTAGTATGTAGTAATTATAACACAGTAATATAACAGTGAAATTTAATAGTGGAGCTCAATTTATCCCTTTCAGATTTAGTTAAACAAAACAAAAACAAATAAAAACATCCCTAACAAATAAGTGCAGACAAGTCAAAGTATTAAACCTTTTACATTGTAATAAAATTTATATTCAATAAAAGGCCATAGGAGAAATAAAATCAATTGGACACTAAATAGCAATCCTTAAAAGTGGTTGAGTCAAAGAATAAATTATAGAACAATCCATGATTTCATTAAAGATAATGATGACAATGATGTGATATGAAAATTCAGAGAATGCAATCAAACCTTACGTGAAATTTTACTTCTCTAAATACTTTCATCAATAAAAGAAAGAGCAGATTAATAAATTGAGTGTGTAACTCAAACTTAGAAGACCAACAAATTAAAACCTCTCAATTAAACACCAAAATGTGAATCCTGAAAATCAAAGAAGAGGTTAATAAAATTGGAAACAAAAAAAGAATTAATGGAAAAACTAGGAGCTTTAAAATGAACATTTGGTAATTCATTTTTTAAAAAGGGAAAAAGAAAATGAAATTGCCAGTATCTGCAATTTACAACCAATGAAAAAGAAACTCTGTTATATGACATTAAAACAGTCGATCTAAATTAAAGAAATATTTACCAAAATACAAAATGCTCACCAATAGAACAAGCAATTGAGGACTAAGTGCCCTACTCTGGGGATTTGGAGGTGGGGAGAGGGGAGGGGGAATGAACAAAACCATGAATGAATACCTGAAAGGGGCGGGGAACCATATGAATTAACAATTGAATTCTGTCAAACATTTAAATTCCAATTCCAATACTATAAAAGCTGTTTGAAAAGGATAGGAAAAGAAGGGAACTTACCAAATTCCTTTTATGTTAAAAAATAGTCTTGATACCTAGACTAGAGAGGCTCAAAAGAGTCAAAATAAATAAAGAAAAATATAGATCAATATCTTCATTGAAAATCAATGCAAAAAGTTTAGATAAAATATTAGTAAAGAGACAAAAAACAAGATATCACAAAGATTCATTATGGCCAGATGGAATTTCCACTAAGTTAAATGCAGGACTGGTTTAATATTGGGAAAATTCTAAACATTATTGATTGCTAACATCAAAATCATAAATAGATGCAGAAAAAAGCTTCTGACAAGATATAACACCCATTCCTTTGAAAACACTAGGAAACAGAACCAGGAAAAATTTGTCCACAGTCACAGATACATCATATGTGTGACGACCAACCCTGATAAACTGGACTCTTTTCATCAATGCACAGTTAAAAGTCAATTTTACAAGTCTCAGAATGGAAGGAGATGTCTACATTCTGAGAAAGAATCAGAAAGACCAGAGTTTAAATGGAGACTGAAGCAATACATGTGCTATCATTCTTTTCTATGTTTGGTTTTGTTTCTTTTTTCCCATTGATCACTCCATTGATTACAACACTTCTATACAACCAGACTATTGTACAATGTGAAAGAGCTTGCAGATCCTATACATGATTGTATGCCACCATGGGGGGTGGGGGGGAGGAAGGGGAGAAAATCTGAAACTCAGGTGATTCTGGAACTGAATTTTGTAAACTAAAAGTAAACAAACAAGTCAATTTAAAAAATTTAAAAAAAAACACTAGGAAACATAAGAATAATTGTATTCTTCTCTATTAAGTATCTGTCCCAAAGCAAGAGCTAGCATTATTTATAATGGAGATAAACTAAAGGCCTTTCCAGTAATATCAGAGGTAAAACCAGGGTGTCCATTATCACTATTACTATTTGGTGGAGTACTAGATATGCTAGCTAATGATAAGACAAGAAAAATAGAGTAATTTAGAATGGACAAAGAGAAAACAAAATTAACACTGTCTAGAAATGATAGGCTTGAACAGAGAACCCTAGAAAGTCAACTAAAAGAAAGTAATCTCAGCCAAAATGCAAGATAGAAAATAAATCCACATAAGTCATTAGCTTCTCTGTATCTTACCACCAAAACACAGCAGGAGGAGATAGAAAGAGAAGTCACATTTAAAATAACTTCAGATATTTAGGG
Source organism: Pseudocheirus occidentalis (assembly GCA_028646575.1). NCBI lineage: Eukaryota > Metazoa > Chordata > Mammalia > Diprotodontia > Pseudocheiridae > Pseudocheirus > Pseudocheirus occidentalis. The sequence goes on from CM053601.1 coordinate 21,053,675, forward strand.
AAGAGACACTAGAAGCCACTGGGACACAGAAAAGTAATAGACACAGAAGGCGTCCTTAGTGGAGTCATGAAGGAAACTAGAGATCGTAAGAGTCGGAAGTGAAGTGAGTACCTTCCAGACATGGTGAGCTTGGAAAGCAGACTCAATGATGGGAAATGGAGTATTATGTGTGAGTAACACTAAGAAAGCCAGTTTGGATTCTAGAGCACTTGAAGAAGAGGAATGAATAATAAAGCTAGAAAGGTAGCTATATAGGCCCTTATATTTGATTCTAGAGGTGATGGAAAGTTACTGAAGTTCATTGATTAGGAAATGGGTTAAGGTGATCAGTCTTTTTTTAGGAAAATCACCTTGGCTGATTTGTGAAGGAAGGAATGGAAAATGGAAGATATTGACTGCAAGGAGGCCAATTAGAAAGTTATTGCAACAATTAGAGTGGGGGAAGGTAATAAGGGGCTCAACAAGGGGATGGTTTTGTCAATGGAGAGAAAAGGACATAATGTGAGAGATTGAGGCAGTAGAAACAAAAAGATTTATGGACCAATTGGCTGTGTAGGGTGAGAGTGAGGAGTTGAGGATGACCCCAAGATTAAAAATTTAGGGAACTGCAAAGAAATGTTTAGTTGATTAGTCATGTCTACCTCTTCCATGACCCCATTTGGAGTTTTCTTGGCAAGGATATTGGAATGGTTTGCCATTTCCTTCTCCAGCTCATTGTACAGGTGAGAAAATTGAAGTAAATAGGGTGAAGTGACTTGCCCAGGGTCACACAACTAGTAAGCAAGTATCTGAGGCCAGATTTGAACTCAAGAAGATGAGTCGTCCTGACTTCAGGCCCAACATTGTGCCACTTAGCTGTCCTTGACCATCCAATACATTTCCTAAATCTTCCTCTTTGGAGGCTAAGCCATATACAGGCAAGAGCCATTTGTCCAATAATTGCCAAAACATCTCTGGAGCTCAGAGCTATTTAGTTTTTGTTTTACTTTTCTTAAAAGGCCTAATGTTGTGTTGGGGCATGTAAATGATAACTAGAAAAAAGGTATGGAGGTAGTCTGCCCTAGGAGGGCAAATTCATTTTCTCTGATTGACTTTTCATGTGTAAATGAACTACTTAAAACCTCAGATTTCTACCATGTATGGAATGATTCAATTACACCTAAAATGACCTGATCCTTCTATCATCTCTGTTTTTCTAGTTAGGATTTTTAAGTTTGTTGAAGTCTAAAAGGAGCGCTCTCATACACACAACAGAGAAAAAGCCACCAGAACCGCACCAGTATGAAGTGTCTCTGTGGACTCTCTATAGCTCCCTCTTTCCCCGCCCCCCCAAACAAAACCAAAACAAACAGAAAAACCCCAAATCTACTCTGTAGAAACAACAGAATGTTCCCACCTAACATAGGCTTATCTCTGATTGTATGTAGAGGCTTCAGAGGGGAGATAGGCTGACTGTAAACCTTCCTGCTCACAGGTCATGCTTGCTAGTCAAATAATTCAGCTGCACTGGTTTCTGTAATGTGCTAACATGCAATCTACTTGGTCCCTCAAAGTGTCTTTTCCCCTCCACATTGAGTTTATCTTAGTTTGTCTTTATTCCTTTTCAATTTATCAGAAGCCAGTGTTTAATCTACAGTAACATCTATAGTAACACCCAATTTTTTCAAAATGGATACTTCTGGAAATGAAATAAAAAGCAGGTACACTTATTCTCCATGAACTTTAATATAAGTATATATGATATAGATATTTTTTTCTGGAAAAATAGATAATTTTCTCTTTTTTCTTTCTTACACAGGGAGTTAAGGAACTAGCGAAGCAGGTGAAAAATTTGCCCGTGGTTAATTATAATGTCCTCAAGTACTTGTGCAGGTAAAAACTTTTTTTTTTTAAGTAATAAGCATTAGCCTGGTCACTTCATCAGTCCTATCATTAATATACTGTGGGAACTGGAATAAGTCACCTGACCTCTGAGAATTTTCAGTTGTCTCATCTGTAAAATTAGCAGACTGAATTAGATGTTCCCTAAAGCCCCTTCCAATTTCCAACTCCATATATCTTTTATTCACTCTTTCTGTGCTTATATAAGGAGCTGGTTACATAGAGTCTTAGCATGAGTCATTTCTAAATAAAGATACATTCATAGAAAGGAGTGTAATAGTTCATTTCTAGCTGAAAAAAGGTATTATGAGATATTTTATCCATATATAATATTATGTTATATATAATATTCTACATATTATATATATAAACATATGATGTATTACATATTAGATATAAGATATTATAAGAGGGAATACTCCTTACTGTTGTCATTTTAAAGCTATGGTTTACAATGCACATCTCACAACTTAAGAATATTCTACAAAGGGAAATCAAAAGTAACAGGACAGTTAGATCAAGGATTAGAAGTTGGGTGGCACCAGCTGGCCCAGCAGCATGGCTCTGCTCAGTGAGAGATGGCCTTCCAGCCTTCAAAGTGATGAGCCTTGGGCATTCGTCTCAGACCACCACTCTCCTTGGCCCTCCAAGGACTGGAAGGAGTATTCTGACTTCAGAGGTGTTCAGTCCTAACCCATAGATGGTTGCTTTGCTCTCTTAGCTCCTCAGCTAATCACATACAGCAGATGTCTGCACCTGTGGTTCCTCTTGTACAGAACAGGATTGTATGGCAGGACCCATTACCAGGAGAGTAAAACTAATGTACCTCAAAATGGTCTAAATCTTAATCAAGCTCATATTCCCTATTAGTGGGTCAACAATCCAGTGCTTGATACATTTTGTTTCTGAAAGGAAGAACAGACATCCAAGAATCAGAAAAGCAATGATACTGTGAATGGGTGGCCATCATAAGCCAGTTAGCCCTGTGGTAACATATCTGATTTCTTCTACTTAAAGGTGAGGAAGATCATTAGGCCCTACTTTTCTGATCTGTATTTATAGTAAAAAAAAAAACCAAGACCCAGCAGACTTTTGTGCTTCAGCTCCATGGTAGGTTTCTGTCTTTCCTGAGCACACCTAGGAAACCTGATTTTGGGTCTGACAGGTGTATCCGCCACCCCCACCTCCTGTCCTCAGTCCAACTTACCCTCAGATGCTGTTGGTGTCAGAAGTTAGACCTCCTTGGGATTCAACCCCTACCCCAAGGGAAGTAGGAAAAAAACACTTTGCTGGAGTATTTTCTTAAATAATACATCATATTTTTAAAACCACAACTTAGTTTTTATTTTTAAGAAAGCCTCAGTTTTTTATATTGATTTTTCAGAAGCATATCACTTGTGTTAGAAAAAGGCAGTTGCATTGCAGACTAAAGTGCATGAAGAGATGCTCAGAGAATGGCTTGATGATCAGATGGGGGAGGGCAGGATTTGCTCTGGAAATCCGTGATCATCACATTTCTTCAGTTGCAGCAGTCAATAAGCAGATTGTATCTGAAATTTAGGAGGAGGAAATTCCATAAATAATAATAATAAATGAGATCTTTATACAAATATATAAATAAGATCTTTAAAATAAGAAATGATAATAAATAAGATCTTTTAATTAATCTTTTAGTAATAAAATATCAGATTAATGGTAACATCTGTGCAGTATGCAATTAGTGCTCTGGGATTTATGAAGAAGTAAAAGCAAAGGTTCTTTGTCTTTCCAGCAGAAGAATCTTGTTTTACCCTTTTTTTATTGCTCTTACATGGATTTAATTGTTATTGAGCCATGTCCAATTCTTTGAGGACCCCTTTTGGAGTTTTCTTAGCCAACATACTGGGATAGTTTGCTGTTTCCTCCTTCTGTTCATTTTACAGACAAAAAACTGAGGCAGAATGGGTTAAGTGACTTGCCTAAGGTCACACAGCTAGTATAATGAGTCTTCCTGATTCCCAGTCCTGTGCCCTATGCACTGCACCACCTAGCTGCTCATAAATAGATTTAAGCTGACTTTTAACCTCTGTTTTTGGAGCAAGAATTACTACTTTCAAGTCTAGTCTGGCATTAGGTTTGCTGTATATATTAGGTTTCCCTAAATAGTAGCAAATACATGAAAACGGGCAATTTTCTAAAAACCTAAATGTGACTATATTTTGTATATTTCATTTAACATCATCTTCATGTGCATCTTCTTCACATATCACCAAGGGCAAAATAATTGGTTAGAGCTTTTGCATAACTGATGACAATTTGGAAAGTAAGGGAGGAAGGGAGTAGGTAAAAGATGCAATGGGGAGAAACCCAGAACCAAGCATTTGCAAGCAGGACAAATGGCAAAGGTTTTACCCCCTGGCTACTTCATGTGTGGGGAGTTCGAGGATGGCGGGGTTGTTGGTTTGTTTGTGTTTGTTTGGGGTTGGATCTGTCATTTTCTCTAGAATAGGGTACTCTTGGAGAGCAAAGGCTTTCTGTTGTTGTGTTCTGGAATTGTCCGGTAGCTTCCAGTCCCCAAGAGTCTTCTAGGGTACAGAGAAGTTGTGACTGTCCCATAGACTCAGTGTGTGTCAGAGATGTGATTTAATGGAGCCCTGCTCTTTCTGACTCCATGCCAAACTACTGAGCCCAATTGGCTGGGCAGGTTGGGATGGCCTCATCAAGCTAGTACAGTCACAATCTGGCATTGTCCATCTAAATTCTCCAATAACTCAGTCATCACATAGTACTGTACTCCATCTAGTGCTTCATCTGTGAATAACATGAAGATAGAAAAAGGCAAGGTAACGGGTGTTTGGTTCATGTTCCCATGCTCTTCCTCTGACAACCGTATTCTGCTTCTTTTCTGACATCAAACAGCTTCTTGAATGAAGTCCAGTCCTACTCAAGTGCTAACAAAACGAGCGTGCAGAACCTGGCCACTGTCTTTGGTCCCAGCATCCTGCGTTCCAAAGTAGAAGACCCTAGGACCATTATGGAGGGTGAGTAACAGATAAATCCCACCCATTTCTAAAGCAAGAAACAGCTTTGGGCAAACATATTTTCAACATTCTGGATAAGTTTTGTCCTCTATCATTTTCATTTGTGAAGGAATCAAAAGTTATTCCATTTATTGACTCTGATTTTCTACATGGAAAAAATATTCATTGGGAGTTAGGCAGTTAAGGGATTTGGTATACAATATTTTATAGAGAACTTCAACCTTATGGTTCAAAAGGATATCAGACTACATCTTAACTGAATAATAATTGCTAGTGTTTACATAATCCTCTAAGATTTGCAAAGTGTTTTACAACTATTTCATTTCATCCTCACACTGCCCCTGGGTAATAGTTGCTCTCATTATCCCCATTTCACAGAGGAGGAAACTTAGGCAGACAGGGGTGAAGTGACTTGCCCAAAGTCACCCAGTTGGTAAACATCTAAGGCTGGTTTTAAAATCAGGTTTTCCTGATCCCAAGGCCAGCCCTCTGTCCACTACAACACCTGACTACCTAAAAGAAACTCCTACAAAATCCTCAACTCATGGTCATCCAGCCTCCTCTTCATGACCTCAAGTGATGACAGATGGCTGTCTCCCAAGGTAGCCCATTCTGTTTTGGATATCTCTAATTGTTAGGAAGCTTTCCCTCATGCTGTGATCTCTCCACATAGTGAGCCTCTTCAAGTTCCATTTCTAATTTTTAGTTCTGCCCTTTGGAGCCAATCAGAACAAGTCTGATCCCTCTTCTCATCTTGCCCTTCAAAATCTTTGTTTTTTTCTTTTTGGAGGGCAGTTGCGGTTAAGTGACTTGCCCAAGGTCACACAGCTAGTAAGAGTTAAGTGTCTGAGGCCAAATTTGAACTCAGATCCTCCTGACTCCAGGGCCAGTACTCTATTCCTTCCACCACCTAGCCACCCCGATTAATTCCTTCAAATTCTTAAAGACAACTGTCATGCCTCTTGGTAGGTATTCAGAAGCGTGATTAACTAGATCCCTGTTTTATTTTTATTCGGTATTAATCAGTTCAGTGTGATTCCATAGAGGTGATGATTGTTAGCAATTATTAGTGATCTATTCATCTAGTAAAATACATTCATTCAGTCTAGTAAAATAACATTAGTACAAGAATTATATATATAGATTAATACATATTTTACATTTGCTATCTCTAGGAATCATTGGATAAGATAGAGTCTTTCTTATGATAGGTCTCAAACTTTAAACTACAAGCTATAAGTTCACTGTTCATTGTTCACAAATCTGTTAGAAAGTTGACTTGCTTAACCACAAGAATACTGACTAGTACCTTTTGGGTACAGAGTAAGTGACCAAACCCAGTGTGGGGTGGGAGGTCTTGATGTGATCCAGTAAGTCCCCCAATTTATTTTTGTATCTCTGGACCACACCTCTTGCCCAACATGAGGGGGGGCCATCTTATGACTGCTTAGTCAGTGGAGATGACTCTTGTCTTACCCATCCGGTGACCACCCACGCTGATGCATCATTTCTGACCCTCCTAGAGGGTCATGAGCAAGATCTATCAACCAATAAGACTCTGTGTTTTACTTTACCTTTTCTGAGTGTCTGGGTATTAAGCCACAAGAAAGGCCCTGGAGACAGGGGGCATCTCAGATCATGAGGAAGATCTGAGGTCCAAATCATTGAAGGGGGCATTGGTCCCTTTAATAAATGGTTGTTGGCTTGGAGCTCTGCCTCAGTGGTTTTTCTTGTAGATCAGACAATTCTGGACCCCACAGGATTCTCTTATTCAGGCTAGACATTTGCTATTTCTTAAGCTGATTCTCATATGTCATGGTTTTCACTCTTTCCACCAACTTCTTCATCTTCCTCTCAATGTGATCTAGCTTGTCCTTGTTCCTTTTATAATGTGATGACCTGAACATGGTATTCCAGATATGGCCTAATTAGGGTAGGAAACAAAACTGATTAATCATTCCACAAGCACTTATTAAATAGGCTTACTATTTTCACAGGCTAATAGTCGGTGCTGGATACGCAAATGCCAAATGCAGCATTTTAGCAGATCCTGTCCATATCTTATAGACAGGGAATATGACAGATAAAGGGGAAAAGTGGCCATGAAAGGGAGTTTCTGTCTAGAAACTGAATCTCTCCAACCTCTATTCCTTATTTTTTAGTTTTGTCCTTTGGAGCCAATTAGAACAAGTCAGTACCAAAGGAAAAAAGAATTCAGTAAAATAGTGTAATCTGATTTAGGCTTAAGTCTTCTATAAACAATATTAAATTTAACATTAATATATAAACAAGCCATTTCTAGCTTGGAGAGAGAGATGTACAAATTGGCATAGTCCCCCATACCCTGTAACACAGCGGTTCTCAACCTGTGGGCCATGACCCCTTTGGGGGTCGAACGACCCTTTCACAGGGGTTGCCTAAGACCATTGTAAAACACATGTTTCTGATGGTCTTAGCAACCAAGACACCGCTCCTCTATCCATCTCCAGGAGGGTCTGCCCACATGCAGATACCCCCACATACGAGTTTTAAAGGGTTGCGGCATTAGGAAGGTTGAAAACCACTGCTCTAACATGACACTCTGGCTCTAGAAAATTTTAGGTATCTATAGAAATTTTGAACAAGGCAAACATCATAATATCAAAATATGTTTTGTTGTTATTATTTCTTAGCTACTTAGTTCCTTCCTGGAACACTTTCCTCAAAGACAGAAAAGAGAACCTTCCTATGATCCATATTTTAACTCTGAATGCAAAACAGGACATTTCTTAAGTGGGGTCATGAGTCAATCACTTCAAGTGGACAGGGAAGCAATGTTAGTATTGAGATTTCTAGACAAGACTTGCTTGGCTTTCCCCCAATTTCATTTCAAAGGAAGGCCTTAGCTTTTGTTCTTCTTACTTTCCTAAATGGAAAAATACAGAGTGTTTTAGATTGGAGAAATAATATTTCCTAATATTTTTGTAGAAGCTAAAAGGAGGGTTTTTAAAAAAAAAAATTTGTGCTTCCACTATAGTTAGCAGGGATTTTTTTTAACTTTAATTTTTTCTTTTTTTAACTTAAAAAAAATCTGAACTTAACAAACACAAAATAAAACAAACATTTTCATACTCATTGTAGAATATGAGGAGAGTATTATACATAAAATTTGGAGTCTCTGTTAGTCAGGTAATCAAGAAACATTTACTAAGTACCTAGTGTGTGCTATGTTAAATACTAGGGCTACAAAGAAAGCCAAAAATATCACAATGAAAAAAAACCTCTCCTCTAAAAGAGCTCACAGTTTAATAGGGGAGACAACATGGAAACAGCTTTGTACAGATAAGATATAGAAAAGACAAATTGGAAATAACTGGCAGAGAGAAGGGACTCACCTTAAGTGGAATCAGAAAAAGCTTCTCATAAAGGGTGGGCTTTTAGCTAGGGTTTTCTGAAGGAGGCAGGGAAAAAGGAAGTGAGGAGAGAGAATTTTCTGACTGGGGAACAGCCAGTGAAAATACCTGGAATTGGGAGATGGAGTATCTTGTGTGAGGACTGGCAAAGAGGCTGGAGTCACTGGATCCCATGGTATATGGAGAAGAGCAAGCTATAGGACTAGAAAGATAGAAGAGAGTAGCCTGATGGTGGAAGGCTTTGGATTTCAAGGAAAGGATTTTATATTTGATCCTAGAAGGGATAGGGAGCTCTGGGAGTTTGATGTTACCAAGGTAAAATTGATAAGATTCAGAAATAGTTTGTGTATGAAGGGGGAGGGAGCAAAGGGTTGATGAGGCCATAGCCCCTTTCTTCATGGGGTATTCATTGGAGAGTATTAGCAGTGAGTCCTCTGATGTTCCTTTTTAGACATGGGAGCATGACTTTGGTGGTGGAGCTACTTTGTTCTATAAATGCACACTTAAATTCTCTATCTTGGAGATACTCAGCCTATAGACTTTCAGTCTGGCTCTTCTTGGTCAAACTTTGAAATTGCTAACATCGGATATTTTCTTGGCAAGACCCAGCCTTGGCTTTTTTCTCCTTTTCCTTCTAAAACAATCCTGTTTTACCCACAATGTCGTGGTCTAAGACACCCCCAACCTCTGAGGCAGAACCCCATATACAACTCAATATTCTGTCATGGTTTCTGTGCCTCATCTAGAAGAAAAGTTGTCTGGAGCATTCTAGCTTGGCTCCCTCCTATCCTTTGTTTCATGGATGACTGAATTTTGACTACATCTAGAAATTCCTTTAGGCAGAGACTTTCAATATCTATTTCAAATTGTGACCTCCTGAGTTTGCCCAGCACAGGCTAAGATGACTTGGGTATCCCCTGGAGCTTGTCCAAGTTAACTCTGAGCTTGGGTAACTTGGGCCTGCCTATAGAAAGTCAGGGATGGTCCCCAAACCTGCCTAAAGTTGACTGAATATGGCCTTAAGTTTGCCTGTGGTAGACCAGTCCAAGCTCTTAAACCTTGAAATGACCTAGACTAGACCCTCAAAATTAACCTACATGGCCCAGATCGAGCCACCAAAGTGGTATGAGATAGTACCTCCACAGTCTCCAAATCTGTTTGAAATAACCCAGGCCATCTGATAAACTCTTCATCAGTTCAAATAACTCATCATTTTTTTTTACTACTTGTAAATATCCCATTGTATTCATCTACTGTAGTCTTGATGCCATGTGAAGTAAGTAGAGTCAGAAATGAAATACAAAAGGTTAAGATCAATATAACTGGAAAGAATAACTAAAAAACTGTTGGAAATGAATGTTGCTAAATTAGAAAAGGCATAGCTTTTAAAAATATAGGTACAAGGAAGAGACAGGAGAAAATACTTCCCATCACTCTCCACTCTTCCACTCTACTGTAGTTCTGTTCAATTGAGACCTTTTTTGTATATTTAACATTATTTAAAGTATGTGGGAACATCTCTGATGTCCTATGGACAGCATGCAGATACCAAGAAAAAGCTATTTTCAAAATCAACTCTATAAAGTGAATTCCTATACAAGAACCAACATCTGCATTTAGCACATTTGTTTTGCTTGTTCCCTAACGTGACAACTTTATTAAGGTGGAAATAACTTTTCTTCAAAAAAATAGCAGGACTCTTTATTCAAAAGAAGCCTGAATTTCTACCTGTATTCCTTCCCCAGGAGTCTTCCCTTATAACAAACATATTTCTAAAGGAAAAAGAAAAGAAAAAGAGAAAGGGAAGGGAAGGGGAAAAAATCAGAAAAACTAATCAGTACATGGAAGAAAAAAAAAACAACCCTGACTTCATGGTCAGTGCTCTGCATGTGTGGAGGAGTGGAGAGTGATGGGAAGTATTTTTCCTGTCTCTTCCTTGTATGTATATTTTTAAAAGCGATGCCTTTTCTAATTTAGCAACATTCATTTCCGACAGTTTTTTATTTGTTCTTTCCATTTACATTGATCTTAACCTTTTGTATTTCATTTCTAACTCTACTTACTTCACATGGCATCAGTGGATTAAATTTTTCCACAAAAAATATTCCATTATATTATGCACTCCCATTTGCTTGCCCATTCCCTGATCAATGGACATTTGTTTCAGTCTTGAAATGCTGAGATGGTGGATTCGCCCTGTCCCCCTTGCCCTCAAATATCAAAGTGATCATGGCTCCCAGATCTGTCTGGATAACCGTTTTCTCCTTTTCTTTAACAACCAAGTTCCTGGGCTTCATAACATTAACAGTGAATGAATGACATTCGCCATAGGAAAGGTTAATTACTCCTTCTAAACGACTGTACTCAAAGGAGCTCATTTGGCATTTTCTTGCAGGCACGACTGCAGTCCAACAGCTGATGTCAGTGATGATTGGCAGCCATAAGCAGCTCTTCCCCAGAGACGTAGAGCTTCAGACCGAGCCAACAGAGGCCACAGGCAACAATAACAGTACAATTCAAAACAAGTCAATGACCGATGAGCGGCAGAACAAAGAGAACAATAATACCGAGGACCCAGCAAACTCAAGGTGCTCTTGGGATAAGCTTGAGTCTTCTCAGAGAATTAGCACGGACAATGGATTCCTCATAACTTCGCCAGCGACCACGGCCAATGGCCCACCAAACAACATACACAAATTTGATGTCTCCAGGAGTCCGGCTCTCACACTTAAAAAAAATCCTGCCTTTAATAAAGGCAGCGGCATAGTCACCAATGGGTCCTTTAGCAGCACCAATACAGAAAGTAATGAGAAAACGCCGTTCTTTTCCAGTGGAGGTTTGCTGCCCACCTGGAGAACGTCTTCCCTTAAAGGGGCAGGTACCAGAATGGGAACATGCAGTGTGCAGAGTGGAGGAGTCCGCATGGGCATTTTGAGCACAGACACTCTTGGAAGTACAGCGCACAGCCATGGCACAAGTTGGATGACCAATGGCTACGTGACTCTCAGGGATAACAAACAGAAAGACCCAGTAGTAGGAGACTTGGACCAAGCCAACAGGCTCTCCACCTATGACAACGTCCACCAGCAATTCTCTGTGGTGAGCTCAGAGGACAAACAGAGCATGGACAGTGCTACGTGGTCTGTCTCCTTGGGTGGGATATCCCTTTCTTATAATTCCACCTCCTGTCCAGACCATGACTCCTGTAGTGCAACCCTTGAAGATTCTCTGTTGGAAAGATCTTCCCTCAAGGAGTCCTCCTACCCTGGAGATTATGAAAATAAAATCGAGAAGAGGAGTATAGGAGATCCCAGTAGGGACAACATGGAAACCTTGGTTGGGATTAACAACACAACCAACCCTAGTGCCCTGTATGACCTTGTTTCTAGCCTAGAACAGGAGAAAAATAAACAGAAAATAGAATATGAATCCAGAATAAAGAGGTAAGTGGTATCAGATGTTTGTAAATGTAAAGCAAGCAATGATTCCAGGGAGGAAGTTGGAGTGGAAAGTGTTGAAGGGACTGTGTAGGGAGGCAGAAAGGGACAGGCAGTAGCAGGAAGTGAAAGGAAGAATGAAGAGAAATTGTGGCATGAAATAGTTACACATTCTTTGAAATTTTATCATATGACCCAGGTGATCTCCAGCATTTGGTTAATTCTTCTCAGAAACAGTTGGGAACAATGATAAAATTGTTTGAGTCAAGCATGCTGGATCCTAATTTCTTAAAGCTATAATAGTTGCTATATATTTCATAAAGCAATTGATGTTAAGAACTTTCTAAGAGAAAATTGTTTGACTAAGGAACATAAAGAATGATCTTTCTAATCTGACTAGGCATGTTCCCAGTGGATCTGGGTTGGTGTTTCTGAATTCCTGACAGATATTAATCATTGGGATTTGGGAACCAAAAGCCACGTATTTCTGGGATTTCTCAGGAATTCTTGAAATTATAAGTTATTCTATATTTTCATAACATTTTATGTTTTAAATAATGTATCACCACAAAAATAAACAGTAAATCGGTTTTGTGATAGGGCATATTAAAAGTTTAAAAGGGTTTTTTGGAGTAAAAATTAAATTTATAAAAATAATTGCATAGCTTACTGTTAGTGTGAACTATTATAATTTTGGCAATGAATGGACTGATTTCTGGCAACAGACTGATTTCTTTTGTCTTTTTAAATGTATTTAATATTATATTTCCAACATTCTTCATACTATCATGAATATCTAAAATCATTAAATAAATAAAAGTATTGAATTTAGTATATTTATAAATAAATGTAGCCTGGGGTAGATATTTAAACACTCGAAAATGCTAGGTATAACTTAATATTAAAATCTCCTAGCAAAGTTAACAGCACCATATAGAATCACATATCAGAACTGCCAATTTAAAAGACTTCTTTTCCTTCCAAAACTTGTTAATCTTTTAACATTACAATTTGTATAAAGTACTATGTACTTGACCTTATTAATGTGCTGTTTGTAAGAATGATTCACCATTAGGAGCAAACAGACCCAGGAGCACACACTTAAAACGCTTGCAACAGTTAAAAGCCAGACTGACTGATTAGATTCATGGCTACTTCTCTCCAATGTGCTCCTGTCCTTGTTTCCAGAAATGTCAGCCTTAACCTTTAATTATATGTATGAGGTAGAGTGTCTTTCTCTTGGTTTTAACTTAATGTCTATATATTCCTTTGAAATAGGCAGGTCTTTATATTGGTTTTTAGCCTTTAGAGATCATACTTTTTCCTTATTTCTCAACTGATTTTTTTTTCATGGTTCTGAGAAATATATAAATTTGCCAAGAAATTCCAGGAAGGAATTCCCTTATGGAAACAATTATCTGAGGAACTGAATAGTGCTTTAACTGGAAAACAGAATTGGGGGAAAAAATTGGCCAAAGGTTCCCAAAAAATTGAGCCTGGTCTAAGAAGACTGAGATTATTGCAATGTATCCTGTTAATTTTGGTTATGGTAATAATAGCACTTTAAAGTTTACAAAGTTTAATAATATATTATTTGAGTATATTATCCTAACAACCCTGTGAGGTAGGTGCTTCAGATATTATTATCACGATTTTATAGGAAAGAAAACTGTGGCTCAGCAAGTTTGCTCCATTATATGAACCTCTGAGTGTAATAGAAAAAGCAACAAATTAGAGTTTTGCCTAGATACCGGTTCTAACAATAAGTAACTGCAAGAGCTCAAATAAAAAATTTAATTTATCAAAATTCATTTTCCACATTTGCAAAATGGAAGGGAATTCTCAGGCCCCTTCTTTTATTCTATTTATTTTCACTTCTCTTACTGGCCTTAGGGACAAGACTCCGGATGGGGAAATAAAAGAAATTTTACCTTTTGTTTCCATGATCAATAGCTGCCTCCTGCATACACCAATGCAATCTTTTGTTTACAGATGGTAGAGAAGACCTGCCATAATTCTGAATAAGAACACATGCACAGAGAGTCATAAATGGAGAAGATATTCCCAGAGGTGGAAGGACTAAATTTAGGACAGTAGTGCGTGTGGGAATAGTTGTAGAGTTCTTAATTTACTATTGGTTTATTTAATCAACTCAAGAATCCAATATGCTATTGGGAAGCCTTACAGTCCAGCTGAAGATAACTGCAGTATCTTCTTCTGGTTTACAAGTAGCTGGCTGTTTGCTATTGGTCTGTCTATAGCAGGGGTGGGATTGGATTAGTTGAATTTGTTCTGTGAAGTTTGGAATCAGTCAAGGGGCCACACCCTTAAGGACCTACAGGGTCATATGTGGCCTCAAGGCTGTGGGTTTCCCACCCATGATCTGGAATGTCATTCCATCTTAAATAAGTGCTCTGCTCTACAGAGATTGTAGAAAAATGACAATAATGACAAAGGACTTTGTAAATTAGTTCTGCAGATAAAAAATAGGCCAGTCTGATTTCTTGTCTATTAGTGAGAAAGACTAGACAAAGTCCTAAGTCATAAGCACTGGAACTCAGATGGCTTGAGTTTACGGTTCTGGAACTGCTGTATCACCCAAAGCAAGACACATAAACCCTTTTCTTCTGGAAAATGAGGGGAGGGGAAGATTAAGCAATGGTATTATTTGTCCAGGATCTTTGATCCTTTTTCCATTTTTACTGAGTATGTTCTGTGCCTTTTCCCTGCCCTTGCAGGCTACAGGAACAAAACTTGACCTTGGAAATGGAAGTGGTGACCCTCCATGAAGAACTAGATCAAGAGAGGAAGAAGTTCACAATGGTGGAGATCAAAATGAGAAATGCCGAGAGAGCAAAAGAAGATGCGGAGAAAAGAAATGATCTATTACAGAAAGAAATGGAGCGTTTTTTTTCTACATTTGGGGAACTAACAGTGGAGTCGCGTAGAACTGAAAGAGACAACACTATATGGATCCAATGAACTTGGCTTGTTGCTTGGGTTGGCGCTCTTTGAAGGAATTGCAATGGGGACAGTATACGGTATTATATTCTGGTAACCTGACTGAGAAAAGCACTCAGCACTATAAATCCTGGAAAGAGAAAAAATATATAGCCTATTAAATCATCTGTCCTTTTGAAGTAAACTAATCAAAGCTGGGCTATTCTCCTGAATGCTCCAACAAACCACTGTCAAGTATTGAAATCTGAAATATGTGTATATAGTCATTTTTTGAAGTCATCCAGAAATGAAAGTTGTATTTAAACCGACAAATCAATTGAATTTTCTATCAAGCTTTCTTCCAATGCGCTGTAGTTTTTGTTCTTCATCTTGCTGGGAAATGAAGATAAGAAAATTATGTCGTGTATGTTCATATGCCTACAATATTAAGTGATTAAAAGTAGTGATAACTTATGGTTGTGCCGTTTGACCATGAACAAAAAATAGTGTAAATACTTTCATAAAAATCCTCTACATCAAATAAATAAAACCTATATGAAAAACTATGGAATTCTTTTAATTTTTTAAGTTAGTTTTTTTTAATCAGAATTTTACCTCTCCCTCCTACCTACCTATGCTCTACAGAGAAAGAGAAAATAAACTTCCTTTGAAAAGATTTATAGTAAAGCAAAACAAGTTCTCAAATTGGCTATATAAAAAAATATATATCTCAGTCTGTATTCTGAGTCTTCACCTCTCTGTCAAGTGTTAAGTAGTGTCTTTCATCATAAATCTTCTGGAATTATTGTTAGTTGCATCAGTGAAAGTTCCCAAGCCATTCAAAGTGGTTTGTCTTTATAATGTTATTGTATAATTTTTTTTCTCTTGATTCTGTTAAGTTTTCTGCCTTATCAGTTGATAAAAGTCTTAGGTTTTCCTGAAATTGTCTCATCATTTCCATAAATTGTCTCCAACTGATGGCAGTTGGAGACAATTGTTAATCAACAATTTTGATTAACTCCATCAATTTCTACTTTGCCACCACAAACAAAGCTGCTCCAAATATGTTTATACATATGAGTCTTTTCCCTTTCTTTGAACTCTTTGGAGTATAGTCCTGGTTATGGCAAAGGGTATGCCCAGTTCAATAATGTTTTGGAGCATGGTTCTCAAATGCTTTCCAAAGTGACTGGACCAGTTCACAACTCTACCAAAAGTGCATTAAAATACCTGTTTTCCTTCAACCCCTCTAGCCTTTATCATTTCCCTTTTTTGGGGGGGGCGTCTATTTTATCAATCTGATAGGTATGAGGTAGAATCTTAGAGTGGTTTTAATTTGCATTTTTCCATTGGTGACCTACAGCAGTTTCTCACATGACAATAACTTGGATTTTTTTTTATCAGAAAGCTTCCTGTTCATATCCTTTTATCCTTTGGGGAATCATTTCTCATTTTTGATGTTCCTATCATTTATAATTTGGGGAATGGCTCTTATTCTTATAAATTTGACTCCGTTTCTTATACATTTGAGAAATGATCATTGTATCAGAGAAACAACAAAAATTCCCCTACCCATTTCTGGTTTTTCTTCTAATTTTAGCATCATTGGTTTTGTTTGCTCACAAACTTTTCAATTTTATACGTCAAAATTGTTCATTTTAACTTCTGTGATCACCTGATAAGTAATTTCTTCATTGCTCTTATTTATGATGTTATGTTTTGTGTCTAAGTTATTGACGCATCTAGAGCTTATCTTGTGTAAATGCTAATATTTACCTACTTTCTGCCAGTTTACTTTAAAATTTTCCCATCAGTTTTTGTTGATTAACAAGTACCAGTAACTGGAATCTTTGCTTTATTAAACTTCAGACTATTGGGCTCATTTGCTTCCACATATTGTGTATCTAATCTCTTCCACCGATCAGCTTCTTCATTTTTCACAACCGCTGCTTTGTATTATAATTTGAAATCTGGTATTGTTAGGCCTTCCTTTTTTCCCACATTTTTGTTCATCATTTCCCTGGAGATTCTTAATTTTTTATTTTGCCAGATTTTAAAAAATTTTTTTCCAGCTTTATAAAGTAATCCTTTGGTAGTTTGGTATGAAACTTAATAAGCAACTTAATTTGAGTAGTAGTGTCATTTTTTATTATTTTGTCTGTCTACCCATGAATAATTCATATTTCTTTAATTATGTAAATGTCTATATTTGTATAAATAGTGATTATATTAATATTATATCTTATATAACATATACATATTATATAATTATATACAATATAGAATATATTCATATAATTCCTGTGTGTATCTTGGCAAGTAGATCCCAAATATTTTTTACTCTTTGCAGTTATATGAAATAGAATTTCTCTCTCCTTGCTGAATTTTGTCAGTAATATACAGAAATGCTGATGGTTTCTGTGGGCTTATTTTATATCAATTTTGCTAAAGTTGTTCATTTTAAAAATTGTGTTTTAGTCCAGTGTCTAGGGTTCTCTAATTAAACCATAATATCATCTGAAAAAAAGTGATAATTTGGGTTTTTTTTCCTTTTTCTATGCCTAATTCTTCTGTTTCTTTTTCTTATCAATATAACTGGCATTTTTAATACTCTATCAAATAGTGATAGTAGGCACCCTTGCTTCATCTCTGATAGTACTGGAAAAGCCTCTAAGCTTATCCCCATGATTGATACTGATGCTTTTTGTTTTATATATTAATTGTGTTATATTAATATTATAATGACATTATGATCATGCCAATTATCATAATTATGATGTTATAATTATTATGTGTTCAATGTAATGTGATATTTGTATATCATAATTATTATGGAAAGATGTTTAATATTTTTGTATTTTAATATTATGTAACTTTTATTATTCTCTTTTTACAGTTGAGAAAATTGAGTCAGCCAGAGGTTAAGTGACTTACTCAGTATTACACAGCTAGTAAATGTCTAAGGCTGGATTTGAACTAAGGTCTTCTTTTCTGAAGGCTCAGAGTACTACCCACTGCACCACCTAGTTACCCCTTCCCCATAGGAATATTGGTCTATAGTTTCTCCATTTTGACTGTCCCTGGTTTAGGTATCAAGACTGTATTTGTGTCACAGAAGGAATTTGGGTAAGGTTCCTTTTATTATTTTTTAAAACAACTTTTATAGCATTCAGATTAATTGTTCTTTGTATATACTTGACAGACTTCACTTTTAAACCCATATGTTTCTGGATTGTCATTGTTGTTTCTTTTCTTTTTTTTATTTTAATTTATTTTCTTGGTTACATCATTCATTTCCACAAGGTTTTGAGTTACAAATTTTCTCCCCTTTTTGCCCCTACCGCCCAGTCCAAAACATTGATCCCACTGTAAGACCCCTCCCACAATCTGTTCCCTTTTATG
>CM053601.1:21072246-21088120 GCA_028646575.1 Pseudocheirus occidentalis
GCCTGCTGCACTGCCTGTAGCAACAGATGTGCTTTCTGTCTTTTGGAGAGTTTGGGAGCTTGAAAATCTGTTTTAGAGTCCCATTTTATGAGTTTTTTAGCGTGTTTGTGTGGGAGCTGTGGTGCTTTACTGCTTCTACGCCGCTATCTTGGCTCTCCCCCCACACCCCGTCATTGTTGTTTTCTATTGGAAGCTTTTTTCTTTTTCTGGCTTATTTGATTTCTTTTTCTGAGATCAGGGTATGTAAGTCCTCTTTTTCTCTGTCTATTTCTCTGCACATTTTTGTCTGTTTAAATGGCATTATACTTGGGCAAAGCAATTTCTAATGATTTTTAAAATTTCTTTTTTGCTGATTATGAATTCATATTTTTCATTTTTGACACTAACAGTTTGATTTCTTCCTTTTTAAAAATGGAATTGGTTGATTTGTCAATATTGATTTTACAAAAGGTAGCTTCTAGTTTCATTAATTAATGGAGAGTATTTTTGTCCTCGTTTTTGTTAATCTCTTCTTTGATTTTCAGGATTTCCTTTTTCTTGCCTAGGATTTCTTATATAATTTAATTTATTGGTTTCTTGATGTTTCTAAAAACTACCAAACTCATTTGTTGACCTATTCTTTCTCTCTTATTGGTGAATATGTTTAGAGATAGAAAATATAGAAAGCAAGGTTTTTTAAAAGATATAAAATAGCCCCTAAGGACTGCTTTGGCTGCACCCCAAACTTTTCATATATTGTCTCATTGCTGCCATTATCTTTAATGAAACTGTTGATTATTTCTGTGATTTGTTTTTTCACTCAACTCATTCATAAGTATTATAGTATTTAATCTCCAATGACTTTTAATTGTTTCTTCAGTGGCCTCCTATTGAATTTAAATGTTATTACATTGTAAAAGATGCTTTTAATATCCCAGCTTCTTTGCACTTATTCATTAAGGTTTTTGGTTAGATTTATCTAAGTCTGAAGGAATGAAGTCCCCCACTCACAATTTTACTGTCTCTTTTTCTTTATAAATCATTTTTCCTTTGTGTATTTAATTGCTATAATCATTTTTGGTGCATAAGTTTTTAGAATTGTTGTTAATTTATTACAAATTGCCCTTTTCAGCAAAATATAGTTCCTTATTCTCTTTTAAGTCTTGTTTTTACTGTCGCCTTTTCTGAGATCATGATTGCTACCTCTGCCTTTTTTTAATTTCAGCTGAGTCACAGCAGAGCTTGTTCCAGCCCTTATTTTTAACAGTCTGTGAATCTTTATATTTTGAGTGTGTTTCTTAGAAACAACCTGTTTGGGGATTCTGCTTTATAATTCCCTCCCGCTTTATAGGTAAGCTTTATCACATTGATGTTCATAGTTATAGTCATTAATTGTGCATTTTGCTTCATCCTATTTTCTTATACTTTCTATGTTATTTCCTGTCCCTTCTTTATAAAGTAAAAAAGGAAAGGGACAGAGAACGAGTGAGCTCAGTACCAGTGTGCTCTAGGTTTGGTGTAATCTGGTTTTTCTCTCATCCAGAGCCCAAGAATAGATTCTCATATTTATGTGTTTTGTTTTAAACTCCCCTCTTCCATCTACCCTCCTTAGTTAGAGCTTTGTTTGCTCAGTGCTAATTCCTTCCTTAATCTACCTTCCCTCTTAGTCCCCCCTTCCATTTCTCCCCTTTCCCTCCTATTTCCCTGTTTAATGAAATGCATGTCTGTCCTGCTGTGTATACATTCTTCCCTCTCTTATCTATTTCAGATAAAAGGGAATTTGAAATTTGAAATTCTAGTTTCATCTCTTCCAAGAATTATCATTAAATGCAGCACAAGGTGTTTTTCCTTGGAGACTGTGAATATGTTCTCTCCATATGTTGGATTTGCTACTTGAACATCACTATCTCTACAATAGCTCTTTACAATAGGATTCTTTTGTAAACTTACTCCTCCTTCCAGCCTGCTTCCTGGCTTCAGACTTTGTTTGGACTTGATTCTGTAGAGAATATCTAAGTACGTGTCTTCTTTTTTGTTTCTGCTGTTTTCTATGAGTATTGTATCATTGCAGAGTCTTTAGTGAAGTCTGACTGTTGCTCTCCCAGTCTGAATTCTACAAGTTACTGATATGGATTTGGTTTGAGCAACATAACTTTGGGCTTGCCCCTGATTGGAGTTTCAGAAGACTGCTGCTGGACTTAGCCCTTATCAGCCATCTGGAAAGCTCTGCAGGTTCAGAATGGTAGAACTGTAGGATCCCCTTTGGTTTGTAACTTCTATCCTGATTATTCTACTACTGGCTTCAGGGTGGAACTGAGATCTCTCCGTACTCCTAGGGGCATAGAGCCAAACAACTGCTTTTTCCTTCTGAACTTGTTCCTTGCTTAGTACCCAGACTCACCCCTGAATACCACCCCTTCCTCATTTGGCCCTGGATTTGTGACCCAGAATGGTGTAGTGAGTGTTGGTATCTGTTCCTGCACGAGATCAGGTTTCTTGAGGTGAGTCTATGTCCTGGTATTGCCCTGGTGCTTGGCCTCAGCCCTCTTAATAGTCCCTGCACTGGAAAGCCCACTAGCTTTCCTTAGTTAGATCCTATCCCCGGTGTCCCCATACCTCTCTGTCTCCCTATGCAAGCTTGGGCTGGAAAAATGACTCATGATGTTTTCTTGAATTTCCCAATTGAGACGCAATCTGGTGTATTTTCTAGGTCGTTGTGGAGAAGGACTTTGGGGAGCAATCAGCTAGTTCAAATGATATAATAATGAGACCTTTGGAGCCCCAGAAAGTTATCAGACACCAGAAATTTACTGAATGCCTGCTATGTGCCAGGCACTCTAAGGCTCAAAGAATATTATGCCATTGTAACAAATAAGCCAATTTTGAATATGAGCTGCTGACCTATTTGTGAAAGGGAAAGGAGATAAAGAGTCACACATTGGCCATGCCTTTTCCTGAGAAGACCAAACAGAATATATCAAATTCCTTCCAATGATTTTGAAACAGTTATTACCATCCCTCAACCTACCCTCTCCTGCCCCCAACAAGTCTTCTCTTCCCCAAACTAAAACATCCTTCCCTGGTCTCTTCAATCGAACCTCCAATGATCTTGACTCAATGTCTTTTACCATCCCCTAACTACTTATTCACTGCCCAGAACTGAACACAATATTCTGGATGAGGACCCTTTTGTAAACATCGAAAGGACTTGGAGATGGATAACTAGAGTCAGGAGTCTGGGTAGTGATTATTAAAACTGTCTCATCACCAACTGAGCTATATAACTCAGTTATACCTGAATACCTACCCCCAATAGACTTCAAATACTTGAAAATAATTATTATACTCTACAAAGCTATAATTGGGGGAGGTCAGAAGAAGGGCAGCTGAAGCCTATCCCTAGATACCAATATTTTGGAGTGAAGGATGTTCTCTCTCTACAGTGCTGTAGTGACAATATCCCCAAATTTCTCAGCTCTCTGAGTTCAAATGTGGCTTTATATATTTACTGTGTGACCCTGGGCAAGTCATTTAACCTCTGTTTTCCTCAGTTTCCTTAACTGTAAGATGAGGATAATAAGAGTGCCAACCTTATAGGATTGTTACCAAGAACAACTTTGTAGAAAGCCCTTAGCACAGGCACATAGTAGGAACTTATTCTCTTCCCCTTTCCCACTTCTGCCAGTCTACATCTCTGCCAGATTTGGAGCGATGCCCCAGGAAAGGGTAAGGGAGCAGGGGCACAGATACACGTTCCAGGAAGTTGGGGGAGGGACAGAAAACAAGGACACCTTTTCATCTGCAATCAGACCATCCATCCTGGTGCCTTCCTGTGCTGTTGTTCAGGCCCACAAGCAATTGGCCCCAAGTGCCAGAATAGTTACATTTTTATGCCCCCTTCTCTTACCAGGCAAAACATTCCCAGTTCCAACCAAACTCACACAGCATGAATTCAGAATCACTTACTGTTGTCATTGCTCCTCCAGTTTATCAACGTTCTTCCTAAAATGTGGGAACCAGGATTGAACAAAATATTCCAGACGTACTCTGACCAAGGCAGAGTGTATCAGGATTATTTCCTGCCTGGTGCTGGACAGTATGCCTTCAGTGAGCCACAAACATATAAATAAAGAAAAAAGAAAACCATTGGCAGTTATATAGAAACCTCTATTGTGGAGGATGAAGAGGTAAAGGAAGTCTCCCCTGAGCTTAGTAAAATCCAAATTACATCACCACGTATTTTGATACTCTGTGGCTTCTAATGCAAAGGTGGCAAAAAAAAAAAAAAACCAACAAAAAACCAGTGTTGAAAGATGTGACTCAAAAATAAGGAATGAGAAAAGTAAGAGACTACCATGTGGGAGTCTCACACTTATACAACATGAGTACTTTCTTCAGGAAAAGAATCAATAGATACCACCCATAGCAAACACCCAACAACATGACAAAAATGCCTTTGAGTATATTGTAAAGGCCAAGAAATAACTCATTACAAATGTAGCAGTCGTCGTTAAATAATCCGTGTCAAATCCATTCATCAACTTGTTAGAGCAAAGATCGAAGTTAGTAAAATGCTTAAAGAAAGAATTATATTGAAAATAAAGTATGTAGTTAAGAATAACTCCAGTCTGACTTAAATTATTGATGTCAAAAATGAGATACGGATGGAATAAAAAGTAGAGATTATAATCCTATAGAAGTTAAGTGGTTAATTTATGAAATTAAGAAATTAACTTCATATAGAAATTAAGTGTTATAAATGAGTGCTAGCATGAAGTGTGGGAAGATAGCAGCATGTTAGGGACACAGTGCCCAGATCTTTCCACAAACACTTCTGGAAAGCTTTTAAACAATGATAAAAACAAAGCTTCTACATCTAGTTGAGTACTGCATAAAAGACTGTCAGTATCATGTGGAAATTTAGAGCAGACAAACCCAGACAGGAAGAAACCAAAACCCAGACACAGACCAGAAAACAAGGTCAAACCAACACCCAGGGTGGAGAGCTTGTAGGAGACCAGTAGGTCAGCAAGCTCACAGCCTGCCAAAGGCATAGCAGAAAACAGGGCTAGATTAGAACCCAGACAGTGTAATGCGCTTGGCCCAGGCATCTCAGCACCCAAAGCCAAGCAGCCCTAATAGAGATGCTGGAAATACAGCCAGACCTGCACCCAGGAAGCACAGATGCCCATGCCAGAGCATCTCAGAGCCCAGTCATCTCCAACATCCCAACAGGGACATGGGTTCAGAGCAGAACCCAGGTGCACTGTGCTGACAACTCTACACCCAGGCAGCTCTACAAATAAACTTATAAAATATTAGTACTTGTAGAAAAAAACAAAATACACAGCATCCTTTCTCATAATTAGTCATTGGATACTTCATATATCCCTTGGTTTCAAACCCATATGATCCATTATTATATTGTGGATTTGTATTGATACAGAACACTGTACATTTGAGGGGAAAAAGGGAAACATGACAGGATATCAAAGTACTACATGTTAGAAAGGAAATATTGAAGCAAAAATACCGTGGAATATAGATACACCAGAAATTATGTAAAACAAGTTTTTTAAAATGAATGAACATGGGCCAAAATATTGTTTTCTAGAAAACCTGTAACATTTTTAATGACACAATTTTATGATATTTATTTTTATTTTTATTTTTTTTTGCTTTTTTTTGGAGGAGGAAGGGCGGGGCAATTAGGTGACTTTCCCAAGGTTACATGGCTAGTAAGTGTTATGTGTCTGAGATCAGATTTGAACTCAGATCCTCCTGACTCCAGGGCCAGTGCTCTATTCACTGTGCCACCTAGCCACCCCATGATAGTCTTTATTTAAAAAAAAAGATGGCACCTATTTTTATATTCTGTGCTCAGCTATCTTAGAGATTACATAGTAATTTTTTATATTTGTAGGCTAAAGGTTTCTCCTTTATTTAGCTGCTTGACCATTGCAAATAGGACACATATAACTATCCTAGTTCCTGTTTGTCATTTAGCACTTAATAATACTAGGTAAGTTATATGTAATTAATTTATTTTTATCATTTCTCACTAGTATACATAGGTAAAGCAATTTCAAAATTAATGCAGGGGAAATTAGGTGATAATCTATTCCCTAGCAGGCCAGTAGCAAAATAATCACTACAGATTCAGTTCAAGCTAGGTGACGCAGCGAGTAGTACATGCTGAGCCTGTTGTTGGGAGCCTGATTCCAAATCCAGCCTCAGACACTTGTTAACTTTGTGACCCTGGGCAAGTCATTTAACCTTGTTTGCCTCTGTTTCCTCATCTGTAAAATGAGCTGGAAAAGGAAATGGCAAACCACTTCAGTATCTTTGCCAAGAAAACCCCAAAGGGGTCACAAAGAGTCAAGCCGTGACTAAAAAAACCAAACAACAAACCTCTCCCATGCGATCTGTTTCATATTGAGTTGATGCCAAGTCTCTCCCTATATTACCACCTGCTCAATACTCCCTGGCTCACCAGACAAAATTCTAACCCCACCCCTGGGAGCTCTGCCAGAGAGGTGAAGCCAAATCTTTGACCTTTAGAAGACAGGAGCTAAATAAGAACACTTCATCACCCACAGAGAGGAGTCAGGATTATTACCAAGAGAGGGGATTGATTCCCTTTCTTTCACAATGTTTCGTAGAGACAATTTCCTTTCCTCCATGCTATTAGAAATAATGAACCTTCTAAAAATGCCACTCCTTGGTTTCCCATACCTTTCTGCAAAGGAGTTTTCAGAATTATCCCATAGAAAATAGAACCTGACAACAGGCTCAGAGGAAGTGCACTAGGAAAGAATGAGAAAGGACTGGAAATGACCAACTAGAACAAGGTACAAAAGCAATCCATTCTTCATAGGTGAGTCTTCCTGGACTGGATCCAAGGAGCTCGTATTGATTCATCATAGAGGTGATTACTTAGAGGTTGGACATCGAATCCTGGAAGCTAGGCTCATGGTTAGTCAAGGTAAACCTCTTGCATTGATAGAGAAGTTTTAGGTTCAATTTTCCAGTTGGGAACAGGTTGAGTGCCACTTGGGCTATAGGGGTGTTCTGATTGGTACAGGATCCTAACTGGACAAGACTAACTCCCTCATTCTTAGTTATGGTGACATCCCATATAACACGGTATCATAACCCTCATGTCAAGGTTGACAATGGGCCCCTTCCTCAACCTCTTGCAGCCTTCAGTAGATCCAATTAGATTGTTTGATTCAGCTAGAAGCAGGTAATATTTCTTATAGACGCTGACATGTCCCACAAACAATTCTATACATACAGTTGGAGACATTAGCAAAATTCCTCCATTGGTTCTGACCCCAAAGGAGGAAGTCTTTGATTATTCCTTTTCTCTCCATGTCCCAAACCATTTGACTAGACTAATGGTCACTGGCCAAGAATCGGTGGGTCCTTTAGGAATTCTCTGAATTCTTTTTTTTTTTTTTGGAGGGCAGTTGGGTTAAGTGACTTGCCCAAGGTCACACGGCTAGTTTGTGTGTCAAGTGTCTGAGGCCAGATTTGAACTTAGGTCCTCCTTACTCCAGGGCCGGTGCTCTAGTCACTGAGCCACCTAGCCGCCCCCTCTGAATTCTTTAAATATTCATCTCATCATTTCCCAAATTGCTGTTTCCTGGACTTCATGAACTCCAGAAACTTCTTATTCTATAAGATGAAATTAACTGTGAGACTCACTCCCTCTTAGCACTCCCTGCCCCTCCTCTCTGACTGGAGAGAGTGAAGGGTGGACATGGGAGACCACCTCCCTGATCCTTCACCATATAAGAAGGGTTCTCTGGGAATTCACCTCACCATTTCCCAGGCTGCTATTTTCACGGACTTCATGATCTTCAGAAACTCAACATTTTGCAACATGAAATCAACTCTTAAATTCTTACTTCTTTAAATCATCTCCCGTTCTGGCTGCAAGACTTCATCATGACTCTACATCAGGTACCCATCTTCCCTTCTCCCTTCCTTCTCCTTCCCCTTTCCCCTTTCCTTGTATGTGCTATATTCCCATGAGATTGTGAGCTCCTTAAAGAGAAACATTGACAGGGTTTTCTTCATATCTTCTGAGCTTAGCACAGTGCCTTAGGCACTTAATATATAATAGGCACTTAATAAATGTTTATTGACTAAATGTAGAAGGAGATAGTCTCTAATCAATCCCTCAAGGTTCTCTTACATGCTAGCCATTCATCCTGCAATTCGACTCACTGGAATAACTTTCTAAGAACCCTGCTCTCTAGGGTATCTCCTATTAATGGGTAAATTGCCCCTGAAGATGCCTGTCTGTTTTGTAATGGTCAGAGCCGTCTGTAAACCAGGCAAAATGGCGTGCTTCAGGAGCCAGCTTTTGATAGGTGGGTGTAGCATTAATAGGATAGAAGATGTTCTCCCTCCCCCCCATTAATAGGCTTCATGTGGAGCCCATTAAGGGAAGCTTGCTTAGGGAAAGCTTGCTTGTTGGAAGGCTTTCACACCTTTTGCTAATTTCTAATTAGGCACTGAGTCAGGAGAGTTGTGATGCCTTCTGGCTCTAAGAAGTGTATGTATACTCAGAGATGGTGTTTTGCTTTCAGGACTCGCTTATGAGAAGGATCTTGTGATTCTCTGGTCGAGATTCTGAGTGGCCATTTGTTTAGAGCTCCCCAACTGCTCAGACGTAAAGGCTTTCTCCATCTACGGATGTAATCAGAGCCCTGTCTGTTGGTCTTTATTTCTCTGTTTGTATTTTCTCTGAAGTTCAGGGTGCTGACTTTTCCCCTGAACTACTGAATGTAATTTTAAAAAATTGTTGATCCCTATCTTTCCTAGTAAAGCAGATCTAAGAACCTGTGCCAGCAGCCATCCTGGGTATGCCAGTTGTGGTTGCCACTACAGTGGGGACCCTTTGGGCTAGCAGACTGGCACCGGCCTCAGCTTCTGGCATGTTCATCACCTGTTTTTGAAGGACAATAAGACTTGAGGGGCCTGGATGAGTACAAAACTGACTGTACCATTTCCATTTAATGACAGAGGCTTCCTGTACCCAGCCCATCTTTTTTAGAGGGGCCAGCATCTATCACCCAATTCACAATAATCAGTTATAGACAGAAGTAATTGTATGACACTGTATTATCATTTCAGTAGCTACCGGAGCCCAATAGGTCAAACAATTGTTTTTCAAAAGTGGTATAATGAGTATAAATCACTTTGGGAAATCTGTAGTTCTAGATATTAAATGGTCACGTACCCTGGCTGCTCAGACTAGCTTTTAAGGACAGAAACCTACAAGAACATGGGTCCCATAGGGTCATAAAAGCACAGGGGGAAAGACTGTCTGGATGCTTATTTTCTATCTTTTTGAGCTTATTCTGGGCCTCTCTTAAAAACGGCAGACTTGCAGTGAATATGGGTTCTCTAAACCCTCATATGTCCATATGTCCTCTGAGCTTATTTTGGTCTACACTTGAATTCATCTGAGTTTTTTCTCACTGTGTTTTACCCCAAACTTGCCTGAGCTGTCTAGACCCTGGATTTTCTTAGACTTGGTTTTCCACCCTTTATCCCTCAGCCACTATGGCTTCGCCTTATGTTGTCAACATTGTGACATGTTATCATTAGTGTGGTACCCTAGACCAACATCCTTAGAAAAGGAAGCTCTTTTCATCTCTGCCTACCAGATTGTGGCAGTATGAGGGAGATTGGGGCAGCCCTGAAAAATTAAAGTAAGGACATTTTCTCTGAAGAAATTGAGCTAGTTCTGACTAATGTTAACCCCAGGAATTCTGGAAAAAGCATGAGTGAGGTAGATGACCCCATAGTGCTCACTGTAGACCTAAGTCACCTGGTCTGTCACAATGACGAGATCATGACAGGTGAGGTGACTTTATTCACTTCCTTGTAGTATATCCTAAACCACCAGATGCCATCTGCTTTCCACTTAGGATAGTTAAAAGGAATTGGTCTAATGAAATAGTGTGGCTTCCTTCATCTCCATCACTGTCTCTGAAAGAATGAATCTTTTTTAAGCCCTTGCCCCGTGTCAAGCATTAAAAAAGTAAGACAATCCCACATCTCAAAGAGCTCACATTTTGATGGGACAGATGCCACATATGGAAGGTTTCAGCTGCAAATCAGATGGAAAAATAGGATGGTTCTTCAGGTGCAGCAGAAAAGCAGATGGTAATGCTTCTTTTTTATGTCATTTACACCGACAGAATACCAACTTTTGATGTTGAACCACTTTAAAGCCAAGGACTTTAATAGCAATAACTTCCATGGTGGTGGGGGGAATCTTTAGAAGCTGCAAGTGCCACCATACTGCAATCCTCATAGAGTTAACCAGGTTGGTTGCAGGTACTGGACTGGAAGTATTGTTATTTCCAAGGCGCTGGGTTTTGGTGTCTTCAGCTATCTCCATCAGCATCTGAGGAGAGATGGTCGTCATGGTCATGGTGATCTAACTTGCCTAATGCACTCTGCCTCCCATCTGTCCTTAGGATGCCTTGCTGGTTTAACTGGCTATCTCACTTACCCAGTATATTGGTTTGCAGTTGGTGAGGAAGGCTGGCCCCTTTCCCAAAGGAGTTGCTTCCCCATTTAAAGACTGTGAGGGCTGATCTAGAACACTAGTGGTCTGAAAGGTGGTGCCAATTCAATATGGGGGTTAACCTAGAAGTGAGTCTGGTAGTTTTGGGGGGCACTGATGTTCCCATGGTTCAGGGTCCTGGGCTGTCTCCATCTAGATATAAGGGAAGGTAGTGGCCAACATGGTGATATTTATCTGATTTGCCTGGCTTAGAGAAATGGGCTGGAAGCAGGACCAGTGGCCTAGGAAGTGCTGTCACTTCCAGGGCTGCTGAGCCTACTCTGTAAAAATAAATCATCAGAAATCATTCCAAGATGAAATTCTGCTATGGAGAGAGCCATGTTGGCACCACTGGACCACTTAGTCAGCAAGGGAGCAGCCTCCAGTGATTCGTCAGGTTATTATTTTAACTCCTTTTTCCACCTGCTCAGTTGTTGAGTGATGAAAGCCCACTTACCCTCCTTGGAAGAATTCATACTCCAAAGGAAAATTGTAGGATGAACTCTGAACTTTCTTACCACCAGCAAGGCTTTCCAAGTCTCCTCTCTCATGCTTTCAGTCAGCTCTGATCTCAGCATGATGTGGCAAAAATCTCTGTGTTAGAGACTATATTTCCCACCAGCAGTCTACAGGAGCACTTTTACTTTCACTGGTACTACATCCATTGTGTCTCTGTTCTCTTGTACATTCCTTAAAAACTGAAAACTTGTTTCCTAGTCATTGAATGTGCTGGGCTAATTTACTTTCAGTTTTATTATGCTAGCAGTCTAGGATGGTCAACAATATCCAAGGAATGCTGAAAATGGCATTTCCTCCACCCTCTGTAATAGCCTTTCTCAACATTCTCTGCACGAATTGTTCTGCATTAGTGTCCCGATGATATACTATGATTTTTTCCAAGGAGGAAACAGAGGGTAAGTGGGCTTTCGCAACCAAAGAACTGAGGAGGTGGCAAGAAAAGTTCAAACAACAGCCTGACAAATCCCTGGAAACTGTCCAACAGAGCCAACATGGCTCTCTATAGCAAAATTCCATCTGACTATTTACTTTTGGCTTACCCACCAAATCCACCCTCTTCTTAGGAGTCCAAACAGGATGATTTAAAAAAAAAAATCTTTACTCATGTCTTGGTGACAGCTTCTTGCCTTGTAGGGAAAATAAAATAGCCTAAACTCTGGTGGGAGGTAGGAAAGAGAAGAGGGAAGAGGATCCTGATAGGTAGCGATCCTATTACAAACTTCCCAATTCACCCTTCAAAGGTGAAGCTTATTTGTTTGTACTTAGTCCTTCCCTGATACTGCCCTCTTTCTTAATCACCCCTCTCCCTGTCACTGCCTGTTTCTCTGTTGAATTGCATATGTTTCTACATCAGACTCTTTCTGTGTGTTTGTGTGTGTGTGTGTGTTCATGTGGTTCCTGTTTTCTCTAACCTGCCTTTCATATTTGTATAATCTTCTTCCATATCCTGATTTTAAGAAATTCTAAGTTTCAGTTTTTTCTCATACCTTTCTTCCCTAGTGTATTCCTTTTTCCCTTCACTTTTCTTTCATCTTTTAGGACTACAAAAATAGAATAAACTTGCTTCATATCCTCTGTCTATGTTATTTAATTCTTTCAATGGCTCTTGAAGACATTAAAGTTATAAAACCAAAGTTATTTCTTTTCCCCATTGGAATGAACACTTCAAATAGGTTCTTTCAAATGTCATGTTTCTCTTGGCTTATGTTTATATTTTTTTTCATCAGGTACATTTTCCCCTATACTATTATCCTCAATTTTGCATGATTAGATTGTAAGCCTTTATCTTTTGCCTTTAGAATATTATATTCCAAGATTTCCTCTACTTTAAGTGGTTGCTGTTGAGTCTTGTACGATCCTAACTGACTTCTCAGTATTTGAATCTTTTATTTCTCACTGCTTAAAGTGTTTGGTTTTTTTTCATTTGACCTGGGAGGTCTAGATTTTAGCTATGACATCCCTTGGAATTTTCATTTTGAGGGTGTCTCTTGGAATGTTATCAGTAGATTATTATTATTTTTTAATTTTACCCTTGAAGTACTTTGCAATGAGGTTTGCAAAGTGCTGTCTCATTTTGTCCTCACAACAAACCTGTGACATAGATATCTCCATTTTATAGATGAGAAAACTGTGGCAGTCAAAGATTAAATTACTTTCCCAAAGTCATAGCTAAGTAAGTGTCTGAGGCAGGACTTGAATCCAGACTTTGCTCCCTCACCTTTCAACTTATATGATCTTTGGAAAGTTGCTTAACCTACCTGTCCCTTAGTGTACTCATCTTTAAAAACTGGGGGTTTGGGGGCACATAGGTAGTGCAGTGAATAGAGCACTGGCCCTGGAGTCAGAAGGACCTGAGTTCAAATCTGACTTCAGACACTTAACACTTACTAGCCATGTGACCTTGGGCAAGTCACTTAACCCCAATTGTCCCTTCAAAAAAAAAAAGCAAAAAAAAAAAAGAATTATCAAACTCCCTACAAAGTATAAGCAAAAATAATTATCCTGGATACCATATTTCTTGAAATTATAAATGAAAAGTACCCAAACCAAAGAAGTGTTTTCTTTCCCTTCTCCCCTATTGAGACTCTTCTAAACAGCCAACTAAAGATACGGCTAGCATTTATATAGTACATTGAGGTCTACAAAGCGCTTTATAAATGTTATCTGACTAATGTCTTATTCTGTATAAGCAGAAGCAGTTTCCATAGTCAGGGTTTTAACATGGATAAAATCATCTATTCAGGCAAAAAAAAATTCACAAATTTTAGATATCATCCTCGTCATAATCAATGAGCATATATTGAATGAACTCTATAATTAATATACTCTTTTGCTTTTAGGTAAAAACTTGTCTAGCCATTATGATTAATTGTCTAGTTCTTGTTTGGAAAAGGAAGTGCCAAAGTGTTGCCGAAGATCCAGTGCCCAGGCCTAGAAATATCAGAGAAACGCTAGAAGTCTTGGGAAACTCTCCTGGATATTACCTTCAAAATCAAACCCCCAGTTCTGTTTTGTTTTGTTTGCTTTTTGGAGGTGGGAATGCAAGGTAATTGGGGTTAAGTGACTTGCCCAAGTTCATGTGGCTAGTTAAGTGTTAAGTGTCTGAAGTAAGATTTGAACTTAGGTCCTCTGGACTCCAGGGCCAGTGCTCTCTATTTACTGTACTACCTAGCCACCCCAAACCCCCAGTTTTTAAAGATGAGCAAACTAAGGGACAGGTAGGTTAAGCAATTTCCAAAGATCATATAAGTTGAAAGTCACAAAGTTGGGGTTCAAACTTGGGTCTTCTCACTCCACATCTAATGGTCTTTCCACAACACTACAGGGATTCACCTTAAATCTGGACTGCACCATAGTTGATATTGCACGTAATGGTAAACAAATGAGTGCCCCATTTGATGCTATTTAGGTCCTGCTCTTACTAGAGAGACAACATCACAGTAGGTGGAGAGTCACGATGGCCTGTGTTGAAGTCCCACTTCTGACATCTTAGGCTAAGCCACAGAGAAGGTACTCACCTGCACTGGTGAGAATAGGGGGCTGGCTGGTTCTTTATCTAGACATTTCTCATACCAATGCAGTCTCAGGTCCTATCCCTGCCCCTCTCCCCAATTTACTGAATTAAGGTAAAGAGAGGGCGTGGCGAAATACAGTGGAGTGATGGGTAAAAATCACATCTTGTTCTAGTCCCCCAACCACCCTTTCTTTTCCTCCTTCTAGTCAGTATAGTAAGTTTATAAGTAGCCAAAAAAAATTATAAGTATAAAGGGGGCAATAGTATAAAATAAGGTGGTAAAGGGAAACCTGTAAATCATGTACAAACTGTCCCAAAGATCAAAAGAGCATGATTTACAAATTGTATCCTGTATTAACCGAACTTCATGTCTGGAAAAATAGATGCTGAAGACACTGTCAAGGCCTATGATAGGTAAAGTTCAGACAAATTCTAATAAATTCTAATCCCCAGTTCCAGTCTAGGAAAACATCAAAAAGGTGCTAATAACTTTGTGATGTGGAGCTTTATTGACAACTTTGAGGTGATTTGAATATGTTAATGAACAGTTGGTCTGTTTCCTTCCCCCACCCCCAACTATAAAAACAAGACCTCAAACTCCTGCCCTCCTCCCCCACCTGCCCTCTTCCATCACCTTAGGGTCCATTGGGTCAATGACTCCCAACTCTAAACTATGATTATGTAAGTGATATTCTCTGGCTCTCTCCCTCCTCATTTACTTTCCCATACTGTCTGTCTTCTTTCAATGCCCCGTCCTATTCCCCAGCTACCATCTGCATCCAGATCTCTCCTGGATTTTCACTGCTTGTCTCTCTGTTCCGTACTGTTTGCCCTCACACCTGCTGTGGCTATTGTGATTGCTGCCCCAATTTCCTGCCGCCATTCATGGTCTTTCCTGGTAAGTCAAAGACTGGTGTGCCTGCCCCCATTTCATAAATTCATAAATTTTTTTTATCAATTCATCTGTCTTCATATTAGAGCCTGTGAACCCTCCTTCCTTCCCCAAACTAAAATTCAGCTCATTTTCCAGCATTCAAATTCCTCTGGCCAGTAGAAGATGCAAAGAAGTATCAAAACAAATTGCAAATGATGGAATAATGGAAATATCTATTCTGTTTATTTGCAGTTATAGAAATAATTTCATTATCTATCTAGAGGGTCATGGCAAACATTCGAGGGTTTGATGAATGTGTGGATCATGTGAGCATACTTATATTCTCCTAGAAAAGAGAAAAAACCCTGAAAATGGCAGATTTCTTGGAATTAAATGCCATTGTTTAAAAAAAAATCACTGAGAATCTACTCGTTCCATTCATATTACTGATTCAAATAAATGATAAAATAAGGAATGAAATGCAAATACTTCCATTTAACATATACTTTTCAAAGATTTTTTTTAAACTCTACAAATGTAATTCTAAAATTTCTAGCTTGGAAAAACCAGAGACTGAGTGACAGATAAACCATTCTTGTACTCCTTCATCATTTGAATTGCTGAATGGGGAAATTGTAAGCCCAAAGTTGACAACTCCACCTCCTCCCTCTCTCCTTGCTCTGCTATGGTTAGAGGCTTTTAGAACCAGGATGGAACCAAGAACATGGGTACTTTTGTGCGTTTTGTTTTTCCTAAAAGAGGCAACAGGGCCATGATGTAGTAGATAGGGAGCTGGTTTTAATGTCTAGATAGATAGATAGATAGCCAGATGATTAGATAGATGAATGGAGAGAGGGATGGAGGGATGGAGGGATGATAGATTAGATAGATAGATAGA
>CM053601.1:21088620-21124904 GCA_028646575.1 Pseudocheirus occidentalis
AGATTAGATAGATAGATTGAGATGGATGGATGGATAGATAGATAGATAGATAGATAGATAGATAGATAGATAGATAGATAGATAGATAGCATTAAGTGCTTACTTTGTGCCAGGATGACCTGGGTGCAAGTCTTGCTTCTGAAACATACTGGCTATGGGCAATTCACTACCTTTCAGTTTCCCAGGAAATTTTCTGAGACCCTAAATTGCACAATAGCTGAAGATTTGCATGGCTAATAGGAATGTCTTCAAGTTACCTAACACTGATTAAGTAAGTCACAAGTCTGGACGAAATAAAATTCTAAGACAATCAGCTGCTATTTGTTAAGATGTTTTTGAAACAGCTTTTCTGCACTCTTCTCCACCATCTTGACTTTCTGCAGTCATCTTTCAGGAAAATAAACCAAATAATAGGTGGCAATTAGAAAACAAATAAGACAGCTCTCCCTCTTATTAGTTTTTAATAAGAGTGGAAGCACTTATTAAGAAAAAACCACTTTAGGAAATTTGTAATTTTTAAATAAAAAAACACAGTTAAAAGAAAGATAAGAATTTTAGAGCTAGAGTTTCTCTTTATTCTTCAAGGGAGCAAAGTGAGACTCAGCACTGTGAAATCACTTGTCACAGGTTACATCAGGGTGAGGAATAGAACCAGGTCTGACTTCCAAGTCCATTTCTCTTTCTGCTAAACTATTTCTAATGTGATTTTTAAAGTTGAACACTCTGTGGCTTATTGAAGGGCTTTTAAAATGGAGGAGTGGTCTTAAATGGTGCACAAAGACCACCAGCCACAGGTCTTATAAATAATACAACCTATAATTAGACAAATTCCACTATATGAAAAATCAGATTTACTGAACAAATAAATTAAGTGTTTATTCACTTTCCAAAAGAATTCAGCTCCCTTGTGTGAATATTAAATTAGATTTATTTGTTAAAAACTGATTTACATACAATTTTTCAGGAATGTATCTTTTGTGCTAAGTAAAAGTATACTTGTATTAGGTTAAGCTTCATTTCAAGGTGAGCTTTTTATAGAAGTTGTTCCCCCTGCTCCGGGGTGGCCAAGCAACCATGCTTTTCTTTATTCATTAAATAGCCCTCAGAGAGCACCAAGCAGTCAGGCAACATCCAGGCTAAGTTTTCACCAACTGTGGAAAGGGAATTCCAAAGATCACAGAGGCAGCCATGAGTGTAGACATATTAGGAAGCTCAAATATCTCCTCCAGCTCCCTCATTTAGAGAAACTAAGGTTCATGGAATGACTTGTCAGAGGCAGGATTGGAAACCAGGTACTTGTGTGGCACCAAAGTGTATGCTCCACTCACTGCCCCAAATCTGCTGCCATTGGTACAGGCCTTCAACTCTTCTCAGCTTTGTTCCCTTTCCTGGGATTTTTAATGTTCTTAAGGCAACAGAAACCTACAGACTAAGTTAGAAAATAAGTTTGTGCCCTGGAAAAGAAATAATTCTCTTTAATAAGTAAAGAAAAAAGCAAAACTGAATGTGAAAGCTTATCCATCAGGTTTACCAAAATAGTGCTTGTTTTGTTTTTGTTT
Organism: Pseudocheirus occidentalis; assembly: GCA_028646575.1. Lineage (NCBI taxonomy): Eukaryota > Metazoa > Chordata > Mammalia > Diprotodontia > Pseudocheiridae > Pseudocheirus > Pseudocheirus occidentalis. Next base: position 21,090,180 of record CM053601.1, read on the forward strand.
TCATCTAAGAAATAACTGGAATCCCCCATTAATAGCATCTGTGACCTTGTCGGCAAGTCATAGAATTCTATTTATTTTATTTGTAAATACCTTTGGGGTGCACAGATTGGCTGTTTGGGTAAATATGGCTTCTCATGCTTGTGACTACACTTTTTTCATATCTCCTCTTCTCAATGATATAAATCATTCTGGTGTTTAGTCATTGCTAAGATTATAATTGACAAAAATTAACACCATTCTACCCACTTAACTTCCTTCATTAAAAGCTATGAATTCCTTTTTTTTAGTATTGATTTTATATATCACTTCCATGTTATCCTCCAGACAGAAATGAGGGTATTCTTCTCATTTTCAGATACATAATGAGAATATATTCTGATATAAATATCTTACTTATGTAACTGGGTGTTCTGGCCTACCTCCTGAGGGCCAGGGAAAAGATAGGAAACAAGTCTGGGAATTATGAGAATCATGGTCTCAGATGCTAATGTGCTCTCCCTCCCCTGGGAGTGGGTGAGACTATGTCAGTCTTTGAACAGGATGGCAACAGAAAAGGTTTAAGCATGATGGGGGAAAGAGGGAGCAGGAGGAAGGAAAGGCTCAGGAGAGAGTAGGCTCTGAATCAAATCTGCAGAGAGGCTAACAATGGAATGTACATGAGCTTGAGCGCCCTGGCTTGTTTCTTAGCCCATTCAAAATACTCTGCTGGGATGGGGCTGAACTGCTTCTCTGAGAGAGATTTGAGGAAAAATGCTTTTCCTTCACACTTCCCCCTCTGTCTCCACCTCCACAAGCACGTGGTTAGCATTTACTTCAGGATTTCTTTATCCTATAAAACTATGATTCATCATAGCTTTATTTCAGGGGCAACATGTTTTCAAAGACCCAAACCAAACCCGAAATTATAAACAGCCTTAAAGAACAGAGGAAGAGTTGGCCCACCCCACAGCATTGGGCTCTTGGAACAAGTTCTGGCCACAGCAGGCTCCTCCATTGTTCATCCCTTTTCTGAGTGCCCCTCAACACCAAGCTCTTTCTGCTGCTGGTCTAGTCAAAAAGTCCCTGAGAAGCTGCACCCCATCCTGGCTCACAGGACAATCTCACCCCTCTTCTTTGGGCAAAAAAGAAGTTGTCTGTCTGGGCCTATAATTCCCATAATACAGTTTGGTTTTCTACTTTATCCCTTGTCTGCTGAGGAAATCAGTAGGACCCTGGGTTACATTCAGAAGGAAAAAGCTGTCACACTTAAATATTACTATCTCTCAACAGTGAAAGATGTCTATTTCTCTAAGGTCCTGGTCAAAGGTTTAAAGACCTTTCCTCCTGGTAAACCATCCATTCATCTTGTCCTCAGTCTTCATTTTCCTGCTAGGAACCTTGATAGGTACAAATGATCAGCACTGGATGCTTAAATGAAACAAAGCCACCAGTTTCAGAGCTAGCATGACATGAAAAATAGGAAAAGAAGACTTCTTCACAAGGCAAGTTCAGCAAGCTTTTGGTTTGGACTTTGATGTCAGGGGGAGCAAATTCCTCCTGGCTTTTCTCTCAAAATATAAAGAATCCGTATTTGCAGAAACCAGAAAATCCCGCCTGGTCTTCATGTGCTGCCCATAGATATTCAAAATAGTGAACATAGAATGCAAAAAGGAGTTAAATCCATCTTCAAAAATTCTTTTTTTCCCACGTTGTCTAACAGTAACAAGCTCTCACAATTGAGATTTTGCAATGATGTGAGTATATATCCCTTTCTCATTTCCAGTGTTGATCTAGAACTTTGAAATTAATATGTTTATTTTTCCCCGATACCACTACATGAGAGTTCTCAGTCATAATTAATGTACCTTTATGTCCAAGAATATGGCAATACAGGCAGGTTCGAGTTGAGTCTTGTAATAATATGGACATGGAAAGGTGAAAATTTCATTACTATTAGGATAAACTGACCATAAGTCCCATATACCCAGGAGGTTAAATATACAATATTCTATGTATAAATTGAGGACTTCCATTGGAACACGATTGGCCAAGGAAATGAACCCAGGTCAAACAAGTTTAGACTGTCAGTGATCTGGCTTGGCTCCAAAAGAAAGAGTATATTCTTACATTTTAATTACAGGAAAGAAAATCTGTATAGCTATTTACATTGCAAATATCTTCTCTTCCAGAAAGGATTTCACCTGCTTGATAGGATGACATCAGTGGACAATGTTGAGCTACGAGAACGAAAAAGTACAGTGGGCCAAATAGGAAGTTTCCTTTTTTTTCAGACCCCCACATAACTGGAACAAAAAAGCCCCCACTAGTGTGTGCAGTTGGAATTGGTCCTTGAAGTGGAGAAAAACGTCCTTTTCAGAAAGAGCAAATAACATTCCTATCAAAAAGTTCAACTCCTTTAAGATTTAAATTTTCATTTTTTTGTTTTTGCTTTTTTAAGTGATTAAAAACAGTTTTTAATTGTGTTTAGTATAAATAATCCAGTTATTATAATTAATATTTAACTTTACCTCACAAAATAAAATAGAACGTACTTACAACCAGGTATTTCCTGACAGGCCAAAATAGAGTACATGCATTTCATATACACAGGGCTGTTTTTTTTTTACTTAGATTTAAAGGTGACATTCATAGCCCTAAAAATTTTCTACTTCTGACATAAGAAATGGAGCAAATATTCAAATAAACAGCCTAGTTTACATCTGGTCGTTCTTTGCCTAATGGAGGTTGGCCATTCCCTGTTCACACAATGAAGAATATCTTGACAAATTCAACCATCAGATTTTTGGTTAATAAATATCATGAACTCTTTTTTCTACAATGGGAAACTGTGATGCAAGGCCAAAGATTCACCCCATAAATATTAGTGCAATGCTATACAGAGTACATAAGCATAACATACCCCAAACGTTACTAAAGCAATGGGTTTGCCAGACAATCATGAAAATTTAACTCTTCCCTATGATGTTACATCTTTTTCTCCTTCCCAGGAAGTATCGGCAATACTCTTAAGCATGACTCCACTTCATAATGGGGTAAAGTGAAACAGATTCCTCTAAAGGCACTAGAAGAAGGCTGGTTTTTTTTTTCTTCATTGTGCCAGTTGTAGATTCCAAAGCTAGACCTCCACCACAGCCATGACCTTCTTCTCTGGTTATACATTCAAGTGGTCTGATATCATCAGGACCAATGAGTGTGTCGAGAATAAGAGAACAACTTCCTTTTGGAGTAATGGGTAAGTGGAGAGGGGAAATGATGTTTCTTAGGTAAAGCAGCAGAGAATTTGGTAAAGCAGGAAATAGCATATCTTCTCACAAATCTCTGAATAACAATAAATTACATCTTGGTGATACTGAAATAGACAGAAGGAAGATTTCTAATGCCACTGTGCCACATCATCTAACCTGAATTAGCTAGCAGAACTTAAAAGGTAGGGGTAACCTAATATTAGGTGGCTTCAGTCTTACAAACATATCAACGCTGGGTTCATTGTCATGCATCCACAGAAGAGACAGGTCTAGAGGCAAGCAGCTTCAGATCTTGTCAAAACAGGAGAAGCCTGATTGGGAGGGGGCGTGGGGAACACTAGCTGAGGAAAGAACAGACTCTTGTTCTATTTGCTTTAACCTGAGTGAAAAAACCATCATCACTTTTGCACTCTCAGGAGAGATGAACATATTGTATAAAGAAGGTTCACGCTTCCCTGAGTGGTCCACTGTGAATTGCCTATGGATGTCTCTCTGGAGCCTCAATTCCCCTTCCCAAAGCTACTTACAGTCTTCACCTTGTATCTTATGAAAGAAAAGTCAAGGTAAAAGAATCAGGATGCACAAGTCATAGGTATTAAACATGAAAATGAGTCAAAAAGGAGAAGAGATGGAGGAAGGGGGAAAGAAAAGGGGAAATTGTAGAGGTGGGTAAACAGAATGCAAGAGAGGGCATATTTGATATGCTGAATGATAGTAGCAGAAGCTTCTGAGACCATTTTGAATCTGTAGGAAAGGTTGTAGCCTAGTTCTTAAATACCATCAGGCCCACTGGCAGTTATTATTTCAAGGGCAAGGCCTCCCCTGTGGACTATTGCTTAAGAAAAATGATAGCTTCTTTATCCCCATTTGTTTTTAAGGCAGTTTTGTGGATTTTCTCATTTGCTATTGTTTTTCCATTTCTTAAAATGATTGCTTTTGGAAATCACCATAACCAAGCTGTCTTTTGGTTATCCCAAGAGTTTATAAGTCCCTCTCGTTATAAATCGATCACCAATGAGCACCAAAACGTTCAAGGTGCAGGATAATTGTGGTGATTCCCTTACCTACGTGAATAAAAAGGAAAGACTGTAACTGGTCCCTGTTATTGCTAAGAAGTCCTCACTGTTATTGCCTTCATGACATTCAGTAAACTTTGCAGAATCCCTCCAAATACTTTTACAAACAGTTCACGTAAGGGGATGTTGCCTAACACCGACACTGATACTCCATGGCTTTTAAAAGGGGTTTGTATTGCTTTAACTATTCTGCAGCCGTCATTTCTTCGCTAAGTTACTGTGAACAAGCTTATCATTATTATCAAGATTCGCAACCAGTTGTGCCTTTCGTTATTAGGCTGATAGGTCAAGATTATAAAAACTGTTGAGAAGGAAAGGCAGGGGTGGGGGAATCACCAAACAGCTCACGAAGAATCACTGACATCTTTGTGGGAGGTGTCACGCACATATCTGTAGGGACATGCTACATTTCTCAGATTTCACCTTAATTTGTCATTCTCAAAGGGACAAGGATTATTTGTTGTTTTTGATAAAATAGAAATCCCGGCTTGGTACATCATTAACTGGATATGGGCAGCAGCTCATTCATGGGAAACAAAATAGAGATCTGAGGTTGTTAAGAAAAGGATCAGTTCTGGCAATAGTGAACTTCCTACAATGAAATGCCATGAAGGAGACCCATTTTTTTTTTCTGATGGACAGTGTTGCTGCCAACGTGTATGCACTGATGATCCCAATTAAGCAGGAGCTTCATGACACACACATTAGTCAATAGATACCAACACTAGAAAATGTCCTTTCATTAATCCTAGTCGAGAAGCTCATGCCCTGGGATGCAGACCTGTCCCCTATAGGAAGAAAACCTCGGCTTCTCTCTAGGCTACTTTCCCTCTATGATCCTTGCACACCTTTCCAGTCTGGTCTATTTTCATACCTCCATGATATTGTTCCCCCTATAAAACAGCATCACATATATCCTCTCTACAGACTGGTATACAGATAACATTTTAATCAGCTCAAATATGGATGCTACATTATCTTTAAGTATCTGAGAGTGCTCACTCACAATTTTTTCCCCTTTTACAAAGCTTCTTATAAGACATACAACTTAATTAACAAACTAAACAGCTTATATGCTGGCAAGATATTACAGATGCGTTTATGTCAGAGTAAGAGTTCACATGAAATGGACCACTGAATAACACAGTGTGTACTGTATCTGGATAGCACTAAACACTATCATCTCTATGTAAATGCCGTGCTGTGTATAGAGAGACACATGTGGATCTGTATCTACATCCATCTGACTAGGCCAAAAGGAGCAGGTAGATGCAAGACAGACACACACATGCAAGGGCCACTGCACACCTTGCCATGCCAGTGAAAGGGTGGGTGCAGGCTGCTGGTTTGGTAGCCATTCATGTAGACTTTATGGGAAAAGGCTTCTTAAATTGTGTGTGTGTGTGTGTGTGTGTGTTTTGTTTTCTGCACTAAGCATCACTGGAAGAAGAAGAAAGCAGAGCAATTATAAGTTAAATATACACTTGGGCCGAGTTGCAATACATGACTCTGCAGAAGAAGCAAGCTGAAAGATCGGTTTCAATTTTAGATTTCGTTCTCTTCCTTCCCATTTTCTTTTCATTATCACATCCCACACGCACGCTTGTGCATCTTTTCAGTTTCCTCATCTTCTGAAGAACGCTGGGTTTCGCAGGCAGGCGGCTAGTCACCTGCAACAACCAAGTGGTCCTGCCGAGGTCTCCAAGCTACTATCGGTGTCAGATGCCAGGGTCTGGTCAGTGGACATGGAGGAGATGTCGTTGACAGAAGAGGATGGAGGGAGGCTCTCACTGCTGTTCACTGCTGCACCTGTGCTAAGAAAATGAACACAAACATGACTAAATCTGGAATCCCAAGGAGTCTCACTAGACTTTTCAGAGGGAGTTTCTAAGGAAAGGAAAATAACAAGAGGAAATCTTGGGCTATGGTAGCTTTGTTGGTGTCCCATCTGGTCCAGGTTATCCATAAACTAGACAGAGGATATTCACTGGCTACTCTCTATTGAGGCAAAATTATAAAAATATAGATAGTAGGATTTTCTGCAGAAGAAATATGCCCAAGGATCTAGGTTATCCTCAGAGCAGGGCAGGGCAGGGCAGAGTTTTGCCTCAAGATAATGTTAAGCTTATATACTTACTCATGCATTCACTAGCCATCATTCATATGTTCTTGCCGCCCAACCAAATAGCTTCTTCTGTTAATTTCACTGAGGAAAGATTTTCCTTGACATCAAGAAGCATGAAGTTCATACTAATTCTAGCTCTGGTGTTTACCTGACCAAAAAAAAATCTCCCTCCCATTGGGCCACAAGGTATCAGAAGACCCTTGTGTTCTATCTTCCCCAAAAGAAATCTTGGAAAGTAGGTTTGGCTGCCTAAATGGATAATACCAACTTTGGTCAATGATTTATTACCAAGATAATCTCCAGAAAAGAAATGGCCTTCCTTTAAAATCATAACCTACAAACAATTAAATCATCACTCTTTTTAAAGCTTTTATAAATGTTTTACTCTCATCTCCTTCAGACAACAGAAACTGGGGGAAAGTGGCTCTTACTATCCAGCGAGTTGGAGGTGGACACTAAATATCTTGACTATTAATATAGGTAAATATTTTACCTTGGGCACACTACAGCTGTCCCAGGTGTCCAATGATTCTATTAACTTAAAGGAAATCAGAGTTATCCCACTTCTAACACCAAATTGTCAGGGAATTCTCTTAACCAAAAGGAATGAGGTCTCTTGAGAGAAGTGTACCATTTGCAGGGCTCCATTGACTGTAAGTCAAAGATAGGAGGCCAAACTGAAGGCAAAAAAGGGTAGGGTTCTCTCAAAAACTAGCAGCTTCAGGTTCCTAGTATACAGAATTGGTTTTAATAACCTTTCAGGCTTCCTTGGAGTATTCAGTTATTTGCATTCTGTGACAATCTAGGATATATAAGTAAAGCACTTCATAGGAAAGAGAGGCATAGACAAAGAAAGGAAATCAGCCAAGGGAGAAAAAGTAGCATTTGGAACGTAGTTCACAAGATTTATCACAAGAAAACGTCCATGTTCAAGGGCAGAAGACAAAGAGAAGTAACCAAATACTTTAAAGTTCTTTTAGCCAAAGACTTAAGGTCCCTTATCCAAGGGCAACAAATATTTTTTAATAGAGTAGATGGGACTGTGTTCTTTATCATGTTATCATAGAGTTTATTATATGTTATTTCTCTTTCATTAGGAACTAAGACTTTCTGATATAAGGTGGGGGGTTGATTAGTTCATCAAGATGCTACAATAATAATTGTTTCCTATTTCCTCCCTAAAACTTATCCCCATAACTTCCCACCTATAAAAAGAAGTACATGTCTAAGAATATGAGATTACATAACAAGAATGGGTGAAAGAAAAGATAGAATACTTTTTGATTATTTATACACTTTTGTCTAGACAGACTTGCCCATTTAGTATGTCTAGCCACCAAGAACCTTATATTCTAAATTTAGCATTACTTTTGATTTACCAGCTGTCTTTAAGAAATTCTTATCCTATTCAACTGTAAAAAGAAGAGCTTCATGAAACACAGAAATCAGAATAATTGTTAATAACTTTGAGGACCTCAGGAAAATGATTAACAAAAATATGGTAAAATGTGGTTATTAACTTATTGAAGATGGAATGGAAACATTTAATTGAAAGTATTCAAGTTCATAGCAAGAAGCAAAAACTCATTTATCCCTGCTGCACTAGATTTAAGGACATAGGAGGGGTTCTCAAAAGAGCCAGAGCAGCATGTGATGCACGAGTTCTTTATTTGGCACATTTAACTAACACAAGTGAAGGTGGGAGAATTAAAACGATCTTCGGGGTAAAATCAGAGAAGTGAAGAGACAGGGATGACAAGAGAAAGCTACAACCACTGTGAGAGTAGGAAGAATTCAATGTTTCTCCTTTGTATTGGTGTTCCCAATTTCATTTCTTTGGTCATTCTTCCCTGGGCAAATGGAAAAACCAATTTTAAGTCTTTTAACAAGGCTGCACAATGATCCCTGTATAGAGGCTAAGAACAGACCCTCTTTACATCTATAACAATGCGCTTATACAATAGCCATAAGACAATCCAGCCATGAAACATTTGAGGACCATGGGGTTTTATAGGGAATGATGGGGTCTTGTTGAGACAAGCATAAAGTTTCCAGCAAATGCATCCCTTCCTGAAAGCTTCCAGGGATTTAGGAGATGGTTTTCTGGGGAGAGGAGCTATATAAGCCAAGTTACATATGACAGAGGAAGTGACAGGCTAGAGGAGAGTATGTATATGGAATAGAGGAATCCTCTAGGAACAATTAGTAGGCCCTCCAAAACAGGTTTTTGGGACCATCACAACTATTACATGGAAGAGAGGGAATGGGGGAGATGAAGGAGGAAGGAGTGGATGAGAATAATGAAGAGAGAGACAGAGAGAATCAGAACAATTCTTTCAGGATGACCTTGTTTAGCTAGGTCTCTTGTTGAAGTCTGAGGCTCATTTCCCCTTTAAATGTATGTACTGTTGAGGTCATGATGATTGCAGACATCTGTTATCTTCCTCCTTCCATAATGTTTTACAAATGAAGATGAAATCTAAATTGGTGTTGCCCTTGGCGGCCATGTCTTACTAACTGGACTGGATATTGTGCATTTGGTGACTAAGCTTCTAAAGTCCTTTCGTCTTCCTTGTTCCTGAGACTATATTGATCAAATTTCTCTAAGAAGTGGCAATGTTAAAATGAATGTCTATTTTTTCCATTTCCTGTTTTTTTTAGTTGATCTCTTGTGCAGTTGGTTGTTATAAGTATGTGCAATGATGTTTTAATTTACTCTTCTAACTTGGAGCTGACTTTTACTTTGCTCTAATTAAGTCCAATTGACACTAATTTAATTATCCAAACTATACATAGAATATGGGGTCTAAAACAAATGTCATTAACCAGTTGTACTCTATCTACTGAGACAGAGCTAATTACACTTTTTAGTGTGCTTTGGTTTTTTTAATATGTTCATTCAAAGCTTTATGACTCTTCTTGAGGAAAGTATTCATTATGTACAGGCCTATGTCTTCTGAGGCCTTTGGTCTCATCAATTTCTGTATCTCAAATTCTATTTTCTAATATGGTTTACCTTGCTTTCCCATGTTCCTGCCTTTGGCTCTGAAGTCACAATAGCCAAGGATATATCACATCCACTTAGTTTGGAGGATATTATAAAATTCTTCAAAGAATTTCTCTCCTTTACTCTCTGCAGATGTTGGCACATAATCTCATAATAATCTTCAAGATGGCCTGTTTGTTTCCTAAGATTTATCATTTTTAGAACAAGGCAAGATGACCAACTATCTCATGAAATGGTTTTTTGTGTGGCTACAACAAAACCACATCTATCCATTCATTTTTTGCCTCTCTGAGAATGTTTGCTTTATCCTTCCATTTAACAGCAAATTCTTTCTCTTTTGATATAATTTATAATAAGAAATTCAATAGACATATAGCTGGATTTGATCTAATACATGATTCTTAACACCATCGGCATCCCTTTTCCCATATTCTGCAACCATAACTGAAGAAATCAATTTCGCTGCTATATAAAAAAAATTAACCATCTAGTAGTCAACCTTCTTATGACAAGCCTTTCTTTATTTACTAGGCTGATCCCTGAAGAGTAAACATGTTCTGTCACTGAGTCTGTACTTGGTTTTCCCATTTGGTAGAAACCTTCAGTCTGCCCACTGCTGGTACGGCTTTCAAGAACCTCAGATTACCTCCACACCACCATCAGACATCAGAATGGGATTTCTGTTGAGGCCCATTTAAAATGTGTCAACACAGGATTTTAAGAAATTGTTTTAACAGAAACAATATTGAAGTTTAGTACAAGTGACCATACTGGCTTAATACTTATTTATAGTTATATATAAATATTTAAATAACTATATTAATACTTTTCTCAGCCAACTAAATGGTACAGGCTTCAGTTACCTCTAAGTCCATCAGGATTCTTTGTCCATTCTCATTCATTTTACTCCTATATCCAATATGTATGCCATTCTACCTCCTCCACTTTTTTTCTCTTCAAATTGTTTCATAAGAGTCTTTTCAGAGTCCTTTGTATTTCTTGTATGCAATCTCCTTGCATTATAGTAGTCTACTATACTAATATGACATTACTGAAACTTTCCCCATTCTTGGAAATTAGAGGCATTCCCAGTTTTGTATAATTACATGTGACACTATGAAAATCATTGAAAAAAGACCTCTTTTATATTTTTGATGAAAAATGTTTAGGGTTTATTCCCCATTATTTTTTTTTTTACAACTTTCGTTGTGTACTACGGGACTGCTAGAGGCAATGTAATGTAGTAGAAAGAGTTCTGGCCGGACTTTGTTGGGTAGTAATTTTTTTAAAAAGGGTAATTTTGAAGGAAAAGATTTTCAGTCTAATTTTTTAAGTGGTAGCAATTCTTGCCCCACTGAATGAAACCATTTGGTACTAAATTTTCTGTTTAGTTTTTTTTTTCTAATTTCAGTGGTTTTCCATACAGATGTAATTTAGTACACAGAATCCTGGAATTGTTTCCAAGGGAATATTTCATGCAAACTTTGTTTATTTTCAATATTTTAATATCTTTGATTTTTTTGGAGATGTAAAGAGCTTATCCAGACCAGTTTGGCTTCATATGATACCTGATAATGGCATGAAAATATTGTCATGTGACTTGTCCACTGTTGAATTTTATTGTTGTGCTATATGTTTATAAGCAAGTTTCTAATGCCCACCATATTTGTAATTATTTGCTACATGTTGGCATATGGAAAAAGTAATTGGTCCCATTTTCATTATAGAGTATTATTTGTTGTGAAAGTGCACATGTATTCCTTGCTTTGATATGTTAATATTTGATGCTGGCACACACACAGTCTCTATGAAAAGTGAAAACTGAAATAGTCTAGTTGTACTGTCATATATTTACACCTGAAAATCTACTAATATTAGGAACAGACACAGACCTTAAGAATGAGTACATTTTAAGGATACTGCACAGAAAAGTGAAAGACTCAGGGGTCTGTGCATGTAAGGCCATTAATATCAAGGAAACAACCCAGGGAGTTTTTCTAGTCATATTTGAAAATTCTGATCTGCAGAATTAAAAAGGAAAACTCTTAGAAATGTGACTATACCCTCAAAAGTCATTAACCTCATCATAGCCATTAACATCATTTCTTTGAAGTGATTTCTGAGGTCTTCTCTCCAAGATAAAATTCTCTTAGATCTTTCTCTGAATTGGTTGGGAATGGGCAAGATCAGAATTCTGTGGATTGTACCTTGAACATATTCCATATCCCACTCATACAATGAGTACACAGCTTCACTTGCTGTGTTTCATCCTCAGTCTATTCTTCTCCTCTTTTGGTACTAGGGAGCCACCAAAATCAAATACTTCAGGTCCTAGTCTAGAGATGGGCAGAACTTCTGCGATGGTTGATGTTCACTGGTACTTCTTGGCTCTCTCCTCTTATAAGTTTTGACCTAATCTACTTGTATTATCAAAGTGTCAGGTCAAGTCAAGGAGTGCTTACTATGTGTTAGGCAGTATTCTAAGCACTGGGAATACAAAGAAATGCAAAACCAGTCCCTGCCCTCAAGGAACTCAAAAATCTAATTTACCAGCTTCTTGTTTGCAGTGTCCTGATAAAATTGTGAAAATATTGTTATTGGTATCAATCAGTGCTGACATTCCAGTTAATATTGAAAGGTATTTATCACTCATAGTGGTGGTCCTAAGAAACAATGGAAAGATATGAGTGTGGGTAAACTAAGAGAGTTTGAACAAAAGAAATGAATGGACGTTATGCTATGGGTTCAAGATGTACTGGATTGTCAGCTGGCAGCCAATGGTTCTCAGTATTGGACTTGTAAATAAATACTATCATAGTGCTGAGTCTGAGGAAGACAAAGAAAAGATTTTTTTTTCATCTACCTAGTTGGATTTTATGTCTGAGTCCATGCCTTAAAGCAGCTTGGTGGCACTCTTTCCAAAGGCCAGTGGAAAAAGTAATTAGAGACATAAACAACTTAGAAATGTTTGTGTACCTTGATGAAGGCATTGTCTCTGGTAAGACAGTACAAGAACATGAGGAGAGATTGACAAAAATCTCATATTGGCTGGAGGAAGCTGGTCTAAAGCTGTACATCAATAAGTGTCAGTTCTGCAGAACTTCTAAGTATGTGAGACATATATATCATGTATCATATTCCAACAAGGTGTGAGCATGAATCTAGAGAAAGTATACTCTTACAAAATCTTATCAACTTAAGAACTCTTCTGGGATTTGGTAGTATAAATTTGTTAAGAATTTATTGCTATTGCTAAACCATTGAATTACTTAACTCAGACAAATAGGATTAAAGAGATTGAACACCAGAAATTTCTACCAGGAAGGTAGGAAAGATGAAACTGATTTAAAACCTGCAAAGCATTTTGGACATAGATAGATAGATAGATAGATAGATAGATAGATAGATAGATAGATAGATAGACAGACAGACTAATGTAAGAAAGCCTTCAATGACTTAAGCAATTGTCTCATTCAGGCTTCAGTAGTGGCTTATGCAAAACCATGCAAGTCTTTTGTTCTCCACATAGATGCCAGCCTGGAATGTTTGGGAGCTGTCCAGTACTGAGAGGTAATCATCAAAGATCAATTGCATCCACCAGGTTTACTGACAGTGAGACTCATTACCTTATGCACAAACTTGAGTTCTTGGCTTTGAAGTGGGCTACCACTCAAAAGTTCTTGGAATAAAGAACTACAACTATGGACTGACTTATCCTTTGATTTATTTTGACCCATGCCAAGTTGAATGTTACTTGCCAGAAATGGGTACCAACATTAGCCAATTATACTACAGGTCTATGAAGATAAATGTAGATGCAGATTACTCATCCATAATGTTACCAGACACTGGTAGTGTAATGATACTGGAAGGTAGGAGAGCAATCTGTGACATCCAAGGAGTTAGATAGAATGTAATGAAGTGAAAATACAGTTGAGAGCTTGGGACTTCCACCATTAATGAACCAAGTGATACAAACCAAAGAGCCAGGAAATGATCAAAAAACCCTTAGTCTGCTAGTCAGCAGAAGGCACCTTACTGGCAAGATAAGGCAGAAGTTATAGTTGCAGAATGGAGTATAGTAGCAGACTGCGGCAGATTCTTACATGAACAAATAAGCAGCTGGTTCTACAAAGACCTTACCCACCCGATTGCCATCAATATCTTGCATAATAACTTTGGATAGGTCAAGAAGTATTCTAGGGCTGGTAAAACAAAACAAAACAAAAACACCAGCAGATTTTACCAATCCAATATGGCTACAGATGCCATCAAAAATGTGAAAATTGTGCTAGATGTATACAAAGAAAGCCATTACCAATTCATGCTTCATGTTTGGGGAATATAATCAGTTCCAGCAAGTCTTTAGAATTTGTATTGACTTTCTATAATCTAGAAAAGTATAAATAATTTCTTAATGGTGACTAACCATTTTTAAAGGTGTAGAACTATTCCTTACCATCTACAAGGAAACCAATAGCCGGGCCTCTCAAATCAGAACAAAAAGCTTACTGGATTCAAACATGTCACATCTAGTATATGCATACAATTCTACCAGGAGGCTTTAAACCATACCCAAGATGGGTATGTTTACCCAAGAACCAAAGACTTGTATTTTGGAACTTCAGATGAAACAACTACTTAAAAGCATAATATCTCCCATTTGAGTAAACAGCTGAAAAAGGTCTACCAATAAGCCATAGTTTCAATAAAGAAGATCTCTGGCAGAAACAGAAGATATGATTCAATAGTACAATATTAAGCCCTTCAAGGAGATCTAGAGTTTGCTGAGAAACCTTTGCATTAAAGGGACTCACAAGTTAACTGAGAGATGGAAGCTGACCCATACAATGTTGGCGAGAGATTGGTCATCTTGGCTGTTTATGAAACAGCACAGGTGAATTGAAGAGGCTTTTTAAAGACTATCCAACATATCTGCTTATTGTCCATAGCAGAGTTCATCAAATCTTTCAATAACCAAGTGAAATGATTGACCATCACCTCACTGAATGCTGAGGAAAAGAGACTGTCCATTGATTGTACATAAACTCTCATCCAATGCTGACAGTGAGGTCCCCACTGACAGAGACTATGTGAACTATTATAAGGCAAGGGGCTTGAACCCAGAAGGAACCCCATTTTATTGCCCAGAACTGTTACTTTAGAGATTCCCAGAGGACAGATAACACAGGACACAAAGTTGGCTCCTACTGTCAGCCCAGGTGTAGACAAATAAATCTATACTGACCATGATGGTCAGCCCATACCATACACTAGCTCAGGTGAAGATATCAACCAGAGATAAAGAAACTAAACACGTTAGACCAATCACTAGATGAATTTATGATGTTACTGATGAACCTGACAAATATACATGTATCCAGACAGCAATACTAGAAAGTGACTGTGTGAAGTGTGATTTGTGTACAATTTGCATATTTATCCTACTACCTGTTAACTCTTTGAGCATGTTTGTTTTTATTTTTCAATTTTATATTTTACATAAAATTGACTATATTTTATACTTTGGGCTACATCCATGCCATAGCAATGTCTGTTGATCATTTTGTTCATTTAGGGGGTAAATGTTAAAGTTGGAGGTAAATTTTAATAATAACATTTATTTTAGTCTAGTACTTTAAGTATTTTAAAATAGTACTTTAAGATTCGCAAAACATTTTACACATATTTGTTCTTTGCAACAACCTTGTGAGGTAGGTGCTATTTTTTTCACCCCCATTTTACAGGTCAAGAAGCTGAGGGCTGAGAAGCTGTGAATTTCCCAGGGTCATTCAGCTAAGTATCTGAGCCAAGACATTGTACATTTGTGAACATTCAAATATATGCATATAATTATATATGCATAATTACTAATAATATTATGGTTATAGCTAACTAGATCTTCTTTGTTGCTTATTATTTATGGCTGTGTAGTATGGATATGCATATACTCTCTCTATGCATAAAGCAGTTACTACAAAGCATTTGCTCCATCAAGTTCACCTCCACAAATATAGCATAACTGATAAAAGATTCACTTCTGAACTGGCAGGACATTGTCTCTCAGCTACCATAACAATCCTCTGCTGGGTTGGAACCCAAAGATCATTCCATAGCCCTGCTCTTACTCCCCAAGGACTGAGGGGATAGGGAAGGGAGTATGATCCATGGTGTAGGGGGAAATGCTTTTTAGTTTCTGTTCCTGTTGTGTATTTTCAGTAAATATACCTTTGTAAAAACTAATTGATGTTAATTAGTTAAACGATAGTGAGGCATTAATCACTAGGTCGGTCTTAGGAGGTAGAGGTAATATTAATAGGTACCAGTTAGATGATATTGAGGAAACAACAAGTAAATGATAAAACATACTGGAATGGGAGATTGAGCCAACAGCATTAGAAAGATACCCTCAGTCCCTCACCATTACCTTGAAAACCCAGAGGGGGAGCAGTAACCTGCTCTGGGGATTCAACTTTCAAGTGAAGTCCAGAGAGAGATAAGGTCTTTTTGATTCTCTAAATAGGCTACATTAAGTTCAAAGGTTTCTGAATTCAGTGATTAGGCAGAAGATTTCATAGAGAAAGATTTCTTTAACAGAGTACTCTTTAGAAATGGAAGAGAATCATCCCAACATGACTTCGACAGCTAGAGGACTGGAGTCACATCATGGGAGATAGGACCTGGATTTGGACCTCGACAACCCCTGATACTAAACTTAGTGTGGGTACAAGGGGAATAAGAGTATTTTCTCAGTAGTTTTTCAAGGTGTCTTTTCCTTCTGGGAAAAGTCTAACAAGGTATTTGAGGAATTTATATTCTTGTAGTTGTTGATAGGGTCTGGTAAGCCCTTTGGATCTTATGCATTTTCTGTAGTGGGTAAAAAATGGCTAATACACATATTGTACACTGAGCACATGAAGGGACATTGATTGGGAACCTATTACCCCTGTTTAGGAAAACCAAGACAGGACTTGGGTAGCTCAGCAGCACAGTGGATGGACAGCTGGGCCTGGTGTCAGGAAGACCTAAATTCAAATCTAGCCTCAGACATTTAATAGCTGCGTGACTCTGGGCAAGCAACTTCACCCTATTTGCCTCAATTTCCTCATCTGTAAATTGAGATGGAGAAGGAAATGGCAAACCGCTCTAGGATCTTTGCCAAGAAAACCCCAAATGGGGTCCTGAAGAATTGGACACAACTGAAAAATGACTGAACAAAGGCAGGACATATGCCACAAGCAGATTTAAAGATTTTTCTGAAGGACCCCAGGTGGGGACAATGAGAAAAAGAGAAAAACTGACCTGTTGGGGTTAGAGACTTCTGAACAAACTTGATCTCTGCAAGCCCAGAGTCTTGGGGGCAAGAGAAAGGGAGAATGGCACTTGGACCATAGGTTACAACAAATTTGTGATTATGTGGGGTCAAATACTTAAGTAAGCAACATAAGAATTTTCATTTTACTTGCTAAAATGAATTACAAATTTGGTCAGTTTATCCAGCTACAGATTCTGATCATGTTCAACCTTATAGAAAAGGAATATATTTGGTATAAGAGAGTATATTACTTATACAAGTTTCTGAGCTGAAAATGAATAATTATGTTGAAAAATCCATTATTTCTGGAAGAAATAAATTGCTTCAGTGATTTTTAAAATGTTATTCCACTTGAATGAACTTGCTTAAGAGAGCTCAATAAAAAGGATGTGAGCAAAAAAGGAGCAAATGTCCTGTATTAAGTGAGGATTTTTTCCCCTTTTTAGGTAAAAATAGTGTTAAAAAACAAATTCTGTTCTATAATTGGAATTACAATGGGTAATAAATGGAAATTAATTCAGAAAACAAGCGACTATGCTGTCATTTATAATTAAATCATTATACAAGTGAAGTCTGATAGTGAGAGAAACACAATTTATTTAGGTTGACTTTTTTTTCAGAATACACAGTCATTTTACCCATAAATGTCAGAACCATCTACTACTTGGCAGAGGTACATTAAGTCACATTTAAAAACCAGAGCCCAAATCCAGATATAATCACCATATCCTCTGGAAACAGTGCTTAACTGGCTGAACTTATATCTCTGTGGTTAGAGAAGCATGAAGGGTGAAAGCATGAAACCACTTTCTATGGAAAGAAAAGGAGTTTTGGGGTCGAAAGACCTGAATTCGAATGTTAGCACTTTCATTTACTATGTGACCACCAGATGAGTAAGTTCTTTTCTCTGGTTTGTAAAATAATGGCAATGAACCAGGTTGTTGAGAATGGTGGAAAAAAACAGGCATTTAATACTAAATCCAGAAGCAATGATCCAGAGTCAGAGGATTCAAGCAAACTTCATTGGTAAGTCACAAAACCATCCTGGGCTGAACTTAGTTCGTTCATCCCTCAATGAGGTGGGTAACACCAGATGGTTTCTCAGGACCCTTCTGGCTCTGGAATGATGACTCTCTGACTCTGGAGCCAGAGATACTTGGTTCAAATTTTGCCTCTGACACCGTGTGACTGAGTAATTCACTGAAGTGCCTCTACCCGAGTCTGTTTCCTCAACTCAAAACAGATGTTGACCAGATGTCCTCTGTTGGCACTAGTTCTGTGGCCTATGGGTCCATGCTTAGATCATCTCTATTCTCCCTCCTAAATCTAAAATCCGAGGATTCTGAAGGATTCTTTGCTTGTCATTGTTCCCTGACAATCTATTGTAAACTGGGAAATGGACATTCTTGATCTTCTGGATCATTTCCATATGGATGGTCAGCCCAGATTTCTCCAAGTGCTTACAAATATCTTCCAGGAGACTCTGCAGTGATATCTGCAAAGGAAAGTATCTAGATCTCCTCCCCCACATGAGAAATCCCTCTTCACCTTGACCTTCTTCTCTCACATGGTGATGAAAACATATTGGGAGCATACATCTCCCTTCTTATGACTCAACACTTCACAGCAGGTATAAACAACAGCACTCACTTTTAAAAAAGTGGCAACTTGAAGATCACTTGGCCATCCATCCAACACATAATATAGCGTTTGACATAAATGTAGTGGGGAGGAGCATTTGGTCCCCTCCTTCCCATGGCTGATGTAATCATACAAAGTGAGGGACAGATAATAGAACTGATAAGGCATCAGTACACTACTGAAGTACAAAAGTCTGTCTACACCCTGTCATAACTTTAGGAGGTATGAAGGAGCTCTGTGATTGAATTGAAAGCACAGATGGCCAAAGATTGGGCATGACCTTGAAGGCCTTTCTAGAAGCTAAGCCTACTAAACCCTGGAGACAGTTCAAAAGTTTGAGAGTTTGAGACTGAAATTCATCTGCATGGACAAGACACATACTCAACGGAGATATCAACACACTGAGGAGCAGAGTTCCATGTAGGAAGCAGCTTCTGGTAGCAAGAAAACAGCTGACTAAGGATTAAAGAGAGAACTAGCCCTGATAATTAATAGGTAAACTACAGATATGAAGAGGCACAGACCTGATAAGTCCAACTGCAGAGCTGAGACACTGTGCCAGTAGATATTAGCACACATTTTCTTAGTTACATATGTTCCTTACATGTGTGTCCCATCCCCACCATACCCTGAGTTTATGCTCATTTATCCCATGGATGCTGTGTTTTGGGAAGAGGGCTTCCCAGGTTGCTGGGGAAATGGGGAGTGTGGAGAGCAAATGCTTTTGCTTTGGAAAGTAAATATGTCTATTGGCAAAAAGCAAACCCACTAGGCGGGGCTCATAAGCAATAATTTCAGGAGTAGAGATTCACCCAACCAAACTGAGTAGAAGTCACCCCTCTGGGGACCTAAACCTACAACCTGTGAGTGCTCAATGGGGGAGGTAGCTCAGAGGAGTTGTTACATAAATAATCATTACACATTTTAATTATATATAAAATATACATTTTATATAACACATGTAATATATAACATTATTTTAGAGAGGTAGTAGGTGACCTTGAAAGGTTTTAAAATGCCTATTCAAATTGTTGAGCTTTTTTAAACATTAGAACCCACTGGAAAAAAACAAAACATCCCAATTAAAATAATTATAAGGGGCACCACGATCGTGAGTCCAGTTAGTTAAGGTGCTACGAATTCTGTTTTCCACAAGCACTTGCCAATGGCAAACAACATACAAAGCAATTGATTATACACTGGGCCTGAGTACCTGAAGGAGAAGGTTGTCCTTTTACTACTCCATTTTTAGTCTTTTCTTCAGAATTCATTACTTCCTTATAGATCAACTCTGCAAAAAATAATTGTCAGGGTAATTGCTTTTTGGTTCAGGCTTCAGAGAAATTCATTATTCAACAACAAATGACATTTTGGATGTGATGGGGCAAAATAAAAGTGAGCAGCATTTCTTTTTGTCTCATTTCATCATTTTTTTCCTACACTTTCCCAGCCCTACTGAGCTTATTTATTTTGTCACATGCCCTTACTATAATCCATACTACATAACAGACTACATAATCTTCATTACGTCTCTTTAAGAGTTCAATCCTTAACCTTTTGCTTTTCAACATTAACTCATTCATTCAACTTATTCAGTGAAGTATTATTTATCGAGAGTCCATTATGTGCAAGGAACTTAACCTGGTGATTTGTTGATAACATTGAGAAAAAACTATGATCCCTGACCTCAAGGAGCTTACAAGAAGAAAAATATGACAAATACATTAATAATACTTCATGATTTCTTCAGTACTAATACTTCCACTACCAATATAAATGGAAACCCTTTCATATCCTCTCATTCTGAGTAAATCTTAATTTGCATAAATCTCCATATCTTCACATAAATATTCCACAGAGGACTTACTTAAGAAAATAATGCGTTATGAGCCTTCAAAAGGAAGAAGAGATTACATATATCTGGGGTATCAGGGAATATATCATGAAAATAGAAGCATGTTATCTGACCCATAAAGGTTGTAGAGGCTTGGATTACATGACTTCTGAGCTCTTTTGGAATTCTAAGATTCTATGGTCAGCAACTGCAGGTAGTAGATATTGTCACAGGGAGAAAACATACCTTCTATGAAGAGAAAAGCCTTATAGTTTCAATATCCATGTGTCCTCCCAAGCTCCATCTCTGACTTTACCTTCTCTTTATCTCAGTCAGTCAACATATCTCTAGCTGTCTACAAAATACCTCCACGTATGTCTTGACAACACTTGAAACAACAAAAACTTAATTCCCAAATGGATACCAAATTTGTGTATTGTTGCATTCATCACTTCTCTCTCTATTCCCTCTATCTAGTCTTTCCAATTCTATATTTCCATAATCAGTTGTGTTTACAGACCATTTCATTTTTAATTTCTTCTAGTTCATTCTAAATCCATCTGCTAAGATAATCTTTCAAATAGTAAAAGAACATTCTATTTCTTTCCTGTGTGTTCTTCATTAGTAGGAGAGACGGGGTATGGAGTCTGAGTTCAATGTTCAGCAGCAAGTCTGAATGAACCACTCGTGGAGCCAGGTTTCACCAGCAAACTCTTAGTTCTCAGTAATCTGACAAGTTAAAGAGACTGCTCCAAATTCTCTTTTACCCCTGATGAGCAAACAAAGATCAACAGTTTTCTTCTTTCCTCTCTGCCTGCCCACCACACCCTACTTTCTTGACAAGACAAAGATAAAGTGATTTCCCTTGCACCTGACAACATAACTTAAAAGGAGGGATATAAACTCAGAAGAAAATTGGATGATGAGATGGAGTTCTCAGGTAGATCAATCCTGCAGAGACTTGCTTCTACTTTGCAGGAAATATGTCTATGAAAGAACCTGTATATATCTCATCAAACCAAATTAAACTTCAGATTTTTCAGCTATATTCAACTGATCCATCATATCCATGCATTTGCATTTCTTCATATTCTTAAATAATTTCCTAGGCAATAGTATTTAAAAGAAAATGGGAGGTACTCAAATTCTGTGAACTTATAAGGTGCTTAACTCATTCAGGAATATGTAGTCCTCAATCCATTAACCATTCGTACCAAATCAATAATGTCTGAAGCAGGTAATCAAAAAGTTTAGCTAAATTTTTTATTAAAATTTGCTAGTTCTTGATTTATGTGGGCTCTTTCCATAAACTCCATTCTATTCAGATCCTAGATGCATTTTTGTGTTGATGAAAGTAGTTTTAATCCAAGATTTCTCCACCACATATCACTTATGATTATATGTGCATATAAACTCCTCCATCTGGCATTTAACACTTTTAACAATCTGGTCCTTTCATACCTCTTTTTAAAATAAAAAGCCAGCCTCAAGCATTTTATTTATAGCAATAATAAAACTTGAAACTCATGTGGTGGAGGTAGAGTGGGTGGTGGCACATTCTCTTACCAAATCACTACACAGGACAGCAAAAGAAGAACAGGGTAAGGAAAAAAAGAAGGTGAAGGTGGGGAAAGAAATGTCACCAGTGGGGGAGCCTGGCATCAAAAAGAGGAGATGTTGAAAGCTGTGATGAGCACATCAGAATTTTGTTTATTTGTTTTCTACTTATTTATTTTGCAGAGAGCACAAGAGTGGTTGTGATGATAATTGGGCTTTAATTGTGTTAAAAATTTCTACAGAAAGTACCTTCAACTTAACAATCAATTCAAGTTCTTAGAATTTAGCTAGTTGTGGAGTTTTGATGGGTCCTCCCAAAACCCATCTCGAAATCCATTAGAAACCCATAATATGGAAGAGGAAACAAAAACAAATTCCATAGCCCAAATCTATGCATTTTTACTGGCTGTACAATTGCCTGGAATGTTGTCCTTCCTCATCTCTAGTCCCTGGCCTCCTTCAAGACTCAGCTCAACCTTCTTAGAAGACCTTTTCCATCCCCAGATCTACATTATACATAAACACGTCATGTGTTCCTACTTATTTGCATGTTATGTCCTCCGTTGTGATGTAAGCTCCTAGAGGGCCACTTCCCCCCTGCTTTGCATCCCCAGTACTTAGCTCAGTGCCTGGAACAGAGTATCAAATGTTTGTTGTCTAACAACTGACTGATCAGACCTGGCTTGCATTCCTTTGGCAGCCCTACTTCAATGAAACCTGAGCTTCCTTCAAAAATAGCTTGTGTTGATTTATGGCACCCAGTCAAATGTAAGCTCCTTGAGGGAAGAGACTGTTATTTATTTTGTCACACTTCCTTTGCTTCCTTTTGTATCTTGTTCTTCCCTGTAGAAGGGAGGCATTAATATGAGAATATAAGAATTGTTGAAGATTGAAAGCCCATTAGATTGGATAAAAGTAGACAATTTCATCGCTAATTACTATTACATCAAGTAGGAAATGTTTCAATGGGTTTTCTGAGGTTTTAGAGATTTCATATTCTGATTTTTAGCAAAACAACAAAAATAGACTTTTATTTTACTTTTTCAATATATTTACCTTTCCATTCTTCAATGGTATGTTCTCTTTCATCCAGCTGCTTATCATATATCTGTGGAGGAGGCTATAGAATAGAAATAAATATAAGTATTTTTCCTACTGAAACAATATGCCCACATGACAAAATAATCATATAGGAGAATTGTCCCATTTATTTGCATACCTTGGTACAGAATAGAATGAATATAATATGGATATGCCAGCTGGTCTATCCTGAACCTGTAATTTCACTTAGAGCACAGAGACAAAGTGTAAAATATCTTATAGATACAACAAAAAATATACTGAATCCTGCCTTACAGTAATTAGGTTAGAGGTCAATAAAGAAAATGTAAAGAAATTGTGCTGGGAATTAACATACAAGATTAAGATGTTGGTTGGAGAAGACACTAGCCTTCTATCTGAAGATTTTCTCCCAAACGTAAACTTAGGAAGAGTTCCTTCAATCCTTAAGCCAACAAGAAATTGGTTGAATGACATACGTGGTTCCTCATATGAGCCCTTACTTTATTTATTATGAGCCAGTGATCATTAGGTGCTTAGTGTTGTGTTAAATGCTAAATAGGAGACAATGAGAGATAGTGGATAGGGAGCTGACCTTTTTACAAAGACCTGAGTTCTAGTCCCATCTCTGGCTGTTCCCTTGAGTAAGTCGGTTGACTTCTCATTTCCACAAACAGCTGAAACTATAAGCTATAGCAGAGTTTGCTGGTCTATATTGATAGACTATTTCTTCATGAAGAAGACACTTAGCCCAATGACATCACATATTATGACACCCTTCTACAAATAAAAATCTCAGAACTGTATATAATCTCAGACATTGTTTTCAAAAGTGAGGCTACTATATGATAAGGTACTTTATGTTTTTCCTCAACATGAGAGGACCAACATAATTTCTGATCAGGCTTTCAAGAAGTACCCCTCTATAAATCTGAGATATAAATACCCCTAAAAATAGTAAAGTGCTATTTGCAAATTCATAAGACATTCAAATCTAGTCTTGACTGGCATGATGAGGCACTCATTTTGGACTGTATTCAAAGTAATATGCTTTGGTTATAGGAGATTTATAGAACATACTGTTTGAAAGAAACTACTGGTAAAACTGAAAAATACTGTGGCAGAAATGAGGCATAGACCAAAATCTCATAACATTTACCAAGATAAACTCAAAATGAGTATGTGATTCAGACATAAAGGGTGATATAAGCAAATTGGTGTAGCATGGAAGAAATTACCTATCCCATATCTGGATAGGGGAAGAATTCATGACCAATCAAGGGATAGAGAGGTTCATTTTGATTTTGTAAAATTGAAAAGTTTTTGCATGAACAAAACCAATGCTAAAATAAGAAGAGAAGCAAGAAACTGGGAAAATATCTTTGGGGCAAATTTCTCTGATAAAGGTCTTATTTCTCAAATATATAGAGAATGGAGCCAAATTTATAAGAGTAAGATCACTTCCCCATTTATAAATGTTCAGGGGATATTAAGAGGTGATTTTCAGAGGGAGAAATCAAAGCTATCAGCAGTCATATAAAAATGCTCTAAATCACTAGCGATTAGAGAAATGCAAATTAAAACAACTGGGGGTATCACCTCAGAATCATCAAATTAGCTAAGATGACAGAAAAGAAAAATGACAAATACTGGAGGAGATGTGGGAAAATAGGTACATTAATGCATTAGGATGTGAGGCAGTCCAACCATTCTGGAAAGCTATTAAATAGTGCATGTCCTTTGACTCAGTAATACTACTGCTAGGTAGCAAGATCCCAAAGATATCAAAGAAAAAGGATTAATATATTAATAATATTTATTATTATACTACTCCTTTTGCAGCAGCACAGAATTGGGAACTGGAGGGATGCCCAACAACTGGGGAATGGCTGAACAGATTATTGTATATGAATGTAATGGAATACTATTATGGTATAAGAAATGATGCTGGGAACGGTTTCAGAAAATCCTGGGAAGATTTATGTGAAATGATGCAAAATAAAGTGAGCAGAACCAGGAGAACATTGTACACAGAAACAGCAATATTTTAAAGATGATCAATGGTGAAAGAGTAACTCTGATCAATACAATGACCCTCTGACAGAATGACAGAAGTGTCCTCCCTTCAACATTCACAGAGAGAGTATAGAAAAATAAACACAAGAGATGAGTATGGTTTTATTCTGTTTTGTTAGTCTTTATGAGAGGGGAAAAAGGAAGGAAAAGAGGAACTCATTAGGGAAGCAATGTTATTTTTCATAATTTGGGTGCAGTAAAATAATAGTATATAAACATGAAGGTGGCTGTGAAGGGAACCAGGCATTTAACAGGAAAATCAGACAAGCAGAAAGTAGCAAGATGCCCTGAAAAAGAGATGGGAGGTGATCTGTAGCAGATGGGCCATGACCCTCAACTCAAGAGCCTCAGGAATAGCAATGACCAGGCTGTGAAGCCATCACTGAGGAGAGAAATTACTGTGGAGAAGGAGCCCACCTTCCTTGACACTACCATCACCAACTACTAATTAACTGCCATTATACTAAACCCAAGAGCCTTGTGAGTGGCAGCACCATGTCTTTCCCTCTAACCCCCAACCAACCACTGGTACACCTTCCAGTCCAGCTCTCTTCCCTTCATCTTGTAAAGCAATTCCTCTGTGACCTGGCAACTGAATTCATGGATGCTATAGTCATAGAAAGTCTTTGCTACCAAAATCTTTAGCACTGCCAAATGCTTCAATATCAGAAACTAACATGATTTTTATCAGTGGCAGTGAAATTAAAAATGAAGTATTATTGTTTGCTTTGCTGCTATATCCTTCCATCTGATTTATTGCTGAAACCTCCTATATATATACTGTCTTCCCCATTAGTCAGGTGAGCTCCTTGAGAATGGGATCTATCTTAATTTTCCATTTACATTCCTAGGGCTTAACACAGTGCTTTGCATAGAGTAAGTGCTTAATAAATGCTTTCTCACTCATTCATTCATGTAATGAGCCTCACTCACCTAAATTGGATAAAAGAGGCTTATAAATACACACACACATAAACACAAAAAGCATTTAATACAGAAATACATTGATTCAAGAAGATAAATAAGAAGCAGTTGGGAGATGGGAAAGAGGAGTTTAAGAAGTAATTTAGAGTTGAAGAGGGAATAATTACAAGTAACACATTTCATTTGCAATGGAGTAATCAAAAAGGGGGTATTAAAAAGAAATAAAATATAAGAACCAATGATTGGAGCCTGAACAGAATAAAGAAAGAATAGACAGAGAATTAGGATAAGGTAATTTCCATTATAGATGACTAATTTTGACCCCATTCCCTTTCTTTTATTGCATTCTTTTTCTCTGTAAAAATAGGAGAAGGGTGGGACAAGGAGAAAAAAGAGATCTGATGGTAGGAAAAAATATATAATCATAAACAAGAATCACAATGGAATAAATTCACCAATAAAATTGAGAAGGACAGCAGATTGGATTAGAAAGCAGACTCAAGAAAATGGTGCTTATTAGAAAAACATATATAAACAAAGATTCATATATATTGAAGATAAGGGACTGGAACATGATTTGTCATGTTTCAGGTGAACAAAAAAAAAGCTGATCATAAGCCCAGACAAGGGAACAATAAAAATAAATACAGTAAAAAGATATAAACAGGGAAATTATATTATGTTTAAAAGCACCATAGTTAACGAAAGACTATCAGTACTCATCAGTACTATAACCAAATAGTATACCTTTGAAACACTGAAAAGAAATACTAATCTAACAACAAGAAAAAATGACATAACTATAACTGGAGACCTCAATATGCCCTTTTCAGATCTGGACAAATCAAAAATTTTAAAAATAAACAATGGAAGTTAGCAATTTGTATAGAATTCTAGAAGACTTAGATATGATAGATCTCTGGTGACTATTGAATGTAAATCAAAAGATATATACATATTTCTCAGCTTTGAAGGCAACCTTTATTAAAAATATCCTCATATATGAGGATACTAACAAAACCTCATAAACAAAAAAAGCAAAAAAAGTAGAAATATTAACACTATCTTTTACTGAATGCAGCCAAATAAAAATGATCAATAAGGGGCATTTAAAGAAAGCATTCAAATTTGAACAGAATCCAAATAACATAGTCCTAAACAATCTATAGGTCAAAATACAAATCAGAGAAGAAATAACTTTTTTTCAAAATGGAAATGTAATAACACACCAAAACTCCAAGATTTCCTTATGGAGAAAATTCATATCTCTAAACTGTTTCATCATCAACAACAACAAAAAGAAAGAAGAAATCAATGAATTAAACACTTTTAAAAAGTCTAGAAAAACTAAACAAAACAATCAAATATAAAATAATCAGATAATCATAAAATAGACTTCAAAATAAAACTGAAAAGTCCATTGAACTAATAAATGAAATGGGATCTTTGAAAAAAAAATCCTAATAGACAACTAATCCATTCTAAAAGGAGGAGGAGAGAGCAAACAAAATTACCAAAATCAAAAAGGGAAATTAACTATAGAGAAAGAGAAACTAAGGGGAAAAAACAAGGCCCAAGTAGAATTAGAAAGTAATCCAATCAAATATGCAAAGAAAAATATTTTTGCTATTTTATTACTTGTTTTCAAAAATAGAAAAAAAATAGGTATTGTACCAAACTCCTTCCATGAGACAACTATGATCCTAACACTCAAACCAGGGAGAGATAGAAAAGAGGAAGAAATATAGACCAGAAGTTCTTAACCAAGATTTTATTAGCTAATTTCCAAAAATATTTTTATAGCTGCATTTAAACATATTTTTCTTTTGCAATAATATACTGATAGCATTTTTGAGACATAGTCTATAAACTTCATAAGGGTGTCAAGGGATCTGTGACACACAAATGATTAAAAATCTCCACTACAGAGCACTATCTCTAAAGAATGCTGATGCAAAAATATTTTAAAAGATATTATGAAAGAGGAAAAGGCAACATAATAAAATATTATATACTAGACCTATTTGAATTTATACCAGAAATATAAGACTGGTTCAAAATCGGGAATATCATAATGGAACAAAACAATAAAAATACAAGATTATATCACTATATCTAGAAAAGGCCTTTGACAAAAATATAACTTATTCATGTTAAAAACACAAAAATCTTATTAAAAAACAAACCACTCCTTGATATTTTAAATACTATCTAAAATCAGGAGCTAGTTATTTGGAATGGAGAAATGTTAGGAGCCTTTTTTAATGAGATCAAGGGAAAAATAAGGATATTCACTGTGACCACTATTATTTCATATAGTTCTAGAAATTCTACCTCTTTCAATAAAACAAGATAAAGAAATAGCAGGACTAAGCATAGACAAAAAGGAATTTAGCTAATTAAGGAAATTGGATTAATTAAGATCATTCCAATAAAGTAGCAGAATATAAAATCAACCTCCCTCAGCAGCTGTACTGTATCAATCAAGCTATCAAAAAAATTACTTTATAGAACCAGAGAAAATAATAAAAATTAATCAGAAGGAACAAAAGGTCAAGAATCTCAAATGAATTAGTGAAAAAAATATTGGAATGAAGGGGATCTAGGAGTCCCAAATCCCAAGCTATACCTCAAAGCAGTAATCATCTAAAATATTTGGCACTTTTTCAAAAATAGAATAGATTTGGTATACAAGACCCAGAAGCAATTGAACATAGTAGCATTCTGTGTGATAATTCAAAGGATATGTGCTATTGAGAGTAAGGACTCACTATCTGATGAAATGCTGGGAAAGTTGGAATGCCATATGGGAGAAAATGGACTCAGGTTGTCATCTCATGCTATTGAACAAAATGTTTCAAATGGACACATGAGCTAGATATTAAAAGTTCTACCATAATTTAGCAAAGAAGGGAAGGAGACACCTTTCATAATTGTGTATAGAGCAATTGTTAGTTCGATAAACTAAAAAAGATGATCATACAAGTTGAAATTGTTGATTTTACTTAATTCCTAAATAATTCATACCATTTCAAATCCATTTGTTAAATTTTTCTTTTTTTAATTATGATTCTTTTTTTTTTGCCTTTTGGAGGGCAATTGGGGGCTGACTTGTTTTGTGTTAAGTGTCTGAGGCTGGATTTGAATTCAGGTCCTTCTGACTCCAGGGTTGGTGCTCTATTCACTGTGCCACCTAGCCGCCCCTGTTAATTTTTTTCTTAAAAGTTATTCTAATATTCTGTTTTTATATGGAACCAGAAATCAAATGGCTTCAAATTTATTTTCAATTTTGAGATTTTCTGTTCCTGCCAACATAAGGACAGGTTTTGCTGCAAGTGTTTATGAAAAATGTTGTTAAATCTGGGAAATATATTTTTTTTTACCAGAATAAATTTACAAAAATACAAGAGGAAGTAAGACCGGGGCAAGAAACAGCCCATCCATTTGTTACTCTGGCAGGCTTATTTCTTTCAGTATACCTATTACTGGAGTAAGCACCTATAATTTTAAAAACACACTCACATCTTTCAGTCTATCCATCTAGAAAGTCATTTTTTCCTGGTCTAAGGTGTGAAAGACACCAGCTACCATCTTGGTCATGTTGCTGCCATGAGATGACCACCAGCTCTCCCTTCTTTTTCCTTTTTTTCCTCTTGAGTCTCCAGACTCTGAAGTTTCTGCCTGCACCCCCAACCTGCCCATCGTCTGATGATTAACTGTGTCAGCTTCTTCCCTTACTAAATTGGGAAGAACTATAAATCCCAGGGGGAGGTTGTGGTTAGTTAACCTCTTGTTGAACACACACACACACACATACATTTTTACATTAACTGTTTTAATTAGAAAAGCTTTTATTCTTTTTTTAGAAGTTTCTTCCCTGGGGTAGTTAGGTGGTGCGGACACAGGCCCTAGAGTCAGGAGAACCTGAGTTCAAATTCAACCTCAGACACTAGACACTTATTAGCACTGTGACCCTGGACAAGTTACCTAACTCCATTGCCTCACCAAAAAAAAAAAAAAGTTCTTCCCCTTCCCCCGACAGAATCTAATTTAATATTTCACATGTAGAATAC
Source organism: Pseudocheirus occidentalis (assembly GCA_028646575.1). Lineage (NCBI taxonomy): Eukaryota > Metazoa > Chordata > Mammalia > Diprotodontia > Pseudocheiridae > Pseudocheirus > Pseudocheirus occidentalis. The sequence goes on from CM053601.1 coordinate 21,120,112, forward strand.
CAAGGAAAGCACATCTACAGTGCTTTTGATCTCTCAGTTGAAAAAAGAACACAAGGTCATTCTCTTGGCACCTGTCAGATAATCAATGTGAATATATCATGATGTCCTTTGCTTTTTGCTTTCATCCCTAAAAGCAGACTAGATGGTAAACCCCTCCTTTCATAATGGTCTCACCTATAAAGTGTCTACCTGCATCCAGACATCCCGGCATCACAGGTAATGCCCTTTTTGTTAGCCAACCTTGGTTAAATCAGAGAACAGTTCACTCGATAGCCTTCAATCAATGATTTCATGCAGAAATCCCCAAGGGTAGATTCAGAATGAAGGCAGCAGACAGGATCTTGCTCCAACAACCACTGTCCCAGAACTCCCAAGAAAGAGGGAGTTACTTAGAGACAGAAAGCCAACCTTGGGCTGCCAGCTGCCATACCACGACAATCTGGTCACAGATTTGGAAAGCCACAGTAATCTATTCACATCTCTAGCTAGTTGCAAAAATATATTTTAATAAAGCTCCTTTGAACATTCAGATCATATGCATTTTTGCCTCCTTCTAAATGCAGGGCAGCTACACAATTAATCACTCATCAGGAGAAGCAATTGCAGCCAAGAGAAGGAAATGAAATGAGTAGGGAAATGGATCATCTCCTCCTCATCTCGTAAGTCTTCATGGAGGACTCTCATTCCGCTGCTATAGTGAGCAAAGCTAACTTATTTAACTACGAGCATCAGAGTTTGCTGTCCTGTTTATAAATGATTCTTGTGGAATTATGCCCCATAACAGGGATTTACTAAGTCATATAATTACATAACCAATTGATATTAGGCAAAGGTAATTTCTACTAATGAGCTGAGACCATTCAATAGCATCAGTTAGTGTTGAAAGAAATAATTAAATATATTGTGATATTCAACTGACTGCAACATTAAAGCTGATTTAAATGGGAAAAAAATCCTCCCCTCATACCTGCAACAGAGTAAGATATCATTTGAATATGGTTTCCTGGCAACACAAATCTTCACAAGTTAATGATGAAAGCAATGGGAGTTATAATGTACCAATGTTATTAGTTATTGGTGTGGCTGTTAGGTGTACTTTCATTTATTTATTTTTTTCGTTAGGTGTACTTTTAAATGCAATTGTAACAAAGCAACCAATTCTGTGTTGTTTTATTAGATAGCAGCAGGAATAATATTATTAACTTAAATATATACAGGAAGAGACTAGAGATTTTTTATATTATGTTTCTTGGAATAATAATAATATAATATATAATTAATTGATATATTTTATATGTGTTATTTAAATGATATGTTAATAAATATAATGTTTCGTTAATAATATGATGATCTTGGAATAATAATAATTCTTTCTACCTCAAGAAAGCATGACACGAGGAACACAGAGAATATAAAAAGTTTGAGAGTTAGAGAAAAGATACAAAAATTAACTGGATTAAAGAAATGGAGGAAAAAAAATCTAGTTTGTTTCATTTGGTCTGTGGTTACTCTCTAATTTTCACAGCTTGGTGAGACGTGGCTATCTTCCATCTACAGGTGGGAAATGAGAAAACTGGGACTTACTGCCTCTACTTCTGCAGGATCGTACCAGACGTTGATGTATGGGTGCTGTAAGGCATCGTCCACTGATATCCTTTTGGCTGGATCAATCACTAGCATCTTTGACAAAAGGTCCCTGGCTTGGCTGGCTGAAATTACCAAAAAAAAGCATTATTATTATTATTGTTGTTGTTGTTGTTGTTGTTGTTGTTGTTGTTGCTTTTTTGGAGGGGGGAATGCAGGACAATTGGGGTTAAGTGACCAAGATCACACGGTTAGTAACTGTTAAGTGAACTCAGGTCCTCCTGACTCTAGGGTGGGTGCTCTATTCACTGTACCACCTAGCCACCCCCAAAGAACAAAATTCTAAGTAACTGGGTGGAATAAAGGGAGTACAAGGGAAGAGAAAAAATACTTACTAGTGTGGACCAAACATAAATCTTCATTTCAAACATTGATTGAAAACAAAACAAATTCTCTATTTCCATGTTTCTCCAGAGTTTGTTTTATTCAGGATTCCAGAAGACTAACATACCATGAGACTCCCCTCCTTTGAAATTATAAACAAATCTTAGAATGTTGAGATTCATCTAGTTCAGGCATTTGTTTGTTGATATGTATGAATTGTTAGATATATATGGGTTAAGAACTGGATTTCATTCCTCTAGTTTTGCTAAGGGCCCACTCTGGCCATCTCAGCTACTAATACTAAATACTAGATATGTCTCCTTTTTACTTACGTTAATAGGAATAGTGAAGTTAATCATAGAAAGATACCTAACATATCTTGATTCTATGAAAATTAATATTCTGAAATCACTTGATTCTATGAAAAAATGTCAATATCACTTACTAACTGTGATTATAAGTGATACATTATATAATTATGTTTCTAGGTAGTAAAATTATTTTTCTAATGGCATGATGAGAAAAGTATCATTGGTTTTAATCCTTTCTTAAAAATACAAATATCTTTTTTTTTCCATTGGAGGATATTTGGTTTTTCCATTTTACTTAACAGGAAAGAGAGGTGGATGGTTAAAATGCTATGACCTGGGCCATGAACCAGCTAATCAAAACCAGAGATGCCAGTCTGAAAATCAGTGATTCCCACTCCTTTTTAGATAACACAGGATCATAGATTTGAACTTGGAAGGGACCTCTTAAACACTCTAGTCCAACCTCCTCTTTTTAAAGAGGTAAAAAATGACTCCCAGAGAGCTAATAAGACTTTTCCAAGGTCCCAGATGTTAGTGAAGTCCAAGGATGAGAGTCCCCAGGTCCCCTAACTCCAGAACTACTCTTTTCATTGTGTTATACCACCTCTGGGCCTTTCTCTTTCATTCATTCCCCTTCTTTGGAAAACTGAGCAGTTAAGAACATTAAACTTAAAATATTATGTTGTGAAATACTCTGCTAAAACAAAAGAACATAATGGGGGTAAAGAAATGTAGGCATAAAGCCCAGGGCTAGCTACCAGAGTATCTAAATTAGAGAGGTTCAACTCATTGCCCAAGTATCAGCCCAGACCAGATTAAAATACAGGAAATGTTTAACAAAATAAATAAAAATACAGTATAATATAGATAACGTAAATTTGTGGTTTTCTGGGTTAATACGGAGCTGTAGGGATCTGTTTCTATTTGAGACTGACACCACTTGGAGGCAGTACTGAAACATGTTTGACTTTTACATAGTGGAATATTTTCTAATAGATATTTCAAGGAAAGAAACCAGAATCTTCCAAATGAAACAAATAAAAAATATTGTTCTGCTTATTTAATTGGTAACAACTCTCTACCTAAGAAGAAAGTTGGTGGTTTTGAATTGATGAACATTATTAGAGATTACTTTAAAATGGAGATAAAGATGTCTTTATTTTTCTACTAATTTAGTAATATTAGGAAAAAATCATCAGTGTGACTGAGAAACTGAATGTTTTTGCTCCTCTTTTTAAGTTAAACCAAAATGTCACCTCCTTTTTAAAAATGCCCCTGCTTCTTCCTATTATTGGTAATGACTTTGCCCTTTCTTGTGTATTCTGAACTGAATACAGTATTTTGTTGTTGTATTTCTCTAATACTTATATCATGTATTGTGTGTGTGCGTGTGTGTGTGTGTGTGTGTGTGTGTGTGAGATTTCTCAGTTCCAGGCTGTCAGTTCTAGGATGCAAGAGACCAAGTCTTAGATAAAATTTCAATCTCCCTTAGGGCCTAGCACTACACTATGCACACAGTTTTATACATGTTTGCTTTTAATTCATTATCATTGGACTTAGAACTGGAAAAAGTGTTGGACATAAGCAAATCCAAACTCTTCATTTTACAGATAAGGAAAGTAAAGATTAAAGGAGAGAAGTAATGCAGATGTCACAACTATCCCAGTCATTAAAAATTAAAAAAATGAATGGGAATGCTTGTTGACTCTGGAAACTTTCTCACAGCACCCTAACTCTCAAATGGTCTGTGAGCACAATATCTATTTTTAATAGGTTCTGGAATGTCTTCAACTACAAACTGACATAAAGCTGTCTTTCTTCTGCCTTTCCCTTCTACATTCTTTGTCATTAGAATATTTCTACTCTCTCAGACAGAGAACATTAAAAACAGAAACTACTATAATCTACCTGATTTAGAGTCATTCTGAAAAATATCCTGGAAAAAGATGAAAGGAAACAGAATATGCCCTTTTAAAAATATGTCTAATATTGGCTTTCCTGTATTTTCTGCTTCAATAGTTTAGCCGATTTTAAACTTTTTTTGTTAAATAAAGTTTGCTGTGGAGGAAATTCCCGTCAAAGTCAGCATCAAATCTAGAGCACTGGCTTATAGCCAAGTAGGTAAAATTCCAAAGCAAGGATTAGGCATGCTTTCTTTCATCTAATATAGTATTTCTTTGACTTTTAGTAGCAGAAGCAGGTGAATCCCCTTAAAAATTGAAATTGAGGATTTTGTTGAGGTAGTTAAGATTCTCAGGAGACTTGATGCTAATAGATTTCAGCATAATTTCATGCAGTAAGAACTCACCATTAAAGGCAAAATTATGTTTTTAGTTGCCATTAGTTTGCTCCTGAAATTGAAATTTTATTCACTACTTTCATTCACAGGTAGTTCTAACAGTTCAAAACTATACAAGTGAGATAAACTCAGAGATATTCAAGTACCTTAAAAACTGATAAAATATTGGAAACTTCTCAAGCTGAAAATTTTTATTGGAAAGCTTTTCCCTTGTG
>CM053601.1:21125404-21153828 GCA_028646575.1 Pseudocheirus occidentalis
CTTTCAGGTAGATCAACAATTTTCAAATTATCTCTCCTGGATCTGTTTTCCAGGTCAGTGCTTTTTTGAAGGAGATATTTCACATTGCTTTCTATTTTTTTCATTTGTTTGTAACTGTTTAATAGTATCTTGGCTTCTCATAAAGTCATTAGCTTCCACTTGCTCCACTCTAATTCTGAAGGAATTATTCTCTTCAGAATGCTTTTGAGATTCTTTTTCCATCTGGCAAATTTGACTTTTTAAGGCATTCTTCTCCTCATTGGCTTTCTGGACCTCTTTTGCCATTTGTGTTAATTTTGCCATTTGAGTTCTTTAAGGTGTTGTTTTCTTCAGTCAGGTTGTTGACTCTCTTTTTGTGATTTTCTCACATCATTCTCATTTCTCTTCATACTTTTTCCTCCACTTCTCTTATTTGTTTTTCAAAGTCCTTTTTAAGTTGATCTACAGCTCATAGGCAATCTTCATATTTCTTGGAAGCATTTGGTGCGGGAGTTCTGACCGTGTTGTCTTCCTCCTGTTTCATGCTTTGATCCTTTTTGTCTGCAAAAAAAGGATTCTAGAGTTTTATTGCTGTTTTTATTTTGCTTCCTTTTCCTCATGTTGGTCAGTCAATTAATTGCTTTATTTTTTAGCTCTGTGGGACTCTGCTTCCAGAGGGGAAAGCTCTGTCTCAAATTGCTGGGGTTTTCACAACTGTCAGAGCTATTGGGGGGTGCTACATCCCTCACCAGCTTTGGCTTGCTGAAAGTGCACCCCAGGACCACCACCCGAGACCATGATCCGGATCCAGGCTGCTCAACACAAGAGCCCTTGGCCCTGATCAATCGTCTCAGGCCCCCTGCAATTGTCAGACCAAGAGCTCTGAAGCAGCCCAGTGGAGGCAGTTGCTGGTTGCAGCAACTCCTGCTGTTTCCAGCTGCTTCCTTGCCCTGGGGGCAGTTCATCCAGACCACTTTTCCTCCCCCAAATTTTGCTCAAAAGCTTGAATTCCACTGACTTTTCTCTAAGCCCTATTTTTCCTGGCTTGATAAATGTGGAGATTGTCCCAGGTGCTGCAGATCCACTCTCCTGTAGACTCTACCTGCAGCTTCTCTCAACCACCCTGGGGCCTGGCTGCAGTTTTGGGTTGGGCCAGCCTTGGCTCCCAGCCTGCTGCGATGAGCCCCACCTGCCTGGCTGCCTTCAGCCAGAGATGTGTTTTCTGTATTTTTGTGAGTTTGGGAGACCTAAAATTTGTTTAGAGTCGTATTTTGTGGGTATTTAAGGTGGCTGTGTGGAAGCTGCAAAACTTTGCTGCTTCTATGCCGCCATCTTGGCTCTGCCCCCTCCCCCCAAAGTCATTCTTAAAACAGTAAGACTGTTACTATATATAACATTCTCCTGATTCTGCTTATCTTGCCCTTCATTCTTTCATGCAGGTCTTTCCATGCCTTTCTAAGATCATTAAGTTCACCATAAACTTTTCACCTTCTATTTCTTTCCTCACAGTGTTTTCTGTGCTAAGCTTTTCCCCCACTGCCATTTGATTTCTCACCCATTCTTTGAATGCCAAGCCAAAATTCTGCCTATTCAATAGAAGGCTTCTCTCTTCTCCCTTGTCACCCCATGCCAACAGTAGTAACTTTTTCCATCTTCCATATCACATAGCACTTTGGTTAAATACCTCTAATGAACTTACCATGTACTATTTTTTTTAGTGTAGGATAGGGAATAATTTAATGAAATATAGGTAATAATATGAAATAAGCCTTGAAAGGTAAAAGCTAGTCTGTAGAGGGCCAAAACCCCAGGCTGAGAAGTTTGGGTACACTTGAGATTTTTGAGCTATGTAGATGCCATATTCCCTGACTAGATGTGGATATTCACAAGGTCAGTATCTGAAGACTAGATATTGTCAGGAGCCTTTTTCCTACAGCTAGACTTGAGTCATGGATGCCTCAATGTACCTTGCCGGGCTGCTCTTAGGCTGGTGCTAGTTTCTCTGCTAGGTTGAATTTTTTTTGCTATTGGGCCTGGATCAATCTTAGGCTCCACTTAGTTCTGGCAGGACTCTGTCCTCAGTTGACTTGTCTCTGTAGGATGGGAGTTGGGGAGTGTGTGGATTATTGAGCTGAGTGGGGTAGTCTAGAGGTGATTCTTTCTATTTCTTACTAGAGTGATACATCTTTAAGTACTTTGCAGGTGTTTTCACATCTCAGAGTTGATACTCTAACACCACACTCTCTTAGTCCAGGCTTGATATTGGAACAAAACAAGGTGTTTTCAAAAGTCATTGAATATTTGAAACAAGGAGGTTTACTTTGATTTAATGAAGCAAGGATATGCAACATGAAGGTAGTAACATTTAGTTCCCACAGATACCATCTCCTCCTCTCCATATGGACACTCATTAGGTCAACAGGGTAGGGGAAGGTGATTCTCATAGGCTTCAGAATGCCACCACCAAGTCTGCAGAGCACAGACTCCTCATGTGGAGGGGAGATACATTTTGTGACCTTACATAACTAGGCAGCTATGCTCAGAGTTGAGGTGAAGTGATCAGGTCCCAGGGACAGCTTTTTCCTGGGTGTACCCCATGTTGTCTAAGGAAGAGGCTTGGGAGGTGAATGAAGATGAATCAGCTTGTACCAATGGGCCAATAAAATTCTTGGGGTTCTTTTGTCTTCTTTTAGGTAAAACTGCCCTGTATTATAGGAAAGAAGCTGTATTGAGGATATGCTGACTCATTATAGATGTTCAAGAGATAATTGGTGATAACAAGACTAGAGCTCAGTAGAGAAGTTAAAGCTGGATAAGTACAAAGTTGAAAATTGAGCCAATGGGGGCTGATGCAATCACCAAGTGAAGTAGTATAGAGGCAGAAGAGAAAATAGTCCAACAGAGAGCTTTGAGAAACATCCATCTTTAGTAAGCATGGTCTGGAGGAAGACCCAGCACAGAAGACTGAGAAGGGGCAGGTAGGAGGAGAAGTAGGAGAGAGCAGACACAAGGTAGCACAGTAGACTTGAGTTCAACTTTGACCTGAGACTTTTACTATGTATGTGACCACGTGAAGTAAAACTTAACTTCTGTTTGCTTTATTTTCCTCATCTGTATAATGGGGGATAATAATAGTGCCTATTTTGCTTTAAAAAAAACCCTAAAGATACAGGCACATAGGGATACTTTTTTTTTTTAACATAAAAAGTATCTAAAATTCAAAGCAAGTTCCAAATGTGATGGGGATACTCTGGGAGCTTTTCCAATAAATATGACAATATGGCAAGGTTGGCTATTCTCTCTACTACTATTAGGGATAATATTCCCTATTATTAGCAATAGAAATGAGGTAAGAAACAGACATTAAAGAAACAAAATTAGGCCTATTTTGTGAGAGCATAATAATTTACTTAGCAAATTTTAAGGAATCAGCAAAGAAATTAATTCAGTAACTTTCCAGGTTATAAAATCAATAACATTTACATAAATCAAGAATAAAATTCAAGAGGCAAAGATAGAAAGGGAATTTCCATTTGAAATAATTCCAAAATACATAAAGTATTTGGAAGTCAATCTTTCAAAGTCGAGTCAATCTGTGTATTGCAAAACCCTTGTTAAAATAAAGAACAATTTAAGTACTTGAAAGAATATTAAGAGCTTATCATGGGGTCAAATCAATATAATAAAAATGATAATACTGCCAAAGCTGACTTATAGTTTTAATGTCATACCCAAAGGGATACTTTATAGAATTAAATGTTAACAATTCATTTGTAGGGACAAAATAGGCTATCAAAGGAAATAATTTTTAAAGGTAGGAATAGAGGGGATATTACTTTCGGTCTTCAAACTATAGTATAAAACAAATAATCTTCAAAACCATTTAGGACTGGAAAAAATGGAAAAGTAGATCAGTGGAACAGACTAAAAAGGGGGAAATCAGAACAAAATCACAAACTCCATATTTAATAAGAGCTTCTTGGAAAACTGGAAAGCATGTGGGAGTCTGGGAGCACCAAACTCATATCTGTCTCAGAGCTCCAATAACCTCGTTAAAGTTTGTATTCCCTCCAGTGACAAGATGGGAACTGTCAAGGATAAGCTGATTGTGAATGTCTTAAAGGAAGACCAGATTCTGCATCACTAGGTCACCGTTGTTGGGGTTGGTGCAGTTGGCATGGCATGTACCATCAGTATCTTAATGAAAGATTTGACTGATGAGCTTGTTCTACTTGATGTCATAGAGGACAAACTAAAGGGAGAGCTAATGGACCTCCAACGTGGCTGCCATTTCCTCAGAACACCAAAGATTGTATTTGGCAGAGATTGTCGTATAACTGCCCTCACAAAACTGGTTGTTACTAGAGTTGGGGCACATCAACATGAAGGAGAAAATAATCTTAATTTGGTTCAGTGAAATATGAATATCTTTAAATTCACCATTCCTAATATTGTTAAATATAGTTCTAATTTCAAGCTGCTTATTGTTTCCAATTCAGTGGCTATTTTGACATATATGGCCTGGATGCAAAGTGACTTTCCCAAAAACCATGTTAATGGAAGTGGTTGAAGTCTGGATTCTGCCTGTTTCCATTACCTAATGGGGTAGAGACACAGTGCTGACTCTTCAAGCCATCAAGAATAGGTCCTTGGGGAACACAGAGACTCTAATGTTCCTGTGTGGAGTGACGTGAATGTTGTCAGTGTCTGTCTGAAGAATCTTCATCCTGCTTTAGGAACAGATGCCGAGTCAGAGCATTCAAAAGATGTTCATATATGGGTGGTTATAAGTTCCTATGAGGTGATCATGCTGGGTCATTGGCTTGTCTGTGGTAGATCTGGCTGAAAGCATAATGAAGAATTTCCATCAGGTGAAGGACCTGATTAATGATGATGTCTTCCTCAGTGTCACATGTATCTTGGGGTTTCAGGTGGTATTTCAGCTATGGTGAAGGTATAACTGACTCCCAAGGAAGAGGCTCATTTAAAGAAGAGTGCAGATACTTTTGGGGGAATCCAGAAGTTGCAATTTTAAAGCCTTTTAATGTACTGACACTACAGTCTAGAGAACATGAAAGTAGTTAAAGGATTACTTATCAGGAGCTTTTCAAGTAGGTCAAATCCTTCTGATTAGTGATTCAACACTAATATAAAGCAGAAATGTGAAATTTGTGAACATAATCTAGTCTCCTCCTAAAGTTAGAGATGGGGAATAGTACAGTGACTTCTATTTGTTAAACCACGTGCTTTGTGTAGCACTGCTGGATATGACTTGTCTTGTACAGTCATGAGGTGGTCGCTGTCAAAGTCAGCACCCCATGGAAGTATAAGTGCCAGAAGACAATTTTTGGTTCCTGGACATAAAACACCTTGTAGTAGTGACACTTTGCCGGTGGATTGATCACCTTTGTGACCCCCTCCAGCATAGTCCCATGCAGTACCTTTTGGGAGAAACCAATTTTGTCCATTGTATGCATATATCAATAGTTGTAAATTTCCATATTATATTAAAATATACGTGTATAACAATGTAACCAATTCTTCAAGTGTCATGTAACCCTAAGAAATGGATGAACCTTAAATAACTGGTAAAAAAAGAAAATAAAAAACCAGCCTGGCCAAAATTCTGCTTAGACAAACATACTTTATTTTAGAATAAAATTCAAAATGGATACACAATATTGATATTAAAGATGGTACTATAAAAATCAGAAGAGAAGCAAATGTAATACCTTTTATAGTTATGGGTGGAAGAGGTATTCTTAAACAACCAATAATAGAAAGTAGGAATGGTCACTTTTGGAGGGGTTATAGAAAGAAAGATATTGGTGGGTCTGTGATCCCTTCTGGGAACCAATTGATAATTCTACAATAAATGGGCAAAGATGTCTACAGTCTTTGACCCATTGATTTTTACTGCCAGAGATATTGGCCAAAAGAGGTAATTTTTAAAAAGAAAGGATCCGCATACATAAAAATATTTCTAATACATCTATTTTTGTGGTAGCAAAGAACTGGGAACAAAGTAGATACCTAGAAATTGGGGGAAAGCTAAACAAATTGTTGTACAGGAATGTAATGCAATATTACTATGTTGTAAGAAATGGTGAGTGTGATGAATGCAGAGGAACATAAAGAGACTTTCCCAAAATAATGTAAAATAAAGGAAGCAGATCCAGGAAATTAATATACAAAATTACCTAAAACAGTGTAAATGCAAAGAACAACTACCACAAAACAATTTAAAATGAGTGTTGCATGATTACAAAGAACACTCTTGATCGTAAAGAGGATTTATGAGAAGAAACTTTCCCCACCTTTGTAGAGATTGGGGTGCTGGAATGAGTGGAGGCTCCCTTGGGTTTGCAACATTACATTTATTGTCAGATTTTTTATTTTGATACGATGATTGGTTTTACAAATTTCTTTTTTTTATCTTTTTCTTTAAAAGAAATTTTGTTATGAGAAAAAGTTTTCTGGGGAGTTAGAGTTACATGGCATAATGCACAGTTTTACTTTAAAATTTCATCTAGAAAACCTGCCTTGCATATTTCTGTACCAACAGAAAGGAGAACTTAAAATTGATGATTATTTACAAGAATATAAAATACTGAAAGTTACAATTAAGGAATAGATATTTTAAAGAACCCCATCTATGAAAAATAAATTAGTTAATCATAAATGCTTGGGGACAGAGGGGATTCTAGGTCACATGGATTTTCAAAATCATTCTGTTGAACTTTTAAAGAGCAATTAATGCCCACGCTACAAAATACCGTGTTACAAAAGTTATTCTTACAAATAAGAGACAGTAGGCACTCTGATAGACTACTTTTATGAGATAAATAATATTTTGTTATCCAAAGAAGGGAGGGAGAATGCTAAGGATGAGAACTAGAAACCAATCTCACTGAAGGATATCGGTGTAAAAATGTTGAATAAAACACTAACAAGGAAATCATAGCAACATAACCAGAATGCAATTCACTATGATAAGTTTGGAATCATACCAGAGATGCAGATATATAGATGTACAGATCTGTAGGATATACAGATATATAGAGATATAGGAAACAGCATAATTAGGTTTTAAACACCAAAAATAATTTTTAAAACAACCCATTCTAAAAAGCATTCTAAAAAAACCTGTAACAAAATTTTACACTCATGTTAAAGATCCTAAACAGAATAGACACTAAACTGAAACTAATTAAATGGAGTAGTTTACATCAGGAAGGGGCTTTTTAAGAAGTAGATTTTGTCCAGGGGAAAGGCAAGTCTTCTCCAGGTCCTAAAGGGAGATGGCAAATAACCTTGAAGCTTAGGTTCTGAGTGCATCCAAAGCTGAAAACCAAGAAGCACTCCATGTAAAAAGGACATAGTCACACTCCTGCTGAGGAGATCTTAGTCCTGCCTGGCAGCTGCTACCTAGTAGCTGAACCGCCTGTCCGGTGCCTTTCCTGTCCAGAAGCAGCATCCCAGTGGCCTGCCTGGCACTATCTGGCTGTCAGTGTTCAGTAAAGCAGTCACAAAGCTGGGCATAGCCATGAGCAAAGGACCAAAAGCCTGCTAAAAGAAGGCCCTTCCTAGCTTTAAGGGAGCCATCTTTGTTTGATGATGGAGAAAGAATTGTCTGGTTTTGAATGGCTTTTTGGAAATGACAATATAGCCAAACAACCAGACCAGTCCTATGATATATGTGGATGTGGCCAGCCATGAGGGTTGGCATGAGTAAGCCCAGTAATAATTTTTTTGGACCTAAGTATATGACTTTACATTTCTCTTTATTGCATTTCATCTTAGAAGATTCAGTCCAATTCTCTAACCTGTCAAGGTTAGCTGTCCCTTTGAACTCTGTATCATCTAAGAATGTGTTAAACATGCCATCCATGTAAAAGCAAGATATTGATAATAATGTTAAAACCACACAGGAGCAAGCAGAGACAGATCCTTGAGGTACTTCACTGGAGACCTTACTGACATTGAACCATTAACAGCTACTCTCTGTGTCTTCCAAACCTTTCTGAATCCATCTGATTACATTATGATTTAATCCATAGTTCTCTATAAGAATAGTATGACGTCCTTTCTCAAAAGCTTTGCTACCAACTATATAGACTATCTACAACATGGCCCTCATACAGAAGTTTGATAGGATGAGGACAGTGACCACACATACAGTTTTATTGATATATGGAACTCCCAGTTGAGGAAATCCTTTCTTCCAATGCAATTTGGACACTGTCTCTGCAACTAGTCATAGAAATTTGCCTAGATATTGGGATGTTAAGTGATTTGTCCAGTTACACAGCCCATTTTGTCATAGATGAGATTGGTCTAATAATCCCATCAACAAAAGGAAATATGCAGAAACAGTACCTGTAGTCTTTATGGAAGAGGCTTTTGAAGGTGGTGTTTGTTGCATAACCAATATCCTTTATTGATTCCTTGAGCATTGCACATTTATCTTTCGCTTTACTTGTTCAGTCATGTCTGATTTGTGACTCCATTTGAGATTTTCTTGGCAAAGATACTGGAGTGGTTTGTCATTTCTAGTACAGAAGAGGTATTGGGACCAAGAGGGTTAAATGATTTGTCCAGTCACACAACTAGTAAATATCTAAGGTCAGATTTGAACTCAGGTCCTTCTGACTCCAGGGTCAGTGCTCTATCCACTGTGGCACCTTGCTGCCTCCTCTATTTCACTTACTAAGATAAATAATGAGAAAAATCACCAAATAAGTCTTCCCCCCTTCTTTTTGGAGCATCTAGATCGCACAGTGGATATATTTCAGTTTGGATACTATCACATATTTGAGTTCAAATCCAACCTCAGACACTTACTAGCAGTATGACCCTGGAAAAGTCACTTTGCCTCAGTTTCCTCATCTATAAAATGAGCTGGAGAAGGGAATGGCAAACCACTCCAGTATCTCTGCCAAGTAAAACCCAAAATGGGATCACAGAGTCAGACATGACTGAGAAGATTCAACAATAGCAAAAAACACCAATCCCTTCTTGTCAGTGCATCATGACAAAGCATATCATGTTCTAGTGACATACCAGAGCACTGCCTCTGGAGCCTGAGGGTCTAATTCAAACTCTGATTCCAATACTCACTACCTCTTACCACCTGTGTGATCTTGGGCAAGTCATTTACCCTTCACAAGCCCCAGTTTCCTCAGTTATGAAATGAGGGAATGGGGATTGTATGGGATGTCTTCTAAAATGCTTTCTAGCTCTAAATCTTGGCTTCTGTATTTTGATTGTTTACCAGTTTCAAAAAACTGATATTTTCATACTTTATCTGTTCTGCTGATAATATTTCTATCTAGTGAGAGTAAGATACAGACTGTATTTAAGAAAATGCTCACATATCCTACCTAGAAGGTGAAATAATAAAAATGACCAAAGAACCAATATTATTTAATCAGAATGTATTAGCAAAGGGGGAGCATGTGAATAAAATATGTCCATTTGGTTTTTTTAAATAATTTATTTTATTTTCAATTCATGGAGCAAAACAAGCATTTCTATAACACAGAGCAATAAAAAAAGATGATTGCACATGAAACTGCAAGTCTACCATGTGTAACTTGCTGTTTCTTCCAAATACGCAATAATGTTATCATGCAAATTTCTTTTTCTTCTTTTTCTTCTCTTCCCCCCACCCAGAGATAGCTATCATTAGACACAACACACACGCACACACAATATATATATATAATGTATATGTGTATCTGTAAAATTATTCCATACATACTTCTGTTTATCAGTTCTTCATCTAGATGCAGATTCTCTTCATATGTCCTTAATTTGATTTTAAAAATTTCTTGTTGCCAGAGAATTCAGACATGATTTTATAAAGAATGACATGAAGTAATAATAGAAAATTTTGTGAGAGCCAGATTATGGGCAGATTTAAATATCAAATATAAAACTTGGTATTTTACCCTAGAGGTCAGTTGAGCTTTTTGAGAATACCGTTACATGGTCAAGTTTATGTTTTCAGTGTAGCAATTTGCAGTTTTGAGGAGGATGAAAGAGGGGGAAAGTCAGCTGAATGGACACTAATTAGGAGGTTATTATAATAGAACATCTAGGTGGGAGGTTGAGGAAATCCTAATATTGGATGATGGCTGTGTTAGCAAAGAGAAGAGGTATAGGTAGACTCTAAAGACTGTATGAAGGGACGATTGTCAAGTGATTAATACAGGAAGAGAGATACAGGGAAGATTCAAAGTTGTTTGTGAGGTTATGTGCCTGGGAGACTAGATGGATAGTCGTGACGTCAACAGAAATAAGAAAGTTTTAGAGAAGGTTTTACTGGTAATAGAAGTTTCATTTTGGACATTCCTGATTAGAGATGCAGGGAGAGAGGTTTGGAAGGTGGTAATATGTCAATGGGTACATTAGAGAGAGATTTAGATAAGAGTAGTTTGAGAAGGCTAGAGAGCATGAATTTTAATGAGGGAGACAACTTCATATTCAGGGCCCTTCAACCTTTGCCCTTCTCAGTGTCCTGCATAAAGTAATACTTTTTTCAACAAAGGTAGAATATGGTGGGACTAGAACTCCCCTTTATAGCTTTGTGCCTATTGATTATCAAATATAAAAAAAAATTCCTCGCTAGAGCAAAATGCCTTAAATGTTCTCCTCCAAGATTTCTACCATTCATATGTCAAAATCATTTTAGATTCCTTGAAAGAGATTGTGCTAGAGGAACTTTTCTTAATGGCCCTCTGGTTATTAATATCAAGTGAGGTGTAAAACGGGGAGACATTCACTAAATGCGTTTGCTGTCATGGCAGATACTTAGTGCAGAATCCAAGTAAAAGTTGGGTTTTCTAATGATAGTAAGGTCTTCCAGATCTGCTTATTTGTGAATGGTGTACTAATTGGGTCATGCCTTGGAATGCTGTAGAATCTCCTAAATTATATCCATAATCAACCAAAAGAGTTAAATATCATTATCTATATAGAAAGACCTAAGTGAAGACTTACTGTTTGGGACATGATATGTAGTTGGATTGATACCTCAATGAGCTGGTCCATCAGTGCATATATCTTGGATAGAACCTTCAAAAGGATGGGTCCAGAGCAGGAGGAGGCGAGGAAATTAAATTGCTTTTGGGAAATTACAAGCTGCTCCCTGAAACAAAGGGCCACCTTCTCAACATTCTTCTGGGGACACTGAATTTCTGCAAATTGAGGAATACTACAATTCCCAAAGAATTAAAGTTTCAGATAACCCAAAGGGTGATAGAAAGGTACATGGTACAAAAAAAAAGGTACATGGTAGGTGTTACTACGCTGCAGCTAGAGGAACAATAAAAAGCAGGGAAAAATACAATGGAATCAGTCATGGGTGAAGTGTAGACCCCGCTTTCCATTGGTATGTACTCAATGCCAAGAGATCTTGAGGAACATTCTCAATACCCTGCCAAGGACTGAGTGGAGGATTTTATAGGGGAACATGGACAGAGCTGCAGAGGATGAGTAGACATAGAGAGGCTGTAGTTTTCACTGTGGGATAGATTGCCCATGTTGATAAGATTATGCATTCATCAAGTTCTTAAAATATTTGTATCAGTGTCCTATTTCTCTGTTAAGCTGTAAGTCCCTCCAGGGCAAGGAATTTGTTGTTTTTCATATTTGTTATTTCTAGGACCTATCACAGTTACTTGAACATAATTTGGGTCAAATAAATATTTTCAAATTGAATTTTGGATTGTGTATATACACATATATGCACACATACATATGCACATGTACACTCACACACACACACATATATACACATACATACATATACATGCTAATACACACACACACCACCAATGGGAGCAAAACATGGTTCTTGTTCAATAAACATTCTTACTCCTCTTAACTCTGTTTTCATGTATTAAAGACAAAAGGAACTTGCCTTCCATTCTATAAGCTTTCTGATAGTCAACTGTTTGGCTGGTAAAAGTACATAAGAGGAGAATGAAACTTTTTTATTCCTACTTATGAAAATTATTTGACAGAATTAAAAATATATATCTTCAGATTGCTAAGCCTTCCTTCCCCTTCAAAATGATTTTGAATATATTTTTTCACATTGAAAGAAATTTTAAATAATTCATATTTTTCAAGAATATTTAGCCACTTCCTTTTGTGCTATATTATTCTGTATAAGGTAGTTTACAAAACCTATGACTAATTAATTTTTAAAAATTTTGGCATACATGTGTAGCAACAGATGAAATGTTAGAAATATTAAATGCTTATAAATGGCAACAGTATAAGGTTAGTAAAACTTTACTTTGAATGATTTTTTTGAGGAGTGGTTGGGGATGTGGAATTTTAACTAATTAGGCTATGGATAAAATTACATGAAAATAAATTTCTAGGTGTAAGAGATTGTGTTTTAGTATGGGATAGTTTATGGCTTTTGGCATGGTTTACTGCTATGTCTACAAGATGTATAACACATTTTTCTAGAGAACACTTTTCAAAACTGATTTTCATCCCCACAAAAAATTACAGACTTACCACAGTTGAATGCATATAAAAATTCATAAAGTTCAAAACTTTTTCAAGCCTTCTGAAAGTTTCAAGCCTTTTAATGCAAAAAGTTGCATGATTTTATGAATGGGATCAGTTTTTTTTATGTGAAAAATAATAACAGTGAAGAAGTGAACTAAAATTCCAAAGTCCCATCTCCTCCTGAAACTCATAAAACTTCCAAAGTAGGTCTAGAAGTACTTTGAAGGAGAGAAAGAAGCGTGTGACCTCATAATGAGATCATACATTCCAAACTGGTAAAATGGTTTATGTGATGGCAGAGAGTCAGGAATCATTGAGTCCTAAGTGGGGATGCAGATGTTGATTTTTGTCTGAAAAGAATTAGGGCCAGTTTTATAAATAGTCTTACAGTTCTAGAAATGTTAAGGGAAAAGTGAATAAATAAAACTTTTGTGATTATATATTAATTCAGAAATGGCTTTCATTCATCTTCTGTCATTTATCTTTAACTTAAAAAAAGTTTTATTGGTGTGTTTTCTTTTGATGTTGCCAACATTTAAAGGTTACTCCCACTGCAAGAGAGTTTTCATAACGAAGTAAAAAAGTTAAGGAAAACTAATATAATAAGCTCATCTGAAAATGCATGAAATATTTCATAGCAGTTTCCCCACTTCTGTTTAAAAAAATTAATGGAGATCTATTTTATCTCGCTTTCGCCCCCACTCCATTAATAAAAGGAAAAATTCTAACAAATATGCGTTGTCAAATGCAAAACAAATTCTCTCAATGACTATGTAGTCTTATTCTGTACCCTGAATTCATCGCCTCCCTTGAATGGAAAGTGTGCTTCATCACTGGTCCTCTGAAGTCATGGATGGTTATTGTATTGGTCATAGATCTGACAGTTTTCAAAGACATTTGTTTTTATAATACTCTTGTATAGACCATTCTCCTGGTTCTGCCTATTTTATTCTGTATATAAATCTTCCAAGCTGATCATTTTTTGTAATATATTGATCTCATAAAGTGTTCTCTTCCTTCTACTGACTTTTAATCAGTTCACATAAATCTTTTCGTGTCTTCTTAAAATCATGTTTCATTATTTCTTACAACACAAGAGTATTACAAGAGTATTTTTTTGTATTCTTTTCCAATAATATGTTCAGCCATTCCTCCATTGTTGGACGTGCATTTATTTCTAATTGTTTTGTCCCCACCACAAAAAAGTTGCTATTGATATTTTTGTTTAAAAGAAAAAAAATAACCTTTTCCTCTTTTTTTGATCTAGATCTATAGGCCTAGCAGGGGTATGGCTGCATCAAGGGACATATACCATTCCATAAGTTTTTGTATAGTATCCTAAAATGCTTTCTAGAATGGTTGTACATATTCCTAGGTCCACCAACAGTGTATCAGTGTGCCTGTTTTCCCACAGCCCCTCCAAAATTTATCATTTTCCTTTTTTGCCATCTGTACCTCCCTGGTGATATGAGATGATCGGTAAAAATTGTTTTAAATTTCAATTTTCTAATTATTTTTGTAAATGGCTATGTATGGTCTGGGTTTCTTTTTAAGAACTGTTAGCTCATATCCCATTTATTAATCAGGAAAAGTCTTTTTATTATAAATTTGAATCAATTCCTTATATGTCTTAGAAATGAGACACTTACCAGAAAAACTTGTTGGAAACCTTGTCCTCCAGCTAATTATTTACCTTTTAATCTTAGTTTTATTAAGTTTGTTTGTGAAAAACTGTTTTAATTTTATATAATGAAAATTATCCATTTTATCTTCTGTGATCTTCTGTATTCCATGTTAAATCAATAACTTTGGTAGTTGATTTTTTTCCATGTCTTTCTAAATTTATGATATGACATTTTATTCTTGAAGATGTTCCCTTTTGGTAATCTATTTTGTGTAATGTGTAATGTGTTGGTCTAAATCTAATTTCTTACATTTTTCCTGTCCATTTTCCCCAGTAGGTTTGGTCAAATAGTGAGTCCTCATAATGGATGGGGTCTTTACGTTTACTAATATTGACTACTAGGGTATTAGATACATTTGCATCTGCATGATGTATATACTTAATTTGGTTGATCTCTCCCAAAGGGACAACAAATCTGGTGGTTCTGGTCTCCTTCCTAGTCAAGATTACAAGAGACAGATGAGTCCCATAAAATAGTAGATATTCCTTAATTGTTAGAGAGGGGAATGATTACTCAAACCTGAATGCCAAACCACCTTTTCCTAGTATAGCCAATTGTAATGTTCTAAAACTACCCAAACTCCTCCCCCCAATTCCTACATGTCAATAAAGAGTATTCCCTCCCTGTTCCCACCCCTCCTTCTCTTTGGAGTTGCTGGCCTTACTGAGGTGACCAGTGTGACCCACTTTTTAACAGTTATATCTTTCACCGTTAATAAACTGATTTGCTTGAAGTATATACCTCAGTTTACTTTTATTCCATTTACCACATTCTTCATTTGTTGTTAATTCTTTTTCATTTCTAATATTGCTAATTTAGCTTCACTCTAAAAACAAGAGTTTTTGGTTTTCTAGTATTTTTAGTTACACTCTCAATTTATTGATCAGTTCTTTCTCTTTTTTTGTTAATAAAAGTATTTAGCAACATGTATTTTCTGCTAAAGACTGCTTTGGAAAAATTCTAGAAAATTTTTGGATTGTTGTAAAATCTTTAATGGAATTACTTATAGTTTTTATGATTTGGTTTTTGACCAAACAACCCTTTAAGATTAAGTTATTTAGTTTTAAATGGAATTTAATACTTTTTTCAGTTCTTTAATATAATTTTATTACATTCTAATCAGTAAGAATGTGTATAATATTTCTGTTTTTCTGAATTTATGAGACTTTTAAGTCTAAGATTTTTATAAATGTGCTATACACAGCTGAAAATACATGTGTATATATATATATATGCATGTATATATGTGTTTATGTATAATATATACCACTCAGTATAATTATTTATGTATATTACACACACACACACACACACACGCACACACTCCTTTCCATTTCCACTCAATAATCACCTATCTGATTTTTCTTATATTCTGCTTCTTAACTTTTTTCCTGATTTTTTCATTAGATTTATCTAGAAATAATAGAGATAGATTTAGATCCCCCATTTTTATGATCTACTGCTTATTTTTGCTTGTAATTAATTTAACTTTTCCTTTAAGTATTTTGAAGCCATCTCATTCAGTGCATATGTCAAATATTGAAATAAATTCATTGTTTAAGTTATGTTTCAACAAAACTTAGCTCCTTTGTTTATCTCTTTTAATTAATGTATTTTTGCTATTGCCTTGTCTGAAATCAAAATTTATGTTCTGGTGTTTAATTAGTATTTTAAAATTTTTGATTTTTCTAGTATTTTTAGTTCCTTATTTTATTGATTTGTTCTTTTCTGTGTTCTGCTGAGGCATAGTAGATTCTGCTCCCACTCCTTATTTTAATTCTATGTGAGTCTTTGTTTTTGTTTCCTGTTTCCTGTAAACAATATAGATTTATACTTTGCTTTCTAATACAGTCTACTTCTGCTTTATGTTTCAATCTCTTCTGTTTTATGGGTAAGTTTATCCCATTTACATTAAGAAAGAGTTCATTGTTTATTTGCCTACATTCTGTTCTCTTCTATTTTTTCTTTTTTATACTTGTCTCTCCCTATTTAAATTGTTAACCTTTCCCCCCTTTTTAACCTCTTCTTTACTATCCCCTCCCTAAGCTTAAAATTTGTTTTGCTTTTGAATAATTTATCTCTGAATCTACCTTCCCTCTTGTATTCCCATTTTCCTGTGTATTCCATGCTGAGGTCATTGAATTTCTATACCAAACTTTGTGAGTGCTTACATGTATATGTTCTGTCCTATTTTAACCAGTTTAGATGAAAGTGAAGTTCCAATGTTTTCTACTTCGAATTCTATGTTTGCTTTTAGTTCTACTTTACCTGCCTTGACTTTGTGTCTCTTACCAAATACTCTCGTCTCTTTCTCATTTTACCTCTAAATATATTATCTCCTCTTTTCAAAACATAAGGAAATTATTCATGACCTTTGATCTCAACTGACTACATTGATGATACCTTGTGACAATAGGATTCTAAAGGAACCCCTTAACATTCTTCTCTTACCATTAGAATGTAAAGTGTTCATCCTTTTAAAGTCCATTCTGCTTCACCATTTGTGGTTTAAAGATTGAACTGCTAAATCTTATGCAGTCCTGATTGTGATTTCTTTATTTCTGACTACCTATAGCAGTTTTTCTTTTTTCTGGAAGTTCTGGATCTAGTAATGACATTCCTGGGAATTTTCATTTTGACATTTCTTTTAGGAGGTGATCACTGCAGTCTTTGTATTTTTACAATGCCCTCTGTTCTAATATGCCTGAGCAATTTTCTTTAATATTTCTTGAAATAACATATCTAGGTTCTTTTGTTTTTCACTGTGGATATGAAATATTTTAATATTTTCTTCCATTTTCTTGTTTTTTAACTTTGTTTTAAGAAATCTTGTTAATAAGCTTTTCTAATTTATGATGCCTGTTATTTATCACTGTATCAATTCTGTGTAAAGATAGAGGGACATTTCATTTTGCAGATAGAGTAAAATATAGGTCTGCTAAAAGATTTTCAGTATTATAATACAGATTATGGGAGATCGGGGACTCTAGATTTTCAGTCTGAAAATCTTCATTTATATTTATTTGGAATTTGGTTGGATTTAGAGTCAGACATAACAAGGACCTTCACTCATAACTCATTGAACAGTTAACAAAAGGAAGATTACTCTAACCCAGCAAGGATGCAACAAGAATACGGGAATATTTAGCTCAATTAGATGTAGAACCTACATCTGTCCCAAAGGGTAAGGTATGATGACTTGTGGCCTTCAGACATCTATTGAGTTAGCACTTGGCTGGAATTCTTAATGGCTGTATATAACCAGGAAGTTGTGTCACAGAAAGCAAGGGACAACCAATTAGTAGGAACAGCTTTCTTATCTTTTAGTGAAAATTAATACCCATTTCAAGGAAACAGGAAGGAACCCTAGTGGGATTTTAGCTGGGACTTGAAGGCAGCCAGGAAATCCAGTGGGCAGAGAAGAGGAGGGAATGCTTTCCAGGCATGAGGGACAGTGAGTGAAAATGCCTGTTATCAGGAGGTAGAGTATCTTGTGCAAGGAATAGCAAGAGAAAGACAGTATCTCTCGATCTCAGAATATGTAGGGAAGGAAGAAGTAAGATGTAATGCTAATACCTTCCCTACTTTGACTACCTCTCATTTATCTTGTGTGTGTGTGTGTGTGTGTGTGTGTGTGTATAGTTGCATTTGTGGTTTACATACTTGTTTGCCAATTGTCTCATCCATTAGTCTGTAAACTTCTTGAGAATCAGGACCATCTTTGTATCCTTAGCACTAATCAGGTAGTACCTGGCCATAATAGGTGCTTAATAAATACTTGTTGACCAACAGACTAAGAAGACTAGAAAGGTAGGAAGGAGATAGGTCATGAATGACTTTAAAAGACACTCAGAATTTTGTACAGATGATTTGATCCTGGATGTAATAGGGAGCATTAGAGTTTATTGAATGGGGGTGGCAGTTAGACCTTTGCTCTAGAAAGATAATTTTGGTAGCTGAGTATGGACTGGAACACAGAAGAAACAAAGCAGGAGGATTAGGCAGAAAGCTACTGTAATAGTTGAGGCATGAGGTGATAGGGGTCTGTACCAGATTGTAAGGAGAGAAGGGACACAGATGAGAGATGTTATGAAGGCAGGTAGAAGTGATGGATCTTGGAAACATATAGGATGGAGGGTGGGAGAGTGAAGAGTTTAGGATTACATTTAGATGATAAGCCTGCTTGATAGGGAGGAATGGGAGGTCTATGGTTAGGGACTGTGACTTGGGAGAAAGTCTAGCCAAGGTGGCTGAAAAGAATTGGTCAGATAGGTAAAGGGAGAACCCTGCCTGGTTTCAACTCCACAGAACAAGATACCAGTCTCAGATAAGCTTATCACTTCTGAACTCACCACCATGCTCCCAATTTAAATCTTGACTCACCCCTCCTCCTCTCTGTTTGGAGGACTAGAGAGTAGAGTACCAAGCTCCTCTCAATGGCTTCCTTTTTAGAGGGCTGAGACTGGACTCTCTATTTTGCATGTGTTTCTCTGTTTGGCTTAAATTCTAGAGAACAAGGTACCTCCTTGCTGGGTAGCCTCAGCTGTCCTAGGTCCCCCTGCCCCTGTTCTCACCTCCTTTTGCATATTGTCTCCCCTTTAGATTGTAAGCTCATTGAGTTGTATTTACTAAATTTGGTGCAATGACTGGAAATTTGTAGGTGCTTAATAAATATTTATTGGACTGGATTGCATTAGGAGAATTGAGTCTCCCAAACAGAAGGAAGTATCAAGTAGAAGAGGATGATCAACAAGGTCCTGTGAAGAATGATGAGGATTGAGGGGGAAAAACTATTAGATCTGAAAATTAAGACATCATTGGTAACCTTGGAGAGAGCAATTTCAGTTGAATGATAGGTCAGAATCTAGAATGCAGAGTTAGAAGTGAGGGAAGGGAGAGGAAATTGAGGGACTGATTGTAGATGGGCTTCTCCAGGAGGTTAACCTTGAAAAAGATCAATTAAATTGCATTCTATTGTTTATATCAGTGCTTTACAAGACAGCTGCAGGTTTCAAGGTTTGCTAATTTTTAGTTTGACCTTTTCCATGTGATAGAGAAAGCTCACCTGGGCATATAGGAAATCTAAGTCTGATTTATTTTCTTTTTAACAGTACCTGTCATACATATGCTCATAGGCTTTGTACTTTTAAACCAGTCTAACAAATCAGAAAATACTGATTGTTGTGGATAACAAATACATTATATATCAATTCAACCTAAGAAACCATCCAAATATCTTTTAAAAATCTCAGTATTTTCTTTCTGTTTCCTTTGTGTTTCAGTATGGTCACAAGCCACGAGTCTAGGGTTTCGCAGCACAATTTCATTGCATACAACTATGACTCTTCTAAAACCCTGAAACTCAATTGGCAGCCCAGGTGAAATTAAGTATTGATTTGGGTCATTAAGATTCATCACAGTTCCATTTCTCTTATAAATGGTCGCCCTGCATAAAAACAACATAATGCATTCTTTTTTAAAAAGTAGTTTATTTTTATAAGCATTTATCTCTGCCTCCCATTGCCTCCCCCAACTGAACAATAAAAAAGTTAAAGAAAACCCTTATAATAAGTATGCATTGTCCAGCAAAACTCACAGTTATGTCATTCTGCATTTGAATCCATCACCACTCTGGCAGGAGGTGCTCTAGATCCATGATTAATCATTTCATTGATTAGAATTCTAAAGTCTTTCAGAGCTATTTTTCTTTATAATTTTCATCATATACATTGTTCTATTTCTGTTCATTTTATTCTACATCTATTATAAAGGTCTCAGTTTCCCACGAAACTGTCCATTTAGTTATTTCTTATGGCACAATAACATTCTACCATATTCACATACCATATTTTGTTTAGCTATTCTGGTTTGAAGAAGGGCTGCCGAAAATGTTTTTCCTCATTTGAGTCCTTTTTCTCTTTGGTCTCTTTGGAGTATAGACGTCACAGTTGTATCGTTGGGTCAAAGAGCTTCCAGCGGTTGGTTACTTTTCGTGTATCATTCCAGGTTGCTTTCAGAAGGGTTGTCCCCATTCATGGCTCTCCCAGCAGTGCATTATCGTACCTGTTTTTCCATAGCTCCTCCAACCTTTGTCATTTTTGCCAATCTGCCAATTTGCCAGTTCACATTATCTAATTTTAATGATTTGGAGATTTTTGACATATAGTCGATATCTTAGATGTCTTCTTTTGAAAACGATGTGATCAGATCAATTGGTCATTTGTCTGTTTCGTAAGGATTCATAGCTTCATAAATTGGAATCAGTTTCTGGGTATGTTGGGTATGAGAGTTTTAGAAGAAAAATTTATTTCAAAGTTTTTCCCTCTCTGGTTACCTGTTTTGCTTCTAATTTTAACTTTATTAGACTTAACATAATATAGGCAATACCTTGGAGATACCTTGATATTTCCAGATCACCATAATAAAGCGAGTATTAAAATAACGCGAGTCAAATAAATTTTGCTTGTAAAAGTTATATTTACATTATGCTGTAGTCTATTAAGTGTGTGATAGTATTATGTCTAAAAAGTATATATATATGTGTATATATGTATATTTTCACTTAAATACTTTATTGCTAAAAAATGTTAACCAATATCTGGATCAACTTCAAGTTGTAAATCTTTTTTTACTGGTAGATGTTCACCTCGATGTTGATAGCTGCTGTCTGATCAGGGTGGTGGCTGCTGAAAGTTGGGGTAGCTGTGGTGATTTCTTAAATTAAGACAATGAATAAGTTTGCTGCATCAATTAGCTCTTCTTTTCAGAGGCCATTATAGAGTAACTGACCTAGTATAATTATTGTTGTGTCTCAGGGGTAAGAAGGCCTGAGCAGAGGGAGAGAGATATGGTCGACGGAGCAGTCAGAACACACATCCCATTTATTAAGTTCTCTCTCTTATATAGGGTGTGGTTCATGGCACCCTAAAATTATTACAACAGTAGTGTCAAAGATCACTGATCACAGATCGCCATTACAGATATAATATCATGAAAAAGTTTGAAATAGTGCAAGAATGACCAAAATGTGACACAGAGACACAACGCAAGCATACACTTTGGGGGAAATGGTGACAATAGATTTACTGGCCATAGGGTTGCCATAATCCTTTAATTTGTAAAACAAAAGTGAAAACAAAAACCAGAATATCTATGAAGTTCAATAAAATAAGATAAACCTGTACATTCTTTGGGGGATTCTGATGCATTTAGCTTGTCACTGCCTTATTCAAGATAGCTATTTACTCTCATAAGATCATAATGATGAGAATTTTAGTAGCAATTCATAGCAAGGTTTTATTTAAGGCTCTTTTCCTGAAAGAATCAGAAAAAAAAGCAAAAGTCAATAAGTTTCTCAAGTTATCTCCTCCTACCACCCCCCTCCCCGCCCTTCGTGCCACTCTTGGGCACCATGCCGTACACAGGAAGCTGAGACTAACATCCTTTTAGAATCCTATTGAAATAATGCCTTAGGCATTTATGTGTTTCTACCTAATGGTGCCACACATCCTTTGCCCTGTCAGGAAATATAATTATCTACCAAGTTTTTTAGCAATCAATGGGATTATGACATTAAAAGCCCCTTTTATTTTAATATCCCCTGGGAACAAGCAGTTTCTATTGCAACTTAATGAGCAATGGTACATCACTCAGGGAGAGTAGCAAGTGCCAGGAAAGGCTGAGATGCTTGCTTCTCATAACAAGCTTCTTCATTCATTAAAAATTAAAGACACATTGTCCATTTCAGGTAGATGTCTGAATTTTATTATTGCCTATATCCCCATTTCTTTTTTTAAACAATATTTTATTTTTCCCCAGTTACATGTTAAAAACTATTTTAAACATTTAAAAAAGTTTTCAGTTCCAAATTCTATCCCTTCCTTTCTCCCTCTCTTCTCCCCTCCCCGAGACAGTAAGCAATTTAATATAGGTTATACATGTGCAATCATGTGAAACACTTCCATAGCAGTCATTTGGTACAAGAAGATGAGAACAACAACAAGGAAATGAAAAAAAAATAGCCTGTATTCAGACAATATCCGTCCTTTATCCACATTTCAGCAGCTGAGAAAAGCTGCTTCCTTACTGTGCAACCATGTGTGAGCCATTGCTACTAAATTCTTCCAAGCTCTGATATTGTCAGCTCTTCATGAGCTGTGAGATGCAAAACTATATAATAATAATAATAATAAATGATGATCTAAGACTTACACAGGAGCTACTATGTGCCCAGAACTGTGCTAAGCACTTCATCGATTGGATCTCACTTGATCCTCACAGTTTTCCTTGGAGGTAGGTGCTGTTTTTGTTTCCATTTACATTTGAGGAAACCAAGGCAGAGAGTGGCCCTGGGAGAAGGCAGAAGCACGTTAAGTGGGAGCATGATTTTCCTCAGTCTCAGTTCTTCTTGTTCTTTGCTTTTGTTTTGTGTTTCTTGAGTACTGGATAAAACAGGGAGCATTTTTGCTTTCTCTCCTGTATTTAACATTCAAAACAGTAGATTCATTTGAATAGAGACGAGACTCTATTTCAAGGACAATAGAGAAAACGGTGACAATACCAGGCATTGGGAGTTCTGGGTTAAGAGTCAGGAAAACCTTGGCTCAAATCTTGCCTCCCGAATGCTTACGCTGAGTGACCTTGGGAAAGTCACTTCACTTCTTGATATTGCTCAGACTCTTTCCTTCATAAGTAAAATCATACCAAGAGTACTTATGTCACTTTGTGTTGTGAGGCTCAAATGGGATAATGTATGTGACCTATTTTGCAAAGCTTGAAGTATGTAAAAGCAGCTGCTATAGTATGGGAAAATATCTGTCAGTTGTTTTCAGACAGTGGCAATGGGTGTGCAGTCCTTACATCCTCAGAATTTCTGTGTTATTGCTCCTTTGTCTACCTTACTTTTTATACCCCGCTCTTCGCCAAAGGGCAGAAAAATCTTCATACTTTCAAGGGGAAGGAGATATGGAGGGAGGAAGGGAAGAAAAGGAGGAAAAAAGAGAGAGGAGAAGGAGAGAGAGGCAGAGACAGAAAGAGACACAGAGACACAGAGAAAGAGAGAGAGAAAGAGAGAGAGACACAGAGACAGAGAGAGAGAGAGCCAGAGAGAGAGAGAGAGCCAGAGAGAGAGAGATTTTTTTCCCTTTTTGCCTGGGAAAACAGACTTGCTCATAAAGAGCGATAACAAGGTAAACAAGACGGAAATAAAAATAGCATTCAATACGTATGAGGGATTTTAGCTTATTTTAAATCAGAAATAACAAAAATGTTGCTAAATTCATACCATAGAAACAACATATTCAGGCAGAGTAATATATAGTAATGCATGCATACTGATAAATAATATCGATGGAAACATGAATATTCAACTTAATAATTCAATCAGTCGCTGGAATTCAAAGACAAAGGCAAAACAGACCTTCCTCTCAAGATCTCTTGCTTCTACATTCTAAGTGGAAGACGCTTCATAGTGATGTACAAAATTCATTAGAAATTGATACAGAGCGCTCTGCTAGCTGCTCATGGGGGTGTATAAGTGGGTCAGGAAAAGCCTCCTGTTGGCAACGGGGCTAGATCTGAGTCTTGAAGGAAGTGAGCAATTTCCAGGGGTGGAAGTGAGGAGGAGTGCCTTATAGGCATGAAGAAGAGAGTTAGCAATCAGGCCATTTTGGTTGAACCTCACTTAAACAGGCAGATGTTTACAAAGTCACTGATTTAGAGCCAGGAATATTGCAAATATGATGTCATGCATCTCTCTTAATTTACAGAAGAAGAAGAAATTGAAAACCACAGAGGTTAAGCCCAAAGTCATTGCCTGGAAACCAGTAACTTCAGCAGAATTTTCACTTAGGGGAGCTAGAAAAAAGATGAATCATTAGGGGCTGAAACTGCATTAATTAGACTCTCAATAGATCTAAATAAGTGTTTCTAGTTTCCTCAATCTGTGACTTAAGTAGTCTTCAGTCTAAAGAGGCTGTTTCTTCATCCTACTGAAAACTCCAACACAGTAAGGGTGGAGAATGGGTGTGAAATGAGGCTAAAACTGTATCCACTTGAAGAGAACCCATCCTTTGTAAAGGAAGAGATGTCTTTTTTAGTAGGAATGAGGTAAAGAAACCAGGCTGAGGAGACAGTGTTCTTCAGGACAGCTTCCCAATCTAGGTTTTGTTCAGTAGCCAAAATGTGACTGATGCCCACTTAATTAAAGTTTGCTGTTTTAAAATAATGATGAATGCGGTGATCTGGATTGTCTGAATTTGTTGTTTCGTTTTATAGGTATTTATGAGCCGCTACTTCTTGTCCTACTTCAGTGAACCTGCCTTCGATGTGAAAATTGCCTTTTGTCAGGTGTGTGTTTCTTACAGGTAAAACAAGGTACAGTATATTCCCTTGTACTTCCATTTTCCCACTTTCACCATTCCATCTTGTCACCCAACATATAATATACTTGAAATGCAATTATTTCAGTGTATTTCAGAAGACCTAGATGATTCTAGCATGGCTGTGGAAAGCTCTTTGAGGCTAAAATACAATTAAGAAGTAGATCACCTCCACTGCCTTTCTCCCAACTTTGGTACCTTTGAGTTGGGGTATAGGAGTGAAAGTGGAGCTTGATCAAGGCATGTGCAAAGCTGACCTTCCTGTTTCTGGATGTGTGTGATATAGTGCTCAAGGTGACTTTGAGAGATGGTTAACTTTTGGCTTCTTCCAGATTGCCATGCAGATTACCTCAGTATTTGGGCACTAACATGATGGGCCAATCCCTGTTTTGGCCACCAAGCAGGAAGAACTGTTAACCCAATAAGCAGTGTGCCCTGGGCTCCATGAGGTTGGGACCTTGCCCTAGCCCTTTCCACCAGGCACATGGTCCAGACCAGATTCAGCCCTAGAGAAGCCTTCCCTGTAATGATTTAATTTCCTGTTTTCACTCTTTTGGATTCCTTATATCCACCGCTCCGATATCCTAGGGAAAAGCTGTTTTAGGCTTAATTTCTAGCTCAGGTCTAGAATGTTTCCCAAATGGGGAGTAAAACAAAGCCTGATCTATAATAAGAATCATATATGGGAGAAGTAGGGGGCACTCAGTCAGTGATTGAGTTCATCTTCTTGCTGGTGTTCATCTTCTTTAAGAAGCATGGGAGAAGGGGCAACCAGTTGGCACAGTGAATAGAATGTTGGACCTGGAGTCAGGAATATCCAGCTTCATGAATTCAAATCTGATGTCAGACACTTACTAACTTTGTGACCTTACACAAGTCACTTAACTGCCTCAGTTTCCTCATCTATAAAATGAACTAGAGAAGGAAATGGCAAACTACTCTAGTATCTTTGCCAAGAGAACCCAAAATGGGGTCACAAAGAATCAGGCATGACTGAAAATGACAGAACAACAACATGGGAGAGGTATTTATTTCCTACACACAAAAGAAATACTTATCCCAGAACATTCCCATAAACAGACTTGAACAAAGGGCAGTAATAACTTCTACTTTACCCCTCTCTAGGAGGATGATAATTAAGCCCCATCAGAACATAAACCAGTGTGTGGGATTGCTGAATAGGCATTCCACATTTCATTTCAGCTCAGCAATATTCTTCTCAAGACAGAGCTAAGCCAGTGATTGAGCTCATCTTCCTGCTGGTGTATACCTTCAAGAAATATGGGAGGAGTTGTCAGAAATGTCTCCCTAAGCCACCAATTAGCCCTGTACAAAAATGTCAGCATCTCTGAAACTCTTGAATTCACAAGATGACCTCAAAACCTAGACGCCATTTACCTCAGGATCAGTATTAATCTAGCTAAGATCAGGAAAGAAGAATCACAAAAGAGGAACCCAAAAACTCAAGACCAGAACACTGGCTTTAGCTCCCATGTGTTCATAGCCTCATGGTGGCTGTGGTGGGAGACAGGGCTAGTTGCCTTTCTCCCAACCCCTCAAAGGAAGTTATAGGCTGCTTTCTAAAGGCTTTAAGAAAAAGAGAGAGAGAGGGAGGGGGGGAGAGGAGAGACAGACAGACAGAGTCAGAGAGAGAGAAAAAAAGAAAGACAGAGAGAGAAGAGAGAGAGAGAGAGAGAGAGAGAGAGAGAGAGAGAGAGAGAGAGAGAGAGAGAGAGCAGGAGGCAGGGAGGGAGGGCTACTTTCTTTTTAAAGGTCCACTGAGTCATGCATTCTTCCTGCTCAGGAGCCAATGAGATGATTGTCACCTTGTCATAATCCCAAAGCACCCAAGCAATGAGTCATATACATGGTTAGCTGGAAGAAACCAGATTTACCTTCAGTGCTGAGTACCACGTGGCTGGAAGGAGGAAGGACTGCTTTGTTCATGCTCTGTTAATTCTCCAGTTACAAAAGTAGAGAGAGAAAGGGTTACTCTCAGCAAAAAAAAACCTTTAGAATATCTGAGAAGTCTTTGAAGAAAGACTTATGTTAAACTACAATTATTTTCTAAAGCAATGTGTTGTAATATTTAAACCCTTCAGTTTGGTTTAAAAATATGTAATACTATGCAGAAGTTATGCATTGTTGAATTTGTGGGGTAGAGGAAGTTTTCAGGTTTGCAACTCAGTATAGGAGATTCTAGGTGTAATTTCCCATGCCCTGTCATACATGCGCATTCTTTACCTAAACTAACAAGAAGAATCGCAGGTTAATCTACATATGTATGTATGACTTTTTCCCCCATCCAAACTACAAAGCCCAGAAAGGGGGCCATAGCTCAGGGCAGATCACTTTGGAACAAAATAAGAGAATGTGGATTGCTGCAACCAGTCTGAAGACAGCATGGAATAGCTGAATAGTGGCTAGGATGATGGATTTGGAGTCAGAAAGACCTGGGTTGGTATTTCACTCCAAACACTTAGTAGTTGTGTGACCCTGAGAAAGTCACGAGCCTTCTGGGAAGGAGCAGGAAGCAGGAAAACTTCAGCAATAGCCATAGTGAGAAAGTATCTCCTACTCTTAATGTGCCAGGTTTGGAAGCACCCTTAGCACAGGGGCAAAAGCAACAGAAGAAACTGAAGGGAGACCTGAGCTTCAGCAAAGAAGGCAAAGATTAAGGGGCTCTGTCCAGCTTCTGTGGGCATCTTGAAGCAGAAAGCTCTGACCAAAGCCATAACTTATGACCATTTCAGTGACTGGAAGATGTTGCCAGAGATCTACTATTCCTGGCTTCCCCTCCCTGCTCTTGTCCAGTAATAGGCATTATATTATATCCTGCTGGCTTCTTTTATCTAATGTTTCCTGTATCTTGATTTTGTCTTAAATATTAAGCCAAGGGTTCACTGCAAAAGCACAAGACTTAAATTGGGGTAGGGAATTGAACCTCTTTCTGAACATCAGGAATCTTCTTAACTGGGAACTCTGAGGAACATCATTATAGTATTATCTTTTTGTCTGATTTCAACTTTGCAAAACAGGAGAGGGAGTTGTAACAGTGTTTTCATAGTCTTTGATTGCGAGAAAGAAAGAAAGGCAAATGGGAGAGAGATGGATGATCTTCAACTCAGCCTTTTCCAGACGAGAGAAGAAAACAGAAGGACTGGGTCAGTGCCTCTCTCCAGCACCACCTACCACTGTTACAAAGAAATGTAACTATTCAAGGGCCTCAGTTGCCTCATCTGTCAAATGAGGAGGTTGAACTCAATGGCCTCTATGGCCCCTTTCAGCTTTAAATCTATGATCTTACAGTATTTTCTCCTCCTCCTAAGTGAGTCAGGCATCTTGCATCTTATGGCCTAGCATATATGAAGAATAAGTGTAATTATCAAAATATAAGGATCCCTTTAATATTTGGAGAAAACGATCATACTTTTCTTGTCTTCACTTGTGCCATCTTCTTTAGCCATGTTTTTATAACATAGTTTCTTATCTCCTTGACCTTCCTTTGAATATCCTTCAAGTTGCTTCTAATACCTGGTGCCCCAAATGTTAGAAAGCTTCCACTGTCCTTCTTCTGACTGAAGAAACATAGAATGGGGAGGGCAATTGCCTTCTTCTGGACACTCTATTTCTGTTAAGACATCCTAAGATAGCATGACCTTTTTTGATGACCATATCACATGAACAACAAGTACTGAATTTGTAGTCATGGAACTCTTCAGAGAATGTTAGTGGTCATCCAATCCAACCTATTCTTCAACTACAATTAACTACAACATACTATTAGTCAATTAGTCATCCAGTCTTTGCTTTAAGATTTTCCTCTCCTCTCCTCTCCTCTCCTCTCCTC
>CM053601.1:21154328-21185316 GCA_028646575.1 Pseudocheirus occidentalis
AATTGCTAGAATCCAGTATTTAAAGCTATACAATTAAATGCAACTGGGAAATAATACATACAGGGACGGGGGCAGGGAGGAGGTCCCTGCCCTGCTAGAAAGCTAGAGAGGTGTTGGAGGAGGGCATAAAAGGGAACAGATTGTGGAAGGGGTCTTACAGTGGGATCAATTTTCTGGGCTGGGGGTTAGGGACAAAAAGGGGAGAAAATTTGTAACTCAAAACCTTGTGGAAATGAATGATGTAACCAAGAAAATAAATTAAAATTAAAAAAAAGAAAGAAAGAATTTTATTTATTCACTAATTTGTAAGATTCACAAAGGAATATAAAGTGGAATTAACTGAAATAAATTGCTCCGAGACAATCCGGAATGGTTTATAGAGGGAAGGAGGTTTGAAGTAGGAAAAAATTTGTCAAATATGAGTGGCAAGACCTTTCCAATCTCCTGCATAGAGGAAACAAAGCACCACAGAGTTGAGAGAAGCAGAGCTTTTGCCAGATTCACATGAACTTAAGCTAAGGTTTGATACCCTGGCTGAAATATTTCTGCTGAACTCTTATCTTAAAAAGGCACAGTACTACCTAACCAAGCCAGTGGCTGATGGTAGGAAAAGATTACAATTGCCCTTTCAAGGACAGGCCCGTGAAGTCAATAAAACACCCTGGGACCCTGAGAATAGCCCAGTGGCTGAGTTACCTGCCTGACCCAGCTTGGTAGCAGCTGCCTCGTGTCAAAGAAGCCTGCCTTGCATCAAGATACTATATGTCAAGAACTCATACAGTTAAAATGCCCATATTAACCAGAATCCAGGGGTACAGAGTGAAAATGAAAACAATCTACCACCTCCCAAAATAAACCCTAAAATGAAAACTCCCAAGAACGTCACAGCCAAAATACAGAGATTCTGGGTCTAGAAGAAAATACTGCAAGCAAATAAAAAGAGTTCAAACGCCAATAAACCACAGCCAGGATCTCAGAAGCCTTGGCAGTAGTAATATAAAGCAGAGAAAATCTTGGAATATGATGCAACATGACATTCCAAAATATAAAAGATAAAGGCTTAAAACCAAAAATAAGTTATCCTGCAATACTGAGGGAATCCTACAGAGTGGAACGTGCTCTCTGTAATAGAATAGAGGATTTTCAAGAATCCCTAAGGGGAAAACAGATGTGAATAGAAGCTTTGAATTGAACATACAGGAGTTGAGATGCTGTAAAATGGTAAACATATTTTAGCAAGTAGAAGGGGCTAACCAACAATAAAGCACTTGTTTACATTCTAATAGGAGGAGATGAGAAAAATCTTGCTTTAATGTCTTAAAGTGTCACAAGGGAGCTAGATAAAACATATAAGGAGACTGGGTATAGTTTTATTCTGTTTTGATGATACTGAGAGGAAAGAAAAAAGGAAAGGGAAAATATGCTAGGAAAGAAATAAAGAAGAGGATGGAATTTAGTAGATCCCATATTTGGAGTGAGTGAGAATAGAAACATGGAAGAAATGGTAAGACTGGAGTGAGATTCACCATGAACGGCTCATGTTTACCTGAATCAGATGAATGGAAGGAAGGAAGGAAGGAAGGAAGGAAGGAAGGAAGGAAGGAAGGAAGGAAGGAAGGAAGAAAGGAAGGAAGGAAAGAAGGAAGGAAAGAAAGAAAGAAAATTAGATAGAATCCCCAACTTTCGATCCCCCCCAACCAAAAAAAAACTCCTCCAAAAAGATCTGGAAAATGCACCAAACCAAATCCTGATGGAGAAATACAAGGAAAGTCACAGTGAACAATTTATCTGGACAAGATCTACATAGGGAAACAGACAAAGAGGTCTGTGAATACTAGGGACTAGGACTAGGAGCGCTGTGTTGGAGCACTATAGCACTCATGGAGGAGGGATATATTAGAGCAAGAGGAGATTCCAGGCCTATCCCAGTGCACTGCATGCAGGATGCAGAAATAGGCCAGCTTTGGTGCCCACTACCCAATCCATATAATAAATCCAAGGAGAATAAGAAGGGGTCCTGTGCTCCAGGTAATGTTCCTGGTCAGAGAGTTCCTAAGCAAGTTGAGAAGCAAACAGCAGCTGTGTGACTCTGACGTCATGAGCACATCAGAGTCTCCCTTTCAGCATCTAGCCCACCCTGAAGCCTGCAGAGAAATAATCAGAGCAGGAATCGCTGCAGTTCTCTCCCTCTGGATAAACAAAGTTATCCAGTTGTCTGATCAGGGCTGAGTTGGCTAAACAGCATTCAACTATTGTTTAGATCCTAACCATGTCAGGAACTTGCAGAGCTCAGACCAGAAGGGTAGTAACCAGACTTTTTCCTGGCTGAGACCACTCTGGGAGCCCTAAAAGCTGTGTCTACCTGTGATCCTGAAATACCACAACATTCAACTTACAATTTTCATCATCTTCCTGTAAACACAGTATTGTGTTTCTTTAATATTTTTAAGGTGGCCTTATTGTCACTGGCTCTCTTCCTCTCATCTCTGATCCCTTCTTGTTTGTTGCCTCTTTCCCTTTAGGGTTTTGTTTATTAGTTCCTTTTTCTATCCTGCTTTTATTTGGTTATATAATTCTTCCCCCTCCTTTTTCCTCTCAGTTAGTCAATGAGATTCCCCTTTCCTCTCCTTCCCCTTAGCTAGTCCTGTGCATTAGTATTTTTTTTAATTTCATTTTGTGGTGTCCCTTTCCTAAAAGGATTTTTCTCTCTTTCTTCATTATCTCTCTCTCTCTCCCTCTCTCTCTCTCTCTCTCTCTCTCTCTCTCTATCTATCTATCTATATAAACTTCTAAGGTGTCCTAAGTTCTTCTCTCTAGGTACTTTCTACCACTGCCTTGTAGAATCTACCCTCCATGGATTCCTTTTTTCCATTATGCCTCACTCCCAGAACAATGTCAATTATTGCAGATGCCAGAGAGAACACTACTCAATGACGCTGATATCTACCCTATCTTGTTGACCTCTTTGTCTACATGTGCCTAGAAATCTCCTTCCTGCAGCCATACTTTCCCACACCTCCAAGTGCCAGTTGCTCCTATGGATTCTAACTCTACTCTCTCCTCTTTCTGACACCACAGAAATCACCTTCCCCTTATTGTTAGCTCTTGATTTGACCCTAGCACATCACACTCCTCTCTATCCCTCTGCTCTCCTTTCCCCCTTTTATGTACCTTACCATGGTATAATGTAGCCCTATAAAAGAAGCATTGATTTGACTGTAGGCAGGGTGTCCCCAGGTTCTGTCCATAATTCCCGACTGCCTCTTCATGTTACCTCAATCAGATTTCCACCACACTCTCGTCTCCTCATGAACTTTCAAAAAGAAGTCCCTTACTGGTCTCTCAGTTATCACTCTGTTGCTGTTGCTATCCTTAGCATCTGCGTGTAGTCACCCTTTCTGCATTTCTGTTGTTTGGGGTGTTCAAGAAGGAAATAATCTCTTCAATTCTAGCTTTCTTTCAAAAAATGTTTCAAGCTCTTCTTTATTGTTGAATATCCATCTTTTGTTACATATGGGTAAGCTCAGATATGAAAGATAAGTCACCTTGCACTGCATCCTGAGCACCATTGCTCTTTAGAGTACATTAATTGGGGCAGTTAGGTGGCCCAGTGTATAGAGCAATGGCCCTGAATTTAGGAGGAACTGAGTTCAAATCTAGCCTCAGATAAAGACTAGCTGTGTGACCCTGGGCAAGTCACTTAACCCCTAAATGCCCATACATTAACCCCATACACACAGATGAAAAGAATACTTTCCATTCCTTTATTTTCATGAGGGTAAGAAATAATCTTACGTTATTTGAATGTCCTATCCTTTTTATTTGAAAGCTTTTTTCCTGATGACTTTTGATTGGAATTTTATTTTATTCATTCAGAAGCTCTGGCAGGTCTCTTACATTATTTCCTTTGCTATGAAGTTAAAGTGTTTTCTTTGTCCTGTCACATTGTTCTGGGATACTTATAATCCTTAGGTTGTCTCTACACATCCTGTCTCCAAGATTATATGTTTTGCCTACATAGTTAGCATATATTCTTTTAATGTTATTGTATTTTGCTTCTCTTCTTCTAAATTGAACTTGATTTCTAGATATTTACATTCCCAATCGATTGTTCTCCCTTTTGTTTCTTTGGTAAGGCTCACCATTGCAGGGTACTATATTTTTGCTCTGCAGGACAGAAATTATACTCTCACAATTCTCATTTTTCTTTTAAACCACGCAGGCATGTTATAGTTTCATAATCTCCTCAAATTCCACAGGACACTCCATCTCATTGTATTGGATTGTTTTTTCCTTTTTTTCAGTATTTACTCATAGATGTCTGAACTTATTTACTTATTCTGAAGGATATAGTTTCCTTCTGTTCATACTATTTTTCTTGTTGATTTATCTGTTTACATTCAAGGTCTTTGAGTTTTCTTTTTCCTGAAATCTTTGAAGCTTTCAGTCATACCCCCATCCTTTATTTTCCTTATTGCTCACTTCTGACTCCTTCCCCTATGACTGTTGTTTCCTTTGGGGCTGGATTTCAAAATATCTCAGCCTCTTCCCACAATGGGCATTCATGGTTCAACTGCCTAGGTCTCTACAACTGATTTTTAAGTAGTCAGATCTGGCCCTACCTGGAGGCTGTGCTGTTGGTGGAATACTTCATAGTTCCCCAGGTGCACAGCGTCCTGTCCTATGATTTCTCCTACTTCCTCTTTTTCTCAGTTCTCTAGCCTTGCACTGAAAGTTCAGAACTTTTGGTGCCTCTGTATGGCAGCCACACTCAAGTTTTGTTTCTAAAGGGCTGTGGCCAAGCTGGCTGTTGAGATCCCAGCAAACTTCCACAACCTAGAGACAGGGTCTGTGTGGCCCTTGTAAAAGAGAGGCAAGACCAGGATATAGGGGTGAGTTTTGATATAAGCTTATTTGATATCCTTGGATCTACTAGTACAGCCTTGCTGCTGTTAGCATGGGAAGTGGGGGAGGAGTGCTTCTAGTTTCTTTTTTTTCAGTCTTTTGACTTTGCTTTAATATTTCTTGTTGCTTCATGGAGTCCTTAGCTTCTATTTGGTCCATTTTAGTTTTCAGAAGCTTTGTCATTTGCACAAAGTTTGTACTTCTTGTACCAAGGTGTTAATTCCCTTTTTAATTCTTTCTTCTATATGTCTCATTTATTTTCCAATTTTTTCCCACTGTCCTATCATTTTATTTATAAAAACATTGGAAACACTTTTTAAAACTCCCGCTTCATCTCTTCCAAGAATTCTACTTGAACTTTTGCCCAATATAATAAGTTAATACAAAATAGTTACAAGATTATTATGAAGGGAAAGTATTAGCAAATACTGGGAGGAGATAGAAAACTCTTCATATAGAAGGGAGTGTCTGAACTAAGCTTTGAAGGAAACTAGCAAGCCTAAGGGGTGAAGGTTACAATGCAATTCATTCTAGCCTTGGGGGACACAGAGTAAAAGCAAAGATACACATGGAGGAAGAGCACCCTATATGAATATGCTGTTTTCCCTCATTAGATTGTAATATCCTTGAGGGCACCATGTATGAGGAACAGTCAGAAAAGACAAATTTGACTGTAATCCATGAAAGGGAATAATCTGTAATAAGACTGGATGTCAAGTTATTTAACTTGAGGTTGTTATTAAAGGATTTAGATGCCAAAAAAATGTTTCTAGAGAAAATAGGGAGTCACTGGAGTTTATTGAGTAGGAAGCTAATTTATCAGGATAACTAGATGGTGCAGTGGATAGACTGCCTGACCACACATCAGTAAGA
This sequence comes from Pseudocheirus occidentalis, assembly GCA_028646575.1. NCBI lineage: Eukaryota > Metazoa > Chordata > Mammalia > Diprotodontia > Pseudocheiridae > Pseudocheirus > Pseudocheirus occidentalis. The sequence goes on from CM053601.1 coordinate 21,160,107, forward strand.
CCTGAATTCAAATCCAGACTCAGACGCTATGTAACCCTGAGCAAGTCACTTACCCTGTTTGTCTCAATTTCCCCATCTATAAATGGGGATAATAATACCTACTTCCCAGGATTGTCGTGAGAATGAAACGATATGATATTTATAAAGAACTTAACACAGTGCCTGGAACATAGTTGATGCTATAGAAAAATGTTAGTAATTATTATGGTCAGATCTATCATGTAGGAAAATCACTTTGGCAGTAATGTGAAGAACGGATTTGATTAAGGTTTGAACCAGAAGAAACCATTGCAGCAGTTGAGACATGAGCTGGTAAGTGCCTGAAGTATGACTAACAAACAAAATAGATTAGAGATGCTAATTCTAGGAAGCAATTTGACCTTGTAGGTATCACTGAGACTTAACAGGAATTCCACTGACAGGAATATAGTTCTAGAAAGGTATACCTAATTCCAAAGTAACAGGATAGTTAAAAACTGGCAGGAAAGACAAAATGATGAAATATGGTATATACTGGGCTATGGAGAAATTTTGTTGTTGGAATATACTAAAACCTGGACAGAAATTTTTAAAATCACATGAAAAGTAAAGGAAATAAATCATAAGGCTGGCACAGAGGCAGGATATAATAAACAGGAACCAGATATCTGCTAGTGGTCTCTCTGCCAAAAGCAAAGCAGCTAATAGGTTTTTTACTTTAATGTTAATTTCATCCTTTAATGAGTAGAGAAACAAACATAGGGAGATTTTATTCAGGACCTCTACTCTTGTTCTGATTTATAACAATAGCATGGAAACAATAGCAGGGAAAACTTATGGTAGCTTTGTGGCATGGCAGAATAGGAAGTGATTACTGCATCTTGGAATTCAGGATGGGCAAGAAGAAGCTTGGCAATATTCTAATGTGTACCTAATTTCTGAGCAAGAAAATTTCAAAGAATTTACAAAAAGTATGACTAGACCAAGAGAAACATAGAAAGGAATATGAAAGTGTTTTAAGTTAAAGGGGATATGTAGGGATGAATTGCTTCTAAGTTAATAGGGAGATAAGAAACAACTTTCTGAAAATCATGTTATCTTCCTTTCTTTTCTTTTTTGTTTAAGTCTTCTTGTATAAAACCACTAATATGGAAATGTTTTACCTAATTTCACATGTATAACCTATATCAGATTGCTTACCATCTCAATGAGTGTGGAGAACAGGGAAGAAGGAATAGAATTTGAATCTCAAAATGTAAAAAAAAACATTTAAAACTGTTTTAACATGTAATTGGGAGGAAATAAAATGTGATTTTAATTTTTTTAATTATCTGTGGATAATTTTGTTCTGTTTTAATGATCTTAGCCAAAGGAAAAAATGGAAGAAACAGAGGACTACATCAAGGAAGGAAATCACTATCATATAATAAAGATGCATAAGAGAAAGAGTGTATAAATATAGGGGAAGGAATGGGGAGAATGGGCACCTATGAACCTCACTTTCATCTGAATTAGACAAAGGAATATTGAACACAATTAGAGATTTCAATATAGAAATACACTAAATTTTCAAAGGAAATAGTTGTGTACCAGAAGAATGAAGGGAGGGAAATAAGCATTTGGTAAGCACCTATTATGTGATAGGAACTATGTTAGGTACTTTACAAATATTATCTGAATCAATCTTTACAACCTTGGGATGTAAGGGATATGATGAGCCTCATTTTCATCTAAGGAAACAAACTGAAAAAAGTTAAGTTATTTGCCCATGGTCACTCAGGTAGGAAACATTAAAGCCAAATTTGAACTCAGGTCTTCCTGACTCTAGGTCCAATGCTCCATTTATGGTACTGCTTAGCTGTCACTATAGAAGCAAGAAAAAGGAAGGTATAAAAAGCAGTATAGGAATACAAGATAGGCAAGGGAATAATTAGAAGCAAAACAAATTCAAATGTTGGAAGGAAGAATAAGAAAAAATGATAAGGAAAGGAAAAACCCCACAGTGATCAAAGTCAAAATAAAGAGAAAAGATAAGACAAAAGTACTTACTAGAGTAAGAGAGACTAAACAGGGAATTTTATTTTCAAGATCACAAATGTCAGGCAAACTATTTCTGTTTTACAATCTTCTTGTTTGCAAAAAGAAAGGTAAGAGAAAAAAGAGAAAAAAAAACCAAGAAGACAGGTTGAAGGGAAATACCCAAATTAAAAATTATAATTGTGAATATGAATGGGATGAACCCACCCATAAAATGGAAAAGGAGAGTAGAGTGCATTGAAAAGCAGAATCCTACTACATATTGTTTGCCAAAACACTTCAAATACAAAGATTTATTTGTAATCAACGCAAGGAACTACAGCAAAAATCTTTTATGCTTCAGTCAAACTCAAAAAAACCCCAGAGTAATCATGACTTCAGATAAGTATATGTAGCTACGTGTATATATATAAAGAGATACATACATACATACATGTGTGTGTATGTGGTAAAAAGATAAACAGGAAATGACATTATGGTAAAAGGTACTGCAGATAATGAATCTATAACAATACTCAATTTGTATGCAATTAGTAGCGTAGCACCTAAATATATAAAGGGAAAGTGAAGCAAACTGGAGGAAAAATAGTAAAAAAAAAAAAAAACAAAAAAACAAAAAACAAAAACCCAAACTATTAATTATAGGAGGTTGTAATATCCCCTTTTCAAACTTACACAAATCTAACCAAAAGTTAAATGAGAAATAATGAATGGATCTAAATAGAAAATGAAAGATGATTAAGTTCTGATACTTGCTGGCTGGAAATAGAAAGGGATTTACATATTTCTCAGCTATACATGGTATCTTCATAAAAAATTACTGTTTGGGGGACATACTTTATCAAAAACATAGAAAAGCAGAAATATTAAATATGGCATTTATTGATCACCGTGACATAAAATTTACATTCAATAAAGAGTAATTAAAGAAAGAATTTAAAAGCATTTGGGGAGTAAAAAACAATTTTAAAAAACAGATGGGTCAAATGAATAAATTTTAGAAGTGATAAGAAAGTACATCAAAGGTAATCATAAGAATGAAACAATATACCAAAACTTAAGAGATTCAGCTTAAAGCAGTTCTGAGGGTAAATTTTATATCTTTAAACATATTCATCAATAAAATAAGAAAGAACAAATCAATGAATTGGACATTCAAAGTCAAAACTTGACCAACAAATACAAAATCCCCAACTAAATAACAAAATAGAAATTATAAGGACTACAAAAGAGATTAGTTAAATTAAAAGCAAAAAGATCATTGAATTGCTCATTGAATCCATGACTGTTTTTTTGGAAAAATTAACCAAATATATAAGCAACTGACTTGAATTTTTATAAGCAAGAAAATCTGAATTTTTCACATAAAAATGAAAAAACTCAATAATTAAAGAAAAAATAAAGGAAATTAGAAACTATTTTTACCAAGTTATGTGCAAAAACCTTATAGCATATAGCAAACAGATGAATATCTATAAAAATATGACAGCCAGATTAACAAAAAGTAGAATACTTAGATAACCCAATATCAGGGAGAGAGGGAATTGAACAACCCACAAATTACTCAACAAAAAAGGGAAGAGAGGAGGGAACTCAAGTGCCAGATAGACTTACAAGTGAATTCTGCCAAACATTAAAAGAATAATTTATTCTAATACTATGTAAGTTACATGCAAAAATAAGAAGGTATCTTCCAATCTCTTTGTAAAATACAAATGTGACCTGCTACCCAATTTAGGGAGAGACAAAATAGAAAATTACAAATCCATCTCTCCAATGAACATTGATGCAAAAATTTTAAATAAAATATTATCAAGTAGTCTGTAATCACGTTAGAAAGATAACACAACTCTGACCAGGTTGGGTTAATACCATCATTGCTTGGAAACTGTATAAATGAATGAATGAGAGAGTATTTATCAAGTGTTGTGTGAAGTACTGTGTTTACAATGGGAATAGAAATAAAAAAGCAAATCTTTGCTCTTAAGGAGCTTGCATTTTAATCGAGGGAGATAACAAAAGTAGGATGGTTCAGCTGTAGGCAAGAATGAAAATCCCAATGATCTTTAGGGTGTATCAGCTGGGCAGATAGAGAATCTCTATCCTAGATCCTAGCCCCTTTTCAAATTGAGAAAAACAAAACAAAAAATATATCTTTTTTTAATCTCTTTTCTAAAATTTTAATTAAATTATTTTTTAATTAATTTAATTTTTTAATTTTTAATCTATTACTCTCTGACAAGAGATAAACACCATGTTTCATCATATAAAAATGAAATCCTCTGGATTGATGAACAGTCATTTCATTGATCTGAGTTCTCAAATATTTCACAATTGTTTTTTCTCTATAATGTTACCATATAAATTGTTCTCTTGGTCCTTCTCATGTCACTCTGTATCAAATAATTCAAATAATTCCTACCAAAGCAAAAATATTCCATAACATTCATATATTGTCATTAATTCAGTCATTCCTCAAATGATGGGCATCCATCTTTTAATGTTTCTGTTTTTCTTAACTTGTTTATGAGGGTTTTATGCCAATAAAACATGAATGATTTTTAAAAGCTCCAGATATGGCTGAGAAATATGTAAATTGCCTTCTATTTTGATTTCTTAGCTAATAGAGGTCTATCATATCGGATATTTCTTTTTAAAACACATTTTATTACTATCTTCTGTTTTCACACTGTCAAAATTTCTTCTAGTATCCCTCCTTTCTCAAAGAGTTCTCCCACATAATAAATAATATTTCTAAAGAAAAAAAATTAAAGAAGAGGAAGAAAAATCAGTTAAAGCCAGCAATAGAAAATTTTCCACTTGACTTTTAAAATCCTGACCTCTTTTCAGTATTCTTATACCTTACATCAGATACCCTGTGGTGCAGGGAACACTGATTGCTTGCTGTTCTCCACATTCTATTTCCTAACTCTGAGCATTTTCATTGATTGTCCTCCTTTCCTGGAACTTTCTCCCCCCTCTTCTCCTCTCTAGCTGTCTTAAAGTCAGAGATACAGTCCTACCTTCTGCAAGAAGATTTTCCCATTCTTCCTTAACCTTTGCGCCTTCCTGTTGAGACTATGTCCCATTTATCCTACATAATCTTGTTTGTGCATTGTTTGCATGTTGTCTTTCTCATTAGTCTGTTTTGCCTTTCTTTTTACATCCACAGTGCCCAGCACATAGTTGGTTTTTAATCAATTCCTGATGACTTGAATATAATAGAAAAAGTCTGAAAATTTATGCAATGTTCCATACCTGTGAACTTCCCCCTTCTGCAGAGGAGTAAGATTGGGGTAGCTGTTATATATCTTCTTTGGGTCCCGCTAGTTTTTTCCAAGTTTGAAACATTTACCATTGATTATTTTGTGCTTATTGTTCTTTCTATCTTCCTTTTTTGAATCATTGCATACATTGTTTTCTTAGTTCTGTTTACTTCACTTTGCATCAATTCAAATAAATCTGTATTTTTCTGTATTCATCATATTCATCATTTCTTATGGCACAGTAATATTCTATAGCATTCATATAAACTAATTTGAGGTCATTCACTGTGAGCTCCTCTACTCCCCTCCTCCTCACTACTATTACTCAGGTGCATTCTGCCTCTATTCCTTCTTTCTCCCAGTTTCACATGAAGAAGTAGTCTTACTCCTTACCAAGGCTAACCCCTCATCTTCTTCAAAAGATCCCAATCCATCCTGTATCTAAAATAGATTGCCCCAGGGTGGCTAGGTGGCGCAGTGAATAGGGCACCGACCCTGAAGTCAGGAGGACGTGAGTTCAAATCCGACCTCAGACACTTGACACAAAAAGTAGCCGTGTGACTTTGGGCAAGTCACTTAACCCCAATTGCCCTCCAAAAAGCAAAAAAAATAAAATAAAATAAAATAAAATAAAATAGATTGCTCCTTCTTTTCTCCTTTTTTAAAACTTATTTCCAATCTCTCCCTCTCTATTGGTGCATTCCCTACTTCCTACAAATAAGCTTACCTCCCCCAACCTGATATAACCGTCATTTGATATTTCTATCCCTCCTAACTACCATCATATATGTCTTCTGCCCTTTGTAATTAAAAAGGTTGTCTACAATAGATGACTCCACCTTCTTTCTCTCCCTCTTTTCTCAACCCCTTAGAATCCAGCTTCTAAACTTACTGTTCTACTGATATTGTTCTAAGTTCTCTTCAAAGTTGTCATCTTTGCCAATTTGCTGAGTGTTAGGTAAAACTTCAAGGCTATTTTCATTTCCTTTTCTCTTGTCATTATTAATACTTTTGAGTATTCTTTTAAACGACTGTTGCCAGATTGCAATTGTATTCAGAACTTGTGCTGCTATATGTTGATGTACATAGGGACTTTTTTTCCTATCAATGACATCCTTAGAGTTTCCTATCCAGCTTTTTCTAAACTTCTATTTAAGTCCTTTTTTGGTTAGATTTGTCAGGGATTGAAAGGAGGTACAATAAAATTCCCAAATGATACATTTTATTGTCTATTTCCTCTAAGTATTTAGATACTGAATATCAGTAACTTTTCCTTTAAGTATTCATGTGATATGTCATTCAGATTGTGATAGATTATCTTATTAGCAGTGCTCTCTAAAACTGGCTGGTCAGTCCCTTTCATTTTCAGCTAATTGAATATTGGATTCAGCAAGGAACCAAAGTAAAAGACAAGAGACATCCAGCCAGAAGGACAAGCAGCTTGAGCACAACACAGATTAACTTTTTTTGTATCATTACATTCTTCAGTCAGACTTATGTCATGATTCTTCTAAATTAAAAGTATCATGTTGGAAATAATTCAAAATGGGCTAGAGAAGCCTAAGCCTTTCAAAAAACTTGTTGAAAATGGGAAAAATGATTTAAATTTAAAAGATTTTGGCAGCTCACAATATAAAATTTCCATTGCTCATTTGGCTGGATGTCTGGTTCTTTAACTACAAAAAATGGGACACTTGAGTATCAGAGCTTGAACACAACTTATTAAATACCACAAATACCTGAAGAGTTACTGGGGCCAGAAGCAGTCTGATCTATTGTTCTGGCTAAGAAGATATATGTTATTTTAAATAAGCTTTCATAAATGTTATAGCCATAACTAGTATGCTTGCTGAAACATTGCTTCATTTGGAGCTTATCATTATTCCCCTCCTCCTTCTCCCCTAGTTACATGAATGTTTTGATAGTTTTATAGAACAAATTTTCATTTACTGTTCTATAAAATACAATGTTGAAAATTAGTAAAAAGGTTTTTTTTACTGGTATAAGAAAAAGAACACAGTTTTCATGTTTATCTCTTTTTTATCATATCTATTTTTACTGTTACCTTGTCTGAAATCATGATTGCTACTCATCTTGTTTTTTAGTTCTCTTGAACCACAATAGATTTTGAAATAGCTCCTTATTTTAGTTCTGGGTGAATATTTATGTTTTAAGAATTAAAAATATGTATTTTTAGATTCTGTTTTCTAAGCCATTCTGCTTTCCTTTTTTTGGTTGAGTTTGTCCCATTCACATTCATGATTTGTTACTTTTACCTGTGTATTTCCCTCCATACTGTGCTCTTCTACCTTTTTCTCTCATTGTCCCTCACTCTCCTTAGTACAAGAAAAAGGTGACAAAAGGTGACAAAAGGATTGTTACTTAAATTAGTATTCTATAGGTGAAATGATATGTTTCTTTTCCACTACCCTTCTTCTTTCATCCTTGACTTGCCCTTCATCAGTTTTTTTTTATTTTTTTCCTTTTCGTTTCCTTTTAAACCCACATCTTTGATATTTTGCCCTCCAGCTTAAACTTTTCTCTTCCTCCTTTCTTTCCCTGCCTATTTACTTGTTGAGTACTTGGTGTGGGGGAGGGAAACAGGGAGGGGAAGAAGTATGAGTGCTCAACCTTACTCTGTTCAGATGAAAACAAGGTTCATAGGATTCACATCCCACTCCCCTTCTTTCATGTTTATATATTTTTCATCTCATGCCCTTCTATTTCATAAGTTAGCAAGTTCCTTCCCCTTTCTTCTCTTTTTCCTCTCCTTTATTTCTTCCTAAGAACATCAAAACCAAACACAATGACTCCCTTCCTTCCCAGGACCTATAAACACTTTACTTAATTTTCTCTATGATCCTCAAAGATATTAGAAAGCATACTTGTTTCTCCTACCTTTATTAGAATGTAAATAACTTATCACTAGATATTTCTTTTGCATTGATGAAACTGTCTTTACCTTCACTTTTCTATTTTTCTCTTCACTCGTGTTTGGATTTCAAAATTTCTACACAGTTCTGGGCTTTTCATCAGGAATGCTTGGAAGTACCCTATTTCATTAAAAATCTATTTTTCCCCTTTAAGATTGTACTCAGATTGTTTTTTTTATTTGAAGACTATCTTTTGTTTTGGACAATCGCTGTTGGGGTTCCATTGTGTCCAACTCTTCATGACCCCATTTCAGATTTTCTTGGCAAAAATACTGGAGTGCTTTGCCACTTCCTTCTCCAGCTCATTTTATAGATGAGGAAAATAAAAGACTTTTAAAACAAAATAAATAAAAGAACATAAGTGACTTGTCCAGGGTCACAAAAGTAGTGAGTGTCTGAGGCCAGATTTGAATTCAGGTCTTCCTGATTACAGGACCAGCACTCTATTCACTGTGCTGCCTAGCTGCTTGAGTATTTATTGTCTTTCAAACTCTCTTCTCATTTGTAATAGCAGTCATCAAATCTTGGTTCATTCTATTGGGACTCCTTAGAACTTGAACTCTTCCTTTTTGAATGCATATAGTACCTTTAATTTTTTACCTGAAGCTCTGGATTTTAATTGTGACATTCAAGGACATTTTCATTTTGGTGTTTCTTTAAGGAACTGACCAGTGGCTTCTTTCTGTCTTCACTTGGCCCTCTCACTCTAGGTATGTTTTATTTATTATTTCTTTTTTTTTTTTTTTGCTTTTTGGAGGGCAGTTGGGGTTAAGTGACTTGCCCAAGGTCACACGGCTAGTTTTTTTTTTGTGTTAAGTGTCTGAGGCCGGATTTGAACTCAGGTACTCCTGACTCCAGGGCCGGTGCTCTATTCACTGCACCACCTAGCCACCCCTATTTATTATTTCTTAAAATATTACATCTAGACTTCTTTGGTCATGAATGTCTGGTAGTCTGATATTCTTAAATGGTCTCTCTTTGACCTGTTTTCCAGGTCAGTTGCTTTTTATGGTAGACAGCTTACACTTACACCTTTTTTCCTATCTTTTGATTTGTTTTGTAACATTCTTTGTGGTTTCATGGAGTCATTGCTTTCTGTTTGACCCATTCTAGTTTGCAGAGTGTTTCTCACAGGTCATCAGAATCTGTTCTAAGCTATTAATCATCATTCTTTCCTCACCTTTTAACATTAAGTTTTGTATCTTGTTCATTTCACCTTGTAGTAAGGACATTCTTTTCTCTGATGATCTACTGGGAATCATTGTAGAACTACTCTTTTCTTCTTTCCTTTGGCTTCTCTCAGTCTGAGTATTTCTCCATTGTGTCTCATACTTTCTTCCTTTTTTTCACATTTGCAGCTTCAGCTTCTGGATTGTGGTTTTGTGTTTCGGTGAGACTCTGCTCTCTACATTACTGTCACACGCTGTGGGAAGGTCCTGTCTGACTTTCCCTAGGACTATGCTCGTTCTATAAAAAAGTTTCCTAGGTTTTGGCTCAGTATACCAGCGACCCGACTTAGATTTAGGCCTTGGTTTATTCTCTGTCTCCTCCTTTAGGCAGATCCAAACCCGGAGGTCCTTTCATTCCTTATTATGACCCTGATGGACACCAGATAAATGTTGTTGGTTGTGCTGCTAGAAAGCTTTCTTTGAGAGCTTTCTATTGCTGTGGTTCCTCTGGCACTCAACTGTGAGGTGCCCAGGTACTGGCCTGATCAAATGCTGATTCTTTGCTTCTTTCCTCTTTGCTTGTATAGATCTCTACTAGCATACTTTCATTATGTGAGACAATATTTTCTAATCATCATTTCCCTTACCCTTCAATATATTGTTTTTCCTCTCTTTACATTCTTTTCTCAAAATCATCCAGAGAAAACAAAACCACTCTCACATCTTGTCTATTTAGACTCCTTCTGTGGACCCTTGTGAGGATAGGGTTCAGAAGGGGTATAGGTATCATCTCCCCATACTTGAAAGTTAACAGTTAACTCTTTTTTCAGTTAGTCCTTTATCACAGTTTATTCATGTTTACCTTTTTTATGTGGCTCTTCACTCCTATATTTGAGCTTCAGAATTTCTCAATAGCTTTGGACTTTTCTTTCAGAATGCTTGTAATTTCTCTATTTCATTAAATATCCTTTTTCCCCCTGTGGCATCATCCTCAGTTTTTCTGGGTAAGCTATTTTTCATCTGTAAGCTTATATTCTTTGCCTTCTGGAATACTGCATTCCACATTCCCTGTCCTTTAGTGGGTGCTGAATCATGTGTAATCTTGACGATGGTGCCTCTGTACTTAAATTCTCTCTCTGCCACTGCTTGCAGTAATTTTATTTGACCTAGAAGCTGCAGATATTGGCTATCATGGTTCTGAAAGTTTTTATTTTTTTTCTGGAGCTAATTGGTAGATTCTTTCTGGTTCCAGTTTGCCATCTGGCTCTAAGAATTTGGGCAACTTTCCTTCAGCCTGATGTCTAGGCCCTTTTTTCCTAATGATTCTTAATATTTTTTCTCCTCAATCTGTTTTCTGTGCCAGTTTTTTTCTGTTTGAGATACCTTACATTTTCTTCTATCTTTTTTAGCTTTTTGACTTTAACATTTCTTCCTGCCTCATGGAGTCTTTGGCTTCTATTTGGTTCATTCGAATTTTCAGGGTGTTTGTTGCTTGGGCAAATATTTGTAAGTCTTGTGCCAAGTTGTTATTTCCCTTTCCAATTCTTTTTTCTGAAGCCCTCATTTTTCTACCTCAAGCACCCTCATTTCATTTATAAAAACATTTAACTCTTTTTCTTGCTTTATCTTTTCCAGGCTTCTGGTTGAATTTGTGCTCACACTGTGTTTTTTCTGAGACATTGCTTGTAGATGTTGTGGATTCATTCTCTTTGGCATTTATGTCTTCAGTGTCCCTGCCATGATAATACCTCTTTATAGGAAGGTTCTTTGCTTGTTTGTTCATTCTTCCAGCCCACTTCCTGACTTCAGACTTGACACTGGAATTGAACTCTGCTATACTTCTGGATGGAAGAACTGGGCTAGTCCTGTTGATGCTTTTTTAGGGTATTGTGTGTTGTGTTGTTCCAGGATCTCAGGGAGACACTGGAGACCTGCAGTCTTTCAGTGCTCCCAAAGTGATCAGAGCCAGGATAAAGTCTTTTTGCTGCCTGCCTCCCCACCCCCCCCCGCCCCGTACTCATTGGAGTTCTGTAAGATTTGAAACCAGGGTTTGTGTCTCGGCAAGGACAGAATACTGCCAGACTCCCCTATCAACCAGTTGGAAAGTTCTGTTGGTTCAGAGTTGCAGAATTACAGGCTTCCCTTTGGTCTGGGTTTCCTGCCTTGGTTATTCCTATGCAGCTTGGGTTAGATGCTGGAAGTAAGACCCTGCTTTGAGTCTAGGTTCTGAGCTAAACTACTGCTGCTTCTGACTTCTAAACTTCCTCCTTTTTCAGTACCCAGGCCAGGGCCTTCCTACCAAGAATAATACTTACCACTGGGATCCCCTTCTCATTATTCTCTGGATCTACGACCCAGACTTGGGTAGTGCGTGACAAAGCTGGTATCTGTTCCCATAGAACCCCAGTAGCCTGGCCTAGCTTTTGGGCCTCCTCTTACCTGGGCACTGGAGTGCTTGGTGTGCTCCTAGCCAGACCCCATCTCCAATGTCCTCAGATCTCCTTGCCTCTCTCCTCATAAGCAAAGGAACTCACTCTACTTTTTTCTGGATTTTCCCATTAAGATTCAGTCTGGTGCTATTTCTAGGTCTGTTGGGAGGAATTTGTGGACTCATTGTGGCTCACCACAATGCTCCTTATTGGAAGTAATGACATCTTGGCTCTATATCTGGGAAGATCTTCATAGAACCAACAGTCCAGGGCCCTGACCACCAAACTAAAAAACTCCAATATTAGTAAAAGTTGGATTGTTGTTCTATAAATATCAGCAGTATATTGCAATTATAGGAAAATTAGGTGTACCACTGGTTGTCGTTCAGGCGTTTCAGTCATATCCCACTCTTCATGACCTCATTTGGAGTTTTCTTGGCAAAAATACTCTAGTGGTTTGTCATTTCCTTCTAAAGCTCATTTTACAGATAAGAAACCTGATTACATTGATATACCATTGATTACATTTGTGTAAATCAAATGAATCTTTCCCTCTCCTTAGTTTAACTCTATGTTTGCATGTGAATGTGTTTGTCTGCTTCACTCTGATTTGCTAACCTTTCCAGTTTTTTGTGTCTCTCTGTCACTTAGTCTCTTTTCCCTCCCCCAATTTCTTTCTTTATTCCTCTTTTTCTTGCTTATTTTCCCCTTAACTAGTCATAATATAGGACTGAAGTGTTTCTTAAAATTGTTATGTTAACTGAATATTCCACTAAAGTCCAACTCCAATACTTCATCATGTTTTAGAGGTGACCTCTCCCTCCCCAGTTTCTGAAGGCCATTCCAGAAGACTAGACATTTTATCAAGTCCTTCCAAACTGAAAAAGTTTCTGAGTACGGGTTCAAGAATAGACTATCCATCTGTTGACTGGAGAGTTAGCCCAGTTAGTTTCAGAGAGAGACTTATCAGCAGAGTATTGGACACTATGCAATAATAACTTTTATTTATTAATTTACTTTTGCCAAAGAGCTGCTTGCTAAAATATAGGGGGATTTTCACTCATACCAGAAGTGCTGAAGCATGATCAAATAAAGTTTTGCAATATCCTTTCTTAATCTGAAAAGCAGAGAAGTAGAAAATGTTCATCTATTTCCACAAACTAATAATTAGTCATAGGATGATGGATTTGGAGGTCATATAGTATAGTGAAAAGAGGATAGGAATTGGGGTTAAGGGACCAAGGGTTAGATCCTATATCTACCACTTACTACCTGTGTGACTTTAGGCAAGTTGCTCATTCTCTTCAGACCTCAATTTTCCTATATGCAAAATGAAAGGCTTGTATTGACCTCTAAAGTGACCTTGGGTGACCTCTAAGGCCCCTTCCAGTTGGAATCTACAGATAATCTAGTCCTACCCCTTCATTTTACAAATTAGGAAAATAAAACCCAGGCAGTGGCTCTCACTAAGAGACTTGACCAAGTGTACAACTTTACATGTAGTAAAATTCAGATATAAGATTTGAACCATGTCCTTCAACTCCAAATCCAGTGTTCTTTTCATTTTGATGATCTGTGATTGTATCAGTATTCAGACTCCTTGAATAGAAGAATATCACTGAAAATGACTTTATAAAAGGTCATTGAGAGGGGCTATGACTTGAAAATTCATAATTGGGTGACAATTCTCTCTAAACTTAGTCACGATGATCCTACATCAAGCATACTTGCTTTATACTCAGTCTTTCCATCTTGGTAGAGCCTGAGAGCAGTTATATTCCATTACAAGGTCCCCTGTATAGCACCAACAACTCCAACAATGGCCAGCATAAACTGCCTTTAACTTATAGAATCATGAAATACTAAAATGTGCCATTTAAAGAAGCAAGTCCAACAATAACTACCATATTGAAGTGTTTTGTAATTATTTCTTCTGTGCTTCTTTTGTCTCCCTACCTAGACTGGAAACTTCTTGAGGGCCAGAAGTGCTTCTACCTCCCCACATTAAATCTATAGCAGAGCACCAAGTTCACACAAAAGTTCTAGAGCCAAACCATGTATCATGTTCATGAAAATACTTATTTTTTTCCATCTAACAAAAAAAAAGAATTAGTCAAGTCAACTAAGTAGCCAAACTTTGTCAATTTGGGGGTTTTCCCAGGACAAATAATAGTATTATCTCCAGGGGAGACCAGAGGATCATAGAGTTGTTCATTCAACCCCTTCATTCTACCTGTGAAGAAATTCAGGCCCAGAGAAATCAAATGACTGGTCCAAGGTAGTCTGAGGTAGCCTGTGGCTGATACAGGCTTTGAACACAGGTCCTATGACTCCAAGTCCAGGATTCTTTCCACTGTACCATATGAAGGATTATTGCATTTTCTACCCTGGTCTATTTTACATTGATGCCATTTTGCATATTATATTCCTTCATCTTTTCAAGAGTCAATTTGGGGGCAGCTAGGTGGCAAGGTAGATAGAGCATCATCCCTGGAGGACCTGAGTCCAAATCTGTCCTCAGATACGATCTGTGGGATCTTGGGCAAGTCATTTATGTCTAATGGCCTCAAAAAGTTTTTTAAAAGTTTAAAAGTTTAAAAAAGAATCAGTTTGACTAGGAAATATCACATATTTGAATTTTTAAACAGTATGCTTGTGTGTATGTTGACATTTTTAAGAAATAATATGATTCTAATTATTCAAATAAGGAAAAATAATTTAGACAGATAACTTTTTGTGTTTGGTTTTACTAAATGGAAAAATAGAGGTTTAAAATATCAAAATGTGATGTGACTCGTCTTCATTAAGTATTAACTTATAAATAGGATTAAAAAAACATTAAAAAGAAACAATAGCACTACCAGGAGTGCTTCTCAGTTCTACTAGGACCTAATTATTATTTTACCACCAGAAAGTATCCCTCTGAAACCAAATTTAGTCATTTAATGATTCAACTAGAATTCAATGATTCAAATATTGAGATATATGGTATAGATAAATGATTCTCCTCAGCAATCTCATCACCATGTAAACATTTTGTCATTCTATTACCTATGTTCATTTTTAATGCAGTAGTATAATGTGCAGTATAAAGCATGAAAGAATAACTCCTCAGAAACATAGACTACACACAGAAATGTTTATCTCATGCTCTTTAGGACCCACTCATTTCATCAAGGCTGCAACTCACCACTGCTTGTGTTGTTCCTCATCTATGGGAAATGGTCTTAATTTATAAGCTTCATGCATGAGGTGTCATTGTGAGATCTGAGAAAGTCCTGCTGACATAAGTTTCTAACTCTAGCCCTAAAAATTAAAAAAAAAAGATACACATGCTTAGTTTCATCACCTAAACAGGAATTTTATTCCAAATAGGAAAGGAAAAAAATCAAGGCAATTGTAATGAGCCTAAATGTCAACATTAACAAATACTCTCTAAGTCAGTAAATGGTATGCTTTGAAATATCTTTACACTGAGAGAAAATTTTTTAGTTTTAGAGAATTTTTTAGTTTCAGATTTAAGTCCACACAAAATTATATGATAATAGCTGATATTTTTGAGTGGCTCTTTTTCATTTATAAGGTGCTTCAGATATATTACTTGATTTGGTAATGGCATTTGAAAATATTAGGAATTTTTTGACCACACAATAAACATCAGATATTTAAAGAGTGATCAATCTTAAGACATTATGCACACATATGTGTGTATGTATGTATTTATATATGCATATATGTGTATGTATGTATGTATGTATGCATATATAAATGAATGTATGTGTGTGAGAGACTGAAACATGAGCTGGAAAAAGGGTAGTGAATTTGGGATAATAGGTCCTCAGCTTCAATTCTGGCTATGCTACTTACTATGTGTATAACCTTTCTGGATCTGTTTCCTTTGCTGCAAATAAGAGGATTTAGGAAGATTAGACTCAATGAATTCCAAGGTATATAGATATATGATTTGCAAGTCTGACCAGGTCACTACTCTAATTAAACAAACTCCAATGGTCCCCAAGTACCAAGGATCAAATATAACATACTCTTTGTCACCTGAACCCTTCCTACTCTTTGGGTGTTCTTACACTCCATTGTTTACAATGAACTCCCTTACTGAGCCACACACATGATTGAAAATATTCTATTTCCCCTTCCTTTGCACTGGCTTAGATAAACCTAACCAGAAAAGAGCCCTATCTTTGGAGTCATTTCCCCTCCTCTTAGTTTCTCTGATCTTCCTCAAGATTCATCTCAAACCCCACCTTCTGCAGAAGACCTTTCCCAAGTCTCCTAGTTATATTAGTACCTTCCCCTCAGAGACTATCATGCAGGGCACCATATGTATGTATCTTTTATGTGCTTAGATATTCACAAGTAGTCTCTCTGATTAGCATGTGAGCTACTATAGGGCAGAGACTGGCTTTCTGTTTGTTTGTTTTATTCATATAACGGGGAACTGGCCAAGCCCATCTGCCATGACCATTTGCAGAAAGTTCATTGGAAGCAATTCTTTCCTATCTTTTAACCACACAGGGAAGCAAGGGAAATGGAGAAGAAACAGAGTGGCTGCAGAGAAAGAAGTGGGTGTGCATTTGAGAGGCACTAATCAGCTAAGGCTCTCTCTTCCTCTTTTCCTGCTGAGTTACATAAGCCTCTGGATGGGAAGGAGCCTTTAACTCTGTGTCCCCACCTGGGTAACCATGTGGCCTAGGAACATCGGCTTCTGTTCTTTTCCTCTGTGTTTGTACTTTCCTTTCTCTTAAGTGAAAGAATATAAGACTAGCTCACAACACTGTGAGCTTCAAAAGGCTGGGAGAATAAACCATTAGACCTGGGAGCTGGAAGCAATGGCAATGCCTGATTGCAACTAAACCTTGTGGGATTCAAAGTCCCAAATAAACTGCTTGACCCAGCACAGCATGTATTAAAGGTAGTCAAGAGGAAGTAAAAAATAATTCATCCACTGGCTATGCTACATTGAGAAGTGAACCTGGTGGAGCCAACGTTTACAGAATCTACTTTTATGTTTGCTTCCATTCCCCCTGGGAACAACATGGTATATGGGAGTATGTGACCAAGTGTTGGGGAGAAATGTTTGTAATTCTTTTCTTGCTCTCTTTTAAATAAATACCCCTTTTTAAAAACTGGTTAATGTTATTTGGTTAAATTACATAGAAGTGTTAACCACTGGTGAATATTAGAGAGACCATATTAGAATAAAGGCTTAACCCAAGAGCATTAGTGGTACCCTTCAAAGGTACAACTAGAGCAAAGGATCCCAAACTTATTTGGTGTATTGCTTCCTTTTAAAAATTACTTAGCTCCCCTCTAGAAATGTACTTTCTTTAACCCTTTAACAGTTTAAAAATTTGAATCATTTCAAAAAGGTATAAAATATCTTTTAAATAATGTGTCTTCAATTTAAAAATTTATTGTAAATTTGTGGGGTTTTCCCTGCACTAAAATTTGGATCATGCAGAGTTGCACCATGTAACTGTATAGTATCATACTGTAAACAAATCATTACATGCATATATTCCTGCCAATGCATGCTGGACTTCCCAACAATGTGCAACAAGCCCACTTGTCAACACTTGCTTGTTAAGACCTGTCAGTGGACTTGACTACTGATTGGTTATAACTGGCATTTTGGGTGTTTATTTGGAAAATAATGTGATTACTATGACTTTAACTTTGTTATACAATAGATGAAACATGCACAAATGGTTTTTCACATTTTTTTCTCTTCTTTCCTTATGCTTCCACCACCCCCTTATTTTTATTTAATGCTCATCAATTGCACCCAAGACTACTGCTGCCCTCCTGGATCATTCCAGTGCCCCCAGGGGACAGTATTGCCCACTTTGGAAATCTACATGCTAGAATCTTGAAGGTAAGATGTAGTCAACGTCACTATGGGAATCCAATCTGATAGTTTATATTTAATTCAAAAGAATTAAGTTCAGAGTCTGTTAGCATCATTCTTGGCATTCTTGGATCACTTAATAAATACTTATTGATTGACTGATTGGTTAACTACTCATGAGCAGGAAGCTAGAACACCATACTATTTTCAATGAAGGAAAATCTCACAAAAGAGTTGAAAGGGGGGTACTTTACTTTCCTACAAGGTCACTGGGCAGTACCTGAACAAATGGTTTAAACTTAACTATATACAATGCAGCTTTAAAATAAGTAATTATTCCATGAATACCTCTAAGGAGGCTTAATGGTCTTTATCCTACTCAAAGCCTCCATTTTCATACCTGAGAGAAGAGTGGAAGCCTGATTTCTAAAAGCTTACAAGGCTCACATCTCAGAGACACGGTGAAATAAGAACACTGGCAACAATTCATGTCAATATATTACAGATCCAAAGTATTAGTTGTACTATAAAAATCTTCACAGAAGTAAGTACAGAAATTCTTTATGTCCAGGGGCTACCTTTAAAACTTCAATTTGCTTTTCCATTTGACTGTTAAAGACAGAGAATTAGATTCAGCGTCAGAAGACTTGGGTCCAAGCCCCACGTCAAGTCTACCATCATTTGTTTGACTTTGGGAAAGCCTCATTGTCTTCATTTCCTCAAAATTAGGAAGGTTGGACAAAACTAGTTCATTCAAGCTTCATCTTGCTACTGTTCTAATGGGTCATCTTGCCATATAAGGCATACAATACCTCTTCTCAAGGACTACTCCAGGGCTTCATCACACCTTGGATTCTAACACTGGATTTTGGAAGACTGAGTGATTGAAGGGCAACTCTAACTAGTCAGGCAGGTCAACACTTAAGAAAGAAGGTGCAGAGGCCTCAAAACCTGCCTCAGGGGAAGGAAAGGCATACCTATGTGGATACAATCACCAACCTTTCTACCTACCAAAAGTAATTATAAAACTGTAGCAGTAAAACAATTAAAAGGCAGACAAATGTTTTATGATTCTTTTGTATTGAAAATTGATCCCTTGAAGAGGAACAACAATTATCTTATGGTTGTATTTTAATATATATAAACATTTTATGTTATATTTTAATATATAAATATCTTGTATCAATATATTTGGCAAGTGACTTGAAATTTCCTTATACAAATATAGACACTTATCAGTATATATTACATACATATGGGTATATGTACTTTTTATTTGTATGTGTAACCCAGACTTGTACAGTCCTCCTAACATGGAGGCACCTTGAGGGGCCTTTGGAATATGTCCAAATTGCCTAAAATGGAGGCCTCTGCATCTCCTACCATGTGGGAAGGGTAGCTTCCTTTGACTGTCAGACATGCTTGTGATTTTTTTTCTGCCACTTTATGCTCTTCCAGAAGGAAAATATCCCAGTTCACCCATAGCACAGATCCCATGAACTAAACCAATGAGAAGGGAAGAATTTCTTTCCCCTGCTCTCGCTCTCTTACCCTGGCTCTGAGAAATGGGTTTAAGGGTGTTTGTTTCTGTTCTTCATTATTTGTCCTCAGCTTCAGATAAGGACAGCTGGAGGTGATCCTGGTAGGACTGAGAGTCTGAGCCATGTTGACCTTGGAGCCAGGATTACAGGTGAGATGATGTAGCCAGCCAGCCTGACTCAGTAGCTCAGAGAAGCCAAGGCACTTGGGAATCCAGATTGACTAGTATCTTGGACTTAGAACTGAGACTGTACTTTATAGGACTCCAACTAAGCTATCAGTCTCATCCCTTTCAACTCCTCAGAGACTGAGGTGGTTTAAGAGGCAAGAAGATTTTGCCTCTTATGTGTTGGGAGAGTAAGTTTACATATTTGTGATTGTATCTTTTGAAGTAAATATTTCCATATAAAAGCTATTCTGACAGTTGGTTACCAAATGGAACTGGGTGCAGGGGATCACCTCCTACAATCGAAGGTGAGTGTTACAGTCATTTGCAGAGGGCCTTGTGACTGTTGTTGTTCAATCACATCCAACTCTCTGTGACCCCATTTGGGGTTTTCTTGGAAAAGATACTAGAGTGGTTTACCATTGTCTTCTCCACCTCGATGACTTGCCCAGAGTCACACAACTAGTAAGTGTCCGAGACCAGATTGGAACTCAGAAAGATGAGTCTCTTGACTTCAAGGTCAGTGCTCTAGCCATTCCACCATCTAGCAGCCCTTGGCAGATAGCTGCTAGGCTAGGCTAGATACTCCAAAATTCCCTTAAGAGTACCAGAGAACCCGGAAGGAGGAACAAAATCTAATCTGCTTGACCTTCCAGGTAGTGAGAGCCACAGCAATCAATGTTACATAAGTATATAGACATATGTATATGGATATATACAAATTCTATGAATGTAGATCAAGATTTGCCCTACAACTTTATTTTACAGAGTTACCCAGGACACTGAGAGGTTAACCAATTTGCCCTGGGTCACACACCCAGTATGGGTTAAACGCAGGTCTTCCTGACTCCAACACCAACTCTCTATACGTGACACCACATTGCCTATTATGAATATAGAATGTGAATACAAAACAAGCATGGATTTGGAAACATCTCCAAGTTTGGTAGCCTTGATGTTATTTTCTGTTAAAAATTCAATATGTAGCATAACTTGTCAACTGCATCAGCCTTAGTGACTCACCATAGACCTTTATAATACCAAAAAGCAGTATTCCAAAGATGAAACGGTAGCGTGATTTATTACTAAAAAGCATCTCTCCCTTGCCTATTTTCTCCAAACCTGGACTGATCCTCTGCAAAAATTCCCCCATCAATCCCAAATCCCATGTGTAGTAGACCCTCTGGGACCATTCCCCCAAACTGCTCTTGCACCGAAAGGCTGAATCCCCAAAAGAGGCTGTAGCCTTAAGTCACATGTGTAAGTCTGTGGGACTGTTTTCTACCCATTAGGCTGCTTTCAACAATTCAAATTAAAATCAGCAGGACTCTTGAGTAAATTGATAGCCAGCAATCTTCTCTGATGCCAGAGGTTACCATCCTTAGAGTTACTTCTGCCTCTCCGTATACCCACCTGCCTGGCATAGATCTTCTTGAGTCTTGCTGGATACTGTTTACCTCTAGTCTCTCTGCTCTTGAGCATACCTATTTAAAGCCCTTCAAAGAAGTGTTCAGTTTTGGCTTTACAATGAGGCTGCTTTTTAAAATTATATAGGGAAAGGGATTCACACTTCGTAGTGTGGCCATAGCTAATGTAATACTTTGTTGTCAGTCAGCAAACATTTTTTAATCACATATCTTGCACCAGGCACCATGCTGAGTACTGAGGACACAAAGAAAAGCAAAAACTGGCCCTGCTCTCAAGGAGTGTCCTTTCTAATGGGGGGAAAAATATACAAACAACAATGTCCACATGAGATTTATCTAAGATTTATCTCAGATCAAGGACTGGGACTAGATTTTGTAACTACATCAACTGAGTCGAGAAGAAGGATGCAAATCACATCCCCTCTCCCTTTCACACAGATGGAACTACAATAAGTATATGTGTGTGTATGTATATGTATATATGTTGTATATGTTTACGTGTCTCTGTGCTTTGAAGGAGACTGCAGCAAATGCATTTCTCCATTTAAGGGCAGAAGACACTGTTTTCTTCTTTCTCGCACAAATAAGTATTTCCATTTCAACTAAGAGTATGAGAAACTATTAAAGAGGGCATAGTGATACTGGATAGAAAGAAATCTTTTTGTTGGTTCGTTTCTTTCTCATTCAGTTCAATGACCTCTGTCCATTCATTTTTCCTTAGTCCTCCAATGACATGGTAAAAATAAAAAGAGAGGGAAGTAATTATTCCATTTTCACATTTTTGCCATTCCACTAAAAGTCCTTCAACTGAAAAAGGTGACCCAATGACAGAACAGAAACAGAAAGGGAAGATGGGTACAATCCCACATAACCAAGAAATATCCGAAGTTGTCTTTTATTACTCATGGTCAAGGAAAGCTTTTGAATTAGCTTATAAAACAAAAAAAAATTCATCTTCACTGAGTTTATATCAAAGACAATATAAACTTTAGATGAAATTCAAATTAGCAGAGATGGCCAAATTGTCCTTGCTTCTTACATTCCTAAAGGATATGCTGACCTAAGAAATCTGATGGCGCTTACTTGTATTTAAAATATATGCACACAGGACACTACAGTATCCTTGATTAACCAACAGTTTCTTTTAACCCTGCAAATTACTGAGCACATGACAAAACCATTAAATAATAATGGCTTCAGACATGCCAGACAAGGACACATAAAATACACTCAACCCTCTGGGATCTGCTCACAAGCATCTCCTTCCAGCTAACACACATGTACACTTCCTGGTAACAGAAATACTGTCAAGTACAAACACCAAGTGAGAGGAAGCTGAATTTTCCATTATAAATATGTTCTTTCTCTTCCCTCTACCCCAGGATATTTTTCCCTAGAATGGACTAAAAAAATCTTCAAGAGGAAGACTGGCCAATTAGACCTGTTCTGCAACAAGAAGATGGAGGGATGCAATATTAAGAAAACATGACAGCTTTTCAAGCACCTTTCTTAAGTCACATACCAACCACCTTTGTCATCTGCTTTTCAATTCCCATTATAGAGCAGGAAAAAAAATCTCAGCTGCTCAATGTGATGAAATGAGTCAGTATTTATGTCAGTTATATAAACATAATGAAAGTGCACAGGATGCATACTAGAGACAGACAAAATTGCTACATATGACCCCCAAAGTCCCTGAAAATCCAAAGGTGAAACCAAAAGCCTGTGTATTCATTTATTTTCCCTTCTCCCTCTAAAGCAGGGATGCTTACACTCTGGAGGGTCACAGACCCCCTCTGGCAGTCATTCCGGTGAAACATTGGGACCCTTTCTCAGATTCATGTTTCTGAATGCATAAAATAAAATACATGTGATTACAGAGGAAACCAAATATACTTCAATATGGTTATCAAAATAGTTTTTGTTTACGTTCACACCCCAGGTTAAGAATCCCTGCTTTAATGTGAATAAATTTCCCTGAGTCAAAATGATAACAATTTAAACCATCTCAGGGGGTATTAGACGGGACCATCATTTCTTATCCTGTTCAGTTTGGTTAATCAGTCCTCTACCATAATTCTCAGGGTTCTGTAACCAGCAGAGTTGGCTTGAAGTGGGGAGGAGAAATAGGACCATGAATCCACAATGTCTATCCATTATATTTTCTTTCAAACATTCCCCTTTGCCCATTTGGTTGAAATTTGACCTCCAAAACTACCTTCATTTGCCTGTTTGCAATGTTTTTCCTCAAAGTTAGAGTCAACAAACCAGAGGAAGGAAAGGCTGCATTAAAGAAACAGTGAGCCTCTGCCAGGGAAGTCCTTGTAAACAGACTACCTCGCTAGCAAGATTACAGGCATCACGGAAGACATTTAGAAGACAGAAAAGAAAAAAAAATTCCCCCTCATTCTACTGATATGAAATAAAGAGAAACTTTTTAAAAATCTAATTCTTTCCTAATTTCTGTAACATGTATTGGCCAAATGTTTTCCAAGACATGTATATGTACATATATATATGTGTGTGTGTGTGTGTGTGTTTTATATGTATATTTGCATATACTTATGTGTGTATGTGTATATATTGCTGCAGTCACAAATAACTATTGGGTCCTGACAAATCTGCTGCAATACACACCACCACTGAGTTTACGTTTGGTTGGGTAGTGGGGTTGTTTTGCTTTGCTGGCCCAGTCTGAGTCTTCTAAGGGTCACACTATTCTAGCACACACCTAAAGAAGCCTTGTAATGAAGTCTGCGTCTTGTTGTGCTGAAGAATCATGTGCTTTGATGAATCCCTTACCTGTACGCCTGAAATTGCAGTGATTCTGATTATCTCCTAATGGAACCTCTCATCCTTTCCCCTGTCCAAATCTCTCCCAGAATCTCTATACAAGGACAATACCATTACTTTCTAGCAAGTAAGTATGAGAGAGACAGAGAGAGAGAGAGAGAGAGATTGGGGAGAAGCGCAATGGAGAGCTAGAACCAGCTAGGTGGACAGATAGGTAGCTAGTGAAAACAGAAATAACATACATATGTTTGTGTGTGTCTATGTATGGCTAATATTTATCTTTTTACTATATACAGTACATTCGGTATATACACAGAAGGATTTGTTACATTATCCCAGTAAACATATGGTAAAAATTATTTAAAGCTGTGGTTTTATTTCCTAAAAATATGCATCAGTTTCAGAGAGAAGGCTGAACATCATCACCCTACCATCTCCACATACCAGCTATTTCACTTCTCTGACTCCTTCCTTTCCTGTCACAGAGAGAAGGCCTTCCACTTCTCCTCCCATACCCCTCTCTCCTTACCCCAAAAAGAAATGCTTAAACACACCCAGGTATAGGAAAAGATGTTCCTCTGCCCATAGATTGTCCCACCTTTCTGTCTTCTTGCATCCTCAATGTTTCACTCATTATCCCAGTTTGCCTCCACCCCAGCTTCTTCTCTCCAACCCATCTCCCTACTAATAGCAAAATCAGCAGTTATCACTGCTCCCTGCAAAGACACAAACATGCAAAATGCATACAACAACACCAGCAGCAACAACAAACCATCAGGACCCCAAATGAGCAGTCACCTACCATGCCGTGCCTGAGAATTAGGATCCTGGTCCAGCACTGTTTGCACCATCAAGTGACTCCCTACTTGCTTCTCATAACCACATTCCAAACTGGAATGAGGAATGGCTTCTTTGGGGGAGGGAATTGTTTAGAATTAATGATAAAAAGGTGATTTCCAGAAAATGCAATCTTAAAATTCTTCTGGCCCCAGAAACTGGAGGTCAAGAGGGCTTCAAGCAATTTGCAAAATAAAAGAAAGAAAGAAAGAAAGAAAAAGAAAGAAAGGAAAAAGAAAAAAAATGAGCTTGTAGCAAGTATCACCCTTAAAATCAAAATAAAAGGAGGGGGGAGGGAGAAAAAAAAAGAAGAGTGCTTGCTGAATCACCCTCTTTCACTGCTTGGAAACCATTGTGCAGCGTGATGCTGCCTGTACCATTGTGGAACCTACCAGAGGCAAGGGACAGAAGGCTTGGGGAATGGGGTTGCTATGGTAACTGAAAGGAGCACATGTGACGTCAAAGCTCATAGAGGTCTCAGGAGGGAGGAGGGGGCGGAAGGGAGGAGGGAAGAGAGAGAAAGAGAGAGCCAGGGAAAGAAAAAAAAAAAGAGTCTGATCTATGGCTACAGCTACTGTATTTTCTAGTGGATACTATGGACCAAAGCCAGGACAAAATGCAAAGACATAATTCCTGTGGCAAAAAATACCAGCAATTTTGGAAGCAGGTTTTCTGGTCTGCAGAGATTGGTCATATGCTTTGCTCCATGCAGCGCTCTCTCTCTCTCTCTCTCTCTCTCTCTCTCTCTCTCTCTCTCTCTCTCTCTCTC
>CM053601.1:21185816-21204410 GCA_028646575.1 Pseudocheirus occidentalis
GTGACCATTATAATGACTCTGGCTTTCTGGTTTTGGGACTTGTCCTTCTGGTTTTGGGACTCAGTGTTATGGTTTCTGAATAAAGACCTTGGTTCTGCCTTCCATGTGGAGAGTTTGCTATATTTTGTGATCCAAAACTACACCAACATATTCATAACCATCATGGGTGTTGTGAATATCTCATTATTGATACAACTCCCTACACATATTTGTTGTGAGGGTTTCCTCCTTCTTTCCTCCTTTCTTTTTGAACATTTGGAAAGGCAAGGAATGAAGGAGAGAGAAAACAAATGTATGTCAATTGGAAAAAAATTCTATTTAAAAAACAACAAAAAAGATATTTGAGTGTGAAATTTTTTTTCCACTAATAATCTCCCATCTGGATGTAAGTAGAAAACCATTTCAGCAGTTTCCTCAGTACTCAAAGGATTTTTAAAGAAATAAAATAAAGAGGATTACAATATTCCACTCAGATACGGTAAGAGTCCCACAAGGCCCTTTACAGGTCTATATTAACCAACATCTTGCTTAAAATACTTATTTTTATTTTATTTTCAAGATAGTTTAGGTTTTGATAGTTACTAATCTAACATTTTAAACTGAGAATATACAATACTCAACTTCAAACAAATATTATTTAAAAGGATCTCCTTTAAGGATAACAATTTTTAATAATTCAAAATAGGTAAAAAAAAAAAATGAGTGGCTTGTCCTGTAAGGAAGATTAACATAAATATGGAAATACCCAGAAAATTAACACACCAAATCTGAAATGCAAATTAGCAGTGTAATTCATCCCAGTCCCTTACCTTTTAAAGAGGCCTGCCCTAACTTTGTGATCTGTAAATCACACTGGGAGTCTCCTTCACTCTTACAAACACTCTGTCTTTGGAGGAGTCCTTTTTCTATTAAGCTTTCCAAGGCTTTCTGAGATATTTCCCAAAGGTTTTTTTCTTCAGATAAACTCTTCTGCTGAATGCCAAAAAACGTACCACACATAAAGTGATATACACCTTCAAGGTTCTTTGCTATCTGAAAAATGTTTGGAAATTTGATGAATAATCAACATTACAACATCAATACACAAAGGCAGAATCTATGTTATTTATGGGTATGACAGGCAGTTATAAGCTACTTGAACAAGAAACTTACATATGACAGATAATGATTCGTTTTAAAACATTAAAACAAAAGAAAAATTAAAGCATCCCACTAGAAGAAAATATCCATCAAACTTAAGTCTTATTAATCAGATAATGGGATCCCCAAAGGGAAGTAATATGGTTGAGTAGAAAGAAGGCTGGTTTTGGAGTCAGGAAGACTTAGGTCAGAGTCCTATTTCCAATACATACTAGCTGTATTGTATGGTCATGGACAAGCCATTCAATTTTTGTATAGTTAACCCTCTAAGATTATTAATTACAGTTTAGCTGCCAATGTGCATTAATGGAGGGAATTTCCACACCAGGAACTTCTCAACACCTTCTCTGTCCTCCCCCAAAGCAACACACTAAAATAAAACAAAACAAAACCCCAAATTCTTTTCAGCTGCTATGAAGAGTTCTCAAAAGAACTGCACACTATTAACAAATATACGAGAGATGATCAGATCTCTATTAAGAGAAATGTCAATCAAAGTCACTCTGGTTACATCTTACACCTAGCAAAAGGACAAAGATGTCAAAAGGCTGAAAGAATGTGTGAGGGGCCGTGGGAGAACAAGTACAGTGATACACTACTGATGGATGTGTGGACTGGTCCAGTTGTTGAGGAAACATTTTGGAACTGTGCTTTAAAAAGTGACAAAAACATCCATGCCATTTCACCAAACATCTCCCTGCAAGGTACGTACCCCAAGGAAGGCAAAGGTCCCACACACATTCACTGGAGCAACTTCTGTAGTAGCAAAAAGCTGGCAACAGCTAAGAAATGGCTAAATAAGCTGTGGTACATGAAGGCATATTATTACTCTATTCTAAGAAAAAAAATGAACATTGCAGTGATACCACAAGTGGGTGGCACGTTGGAGCTGATGTATATCGGCTCCCAAGAACCATTCAGCAAACGCTACAAATCAGGACTTGATTTATTATTTTGTTGTTTGTTTAGTCTTAACACAGTGATGGATTGAATTTTCTGTTGATTTAATGGCTATAATTATTTTCATAAAATCATTTTTAACAAATTTTGTTTAAAATCATTCATATAAAACAATACAGGAAACCTGTTACTATTGGCACTGAAAGTGACTGTTGGCTATATTTCACTTTTAAACTCTGCTCCCCCCTTTCTCATTCCCATTTTCCTTTTCACCTGTTTTCTTTCTACCATTTAATCCCTTCACTAAGATTATGATTTTAATCCTTCCAATAAACATTCATAAGCACCACTTAATCAGATCTATCATAGGCCTGGTCTGATCTACCACCAGGTTTGAGACTGGAATGAAATTAGACACTGGCAGACTAAGTCTGGGGTTCTTAAGACCTTACATGTGAAAGCCTACGGTCCCCTTGTAGGATTATGCTTAGCTTTGCTAGCTAGGTCATCCTTGATTGAAAGCCTTTAACTTTTGCCTTTTGTAATACTGTATTAAGAGCTCTCCTCTCCTCTCCAGTCATAGCTGCCAAGTATTAGGTGATGCTCACTATGACTCCTTATTACTTAGCTCTTTATTTCTGGCTGTTTTCTAGTAGTTTCTCCTTGACTTCAAAGCTCTAGATTTTGGCTATGATGTTCCTAGGAGTTTCCATTTGGTGTTTTTTTCAGGAGATGAATACTTTCATTCTGTTCTCAGGTTCTAAGAATTCTGTGGGGTTTTTATTCATAATTTACTGAAATATGCAATGCTGACCTTTCTTTTTGGTCAGAATTTTCTGATAATCTGATAATTCAGATTATTTCTCCATGCCCTATTATACAAAACAGAGGTTTGTGATAGAGTATTTCCACAGTTTAAAAAGGAATGAATAAAAGAATGGATAAGTACCAGTATTCGTCAGGAAAGTACTTCCATATAAAAATCTTGAATTAGTTGGTAAAAATTTCATATATACCTTTAGCCCAATTAATGACAGGAGCAAACTTTGGATTCCTTTTGTGATTTCTTGCCCAAGATGGCTATAACAGTTCTCCAGAGGACTATTTATTAAATCCAGTACCTATAAAATAAAACTACATTACACTTAGTGTTAATTTAATTTTATCACAGAAATTACAGTTCTAGCTAAGAAATTTTATTACTATTTTTTAAAAAGGGAAAGTAAAAAGTATTTGATGTCCATGAAGTTTTGACCTTATGGAACCATATGTAACTAGATATTTATGAATCTCAAAAGTAGAATCTCATAACCTGTCTATAGAGCAGGTAAAAATAATCTATCACGCTCTATATAAGGAAAACATTAGTAAATTCTAATGTGAATTTTTCTAAAATTGAAAAACTCCAAAAGATGCTGGATCAGAATCGCAGCACCTAAGAATTTTCTACATAGAAGGATGACGGTCTACATTACCAGGTGCTTGTCTTTTTCCTGTAATATAAGGATACTTTCACCAACAGTATCGATTCCGGCTCGACCAGCTCTGCCAATCATCTGTTGATACTGATTCCTCTTTAAAAACTGCGTTGCAATATAAGGTGCTCTCAGAATAACTCTATGGAATCAGAGAAATGCATTAACATATAATTTTCGCCCTCTATTAATAGCAAAATTTAAGTTTTATTCTTGCTTTGTTGCACACTAGTCATCTTTCCAATACACCAGCCAATGAAGTTGTAACAAGCAATATCAATTAAGTAAAACTGACAAAGCAATTACATCTGACTGTATGGCAATTTTTTTTTAAAGGTGCTTATACTGCTCACAAATCTGTTCAAATTCAAACTGGATATTTGAGTCAAATACTCTCTCTCTCTCTCACACACACACACACACACACACACACACACAATCCCACTAGAAAGCAGAAGGTAGAGATAAATTCTTAAGAACAGAAACTATTACAAAAGATAAAATAGATAATTACATTCCATGAAATTAAAAGGCTTTTTACACATGAACAAAATTAATGAAACAAAGTTAAGGAAAGCAGATGACTGAAAAATCTTTGTATTAAATATCTCTGATAATGGTATGATATCAAAGATACACAGACAACAGAAATATGTAAAAACAAAAACCACTCCCCTTTAAGTAAGTGGCCAAAGAATATGAATAAACCATTCTCCAAAGAAGAATCGCAAAACATTAATAAACATAATAATGCTCTAAATCACTAGTAAGTGTTCAGCTCTGGACCTGTGATTTCAATGGTCTAGGCAGCGGTTCTCAACCTGTGGGTTATGTTCAATTTGTAACAATGAAAATACATCCTGCATATCAAATATTTACATTATGATTCATAACAGTAGCAAAATTACAGTTATGAAGTAGCAATGAAAATCAGTTTGTGGTTGGGGGTCACCACAACACGAGGAACTGTATTAAAGGGTCGTGGCATTAGGAAGGTTGAGAACCACTGGTCCAGGGAATGATGGGTAAACTTCCTCTACTGATACATGTCAGGTTTGATGCTAGAATAGACCACACAACTGTTAAGTGTCAAAGGTGGGACTTGAACTCAGAGCTTTGGAAGACCTGGGTTCAAGTATTGCTTCTAACACAGAGTGGTCCTGGGTCCCTGGACAAGTGATTTAATCTCTTGGGAACCCAGGCAACTCTCTAAGACTATAAGGTGCAAAGATTGTGCCAACCTGCCCTGACAGAATGAGTTATTTCACTGGAAGCTCCCTGTGGCCATGGAAAGACAGGTTCAAAGCCCTATATTTAGTCCTACTTATCAACATTTATACAGTACTCTAAGGTTTGGAAAGAACATTGCATATATCCTTTCTTTTGACGCAAAAAAGAAATGCAAATCAAATAACGCTGGTGCTTCATCTTGAAGCCAACCCAAGAAACTGGCAAATCTGGGAATAGCCAATGTTAGCGGGGTTGTAGAAGAAAAGGCTTAAGTTACTAGTGGAGCTATGAATTGATCCACCCATTCTGGAAAACAGTTTGGGACTATATAAAAAATGTGACTGAACTCTCCATAGCTTTTGACCTAGAGATTCCACTGAAAGAGACATAACTCCCCAAAGGTCAACGACAAAGAAGAAGGCCTCAGATTCAACGAGAATATTTATAACAGTATGTTTTGTGGTGGCAAAGAACAGGAAACAAAAGATATGCCCACTGATTGGGGAATGGCTAAATAAATCATAGCACATCATTGTAATGGGAATATTATTATTCTTCAAAAACTAAAATAAAGCAAGTACAATCAGGAAAACAATATACAGAGTAACAACGAAAATGGAATGAATGACAAAAGCAGTGGTGTCAAACCCACAAGAACAGACGATCCTGCATACTGACTTAGAAAACTACAAATTAGGGGCATCTAGGCAGTGCAGTGAATAGAGCACCGGCCCTGGAGTCAGGGGGACCTGAGTTCAAATCTAGCCTCTGACACTTGACACAAAAACCAGCTGTGTGACTTTGGGCAAGTCACTTAACCCCAAGGGCCCTCTTAAAAAAAAAAAAAGCAAAAAAAAAGCAAACTACAAATTAACATTATTTATGTTATATTTTTACTTTTTTAAACATATTCCAATTTAATTGGGAGTCTGCAGGCTAAGTTTGAGACCTCTGAATAAAAGAACAGAAACTAAATACTTTGATTATGATGACCGAGCTTTCCTCCAAAGAGGTAGTACCAGAAAATACCTCTTGGTCTTTCTTTATCGAAGTGAGAGTATGCAGGTAACATTACATATAATGTCAGATTTTTTTCCCGTATGTTTGTTATTTTAGCTGAGCTTTTCCCCTTTTATTTCTGAATTCTAAAGCATAGCTCTCTGGGGATAGTGGGGAGAAATAATAAGAAAAGGTTAAACGGGAAATGTAGGCAAAGTAGAAACAAATAACATAAATAAAAGATTTTTAAATGATTTTTTTAAAGTATGAGCTTTTATTTTAATTAGATTTATTAAATGTTTTATCTTAAGTTTACTTCAACAAAAGATCAAGTAAAAAAACTTGAGAAGATGCTTTTAAGGTTCTGATATGTTAATTTATTGTATTTTAATATTAAGTCATATATAGTAAAGATACTGCCTAGAAAAAAACCAGTCAACGACCACTGTGACCAACCTTCGTGCTGGTAGGTTCACTCCAGCCGCTAACGTCGAAGTGCACGTCAGAAGGCAAAGGACCCCGGTGGCATAAGCTCCCTCTAAGATCTTCCTTTCATCGTTAGTGAGGCCGCTGTGGTGATAAGCAACTCCAAAGGGAATGGTGCGCTTGAGAACAGGACACAGGCCGCCATGATTGACATTCTTCAAGTTTTTAAGGAAATCACATTTTTCCTTTTCCCTGTGTTTTAGATAGCCCCTACAAAAGACATCTGTTAGAAATGTAAAGCTTTGATTTCACCAGGCCACCATCTCCTCTCCTACACCTTCATCAGAGGCCGGAGAATGGCTGAATCCAGACATTCCACCATGAGGCCCTACAGTCTTGGTTCGCTTTCTGGCACTCAGCCCAGTGCCTGCAATACACGTTTACGGACTGACTGATGGACAAATGCAAACTCCTTTTTTTTTTTTAGAAATTTAGTTCTGATCAAAGATTTAAGGCTGAAAGGGATCTCAATGTAGTCCAACCCTCTCATTTCAGAGATGAGAGGTCAGATGATCTGGCCACGGCCTCATGGGGACTGACAGGGACCTGACTTCTTGTGATGGTGATGATGATGGTGATGACAGTAGTTTCTAGGTACTGTTAATGATACGATTTTATCAAATCTTAAATTTTCGTGTGGTCAATTTTGCTTATGTTACTACAAACATACTTATGTGACCACAACAATGCTCTGCTTATCAAGTGGCCCATCTTCTCCTTAGCAGCCCTGCTGCATTTTTATCCTCTCCTCTCCCCTACCCCGCCCAGTCCTGAAGCCAAAACCAAATCAATAATTCTGATACTGCTACTGGAAAGGGGGTGTTAACCCCCTACCCTGAGGCTCCCTTCACTGTCATCACACTGACTTTACAAAGGAAAATTCCCTCCCTTGCCAACTTCTCAGTTGTTAATATGTGTTGATTTCTCTTAAAATGCAAGCTCTTTGAGGGTAGGGACTGTTCTCCTTTTAAACTTTTATCCCCAGTGTTTGGCACGGTAAATATGCTTGACAAATGCTGCTTCATTCCTTCCTAAATCAAGCATTCTCACAAAATGAAAATGATATAGTTGGCGACAGAAATAACACGGGGAATATACAGTTTGAAATATTAACGTACTTATTCAAAAACTTGCAAATCATATCTGCCACATTTTCACAGTTTTTCTTAGTAGGGCAAAAAACCAAGCAGGAATAATTAGGAATAACTTCAGTCACCAAAGCAACCAAATGATCGGGATCCATCTTCTTGAGATGATCAGAATACTGCAAAGAAGCAACACGACAAAAAACAGCTTCAGTAATAACATCAGCATTGTCCTGCTCTTTCAGCTTTTCCATTTGTGTTAACCGAAGACTACTGCCTATACAGTGTACAAATTCCTTCATTTCTCTTAAATTATAATGCATTTGACATAATTAAATTCTTTAAAAACTATTTCTAAAAGGACTTTTTATGAGAAGAATTAAAGAAAACAGTCAATACCAATTTCTTTTTTTTTTTTTTTTTTGCTTTTTTTTGGAGGGGGGAAGGCAGGGCGATTGGGGTTAAGTGACTTGTCCAAGGTCACACCTAGTAAGCGTGTCAAGTGTCTGAGACCAGATTTGAACTCAGGTCCTCCTGACTCCAAGGCCGGTGCTCTATTCACTGAACCACCTGGCCACCCTGTCAATATTAATTTCAAAACAACATCTTGACAATTCTGAAATCCAATTCAGTTAATATCTATTTTAATATTCTTTAAAACCAGCAATAAAATGTAGTCTTCAATACATTTTCACACAGATATGACATGTTTACTTTTTTTATATCAACATGTGCATTAAAGAACACACAATTTCACAATTTACTTTAAATATAATCATCCACTGTTAAATCTCTGGTGATCAACATTACCTTGCATTTAAGGAGACGAGAAAAAGTGCAGCCCTTCTCTGCTTTGGGGTCAACTTCATAGATAGTGTCATTTATTTTCAGATATTCTTTTAACTCTACCTGGAATTTTAAAAGTATAGACACTTAATATAACATGTAACTGTAGGTATGTATGCATATGTGTGTATAAACATATAATCTCATGTGTGCCTCACTGGTAAATGGCCATCATCTTATTCCTCACTAATTAATGCTATCATACTATCCACAGCATATATGCCAAACCTTACTTCTCCTTAGGTCTTAAGAATCTTTTATGCTCCATATTCTTTTTTAAAATTCAATTTGTTATTTACTTTAGGATTCATTTTTTTTTTTTTTTTTTTTTTTGCTTTTTGGAGGGCAGGTTGGGGTTAAGCGACTTGCCCAAGGTCACATGGCTAGTTTTTCGTGTTAAGTGTCTGAGGCTGGATTTGAACTCAGGTACTCCTGACTCCAGGGCCAGTGTTCTATTCACTGTGCCACCTAGCCGCCCCAGAATTCATTTTCTTAAAATCTTGAGTTCCAAATTCTGTCCCTCCTGCGCCCATTGAGAAGGGAAGCTATATATCAATTATACATGTGAAATCATGCAAAGCATATTTCTATATTAGCTACTTTGCAGAAAAGTAGGCAAGAAAAACAAAGCGAAAGTAAGTTATACTTCAATTTGCGCTCAGAGTTCATCACCCCTCTGGAAGCAGATAGGTTCTGATAAAGAAGCAGGGACTCCGCCAAATTCAAGCACTCCACAGTGCTGTCTTCCTTCCTTTTACCACTAGGAGATGGACCCGTATCTTACCCTTTCCCCCTTATCTTCAACCTTTCTGAATTCACTGCTATCTATATCCCCACTACTCACAAAAAAGTTCGTTTCTTTCCATCTTTAAAAAACCCCAACAAAACTTCATTCAACAAGCATTTCCTAATCCCTTATGATATGTCCTGTGCTATACTAAGTCTGGGGAAAGAAAGAAAGGCCAAAACACCGTCCCCATCCCCAGGGAGCTCATAGTCTAGCAGGGAAGATAACCTACTAATAAAGATGTCCATGTAAGGTATATACCGTGTAAATATCAAGCAATCTGAGAGGGAAGGCACTAGCGTCGGAGGGGACCAGGAAAGGCCTCTTGTGAAAGCTGAGACACGAACTGAGACTTGAAGGAGGCCAGGAACACCAAGAGGTGAAGACGAGAAGGAGCAGTGCTCCAGTATGGAGAAAGAGCCAGTGACAGGCAGAGTCCAGACATGGAGTCTCATGTGGGAGGACCAGCAAGCAGGCTGGCATGGCTGTACCGTGTACAGTCAAGTCTAAGAAACTTGAAAAGACCACAATGGGCCTGGTGATAAAGGGATTTAAATGCAGAATAAAGTACTTTACGTTTAAGGTATCAGGGAGTCACTGGAGAATGAGTAGGATAGTGATGTGGTCACATCTGATCATTAAAAAGATTATTCCAGCAACTTTTTCAGTTTTCCCCTCAAAATTTAGAATGATTTTGTTTCGTATGTGTGTGTGTGTGCATGTGTGTGTATTTTAATATGCTATTTAGTGTTTACTTATTCCCTTAAATTAATGTAGTTGTTTGGGGGCAAATATTTTTATAAATATAGAGAAAATGTCTCCAGTAAACAATATGACCATTATGAACTATATGTTCTGAAAATGGCCAAACTTGATAACGCTCATGTTTATGAATAATACATTGTAGGGGAATGTAATCTCATTTATTTTGAGCAAAAATCTTCTAAACCTGTTTAGGGAATGAAAATAGCTAGTTTCTTAGTCTTCAGGTACTAGTAGTATCAGAGAAAGTTTTGAGAAAAGACCATAATACAAGCTGTCCTGAAGGACTGGGTGCTGTTTTTAAGCTGCTAAAATATAAATTGGCAATAAAAATTCTGGGATACCTTGTATATGCACTAAGTGTTATTTTCAAACAAAAATACATACAATTTCAGTGCAATTTCTTCAGATGTGTTTAAGACGATTGTTTACAAGAGAATTAAATTCAAAATCCCATGAAGTCTAAATTTGTTTTACACAATGTGTTATAACTATCCAGGCTTATACTTGAATCAGAATCAAAATACTGTTTTCTTCACACATTGACAACTTATATACATCTGCACTAGTTTTCTGCCATAGGCCATTCAAAAAAAAATTACAAGGAAAAGCAGAATAAAAATAAGTAGATACATTTTAACTGAAAGGTTACTTCCCCCCACACCCCAGTAAAGTACTTTCATATAGGCATCTGAAAATAAGACTCTATAAGCCTTTTCTCTTCTATATCTACATTATCTGATTTCTAGCATTAAGGGTTTCACTAAAATCCTATAGTGTGGAGTTTCTAAACATCATTAAAAAATACCCACTACAGATTCCTCAACAGACATTCTGATCATACTTGTGAATGTTTATGGGCCCATTGAGATTAAGTAAGGGTGATTTCACTTTCAGGCAGAAGGAACCTTTTGGGGCACCTAGAATATTTCCACACAGGAAGTGCCCAGTTCAGAAAAGGTCACCTTAAATGGTAGGGAGCTTCCTGGGATATTTTTAGTGATGCCATAAAAGAAAATTCTGACAGTCCAGTGATGGCCTCTGATTTTCCCTTCACCATTGATTCCGTGACCCCTAAGCAACATCAGGGCTCAAGACTGAATTTATAATCCAATGGTGTTGGATTATATATATACTCTGGTCAGAGTAAAGACCATAGGTGAGGGGTTCTTAACAGGACAATTCTTTCTAAATGAACAGAGTCTTATTTAATAAAATGGAAAACCTTCAACACATACTGGCCTAAATTTACTAGTATAATATTCTGCTTTCAGGAATTCTTGCAGCTCTTCAACATTATTTAAGGTTGCACTCATACCAATGATTTGAGTTGTTTCTGGAAAAAAAAAAATGAGGAAAAAAACATTACTCAGTTTGTTTAGAAGCAGATCGTCAAACTGGATTTAAAGAGCTGTTCTATACTCTGCTACCACGTTACTGATTCCTGAAGGAAGAAGAAAAGTGCTGGAATGTTTCAGTCATCTAGATTGAGGTTTTAACATATTCCTTTTGGTGAGAAACTTTGCATAATGTATTAATATTTCCTGCTTTTTTAAACAAAGTACACTGAATACAACTTCTTGATCATGCAGGTCTGTCATTATGATCATTATAATGCAACATACATTATTTATAGCTACAATGAATAAAATTAATAACACTTAACATTTATACAGAGATCAAAGGCTTGCAGCACATTACATATCTAGCTCAGAGAGCCTTTCCCCATTACAGTATATAGAGCCCAAGCCCATGCCCAGTGTGAAGTGACATGACTGAGGAGGACACAGAGTGCCCAGAGTGACAGGTGCCCTTTGTTGTCAGGGGAGCGGAACACAGATGTCGTAGATGTCAAGGACATCTCCCTGTAGGACTGCATTAATGCCAAGAGCAGAGCAGTCTGGGATGAGTCTGCCTTGCACAGAGAGAGGTATAAGAGAGGTGTATGTGGCAGATAATCCTTTATTTATGCATTGCCCAGAAAAAGGTTTTATATATGAATATATTTTAATATTCTCAAATATTAATTTTTATTAAAAATTTAAATTAAAAAAAATTAAAAATATTAATAATTTCATATTCTTAAATTACAATGGCGTACTCTATATAATACTTTCACATCTTTCACCTCATTTATCCTCACAAGAAATTTATGTGGCAGGCAGCTATAATGTAAATTTTATAAACTGGAAAACAGAGTAGTTATGTGATTTGTCCATGGTCACACAGCTTCTTACTGGCAGGGCTGGAATTACTGTAAGTGTATGTCTTCAATTTCCAATGCACTTCTCTATTCATTTAAATAAAACCTCAATCCATAAAATACTTACTGCTGGCATAAAGAATTTTTGCTAGAGTAATTTCTAGTATAGCTCCTCGGCTTCCTTCACCAATCATGTGTAACTTTGAAGCAAAAAAAAAAAAAGTGTTAAATGTATTTCATATAAAATAGGGTTTTATAGTATTTACATAAAATGAATGTATAACCCAAATTTAAAACTCTACTATGTGTACTATCAGTGGGAAATTAAGAAACTTTAGGGACCACAAGACTTTGGGATCTTTCCTCAGAACTTGTTATCATATTTCTTTTACGTCTATGGCATCTTTTTAGTGAAATATTCATAGCAACAGGTTTTGTGGTAACAAAGAACTAACAATAAGGTATGTGGCCATAGACTGGGGAATGGCTGGACAAACTGCAGTACACGTACATAATGGAATATTACCGTGCTATAAAAAATGAGGAATTCAAAGAATTTAGAGCAGGGGTGGAGAACCTGAGGCCTCAAGGCCACACATGGCCCTCCAGGTTAGTGGTTCTCAACCTTCCTAATGCAGCAACCCTTTAATATTCATATGTGGGTGTATCTGCACCTAAGACCATTGGAAATATGTGTTTTCTGATGGTCTTAGGCTACCCCATGAAAGGGTCGTTCGACCCCCAAAGGAGTTGCAACCCACAGGTTGAGAACCACTGTTCTAGGTCCTCAAGTGCGGCCCTTTGACTGAACCCAAACTTCACAGAACAATCTTTAATAAAAGGATTTGTTCTATAAAACTTGGACTCAGTCAAAAGGCCACACTCAAGGACCTAGAGGGCCTCAAGTGGCCTTGAGACCAATGGTTCCCCACCCCTGATTCAGAAGAACGTGACAAGATGTGTATAAGCTGCTACAGTGAAGTAAGGAGAACCAGGAACCCAATCTACACAGTTATATAAATTATGGAACTTAAAAGAATAAAACAAAGTTTATCACTGAATAATGACTATTCTTGGCTCCAAAAAGAATGCCAGTAAAACACACCACTTTTTTCTTGTTGGAGGTGGGGGTCTACAGGTGTGGAATACTGCATACATTGCCTGGTGTGGTCACTGTGTT
Source organism: Pseudocheirus occidentalis (assembly GCA_028646575.1). NCBI lineage: Eukaryota > Metazoa > Chordata > Mammalia > Diprotodontia > Pseudocheiridae > Pseudocheirus > Pseudocheirus occidentalis. Next base: position 21,198,910 of record CM053601.1, read on the forward strand.
AGTTGGGTTTGCTTAACTCTTGTTCTTTGTTACTATGGAAGATTCACTGATGGGAGAGGGGAAAGAAGTATAAGTAGAAAAGGCTTTGATGTAAAAAAAAAAAAAAGGCATCAATAAGACTTTTTAAGTAATCTAGATAATGCCCAGCAAATAACAATACAAATCCAATACAGAGGGGATTATAATGAAGAAGAAGGGTATCTTAAAAATATTAACATATTTAATACTTTCTTTTGTTGCAGTCTGGAGAGATCTACATGTAGCTTTGAGGAAATCATTTTAAAAATTACTAATAACGCTTTAAAAAATAGGTATTAACAGACCTCATCTACGACAACTAGACCCAAATCATTAATTCTTCCATCTTCAATTAATGAGTTGACCAGACCATGTCCTTTTTCAATAGTAGCAATATACAAAGATTTTTTTCCTCTTCTTTTAATTGGAGGAAATCTCCCTTTACTTCCAGCATATTCTTCAACAAAAAAACCCAGCTCTATTCCGAAACTTGACAAGCTTGAAATCTGTAACAACAGGTTTCGAAAGTTAATGAAGAAAACTAGATGCTCATATACAGTCTCACTAAAATATAAACCAAAAATGTGTGGAAACTTAACCTGAGGTAAGACAAGTAACTTCACTAAAACAACCAACGTCTTTGCAAAATAAAGAGAAACTTTTAAGAAACTACTTGGTTTACATTGTAAGAGAAAGCTTAGCATATTAAATTTAGAAGAGACTTCAAAACTTTCCAAGATAAGTTATTTAGACACGTCCTTCACAATGTTGCTTAGAAAAAGGTCCACTGGCAACAAGCAAGCTTCCCTCTAAATCCAGGGCTCCTTATTAGAATGTCCTTCGGCCAATCTCAGAGACCAGATGAGGTCTACTGGGGGATACTGGTTGAACTTTTCACTTGTGTTGAAGGATTTCAAGATGCTAGTTACCTAGCCACAAGTGATGGATAAGCAGCCCCATTTACAAGAAAGAGGCATTACATGTAAGTGGACTATTTGATTCCAGAACATAAAAAAGAGAACAAGGGGAAAAAGCATCAACTTCTGACTCAATTTCTATAAATTCTATAAATTATGGACATAATTATTTTAAAAAATAATAAATAAATGAATAATGATGTTTATCTGAAACCAGAAGTGAGAGGATTCCTAGGAAGAAAAACAAAAGAATTGACTCTAATCTGTCAGGTACGGAGGCAGTCCAATTCAAGTCTATTCAAGATTTCTCAAAACTGGGTGTTGATAAAGCCCACTGGGATTCAATTGTAGCCACCTGACCATGCCATTAAACCCAAATCACTCTGGCTCTCTCCTACTGGCCAATGCCAATGGGACCTACTGGTCCCAGCATAAAGCCTCACTTGCTCATTGTATGGGTTCTGATGACAGAGGGTCTTCCCCTTCTAAATTGAATTTTTTTTCTTTTGAGTAGGCAAACAAGGCCATCTTTTGCCTCATTTCTAACCTAACGTTAAATCTTTGAATCACTGAATGGGTGTTGCCTCAGACAAACTGAGACCTGCAAAAGGCCTTAGCTTAAAAAAGCAAAGGTCTCCCCACTGCATCTGGGACATTCTTAGCTCATCCTGACCTATCACCTGTTCACCTATCACTGAACCCCATGACTCTCGAAGAGAGAGTGAGGCCAGTGACTTTGCACAGTTCTGCCTCACTTAAATCTAATTCACTCAAAATTTAAGACATCACCCTCACAATGTGTTTGGTTCTTTTCAAGAACTTAGGACAAACAAGAACAATAATTGAAGACTTGGTAACCTCCAGAAACTAAGTAGTGTGGAGATGACCAGGACTTTGTTACAGATCAATCAGCAAGTATTTATTAAGCACCAAGAAGCAAGCACTGTGCTAAGCCAATGTGCAAGATAGAAGGAAGGAGGGCTGGATCTCTAAAGTTTCTTCCAGCTCTTACAACCTCCCAGCGCCAGATGCCCATTTAACTGGGCTTCCCCCTACAGTTTTTGACAAAAATCAAAGCTGCCCCCTTTAAGAGTCCAGTGGCCCTCATGTCCTTCTGCTGAGGTGACTCATCTTCAGACTCAGAGATTCCCAATGATGAGTAAAGGATCAAATAGTGGAGAATAAAGAAGGTCTCTCCCCCCCCCCCCACTTCCTTTAGCCCTCCTACAGTCCTTATTCCCTCTACCTTCCCCTCTGTGACATTATGGAGAGAGGGGGCAGACAATCTCAAGAGATTATCAGTCAGCAGAACATTTACACATACAAGGTGACAAAAGCTTCCTTTCTATGATCACTATGGGAAAAAAGAAAAAAAAAACGTTATCCCACCTTTTCTTGGACAATAGCTACATATGGTAGAATCATCAAAACATTCTTCTGCCTACAAAGCAATTCTTGAAGCATTAAAATCTCAGCTACAAGAGTTTTTCCACCACTGGTTGGCAGTGAATATATTAAATTCTTTCTCTCCTGTAGACACGTCAATGTTAAACAAGTATGTTGCCAATCTGTAGAATTTTAAAAAAGAAGGGAGTTACTTTTCTCTTCTACATCTCAGTTCTATCATAAAGTAAGTTGCTTCTAAAATAGAGACAACCCAAATCTAGTATAATTTTTTTATGTCAGTAAAAACGGTGTAGATTTTAATTAAAATGCTACAAAATACAGCACACTATTAAGTCAAATAATTGATAATTTGACCTCAGGCTGAATTTTATCCCTCTACTATTTATTCTTGTCATTTGAAAAACATTTGTTAAGTACCCACTTATGTGTGAAGCTTCTACTCTCATCAAGAAATTCGAAGGGAAATCAAAACGGGTTTTAACAAGCTGGCAAAGCCTGGAGTTCAGACTGAATTGGGCCGCTTTCTCTTCTTCCTCCACCTTATTCCACCTGATCATCTCGTCAGTTCCAATGGATTCAATGATCACTTCTATGCAAAATTCTCCTGTTTATCCAGCCAGCCCTAATCTTTCTTCTGACCTAGTTTCCAAACTCTGCCTGTTACACATCCCACAGACATCTTACATTCAGCATGTGCAAAACTGAACTCATTAGCTTTCCCCTTCAGAAGTCCTGGATTGGGCCATAGATCTGCTGTTGCTTAGTCATCTCTGAACTGCTGCTACCAGGCTCATTCTCCTTATCCGTAAAATAAAAGGGTTGGACTACACAATCTCTGAAGTCTGTCTTCAAGTTCTAACAGTCTCTCAAACTTTTCATGAAGATGAACCCCATGGGGGCAGCTAGGTGGTGCAGTGAATAGAGCACAGCCTTGGACTCAGGAGTACCTGAGTTCAAATCCAGTCTCAGACACTTAATGCAAAAACTATCTGTTTCCCAAGTGACCTTGGGAAAGTCACTTAACCCCAACTGCTCTACCTTCCCCCCTCCAAAAAGGAAAAAGAAAAAAGAAAAAAGAAATCCCATGGAACTCACACTTGAAACATTTTTATAACATTTGTCTGATTATACTTAGAAGCAAATTAAATAGATTTTGGGGGGGGGATATTTTATCATTGAAACATTTTATTAAGATGGGAATCTTGTACCCCCCAAAATTAAATTTATTCATATATAGTCTGATCTTAGACGGTTGGTCTACCTTTTTTTAAAAAAAAAAATTATACAAACTAAACATGACTTAAGTTTTCAAACAGAAAAAAAAACATACAAAAATCAGTCCTCCAGAATTTTCAATAATATAAAATGCTATGAAGTGGCAAAATAAAAGTAAAGGTTTAAAAATCCTCTAGCTTAATGAAAATTAGCATGTAAATATGTGTTGTAAATAGATTACAGCCACTAAATAGATTAATCTTTTCCAGGAAGCCTAATCTTGCAAGTGAGAAGGAATTTTAAAATTCATTTTCCAGAGAACTATTCACTTGAGATCATCCTGTCATTTAGTGCACTCCCAGAAACCAGATTCTAAAATTAAAGAATCTGCAAGTCTTTAAAAATTGGTTCACAGACAGGGGAACAGGTCACAACTAAACAAGTGATAACAGGGAATCAGGCAAGATTAAACAGATGATTTTCATCGCATACAATTAAAACTTTTGCACAAACAAATCTAGTACTTAATATCAAATGAGTTAATATATATAAAGTGCTTTGCAAACCTTAAAAATGTCATATAAATCCTATTATTATTAGTACTTAAAATGTGAAGTGAAACTGACTAGTAAATGAGAAAAAAAAATCTTTACAACAAACTTCTGTGACAAAGGCTTCATATCCAAGATGTAAAAGAAATTGATTCAAATTTGTAAAAGGAAGCACCATTCATTCCCAAGTAGATACATAGTAACAATAACTGTAACAACTTTTATATAGCACTTTAACATTTGCAAAGCATTTTATGTATGTCATCTCATCTGATCCATACAATATCCTCCCAATTCTAGGAGGAAGATACTGTTACTATTTCCATTTTATAGAAGAGGGAACCAAGGCACACAGAAGTTAAATGACTTGCCCAAGTTCACACATCTAATATATCTGAAGCAGGATTCAAACTTGGGTCTTCCTAACAAAAAGTTCTACCAAAGGATGGACACCTACCAAAGGATATAAACAAGGAGTTTTTGAAAGAAATATAATCTTTTAATAACTATTTAAAATGTTTTAGATCGTTACTAATTCGAGAAATGCAAAGCAAAGCAAATCTATGGTTCTACCTCACACCCATCAAACTGACAAAGAAGAAAAAAAAGAAAATGACAAATGCTAGCTGGTCTGTGGCGAAAGAAGCATGCTAGTGAGCTCTTGAAGGAACTGTGGATTTGTCCAGTGGTTCTGTAAAGCAATTTGGAACTTCATCCAAAATGTTGCTAAAATGTTGTATGTCCTTTGACCCAGTTAACACTTCCTAGGGCTGTACCCCAAGAGATAAAATAAAGAGGAAAAAAGTGACCCATTTGTACAAAAATGCTGAAGACAGCTCTTTTCACAGCAGCCCCAAAACTGAACATTTTTGGAAACTTCCTATTAGGGAAGTTAAACAAATTATGGTATATGAATGTAATGCAATACTACTGTGTCTAGGGAAATAACTGAAGACCCCTATGAACTCAGAGTGAAGTGAGCAGAACCAAGAGAAACATTTTTTGTAGTAAGAATAACATTATAGAGAAGACTTTGGAATTCTGATCAATTCCCTATGGAGTCTAAAACACTTAAGATGAAACATTCCACTCACCTCTTGCCTTAGAGGTGGTGAACATAAAAAGGTAGTGAAATACACACATTTTGGGGCACACAAGCCCAATATGTGATCATAGTGTTTTGCTGGGTGATGCATATTTATACTGAGGATTTTATTCAGGTTTTGTTGCTATTCAATGGGGGGAAAGGACAGATTATAAATGAATGTAAAATAAATTTATTTAAAAATAAAATGCCCCATTCCAAAGTTTTAAGAAATACTTCATGGTCTTCCCTTTTGAAAAAATTCCAGCACATATTTCTGACAATGCAAATACATAGCAATCAAACATG
>CM053601.1:21204910-21221299 GCA_028646575.1 Pseudocheirus occidentalis
AGCTATCTCATGGTGCTCTCACACAGAGGGAGGGAAGATGGGATCTTATATACAGAGGAATCTAGGGGTGGTTTAGAGGAGGAGCCTAGGGAGGGTCTTCAGGAGGAGCCAATGAGTTCAGACTCCAGTAATGAGTTTGGGGAGGGTCTTCAGGTAGAGTTAATGAGGTCAATGCAAGAGCAGATTGATATTTTGATAGGCTCAAGGGTGGGAAGAAGATGGACAATGGAGGGCCAGGCTAGTAACAGGTTTGGGCCCAGCCACAATGAAATACTTATGGCCTCTGCAAATGCCTCCTGAAGATTCAATCAGACTTCAAGAGGTTTCCCAGAGTATGTCCCTCAAAGATTCAAGGAGCTCAAGGGGGGTCCCAGAGCCTACACCTCATCATAGCTATTTAAAAGGAAAGACAATTTCTGCTCTAGAACCTGTGAGCTATAACTCCCTCAATGAAATGCCCAGTGAGAAAAGGGCCACTGTAGAGTGAGCTAAGGCACAGGTCCCAAGTGTGCTTCCATATGATGGTGGAAATGGTTGTTGGCATAAGACTGCTAAAACACTGGTCCCAGGTATGGTGCTTAGCTCAGAATCAAGGGGCAGCATTTAGGCCCTAGTACAAGGGTGACACACAACTCAATCTGGCACAAAGGGAACTGCAACAGCATTTACTACAGCAGTTGGCACAGTGGGTATCACTTGGCCCTACAATGAAGGATGGGGAGGAGGGGGAAGGGTGATCTTTCAGGCTCCAGAAGTGGTAGGACCTGCAGTAGTACTCAGACAAAAAGAAGAAGGCAGTGCCTAGCCCCAACAAAGGAGGCCAGTATTCAGGACTCAGAACCAGCAGCTCTCGTGGCAGTGCTTGGGTCACAATACAAGAGCAATTTTTTGATCTTGCACTGAGGAGCACTATTAGGCTCTGGCATCAGAGTGTGGCACTCTGGTCAGAGTAGCAGAGTCTTCCCCAGACCTCAGCCTGGCATATTATAATAATCGGTGGTCATGGAACAACTCCTTTCCAGGAAAGGCTTAGAGGACAAAGAGGTGAAATTGTAGAAAAGTAGCTTGTTTTTTGGCAATGGGGAAGGAGGTAAGTGAAACTGTCTACCTGGCTTCAATAGAAGAAGGGGGCAGGCCTTAGCATAGATCACCAATGGGCAAAGATTTATTATTCCTTCTCCTTGTGAGGCTTCTATGGAAAGGGAAGTACTAGCTGGTGGTTGGTCCAAAGAGTAGTGAATGAGGGGTGGTACAGGACAGTTCTTGGCACTGACCCTGCAAGAGGGTAATGACTTCTTAACTACCTTACACAAGATGGCTCTGACCTGTTCAGAATTCAAAAACTACACTAGAAATGTCATTCCTGGTTCTACTATTCATTATCATCTTTATATCACTATACTCAATATAAATTGCAAAGTTTGAGTATCACCCTCTAAATGGGCCATATCCATGGTGGTCCTCCTAAAAGGGAAAGACAAAGCCTGGGGTCTGATGCCTTCACTCCTACATTTTTGGTCACTTGTTCAAGGAGCAATGATATTCCTTGTCTTTTTTTTTTTAAGTCTTTCTGTTTTTGTCTTTTATCCGTATTAAACTCTCCTTCTAATGAGGCACAGACCAGTCGGTCGTCTCAAGTCGCCAAGATTAGGGTTGTCCAGTAACAGCCCTATAGTCACCAAAGTGGTGGAAGGTCCTCTAGAAGACCTTTAGAACCTCGCTATCAAGGGGTAGGGTATGATAAGAGCACTGTCTGTCATGTGGGCTTGGCTAGTTTTTCCTTAAAAGGGACCGAAAGTTTATTTGAGGCTTAAATAGACTAAGGTACAGGCCATTTATTTCTGACCTAAGTACAAAACACAGAGGCAAAAATCCCTCTCCCTCAGACTGGAGCAGATGACTAGATTGGCTAACACAGAGGAAAGAAAACTGAGTCTGCCCAAATCAATGCTGTATCCCTTTTCCTGCTATTTTTGTTAACTGTTCGATGATCAACAAGTGTCTCCTTTCATTTCAGTTCCAAGCCTGAAGCGCCAGACTGAAATCAGGCCCAGGCTGCAAGAGCTCGTGTTCACTCTTTGATGGTGAAGCTCTAAACCTCATTTTTTTCAAGCTGGCGGTTGTCCTGGTGCCGCTCTACTTCTCCACTGTTCAGTCCTTGCCTTCTGACAATGGGCCATTGGTTCTTCTTGCCACTGTAGCTATCATCCATTCCTGGAGGCCATTGTGGATCTTGGGCTTCATTTCTCTTCTCCTTGCTGTTAGGCTCTCCTCCAGTAGATGGTTATCGAGTCACCCCTTCCCTAGTTTCCAGCTACTGAATAGCTGATCCGTGGAGGGACTACACTGTCACCTCAGCTGACAGCATTAGAAGAATTCCCTACCTCTGGGGCAAGTGCTACCAGACTATCTGAACCTTCTGCTATTTTAAATTCAGGCTCCACAGCCAAGCCTTTCACAACAGTCTCTCTCTAGGTAACCATGGGAAACCCTCTTGCTCTCCTTAAACAGGTCTTGTTTTTTTTTCCCACCAGGTCTGTATCAGCTTAGGGAAAGTTCATAATCATTTACCTGCCCCTTAACCAAACTCTTTGATGCTGTGCGTCCAGCTTTTGTCACGTCTTCCAATGTCTTTAAAGGTTCAGGGAGGGAAAAAAGCACATTTCTTCTTTCTTTCCATCTGTATTTCCAGCTTCTTTTACTTTTTTTCCTTCCTTCATGCACATTCTGATCCATCTAAACTGGCCTTTTTTACTCTTCCTATATATGGTAACTTCATCTTCCATCTCTGTGCCTTCCATAGGCCCTTTCCCATTCCAGGAATGTAGCTCTGGCTCTTAAAATTCCTGGTCTCCTTTAAATTCTGATCTAAGTGCAAATCATGTATATACCACTCAAGATGAGGAAAGAAAGAAATAGGAAGGGAGGAAGGAAGGAATGAAGGGAGGGAGGGAAGGAGAGAGGGAAGAAGGAAAAACGGAATTAGTGGTATTTCCCCCCCCCCCATCTAGATTGTAAAGCACCCAAATATAGGGAATGTTTCAGTTTCATCTGCATCCCTAGCACCTAGCACAGGTACCTTGAATATAGCAAGGATGTGCTTAAGAAATGCTTATTTGCTTGCTTGTTTGATCTTTTGGGGCCCATTGTATACATCACCCCCAAAATACTTTCCTCGAAGTTCTCCAAAAAGGAGAGGACAGAGGTGTGGCTATCTAAGGCTGCTCTCACTGCAGGTAGTGGGAGATCTCAGAAGGAAACAACTCCGCTACAATTATAAGTAAAAGGAAGTCAAACAACATAAAAAATAGGAATTATAGTGATAATGGTAGTTTGATTTTATATTTTATATTTTTATTATTTATATTTAATGTATTCCTTTTATTATTCCTTTATATATAAAATGCTTTACCTATAATGTTTTAATTTTAAAAAAATTAATGTAAGGTTATGAGCTCCAAACCTGAAATGCCTTGCTAGCTCTATATACATGTAGCACTACCTTTGGGCTCCCACGTGCATTAGTGAGGTCCCTACAAGATAGCTGACCTCTTTTCCCCTCAGGATTCCATCATTGGGTAATATGCTGGGTCTTGGTTTCTCACATAATAACAGCTCCTGAGACCCCATCAGTGTGTTCCCTACTACCAAACAATCTATTGGATTTCATTAATTTTTACAAAAAGGACAGATATAATAAGAGCAGTAATTGCAAAAATGATCCCCTCCTATTATCTGGGACTCATTCTCCCTTTGAATACACAAGATCCTTTGGGAGAATAAGCTCAAAGTTAAAGTAGAATAATTTTTGTTGTTGTTCCAGTTATTTCAGTTGTGTCCTACTCTTTGTGACCCCATTTGGGGACCTCTTGCCAAAGATACTGGACTGATTTGTCATTTCCTTCTCTAGCTCACTTTACAGATAGGGAAACTAAGGCAAACAGGGTTAAGTGACTTGCCCACAATTGTATATCCAGAAAGCATCTGAGTTCATATCTAAACTCAGGTGTTTCTGACTCCGCGCCCAAGTGCTTTATCCACAAGTGGAATGATAATGAGGGATTTGTGTAGAAAACATATGTGGCCAAAGGGTGCCTTCTATGTCCTGGTCCTGTAAGTCCTTTTCTCCTTTCATGCAGTCTTTGTGAAGTTCTGTGTAGGTCTAGTTCTCCATTGAGATCCAAGAATCAATGCCTTTCTATTGTTCGTGGACGTCACTTCTCTCTCACATCTCATGATCCCTGAAGCTATCCATGAGTAACTCCTTCCACATTCATCTGCAGGCATTTCCAATCTCATTAGTGCCTACCACTTGGACCTCCAATGGCTCTTACAGATCTCCCAAATTTCAGTGGTTGCCTTGGCACTTCCATATTCATTCACCTAAAATCAGGATATCTGATCATGTTCTATACATCCTTCCAGGAAGGGGAAATTTGAAAATGTTTTTATGATTGGAGTCTTATAGACCAGTCCTTTCATTTACATACTTAATGAAAGCAGGAATATGGCTTAGACAGGGAGAGGATAAAGAAAACTACTCCTTCAGCTTAGCTTTGTCTCTGAATATTTTCCTTCACCCATTAATCTTCTTGGCAAAGAGAAAGGCCTTAAAACTGAGAAATTGAGAGACCCCAGAGCTTTCTGTAAGTTTTGTTGAGAAACCAATCCCTACATGAATGATGATTAAGTGTAGTCTAGCCCAGTGCTTCTTAAACTGTGGGTCATGACCCCAAATGGGGTAACTGAATATGAGGGTGGTGAAAAATTTGGCAACAGTAAAAGGTTTCCATATGCACAACAACCAAATATTAATTCAAACACGTAACAAATTCAAAGTATTTCTGGAAGTGCTTGTTCATGTTGCATCATACACCTTCACGGCAGGCTTGGTTCCAAACACACAACACGCGCAATTTGCACTGTGTATGAATGTCACACAACACAACACCAAGAAACACTGCCAAAAACACCTTGGAATAGATTAAAGACTTCTGTATGTTATGAATTGCAGTATTTTTACTGTATATACAAAATCATTAAGTGAATTTTGGTTTGGGATTAGGGCAGAATTTCCAGCAGTTTCTGAAATGGCCTTAAAACATACTTCTGCCATGTTGAACTACATATTTATGCAAAGTGATATTCTCCGCATTGATTATTATAAAATCAAAATATTGATCAACTCTAAAAAATGTTGAAGATGCTCTGTGTCCTGCAATATCAAATATTCTGCCAAGATGTAATTCTTCATGTAAGAATAAACAAGCATATCTATTTCATTTGTTTGCAAATTTGCTTTTTTCTTTAATAAATGGTAAAATTATATGTATACCAAAGAATTGTTCTAAAATAAATTTCTTTATGATTTATTATTACTAAATGTTTGATTTGTAAACCTATTTTATATGCCTATATATTGGGGTCACATAAAAATTTATCAGGTACAAAGGGGTCACAAGTAGAAATAGTTTAAGAAACCCTGGTCTAGCCATTTAGGATTAAAATTGGGAGATTTCTTAAGGAAACATAAGTTTCATTGAGGATTCTAACAGAGAGATCAAGGTCCCAGAAAAGGAAGTTTATTTTTAAAGAAGAGATTATGCCACAAGGTGTTAGTTGAGAACTGTGTCCTAAAGAGTTTGATCCTTGGGGTAACGAATCCCACTCCCTGTCTGTTCAAACCAAAACTCTGAAGACAACAATATTGGGGCACTTACTCTAGTCTCTAAATGGACTCTTGCTGGTTTATAGTTCAGTGTTGTGTTTCTAAAAGAGGAATAAAAAGCCATACAGATCTGAAATGAAAAAGCATGGCAGATCTCATTCTTTTTGAGAGATAGAATTATAGCCAAGAATTTCAGTTAAAGCCAGATAATGGAAACAGAAAAACTTTATGACCATAGACCCTAGGCAGGGAGTGTCCTCAGGCAGCATCCAGCAGAATACTGTTTAGTTGAGACTGTGCATAAACAAGTGTTTTTAGGGGAAGCTTGGGATCAGTAAAAGATCTTTGTAATTTCCTGAAAACTATATGGCCCACTCACCTCCCCCTTTTCCATTCTAAGCCAATCTAATCACTGTCCATCTGTACTGCCTGTCCCATATGAACATACCATCAGATGTATTCTATGGGGTATCCATCCAAAAGCAAGTTGAAATCTGGGCAATCTTGTGTAATTTAGTTAATATGACATCATTAGTTCCTGATGAAAAAAAAATTCTTGATTTTCGTTAAACCATTCTTCTCTAAGTACTCAGAGGCATCCTTTTAATCACATTGTAGAGCGGAAGTATTGAACTCACAGCCTGTGGGCCTTGTGGTTTTTTAAGTCAATAAGTACCCCATAAGGATTTATTTCTATTTAAGTTTGACACAGCTGTTCTAGAGTGTTGCCAGAAATGAAAGACACATTCCTTGGTTTATTATGTACAAACAACACTTTTTTATCATCTATATATCAGGACATTTATCTTTCTCAAGTTCTACAAGCATTATTTCTGCTCTTGAAGACCTTTATTTTTAAATTTTATTTTCAAGTTTTCTTTTTAAATGTAGCAAGATGGGGACACCAGCCTTACTTGTAGGTCACCCTCAGTCTACTATTTGATTTATTCCCATATTTAATTTTATCATCCTGAATTCTAGGGTATTCCAGGGGTATATTTTTCTTATTAATTAATAAAATTGAAGTCTCTTTCTTATTAATAAGTTGACTCAAACCCCCTCCTCATTTTGTTAAATGTTATTTATTAAATAAACTGGAGAACAGACCTTTCCCAATAGTAGTAGTTCATATCTCTACAAAATTCCTTATTCTCCTCTGATTAAATAAATGTAAAAATTACTGGAGACATTTAAATAACAAATTAAGTAAATAACAAAACAACATCTATCAACATTTTGACTGCTTAAAGTTGTTGCTACAGAGCATTCACACAAATTGCCTTCTTAACATGGCACAGATTTTGGATGAGTCAAGTACTTGCTGCAAATCAAGGTGTCTTAGATACTCCTTGATCTGCTGTTGAGATAGGTCAAGTAGATTGATTCTCAAGGCTACCCTAGTGATCTCTGGTTATCCACTCTTCCAAGTTTAAGTTCACTTGGTCAAAGCCATCTCCATTACTCCTTCTCCAAAAAGCAGGAAAAAAATAGACCTGCCAGAGACCACAGAACAGCAAGGCCATGCATTTACAGGTCATGTGTCAGCTCCATACAAAGGCTTACAGCATATCTTCCCTGGAGGAAAAACGAAACTCATTTGGCCAGTTAATGACTCTTGTATGTTCTCAGTTCTAGTTAAGTCGCGAAGGAATAAGCAGACAGGAAACAGTTCCAGAATACCTGCACATGCATTGAGATGCAGAGTCTCCCTCCCACGTCATCCCAAACTTCTGGAAGCAGATTTACCAGAGTACGTGTTCCCAGAATTTGGCCCTCATTGGCCATCTTTCTGTTACATCATCTTTTCAGGCTTCTTACGTTAAATTCTTCTGCGTGCACTCTGACGCTACTCCTGTCGTTAAGTCCGTGCACTGGCTTCCTTCCTTCCCACTTAAACCTGGAATGTCCTGCCCCTTCACATTTGCTTCTTAGATTCAGCGAGATTCTTCAACACAACTCAAATTATATCTTTTACAGAAGGTCTTTCCTAGTCCTCCCCCTGCCACTAATACCTTTTCTCAGCCTACCTCCCATCTGCTCTGTATCTTTCTTACACACTCTCAGTTATTTACATGTTCTCTCCCGTTAGCACACACACTCCTGGAGGGAACAGTGTTTTTGCCTTCCTTTGTAACCTCAGTGCTTAGCACCGTACCTGGCACATAGTAAGTCTTTAATGAATGCACGCTATGTGACTAACAACATCCTGCCACACCATCCAGTTTCTTTCAGGTTACCAAGGAAAGTCTTTTTTTCAAAAACTTCTTGACAAGATAAAGGTAGAAAAGAAGATACATGGAAGGAAAAGTCTCTTCAACCAGCCTCATTCCACCTAGAATTCTCTTTGTTTCCTCAAAACATGGCAATTAAATTAACTCTAAAAAGAATGAAGTTTCTCCTCCTTCACTTTTCCCCCATCTTCTCCACAGTTTCTCTCATAGATAAAAACAAATATTATCTTGGTTCCAATAGACCCATTTCAACAAGAATTAATTATCTGGTGGTGGTAGCACATAGTGCTGGGAATAAAGAGAATTCCTGACCCCAAGGAACTTACATTTTAATGGCAGTAGATGACAAAAAAGACAACTAAATGGGAACAGAGAGGGGTGGAAAAGAGAAATGAAGGATCCCAAATGCAAGGGCGGCTAGGTGGCCTAGTGAATAGAGCACCAGCCATGGAGTCCGGAGGACCCGAGTTCAAATCCAGCCTCAGACACTTAACACTTACTAGCCGTGTGACCTTGTGGGCAAGTCGCTTAACCCCAATTGCCTTCCCTCCTCAAAAAAAGGGGGATCCTGAATGCAAGCTTTGTAGAAAGTGGAAAGGCCTTCCAGTGTGTGATGTCCAAGACTGAAGTGAGTTTCCAAGATTAAAAAGTTTCTGAGGCATTGCAGAGAAAGTTTGGAAGACTCAGAAGAGCAATCTGTAAATGAATGAGGGCATGGAAAGCATTGTGCTTAAAGTGGAAAGAAAGTAAACTCAGAGCATGACAGTTACAAATGTAACTAAACTGCCAATCCATACTTCTCTGAGCCTTCCACTTGGCTTTTAAAGATAAACCTGATCTGAAGGAGAGCCAAGTGAAGTGATGCTACATTATTACAAACTGAACAAAGATCAATAAACAGGAACTAATTTTAATACAAAAAGAAAAAAGAGGACTATATAAAAAAACAACTCTGTGAAACTATTTTTTTAAGTGTGTATTAAATTTAGTATAACAAAACTGCTCTATCTTGCGTGTTTCCTTTTGAACTCCTTTCTGCTCTTTTGGGTTTGTTTTTGGTTTTTTTTTTTTAATTCACTGATTTTTTTTTTTCTATTTTTGAAACACTCCCCATTCATGTCCTCTGAACGGCCCCTCCCCCAGGAATGGAGGTTGTCCTCCCTTATAATTCACAGATTGGCCTTGACTAAATGTATGTCTCATTCTGCACCTCCAGTGCATTACTTCAAAATGTGGAAAGCATCTTCTGGAGTTGTGATTAGGAATTGCAATGACTGTAACTCCTTAAGTTCCAAGATCTTTTAAATAGCATTGACAGCTAACAACCACATCTGCTGATTCTTTCTGAATTTTAGGTTATTCATTCAAATCTAATGACTTCAGTTAACTGAAGACTGTCTCCTTGTTTATCTTGGATATCCATTTTCTCCTAATGATTTTTTGCTATCCTTTCCAGTCCAAAGATACTTTTTCTTTTCTTTTTTCATCATTATTTTGCCTTTTGGAGGGGGGAAGGCAGGGTAATTGGGGTTAAATGAATCATTTTTCTTAAAATAGAAAATAGAAGTCAACTAAGAATGGAGTATTTCAGTCTTTTCAAAATTATCATCATTCTGTTTCCTTTCCAAGCAGAAGTCCTGCAATTTTATTTATTTTTCTACTGACCTCCACATAACTTAAAAATATAATATTTGTCCTTGACTACCATCAAGTTCAACTCAATCCTGAATATCAGTGTTTCTGACATAAGCCTGTAAGGATTATGGAGGGTTTGGGTTTCTCTTGTTTGGTTTTTCTCTTTGCATTCATAATCAGTTACTTGTCCTTGCCTTCATACACATGGGATATATATTCCAACGACGGTTGTCAGCGAAGGAGAATAGTCCCTGCACGTATAAATATCCTCACTCACTGATAAGCTGAAAAGGGAGGCAAGCGGAGGAAGGGGATGCAGGCATGATCCATCCATCCACTAAAAGATTTCAACAGGAACCTATGGTACAGATGAGAGTAAAAGCCTGTCTTGTTCAGCTTCATCGAGACCTAGGCTCACTATTATTTCTGCTCTGTTTCTAGTTACTCATTCTCCCTAATTATTGTTTCTCCTGCTTATCATCTTAAGCTAGATAAGGAAAACTCAGACAGGCTTACTCAGGCCTCTGATGTCCCATGGAAGAAATCATTATTCATCCATTTGCCCACTGCTCCCACTGGAGGAACTAGATGTGCATACTACTTTTATGCTTTCATCTAGAACATTAAGTTTTTAATAATATGGCACCTGTTTTACTAGGCTCTCCCATAGAGACTACAGATTACTGTGTCTTTAAGAGCCTAGTGGGATGTTGCAGAAAACATGAACTGCTTAATACAAAAACATTTCTTAAGCACCTACCATGTGAAAGGCACTGAGTGAAGCACTGGGAACACAAATAAGAAAAGGAAAGACATCACTGTAGATAATAACATGAACACAAATTAGGGACTGGTGACCTAGCTGATTTCTTCTGTTGAACAATGGGACAAATATTTGTGAGGGAATAGACAGAAAAGGGAGAAAGGGAACTCAAAAGAAATAACAACAGGCAAAATACCATTGATAACAGTAATAGAGGTACCATTGCTTGTCTCTTATCCATTCATAGAAAGAAAAGCAGAACAATCTCTGAAAGGCTGTTCACTTAACTCGAGTCTTATTTCTCCCATCAAAGAGGCACGTTTTCACCAAGTATTGTTTAATATGCTGCCAGAATGGTCATACCCGTTATTCCCTTTCTAGTCATGGCTGACAGAATCTTTGTTCAGTTCTACAAACTCTTCATGGCAGCAGTATGGAGCATAAACCCAACTTTCCTCTTCCTTACCTGCATCTTCTCTCCTTTTTCTTGGAATTGTTTATGAACTTTCACGTGTGAATATCAGACTATCCCTAATTCCATGCTGTTGGTGGATGGTTGGTTTGGAGCAGAACATCTCTACAGTAGTGCTGATTAAAGAGAGCAAGCTGACGACCATAAAGAACCATAAAAGCATTTGGACACTGAGATATGACTGGAAAGTAATGTCAATTTGACAGGACAAATGTGGGGAGTTATAGCTTTTTAGGTAAAAGGAAAGTCGCAGAGTCAGGAGGTTTTGTTTAAACCAAGGGTATAGGTCTCTAGGAAAAAAAATGTATGTAGGATAAACTTTTAAGTTTAATTCATATTATTAACATTTTCTCCGATACTTTCTTAAGTCTAGACAATCAATAAAACAGTCAAGCCCTGATTTATAGCATTTGGCATCACTGGCCAAGAGCTTCAGTGATGGATGTTGTTCATTAACGTCTTGAGTAGGAGAAAGATGGTGCTTTCCGTGAGGGCTGATTACTCTCTGCTAAGTAGGGCTGTGGTGCTGTAAATTCCATTGACCGGATAGCACAGTATAAGGGTAAGTAAGGGCTGGTTTCATCCATAGCTGCTAGAGAAAGCTTGCTTAATGAGCTTGGCGGTTATCTATCTTAAAGGGAACTGCTAACATTTCCTAAAAGCTATTTTAAAGGTGATGGTTAATTGCCAGAACTTGTAACAAGGTCATGTAGGATAAGAGAAGACGGTTCCCTGCTTGAAGATGGACAAGGATCAGCAGTCAAGCAGTGGGCAGAGAAGTAATTTCATGTGGTACGGATGATCCTAAACGGCCCAATAAAAATGAAGCCTACAGTCTAGAGTGACGAGTTCCCCAAATACGTGAGTCCTCCTCCTTCATGTGCATCAATCCTGGGTTCCTATAAGTGTGTGCTCACTATTCACCATAGATTGCACTGTTGGGAGAGTGTAAGCAGGTTTATGTGTATATTGTGATCCTTTTAATGTTTTTATCTGAATCAATATATTAATCTATTATATAATTTCTTTTGCCTTATCAAGTAAATGGTTGCATTAAAATTACAAAAGTGTATTATTGCGAGTCGTTAGGAAGCATATTAGAAAGGGGCTCAAGAACTGGATGTGTGAGTAGGGGAAGTATATAAGTAATGCCATAAGAAAAATGAGTTCATTTACTTCATGACACTGTCTGATTCCCTTCCCCCCCCACTATGGTGAAAGCAAATATAATTTCTTACTCATAATGGCATATTATCACACCCCAACCATTTGCTTATTGAAACTTACTCTTGATCTAAAAGCTTTCATTTCCTCACTTTTAGATCTAAAGGTACCTACAAGGATTGTTAAGTCTATGTTGTCTTAGGTGGCCTTTTAAAATTTGATTGCACACTAGACATATCTGATTTTATTCAGGCAAGTAAAGACCAAAATTTCATAAGGCAGAACTTTTTTTTCTAGAAATTTATAGTGTATTTACAACAACTTTCTTAAATTGGAGTAAAATGATTGATTTGATTTTTTTAAATTGGCTTTTTATAATTTTTTCTAATGTAGTTTAAGAAATCATCATCCCATGGAAGGAAATGTCCACATTCAGAGAAAGATCTAGAAAGAACAGAGTTTAGAGACTGGAACAAACTACATGCTTTCTTTCTTTTCCATATTTGGTTTTTTTTCCTCTTTCCCATTGTTCATTCCATCGGTTACAACCCTCCTTTACAAGCAGACTAATGTCCAATGTGAAAATATTTGCAGATCTTATACTTGATTACATGCTGCCATAGTGGGTGGGGAGGAAGGAGAGGAGAAAATTTGAAACTCAAGGGATTGTAGAACTGAATCTTGTAAACTAAAAGTAAATAAACAAATCAATTGAAAAAAAAAAAAAGAAATCACCCATCCCAGGAGTTAGGCGGCCAAAGTTCTAACCTCAGGTCTGCCACTGGTGCTATTTTTGGAGCTAGAGCGAGACGACGACTCTGTCTTGAAAAGTCTATGTTAATTTGGTCAATTTTATGTATCTTTACCAAGTGCTTGAGTCTTCATTTTACCAACATCATGCATCGGCTTATTTTCATCTCTGAATATTTATTTCAGAATTCAGACATAAGACTTCTTCTGGTAGGTTTTATTGCCCAGTGAAAAGCCCTTCAAGAAGGCCTAAATCCTATTCTTCATTCTTTATCAACTATGTAGCCGATCAACCATGTGGGCCTCAACTACTCTATCTGAAAAAATGATCTGAACGGAAGAAGACCTGGAAAACGTTTGACAATCTTCCTAATTCATAGTATCACATGAGGATGTGACATAATGGACTTGATCATGGTCTTACTTGGTGAGATAAAAGCTGAGGTCATTACTATCCAAATCTCAGTTCACAGACTTAAAAATAATATTTAGTACTATTTAAAAGTTGAATGTAATATATGGGGGTTGGGGGGAGAAAGAGACAATACAACGCTTGCTTTTAGAGCCCAGCCTTGACAAGATTGTGCACCGGACGAAGGTTTTGCTTCGTTTTGTTTCAGTTCCTTCAGCCTTGATTCTCCTTTTCACAGTATGACTTCCCCAACCTCCTTGAGCAACCACTGCTTTCATGATCTTTTGTTTCTTTATCCTAACAAAATATGTACTCAGGAAAGGATCTAAAACTATTATAAGAGATTGCAAGTTCTAACTGACTCCATCATGTAAAAATGTGGGGGTCTCAGTGAGAGAAGCAAGAACTTTAACTATTCTGGACTTGCAACTGCTGCTGCCTTTCAAGAGTGCACCTCCTATATCAATTACCCACACGAAGTCCTAGGTATGTGACTCTGCCAAGTAGAAGACTCAGACAGCACATCTCTGAGCATGAGAAGGTCATCTCACCTTCTACAGAAGACTTTCTGCCAGCCTCCTGAGTAACTCTCAAATAATGCTATTATGTTGTCCACCTATGAGTACTTACTAGAAGACCACATGGAGTTCCTGTCCAGGAGGTATGCTTTACAGGAATGAAAATGAAAAATTGCGTAAGTTTCTCCTCTGATGTTTAGAACATTTGAGAGAGTGGCACAAGAATAGCTGAAACATCTCTGATTCTTATCAACCTGCTGGACATTTCCTTTAGTATTCATGAGTTCTGGAAGACTTTGACTCATTAACATTAATAGTTAATTGTAATTTTTTAAACTTAAGAATTCAGAATTAAATAACTATAAATTAAATCATGTTAAGTTAAAAAAAATTAGCACTCCAGAAGAAGTTTCATTTTAACAAAAACCAAATTAGCTAGCTACAGTAACAATAAAGTTCTAAATGTGAAATTTCAAGAATCAATCAATATGAGGACTTTCTTCTCCCACTCACATTTGACTTATATGAGATGGAACCCCAATCCCACACACATCACACACACACACACACACACACACACACACACACACACTACAGAAACAGCTTTCACCCAATAGGGAAAAAGAGGAGAGAAAGAGGTAAAGGTAAAGGGGAGAAAAGACAGAAGGCTAAAAACTGTGATTTTTTTGGACTTTCTGTCCCACTTTCTACCAGTCACCATAAAAGCAGAAATGGGCTATAAAGGACTGTGGTCTGTTTTATATAATTCTTTGTTCATGAGTTAACACAGTAAAAAAATTAATCACTAAGTGCCCAATCTACTAGTGATAAGCTTCTCTGAACTTAGTTGTGTTCCTTCGAAAGCAGACTGGTTCTATTACTGGAAGCCTTTCCAGCACGGCAAACCCTTCTGGAAATTTTGCTGTCTGGCTTAACTTTGAACACACACCATGATGAAGCTTCAGAGTAATTTGTGTGAAAAAGACCAATATCTACCAATGTTTCCTTCTTTTCTCTTTCCATCCCTCCATGGATTAGAAAAAGGTGACAAAGCCAGGGTTCAATTGGCCCAAAGTTGGGACAAGGCTCAAGTTGTGACTTTTTTTTTTAATTTTTGCTTTTTGGAGGGGCAACTGGGCTTAAGTGACTTGCCCAAGGTCCCGTGGATAGTAAGTGTTAAGTGTCTGAGTCTGTATTTGAACTGAGGTCCTCCTGACTCCAGCACCAGTGCTCTATTCACTGTACCACCTAGCTGCCCAGAGTTGTGCCTTTCTTAATAGAGTTTCCTGGGGCCTCTGGCTTGTGAGGCTTCTGGGTTACCTCAGGGAATAAGAAGTTTAAATCCACATGGGGTTGAGATTTGGTGTTCCTCTGTTTTAGTTGGTCTGGAACACCTGATGGTTTTCTACATGGAGACAAGGAATGTCATCCCTACATAAGCTAAGTACCACTGCATACTCGCACATCCTTGCTACATTTAGGGGTTAGTAAATATACTTTCACTAACTGTTCAATGATCTGTGAGTGCCTCATTTTATTCTGACATTAAATTTGGGGTGCTGACATCCAGCCTGCTCCTAACAAGCCTTCATTATATTCCGTGAAATTCTCCTCTTAAAAAATGAATTTTAATACACATTCATTAAGCAGCTGTGTATGAGGCGATGTGCTAAGCAGGAGTAGAAATTAAAAGTCTGGAGAAGTCCTAGGTCCCTGCCCTTATGGAGTTTATAGTCTAGACGAGAGTAAAATACAAAGGTAGAGATTACCATGCAATATTATATAATGGCTCTCTCCTAGAGCCATGCTGCTCCATTTGTCCCTCAGAATTGCAGAGGAAAGCTGAGGGGTTGGAGCATAGCTTCTACTTTAGTTTGAGTCCCTACCTACTATGTCTTCCATATTGTTATGTGCCAGGAACTAGCATTCCAATTCCATTTAACCACAACATTAATTAACTCTTACAAAGGGAGATATATTTCAAATCCATAGCAAGAACAAACATTTTACCCATCACCTTGGGGGCATACTATCTCTTACATCACCTCAGACTCTGGGGGAGGAGGCTCAACTTATCTCAGTTAAAAGATAGCACCAGTCCTACCAAGTTCAAGTCCAGACTCAGCATAACTGTTGGATAAGTCCTTCTCTCAGTTTCCATTGGACAAGGTCCAGAAAGTCACTCCTGGATCCTTAGGGCATTGATGCTACATTAGCTCTGGAATGCAGACTGTGAAAGGTGGAGATGCTGGAGTGGCCTCCTGAACTCACAAGGTCAAAGGCGCCAATGTCTTTCACCTAAAAGAGAAAAGAATAATGAGGCTAAGAATCAAGGACCATTTTTCTGGACCATCTGGCCTCATAGAAGGAAAGGTCCTATTGTCTCTCTTCTGAGGCAACTAGGTAGCACAGTGGATAGAGCACTGGACCTAGCGATAAGAGTGTGTGCGTTCAGAAGACCCGAGTTCAAATTGGGCTTTAAACACTTACTAGTTGTATGACCTTGGTCAAACCACTTAACCTATATTTGCTTCCATTTCCCCCTCTGTATAATGGGGATAATAACAGCACCTACCTCTCAGGCTTGCTGTAAGGACTGAGATAATATTTGTAAAGTACTTAGCATAGTGCCTAGGACAGTCATCAAAAGAGGCCAAGAAGATATGACTTAAGCTAACAGGTCTTTGTGATTGCTTCCTCAGCCAAAGAGCTTCATCTTCAATATGTAGTTAGGCAACCCAACCCAGTTACAGAATCCTACTTGCTCCACAGTGTC
>CM053601.1:21221799-21272687 GCA_028646575.1 Pseudocheirus occidentalis
CAGTGTAAGTGGAAAGAACAAAAAAATAAAACTGAACACTGTATAATTATCATGATCAAGCCTGTGCCCCCAAAAGAGAGAAGCACAGGGCATGTTAGAAAGATAGAGAGGAAGTCACTCTGGTAAAGTTTGTAGAAAGGATCAATATGAAATAAGACTAGGAGAGACAAAATAATCCCAAATTGTGAAAGCTCCTGAAGGCTAGGAAAAGGACCCTGAAATTTCCTTGTAAGGCAAGACATAGCTATTGAAGATTTTTAAGCAAAGGAGCGCTATGTATAAGTAAAATGAATAAGTGGAAATGTCTTATAAAGACTTAATTGTAATAGTCAAATCAGGTGGTAATAAGAACCTGAATTAGGGTTATAGCAGTGGGACTAGAGAAGAAAGGATGACTGTGGGAGATGTTGAGGAGGTAGAACCAGTGGGATCTGGTGGCTGGTTAGACATAACAAATAAGGGAGAAAGAAAAGACCACTTGTTGCACGATGCCATAGAAAGGACTTTCAGTCAGTTAGGGGGTAGATGGCCCCTTCCAGCTCTCCTCTTCCGTGGTTCTGAGAGCATAAGACGATCTCAGACTAGATGAATGATGGGACCACTAAAAGAAATAGCAAGGTGGGAAGAGGAAGCAATTTGGAGGAGAATGACTTGGGGTGTGTGAAGTTTGGGGTGGGAGAGCCAGATGGAAACATCTTTTAAAGAGACCTGAAGAAGTGAATTAGATTGCAAACGGAGAGAGAAAAGGAAGGTCCTCAGGCCCCTGGGGAATGCCTGCCTTTAGGGGTTGAGCCTAGAATTAGGGCAAGTAGCTAAGACCATGAAGAGTAGCTAACTTTTTTGTCTTTACCTCTCTGAGCCTTAGGCACTTGTCTAAGATTCTCATTTTCTCAGGACCATGAACATTACTGACAGTTCAATTTTAGCTGATAGCAGAGTTCATCATAAGACACTTTGTGCATGCTCTAACAGAGTTGAAATTGAAATGACAAAAGCATTGGGCTCATTCACTGTCCCCTTTAGACCAAGTTAGAAGGAATTAGATAACAAGCTCAGACAAGCAGTTGAAATGAGTCAAGGCTGGCCTTAAAGTAAAATTGTGGAGTAGGCAAAGGTTTTGTTTATTGTTACACTACCTCTGGTCCTGCAGATTTTTCAGTGTCCCCTTCTCCAGGGGCCACAGCATCATACTTGGCCCTAAGTAGGCCCCCTTCTCCTGTCCTTCTATCCCTCTCCCCCCTTCTAGGCTTTGCTATATCTGATCCTCTGGAAGTCTAAAGTGACAGATGGCCCATCAGATCAAATAACTCATGTGAACATGACATAATAGATAAAAACCAGCCTCAGAATCAGAAGGACCTTGTGTCAAGTCCAATCTCTGACACACACCAGCTGTATGACCCTGGAAATTAGATTGTAAATCTAATTTCTAAAATCTGGAAATGCCACAGCCTCCCAGCACCCACAGGTGATTTGCCATGACTATAACTTGAGTAATGATTGCTGATTCATTGATGGAAATAGAGACCTACACTAGATAAATCACAGGTCTTGGCAAAAGAAAAAGAAGTGAGTAACGCAAGAGGGAAATGTGCATTTGTCTTCCAAATATAATGGAGAGATTACATGTTTTAATTCCTACGTGACCCAAATGATGACAATTTCAGGCCTTGGTCAGGTGGGGAGAATAGGCCCAAGGCAGACTGCTGCCTCATTAACAGCTACACAAACCAATTAAGCTTCAAATTGCTTGTTTAATTCCTTCATTGTGAATTGGAATGTTCTAGTCAACTCCTTGGTTCCATCAGTCCATCAACCCACATTTTAATAAGCACCTACTCTGTGTCAGGTACCAAGCTAGGTGTTAGGCACAAGAGCACAAAAGTGAGAAAACCCCTGCTCTCAAGGATATAACATTCTGGGGGGGGAGGGGGGGAAGCTACACTATGTTCACAGATAACTACACACAGGTCAACAACAAAATAAAGAAACACTGATCCAGGCTTGGGGGAGTAGACAGGCACCAATAACTGAATGAGGAAAGGCTTCTTGAGGCCGGTGAGCTAAACCTTGAGAGAGCCCAGGTTTCTAGAGGAGGATTTGAATCAGTCAATGAATATTTATCCAGCACTTACTATGTGCTGGGAATTGGGGTTAAGTGCAGGGTCACCAAAAAAGGGAAAAGCCTTCAAGGAGCTCACATTCTAATGAAGAAGATGCACAGGTGAATGAATGAGGATGAATTGGACAGATGCAGGAACACCAGTTATAAGGCTAATACAATAGTCAAAACGAGATAATGAGGCTCTGAACGAGGGCGATTTTATTATGGAGAAGTCAAAGGGATAAATGTAAGAAATATCGAGGATGCAGAATCACCAAGCCTTGGCAACCGATGGAGTATAAAGAGTTGGGGGTCAAGTACGATTCCTATCTAGCTCACGACCATGAGAATGGTGCTACTCTCAACAGAAATAGGAAAATTAGGAGAAAAGATGGGTTCAGGGAAAAAGGTAATAAATTCGGCTTTGGACACGTTGAGATTGAGATGCTTATAAGATATTCAAGTGGAAATGTCAAGCAAGCAGCTGGAGATAAGGACGTGGAGCTCAAAAGAGAGGGGAAGGTTGGAAAGTTAGGTTGGATACTTTGTTCTGGTAGACATTGGACTAGAGATGATAATTTAATCCAACCAGAACCTGAGGTTTACCTTGGAAAGATAGTTTCCTTTCTTTTTCCCCCAAATTTTTTATAAAATTTAATTTTAGTTTTCAACACTTTTATAAGAATTTGAGTTCTAAACTTTTCCCCCTCCCCAACATGGCATGCAATGTAAAATAGGCTATATGTGTACAATCATAATAAACACGTTTTAAGAGAATCAGAACAAAAGGGAAAAACCATGAGAAAGAAAAAACAAAAAAAGAGAAAACAGTCTGCTTTGATCTGCATTCAGACTCTAGTTCTTTCTCTGGATGTGGATGGCATTTTCCATCATGAGTCTTTTGGAGTTGTCTTAGATCATTGTATTGCTGAGAAGAGCTAAGTCTATCAAAGTTGGTCATTACCTACTGCTGCTGTTACTGTACAATATTGTCCTGCTTCTGCTCCCTTCACTCGGGATCAGTTCATATAAGAAAAAGATAGTTTCAGTTCGATTTGTCAGACATTTCATCTGAACTATACTGTCATCATAAGCATCCCCCTTCTAGTGTGTTGACTCTACAGGACATACTTTGTTGGAGGTGGGGATTGGGTAAGGAAACCACACAGATGCACATCAGTTTTCCCCCTTGCTATCTTCCCAGTCGGTGCACTGGTGTAATCCACATACCACCCATAGGAGAAGAAACAGAATCATTGACACAGCTGTATCCAAGCCGTTCTCAACTTGCTGAAGGCTCATCCAAGTTAGCTCCTGAAATCTAAATATCCTGTGTCTATGCTATTACCCTGATCTACCAGTCTAGTAGCCAAAAAGGAAATAAAACTTGTTGGTCATGACCTGTTTTTGATGAAGGCATGTTGGCTATTTGTGTTTCTAATCCGATGAAGAAATTGAGGATGTTTAGAAGAGAAGACTCAGGGGGACATGATAAACAGTCTTCAAATATCTGAAAAACTGACATGTGGAGGATGGAGTAGACTATTTGGACTAGACTGGAATATTTAACATTCCAGCCTTTAGTCCCAGTGAATGAAAGTTGCAAAGAAGCCAAGTTAGGCTTAAGATGAGAAAACACTTCCTTACAAGAGTCCTAGTGTGGAACAGGCTATCTGGAGGGGTCTATCTCCTTCCCAGGTCTTCAATAAGAGGCCATTTTCAGATATATTATAAGGGAGTTTCCTGACTTTCCAAAATTCAAAGTCATGCCTCCATAATAGGTACACTGTAAGCCTCTTCCTTCCTTTCTTCCCTTCTTTCTTCCTTTTTCTGTCTTGTCTCCTTCCTTTTGTCCCTTGTTTCTAACTTTCAAGACTTCAATACCATGACTACAGTCTCACCTTGGAACTTCTCTTGGTACCTGGGGCCTTCTCATCCCTAGAACATCCAATCTCCTAGGTTTTCCACCTTCTCACTTTCAAATATTCTTCCACAATGCCGAGGCTTCTTCTTCCACTGAAGAGTCCTTCCCAGTGCCTCCATTTTGGGAAGAAGCCCATAGTAGACAAACTTCATTGTCCTCTTGGCCATGCCCCACCATAACCCAATACCTATTTTACATTTTACCTCTGCTAGGCACTGTCTAGATCAAACAGCCAAGTTCTGGTCAATCTTCTTTCTAATGGCCACACTTTCCTTTGCAGAAGCTAAAATGCTTGAAGATTCCTCCTTGCCACCAGCCCTCTCTTGCTTCAGCTGCCAAGTCCTTTCAGTAATGGATTACCACATGGGTGAAAGCTGCCCTGAACTACCAAGTGAGTGACTAGAATAAGGCAGAGAATGTACATGCTCTGTACAACTCTTGCTATATGATATGGTGTCTGGAAAAACTTGCTAACAGTCAACCTAGCAAGGTAAAAGACTCCTCCTTGGAGATCCTCAAGCAGAGACTGGAAGACCCACTGCCTGTGGGAGACAGATGAAACAGAGCAGAGAGGAGAGAATCATCTTGCTGTAGCTAATCAGGTCCCTGAAGATATCTCAGAGTGTGAGCTACAGGATTCAGTAACTAGGGATTCTGCTCAATGAAACAAACACCTTGGACCACACCTTTAAGAACCTAGGAAAAGCTGAAAATGGTTTTATTCCTCTCAACTTTCTTTATATTTTCAGCAGGCACTTTCCAATTGATTTTTCTTACTATTAAACTTCCATTTTATCATTTTGTTTCATATAAAAATCTATGATTGATAATAAATTCTTGACCTTAGATGTCTATATATGTACTCCATGCTAAGAAAGGCAAATTTAGGACACCAGTGGCTACCCTGTCTTCAAATGAGAGATCCGAATCTTTATTTGGATATTAAGATTGTTTTCCCCCCTGTCATGGGGCTCCATTAAGTGAGAGAGGATCTCATGGTGGTGATTATTTAAATGAATGACTTTTATCTATAACCTCCTAAAATAGTAGAAAGTCTCATGAGTATTGGCATCAATTCACAACCAGAGTAGAGTGAGCCATGGTCATTGGTACAACAAGAGATTTGGAACACAGTTGACCCAGGCAAACCTCACATCTTTACTTGAAGAACAGAGGTAAAAAACCAGTTCAGGGCTATGAGTGGGAACAGAATGGTGTCATCTAAAAAGAATCAAATTCTCCCTTTTCCTACCGGGAGGAGGACATATCAAAAGTTAACACTCAGTCAAACTTGCCCCAAAGTGAAATGTTTAAGAATATTCTATGCATGCACTGAAGTTGCCTGATTAAGGTATGAGAGGGAATGTGTAGGCTTTCATAAATAATATTCTGTTGCACGTCACATCTTTACACTTACAATTGACTGAAAGGTACAATAAACAAAAGATCTTGTCATGATGATTTTCTTTTTAACTAGGAGAAACATTTGAGTTGATAGAGCAAAATATTGCCTCAAAGGCTTCCCTCTAACATCAAAAGGTGCCTATCTATGTATATGTCAAAATTCTAAAACAGTCATTTAAAGATAGAGCAAGGATATTTTAATGATTTTATGATGATTAATATCAATGACTCCAGATGTACCCAGTACTTCCACAATACTTTATGAAATTCCTGCTCCAAAATTAATAAATTGCTTTCATCTTTAACTTTTTCCCTTCCCACTCTGTCCATTTTTTTGGCATTCACTGAGATCTGACTCCTTCCTGTTGACATTACATCCCTGACTATCCTTTCCAGTACTGGTTGTACTTTGACTCATACTCGTTCCTTCCCAATTCACTGGTGATGAGTTGGAATGCACCTTGCTTCACTTCATTGCTTCTACATTCTCCTTCTACCACCATCATTAAACAACCATTCCTCCTTTGAGGTTCACACATTTCAAATTTATTGCCCAATCCACATCTTGGTAGCTGTTATCCATCTACCCGTAGGATATTCACCTTCCTCCATGGTTTCCAAGTCTGTCTCTGCCCTGCTCCCTTTTATCCCCTCAGATTAAAGGACTTCAACATATATATTGACATTACTTCACATACCCTTCCCAATTCCTCAATCTACTCAGTTGTCAGGACCTAGAACTTAACCCTTCCTCAGTTACATACAGAGAACCCTTTAGTAAATCAGTTCAACTCTACAGGATCCATTACATTCAAATCTCTTGTTCAGCTGTGTCTGACTCCTTGTGACCCTCTGGACCATGCCATCCATGTGTTTTTCTTGGCAAAGATACTGGGGTGGTTTGCCATTTCCTTCCCCGCCCCATTTTACGGATGAGGAAACTGAGGCAAACAAGGTTAAGTTACTTGCCCAGGGTCACACAATTTGTAAGCATTTTGAGGCTGGATTTAAAGGCAGGTCTTGGGACAGCTAAGTGGCTCATTGAATAAAGCACCAGCCCTGGAGTCAGGAGGACTCGAGTTCAAATTCGACCTCATATACTTAAGCAAAAAATAAAAAGTAAAGGCAAGTCTTGCTGACTATGAAGCCTGGCACTCTATTCTCTGAGCTTTCTAGCTAGCTGCTCCTTGCTTTATCACTGATCTCGACTTGTAAAACCCCAACTTCACCACCCTTCATTCCTATTCAAGTACCGCTAAAGCTAGAAAAATGACCAAACTGTGCTGAGTCCACTGCAAATTTATGATACATAGTCTCAACTGGACCTTTAATAGATCAAGACGTTGTGAGCTTGCCCACTCATGCCAACATCCATTCCCAGCTTTTTCATTGCTTCTTTGGCCTCTCAGACTCCTGTTCCTTTACCCTCTCAGTGGAACACTTCAATTCCTCGCTAAAAAAAAAAAATTAAGGCTGTTGGCTGGGACGTCCCTCTTCATCGTCTCAAATCCTCCTGAGCATCAGCTTCTTCATCTAAAAATGGTGATAACAACAGCACCTACCTCATAGGGTGTATGAGGATAAAATGATATATGGAAGTGCTTTGCAAACCATAAAGTCCTTATATAAGTGTTGGCAGCAATTCTTTTCCATTACTTTGGGTGAGGGGATTTCAAATTATTTGTCTTTGCATTTAAACAGTAGTAAGTTGAGATTTGTGATCCATGCTTTCATTAATGTCATTAAGCAGAAAACTGGCTAACCTTTATTTTGTTGTAAGATGGATAGGAAAGGGAGCTGGGTGTGCACCTGTTCAATTTTTTTTTTCTTTTTGGAGGGGGGAAGGCATGGCAATTGGGGTTAAGTGACTTGCCCAAGGTCACACAGCTAAGTAAGTGTTAAGTGTCTGAGGCTGGATTTGAATTCGGGTCCTCCAGACTCCAGGGCCAGTGCTCTAGTCACCTAGCTGCCTTGTGAACCTGTCCAATTTGGCAGGTCATAGTAGTTCAGAAGTGCTAGTGAGGTAGCAATGGCATTTTGGAAAGAATCTTGGCCTATGAGTCTTTTTTTTTTTTTGGAGGGCAGTTGGGGGTTAAGTGACTTGCCCAAGGTCACAAGGCTACTTTTGTGTGTGTGTGTTAAGTGTCTGAGGCAGGATTTGAACTCAGGTACTCCTGACTCCAGGGCCGGTGCTCTATTCACTGCGCCACCTAGCTGCCCCTGGCCTATAAGTCTTAAAGCAGGAACCCAAATCATAGTTCAGTCACTTAACTACATTTGTGACCTTGGGAAGTACTTCGAGTTTCAGTTACCTCATTTGTGAAAGAGTAGCACGGACATTACTTACCTCACCGGGTGGTGATGGGAACTGAAATGATGTATATGAAAGTACCTGGTGTATTGAAGAGTACAATATAAAAGTCAGCTATTATTATTTTCAGGAGCCTAGGACAAATAATTTTTTCCACGCCCAACATGATCTGGTCCCACCCTCCCCCACCTTTCTCTGCTCCTTTCTTCCCCCAGACA
Source organism: Pseudocheirus occidentalis (assembly GCA_028646575.1). Classification (NCBI taxonomy): domain Eukaryota; kingdom Metazoa; phylum Chordata; class Mammalia; order Diprotodontia; family Pseudocheiridae; genus Pseudocheirus; species Pseudocheirus occidentalis. Next base: position 21,229,761 of record CM053601.1, read on the forward strand.
CACCTTCTGATCTGGTCAGGCTGGTGCCTTGATATGTACACTAATATCATATGCTTTGGCGTTCTTTTTACACCACTTCCTGTGACCTGAAATCTGCTCCTTTGAATCCAAATACTGCCCAGTCTTCACCCCCTCCAAGAAGCCTCCCTCCTATGAGCCACATTATTAAACCACAGCTTTTCCTGAAACTGCTATTATACTTAATTGACACATATCTATTTGGAGTCAGCACTTTGCTAGGCTCTAGGGATGCAAAAATCAAGTGAGAATAGTTCCTGACCTCAAGGACTTCCATTCTATGGAAACAACATCTCTGTGCTAACACACATATACGCATATATGCGTGCCTATTTGTGTGTATATACACATGTGCACAGAAGGGGTAAAGAGCCATTTTTTTTCCCCCATGGGAGGACCCAACAGTTTTCCTCTAGCAGCAGAGAAGACCTCTGTGGAAGGTGGGTGTGAGGTCCCCTGTCCTTGAGCCACAGCTTAAAGGAAGTCAGAGATTCCATGAGACTGAGGCGAGTAGGGAGTTCATGGAACAAAGGTGGTACCTCACGTAGGGGAAAGGGAAAGTAGGTCAGTTCGGTCATTAAAGTAGGCTGGACTAAGATGGTGAAGGACAGTAAATGCAACACAGAGGAATTAGCCTTTTACCCTAGGGGCAAGAAGTAACCAGGGGCACTTCTTGAGCCCAACCCAGGACCTGAAAATCCCAAACTTCAGCACTTTATCCAGTGTGCCAAGATGCCTCTCCTAGGAAGTGATACCTAAGTACTTGTCGCTCTCTCCATCCATGTAGATGGCTAACTAAGATTTTGCTGACCTGTGTGGTATTGTTGTTTGTCCTTCATTCTCCAAGAGGAGCATGACATCAGGGAGGTGATGCCATGACAAGCAAGAGAATTGGATCTAACTGAGGGAGGGCTGTGCAAAGAAAAGAAAGACAAACCAGTCCCTGCCTTCAAGGAGCTCACATTCTAATGGTGAAGACAGCGTGCAAATGATTACATTCAGGAGAAATAAGGAACTCAGATCACAGAAGCACACGGAGGCAGATGACCTGGAAAGGTAGGAAGGGGCGGATATTGAAAAACTGTAAAAGACAAACAGAATATTTTTTTTATTTGATCTTAGTGGTAACAGGGTTTACTGAGTAAGAGATAAATTGAAGTTTATTAAACAGGCAGCTGAGAGGCTAGATCAGAGTGGGGTGAGACTTGAGGCAAATAGTCCAAGTGTGAGGTGATGAAGGCCTTCGGGGTGGCAGCTAAGTGGATGGAGAGAAGGGTCCAAGTATGAGAGGTGGTGAAGGGAGAAATGACAAGATTAGCTGAGACTGGGGTCATAGAGTGAAAATTCATGATGATAGTGAAATGGCACATCGTAACAAAGTGACCACATAGTCCAAATAAAAAGTTTTTGGGAGCTTTTAAATTTATCAGCTGGGCTGTCTCCATGCCAACATGAAAGGAGCAGCGCTTAGCACAGAAATGCAGGGTCTTCTATACAGTCCACCTTCATTGTCCAACTAACATAATTTGTTACTAAGCAGGTGTAAACAGAAGCTGTTACTAAGGCAAGCCGGGGACAGTGAGTCAGGGGGTGATGGATGGGAGAAGGGTGCTGGGGCATGAAGATCCAGGTTCCTAGCAGAAGAAAAACAAAGAAAAAGACAAATTACCCAGTTTGGTTCCCAGGCTGGTTCACTGACTTCTAGCTGGGGTTCATCTTGAGTTCATAAGGCTTTTTGACTTGGATTTCCAATTTCACAAGGTACCACTTAACTGTTTCCTGGCTACTTAACTAGTTCCTGGCCACTTCATTAGCAAGGCTAGGAGCCTGGAAGACTGGGAGGATGGTGCATCTGGCAGAAGGTGAGGGTTTTTTGGGGAGAGATGATGACTTGTTTTAGACCTGTTGGGTTTGAGACGCTTACCTGATATTCAGTATGAGATGTCCAAAGGGGAATTGGTGATGGAGGACCATAGCCCAGGAGAAAGACTGAAATGAAGGTCTATGTTACCACCACACCAAATAAATCCAGCAGCTCCCTATTACCTCCTGGGTCAAACATATAAAAGCTGGCTTTTTAAAAGCCCTTTATAACACAGCCCCTTTCTACCTATCTAGTCTTCTGTGAAAAGCAAAATGACCCCTAGGCAAACTGAGGCACAATTTTCTCCAGGGCAAGAAACTGTTTATTAAATGTATTAATAAAATAGCTCAGACTGCCCTCTCTAGCTAGGTCAGCAACCAGGAAAAGACAAAAAAAAAAATAGTATTTATAGAAACCCCATGGGGGGAGGTAGCTGAAAAGCCTCATAATGGGCTGCAGCTGAGGAAAGTGGATTGGTCTTCAGGTGTGGCTGATCAGGCTTCTCTCTGACAATCAAGGAATGCTAATTGACTTTATGTGCCTCACCTGCCTCTAGTAATCTTGGCAAGAAAATCAGTACCACCCCAATCTTTTTCCCCTAATTAGCCTTCCCCTTGGAGACTGAATCAGTCCTAACTTTGACTAGGAGAGGCAAGGACAGGAGAGCATGCCCCAGGGGAGAGGCCCCAGTGGGTTCTTTGTTTATTTCTAAAAGGAAACAGAGGGTTAAGACCTATTGGCAAGCATATGCCCAGGGGGCTAGGAGTGAGCACATTTTTCAACCCAGCACTCTGTGAAAGTCTTGTCTTTTGAGCTAGACTGAGAGATGGCATTTGTCAAAATGGGAAAAGGATAGATTACTGAGTAATGGTGATTATTAAATGATATAGCATAACATTTTCAAATATTTTATTTTTCCCCAATTACATGTTAAAACAATTCTTAACATTTTAAAAAACATTTTGAGTTCCCAATTCTCTCTCTCCTTTCCTCCCTCCTGGAGGAGGTAAACAATGTGATGCAGGTTATACGTGTGCAATCATGTAAAACATATTAACATTCCTCCCTTCTGAAACTTTTCTCTTCTCCATGAACTGTTCAAAGCAACTGTACCTCGATCTGTCCCTCACTCTGGATGCTTCATATCCAGCCTTTTGGCTGGCTGTCTCATGCCTGCAATGCTCTCCTTCACCTGTGTCTCCTAGACACTTACAAGTCTAAGCTCAAAGCCTACTTTCTGTAAAAAAAAGTAAACCCTCTGGGATTTATCTTCCATTTAGCCTATGGACATCTTGTATTTACATCACTGTTTTCATGTAGTCCAGCGGTTCTCAACCTGTGGATTATGTTCAATTTGTAACAATGAAAATACGTCCTGCATAGCAGAGATTCACATCACAATTCATAACAGTAGCAAAATGACGGTTATAAAGTAGCCAGGAAAATAACTTTCTGGTTGGGGGTCACCACAACATGAGGAGCTGTATTAAAGGGTCACAGCATGAGGAAGGTTGAGAACCACTGATGTAGTCGGTTCCACCAGGTGAACTTTTTTGAGGGCAGTGATTCATTTTTTGCTTTTCTTTATTCCCGCTATAGTGTATATAGAGTACAGTGTCTGGCACACTGCATTTAATAAAGGCTTTTTTGGTTGATCGATAAATAGATCTGAGAATAGTCTGTGCAGAAATGATAACTGAATCGTAACAAGCTGATAAGATCACTCTTTGAGTTAATATAGAAAGGAAGAGAGGGTCCAGGACAGGGCTTTGGGGGCAGCCATGGTTAGGGAACATACAAAAGACAAACAAAAAACTTTCCTGTGGGAGGAGAACTAGGAGAGGAGAGAGTATTCAGGAGTAAGGTATCTGTCTATGAAGAATACAGATTGTAGTTTCAAGAGGGAGAGATGGCTAAGAACCGGAGCTCTCAGTAAGGGCCTTGTGTAGGAGGCATTTTAAAGTAAGGCAAGGGATTCAACAAGGTGGGAGTATAGGAAGGAGCTCATCGCACACAGAGGCACTTCATTGTGCAAAAAAGCACAGTGATCATGCTTTTAGACCTCTAAGGGACCTCTTAGAAGCCATCAACTCCAACCCTTTCATTTTGCCATCAGGGAAACAAAGAGTCAATGACTTGGCCAGGAGCATACGACTAGCTAGGATCTGAGGTCAAATCTGAACTCAGGTCTTGCAGACTCCATACCATTTTATTGATTAGGTTACCTACATGGAAGGTATTAAACGTCAGAATAAGGAGTTTTTATTTTGTCCTGCAGGCAACAGGGAGTCACTGAAAATTTTTGAGTAGGGAGGTGAAATCTTTTAATGTATCTTTGGTACTTTTTCAATACTTCAAATGTTCCTTGACCTTAATGATAAGCATTTGTTGTTAAGCTGTATTAGCTTATTATTATAATATTATTATAAGCTGTATCTGACAGTTCGTGACCCCATTTGGAGTTTTCTTGGTAAAGATACTGGAGTGCTTTGCCATTTCCTTGTCCAGCTCATTTTACAGATGAGGAAACTGAGGCAAACAGGGTTAAGTGACTTGTCCAGGGCCACACAACTAGTGTCTGTGGCTGGATTTGAACTCAAGTCTTCCTAACTAGATAAAGTACAGCACTCTATGCATTGTTCCGCCTAACTGCCCAGAATGATACGCATATTCATCTTCCAATTCAGCACCTGGTGATCAACATTCCAGCGATGAGGATGAGTCTATCTGAATGTAGCCAGTGTGCCTCTTGGAAAACTGTCCATAGCTAGGTCCAGATCAGAATTTTTTCCAGTTTCACAAGATTTCTCATAAGATTGCTCTGGGCCACATGAAGGATCTAATCAGGACAGAGAATGTGAACAGGATGATGCCCTGATTCAATACTTCTAGCCCTGACCTCTCTCCTAAACTCTAGTCTCATAAATCCCTAACAGCCTTATAACCATTTCTACTTGGTGGCCTCACCGACACAACAAACTTATTTTATTTTCCCCCAAACCTACCTCTTTTCCATATTTCCCTTTTTCTTTCAAAGTCACTTTAATTCCACTGAACATATCCAATCAATTGCCAAGTTTTGTCATTTCTACTTTTACAACTTTTCATACCCATCCTTCTGTCTATATACTCAGGGTCTGCAAGTTCCTGACCTGGGTTGGGCTTTATGGATAGTGCTCCATCAGCCATGGGGGAAGCTCTGCTGGTTCAAAGGGACAGAATTGCAGGCTCCCCTTTGGTAAGAGATGCTGAACCTGAGACCTCATTAGGCTCCTCAGGTCTGAATCACACACAGCTACTTGCTTTCCTCTCTGTATGTAGCCTAGGGTCTTTTACTTCTCCCTAGTCCTGAAAACCACTCCCAGGCAGAAATCCCCTCCTCAGTCCACCCTAGATCTGTGACCTGGAACTGGGTTCTGAAGACAAAGCTGTCTCCATACCTTACATCAGGTTAGGTTTCTCTGTGCTAAATCTGGGACACCTTATTGCCCTGGTACACAGCCTCTTGCACTGGAGTGCTAAGCATAAGGAATTAGTTCACTGAACTTCTTCCAGCTACTCCACCATTTTGGCTATATCCATCCCCACTTATTTTCATTAGTGAACCAGGTTTGGTCCTGAGGAAGTCTAATTGGGGGATCAAGGCTGCCATTTTCAAGCTCTTTGGCTCATTGAGTACCTTATTGAGGTGAACCTGGGCTGATGGTAATTTTAGTAACAGTTATATGGCTCACCAGTCTAAAGTTTCCCATAAAAAGGGGGAAGTAAAAGAAGTTATTCAATGTCCAGTATGAATCAGGTATCTGACAGGTAGTTTATTATTAAACAGAAATGTTAAAAATGGAAGAATCATATCAAGCATTAACACAATTAACAGGATGCAAATAACTTATAATTATGGTTACATTTGGCATGCAGGTTAATATTTAAGCATCATAAGGCTATAAGACAGAAATTACTATAAGATCCACAGAGAGGAGAAAATTTCTGTGAACAAGAAATAGAGGGTCACAGAAAATAAAAAGGCTAATTCTGGTTATGTAAAATGTAAAAGTTTTTTGCACACAAAAAAATTAAGATTAAAAGAGAAGCAATTAACTGGGGAAAATCTTTGAAGCAAGTTTCTTTGCTTAAGGTCTCATTTGCAAGATATACAAGGAAATTCCTAAGAAAAAGATTTATGGGGCAGCTGGGTCATGCAGTGAATAGGGCACCAGCCCTGGAGTCCAGAGGAACACTTACTAGCCATGTGACCTTGGCCAAGTCGATTAACCCCAATTGCCCTACCTTCCCCCCTCCAAAAGAAAAGAAAAAAAAACAGTCATTTCCTAATTGATCTGGACAGTTCTCAAGGGAACAATCCTAGGCTATTTGAAAAAAATGTGCAATTTACTACTAATCAGAGAAATATAAATTAAAGCCATTCTGAGATTGTACTTTACACTGTTCAGAATGGCAACCGCTACAAAAAAAAATAATGAAAATCATTAATTTTGGAGGTCTGTGAGAAAAAAGGCATATTCAAATAATATTGGCGCATCTTTCAGGGGAGGTCATTGGAACTGTAATTTGGAATTATACACAAAATGTATCTTTGACCCAGCTATGCCACTGCTAGGCCTGTACCCAAAACTGATTAAGGAATGAGAAAAAGGTCCTTTATGAAAAAAAATATATTTATAGTAGCTCTTTTGGTGGTGTCAAAAACTGGATACTACAGGGATATTCATCAGTTGAGGAAGGGCTGGGTAATCTGTGATACATGAATGTGAGGAAGTGGGACCATGCTGTAAGAAATGAGGGCATTAATGATTTCAAAAAGGCAGAGAAAGACATGTTCTAATGCATAGTAAAGTAAGCAGAAGTAGACAAATGTATAACATTAATGCTATATATCATAAAACTGAACACTTTTGACGAGTTTTGTAAACTGTGGAAATAAGCGGAACCAGAAGTAGAAATTATACAATAACACTGTAAATATAAACAACTTTGAAAGCCGTAAGAACTAATGATTAATACAATGACCACTCATGATTCCTGATGACCAATAATGAGACAGAGGAGAGATTGAGGGTGCAGAAGGAGACGTCTATTTTTGCATAGCCATTTGGAAATTTGTGGTTTCTTGTGTGCGTTTTTGTTACAAGAAAACTTGTTTTTCTCTTTTTTTCTCAATGGGGAAGGGAGTAGGAAAGGAGAGAAAGTGGATTTTTGTTCATTTGAAAAAAGAGAGGTGTGTGAGTGGAACTAAGCACATGAAATGTATACACTTTCAGATGAAGGGACTGCTTTTACTTAACTATTATAATTTGTTACAAGAGACCTTTCTCGAAGTGGGAATAATATATAAATGTAAAAACAGCAATAATACTTTAAAAAAAGAATGGTTTACAATATTACTAATTAAGCAATTTACCTTTCACCTGTGCTGAGCTACGTCCAATCAAACAAGGCAGCCCTCTCTGATAAATAAACGTCACTGTAACAGCAGCGGCCCAAAGCTTGTCCCAGGACAGTCAGAAATCTGAGAACACACAAGGTGACTGTCAGCCTTAAACACATCCACCACGGGATGCGCATCTGCCTAAAAATCAATAAAGAACACGCAGACACACAGACAGACACGCAGACACACAGACAGACACGCAGACACACAGACACACACACACACACACACCAGTGCTGTACTCTCGCCCAATGGGGTCCTGTTGAGAGACGGGGCAATGGCCCCTTCTTGCTTTGCCCTCGGAAAGTAGGAGAAGCAGGGATACTTTATTTCATTTATTCCCCTGAGAAATAGATTTGCTCTTCCCTGCTCGTGCAGTTCAGCCGCCAGTGAGGGGTTTCTAGGTCTTCTCTCACGTACCCCCCACCCCGTATCAAACAAGGCCGGAAGCGCCCCCCCGCCCCCCAGCTCCCACTGGAAGCGGGCGTGCAGGGGGATCTGCGCTTACTTTGTGTAACCCACCAGGAAGTGCCGGTCTGAGCATGCTCCGTGCCCCCTTTCCACCTGCACTTACCTACCTGGGAAGGTGCTACGTCCCCTAATGCAAGGCTAACTTCCCGGAGAGCGGGCACTGGCCTATTTTCGTCTTTGAGGGCCCTGGTGGGTGCTAAATAAATGTTCTGTGGCTGTTTCGGTTCCTCGGGTTTCTTGGTGGGAATTCAAACTCGGGGTCGGGGTGCCTCGAGCTCCTTCCCTTGCCCTTTGTGCCCTCTTCCCTCGGCCCCAGTCTGTAGCCCCAGTCGTTGCCCGCCCCCAGGACATGTCGGGTGTCCCCCCCGCCCCCACCCTAGCACTGGGAGGCTCGTCCTGAGGTCACAGAAGCGCAGGGACCTTGATCGCGGCTCCAGGTGAGCCGGGGCACAGAGGTGAGTTTTAGGGAACATCCCGCCTGCCGGACGGGCCGTAGCTCGGTCCAGAGCGAGGGGGAAGGCGCGGGCGAGTTGTGGCTGGCCCCCCGGGAGGGGGGCCGGGCCGGGGTCCGCAGCTCGCTCCCCGCGCCCCCCAGGGGCGGCCTCGGAACCCCCGAGAGGGAGGCCCGGGCCGGGCCGGGGCCCAGGAGGCGGGGCGGGGCTCCCCGGAGTCTGGGCGTGTTCGGCTGAGTGACAGCGGGGCGGGGCGGCGGCGGCGGCGGCGCCTGGGGCTGGCCCCGATGCGGGCACGGGAGGCCCCTGGACAGCCTGCTCGGGCTCCGAGCTGCACCGCGGGGCCGTAGCAGCGGGCGGCGGGAGCCAGGGCAGCGCCCTCCGCATCCACTCCGGGGAGGAGAAGGAGATGCTGTTCCCCTGCTCCCCCTCCCCGGGCTCTTCTCCTGACCGCCTGCAGCCTCCCCCCACGCCCCCGGCCGCCCGCTGTCCGCAGCGCCCCCTCTCCGCCGGGGCTGCGGAGCCCTCAGTCCCCGCGCTCTCGGGCCGCTGCCCAGCGTCCTCGGACGGGTCGGTAAGTGACCGATATGAAATCGCCCCCTCCCGGAACTGGGGCAAGTTACCCAACTTCCTGGGCTTTAATGTCCTCAGCTACTCTGGGAAGGAGAAGCCCCCCACTCTTTCCCTCTCTACTCTCTCCTCCCGGGGCAGGCTTCGCGCCCAGGACTCGCCCCTCGGGCTGCCCCGCTGGAAGGAACTTTTCCTGGCCCTCCGAGCTGGGGGGAGAGGGAGAGTGGGGAATGGAGGAGGGGGAAGCAAGGGGGGGGGTGAGTGGGGGTGGGGCGATGTGGTGCTGTGGGCTCCCCGCAAGTTTCTCTTCCCACTGGAGCAGATTTGGTCAGAGTGTTGGGGATTGTGCGGTGGAGGGCAGGGATGCTGCGGGGGAGCCGGGGGAGCCGGGCCCGCGCACTCCCTAGCGCCCCAGGACGCGGAGTGCGGGGTCTACACCTCTGGGGGCCCCGCTACTTCTGCTTCCCGTAAGCGATCGCGGGGGTGGCTGGCCAGCGGCCTCGCGGAGGAAGTGGTCTCTGAGGACAGAGGCAGAGAGACGCGGCCACGGCGCGCCAGTGTCTTTCTTCTTTTTCTTTGGCTCGGACCCTCGAAAGAGAGCGGGATCCCCCCCCCCCCCAACACACACACATACACCTTCCTTTCCTCCCCTTCCCTAGGGTTTTTGGAGTTTTGCTGCGCTAGAGAAAACGGTAAACGGTTTGGAGTTAGCTCCAAGTTCCGAAACTCCTGCAGAGATACCCTGCTGGATCCGGGATGCAGAAGGGGCCGGGGAAGGCGAGCGGGGGGAGGGGGGAGGGGGGAGGGATGGGACTGGAAATCCTATCGCCTGCTGGGGGATAGACTTGCAGGAATACCGCCTGCATGGGCGTTATCCATAGGATCTACACCTCCACACTTCGCCAGCTAATCTCCTGGATTCTGTGTCATTTTCTTTTAATTGCATGTTTGAAACAACAAACGCGGTGACTTCATACGGAGCTGCCTCGGGTTCAGAGGAGTCTGTTCTGTTTACGGGATAAAATGGGGCAACTGGGTTTGTTTTCAAGGCGGGGACCTAAACAAAATGTAGGGCTTCAAAACCAGCGGGGCTGAGGCGGGTTGGATACCGATCATCAGGATTTTTATTTTTAATCTAGACAGCTTAGGGTGTGTTGTAAGTGGTGGAGCAAAACTATCGTAAAGAAGGAAAAAAAAAAGTTGTGAAATAAGCAAGGAAGCGTTTGTGATTGCCCAAATTCCTGATGATGTATTTCCAGAAGTTTGAGCCTACGTTCTTAGATTGCAGTGGTTATGTGATGGAAAATTGTAACATCTGGTTTTATTTTCACAATGTACATGTTTTTTCTGTAGATCCACTGAGCTGTCGGTGGTGGGCTTTGTTGGTTTTTTTTTTTTTTTACTTTCCCTGCTTGAGCTTCTAACTTAGCTTTCTCTCATTCTATACTTGTGCTCCCAATTTGCTATTTCCGCGTTTTCCTAAATAACCTTTGATAAAACAATGCTAAATGAAATGATGTAGAGACAAGGCTGTACACAGTTTTGACATTTTTCAGGCTTTATGGCAGGGAAGGTGCCCAAAGTACACAGACAAATGAAATAGTCCCTGGTTTCAAGGAGATTAGGAGGTTGGATAAGGGAAAGGGGGACCTAGTATTCACAGTTAGCTGGGCAGGACTCTTAAAATAATTTCATCCAACCCTTTTGTTGTACACTTCCCTTCACTGACTATTTTCCTCAATTAGTCCATTTGAATTGATTGCTAAAAATTCAGTTGCATTTTGTAAATAATTTCTTTAAAAAATAGCCCATTTTTAGTACCCTAAGGGAAAATTATTAAGACAGGGCATCAGACTCTTGCCTGGTTCCTGGTACAAAAATGTGGTGGGAGGGGGAAGCTGCATCTCTCAACCCTGCCCTTTAGTGACCCTGAGCAATTCTTCTCAGCTCCTCCCATTGTTAAAAACATACAGTATCTGAAATCCTTTTTGATGGGAGGTTCTTAGTTTTTTTGTGTGTGGCCTGGATCCCTTTTGCAATCTGGAAAATCCTATTAATAAGTTTTCATATTAATATTTTAAATGCATAAAATAAACACAAAGAATTGTGAGGGAAGTTAATTATATTGAAATGAGATTATCAAAATATTTTTAAAAATCGAAATATCTGCTACAGATACTACTATCTCATGGGGATGGTTTGTTTTTTTGGTTTGGTGTAATGCTTAAGGTGATCCACAAGGTAAAAATTTTTAGATAAGGCAATTTAAATTGATCCAGTTTGGGTTTAATGACCAATTATACCATTTAAATGGAAATAAAAACTTGTGCATTTAGGATTGCCTCTCATTTAAAATTTTGTAATTACATTTTCTTCAATTATCAAGCATTTGGTTTTTTTTTTTTCCCCTTACCATATCCTGGGGGGGTAGGAAGGGGAAAGAAAAACCAAACTCTTTTTACAGATATGCAGAGTCAAGCAAAACAAAGTTCCATATTGACATTGTCCAAAATTCTGCATAGTAGGGCCGTCATTTTTAAAATGTTGTCAGTAGATGGGTTGCATTCTTCAGTTGTCTGAAATCATGGCCCATTGCCATTGATCAGAATTCTTAAGTCTTAAAAAAGTCTTCATTTTTTAACACCATTATAGTATAAAATGTCCTCTTGGTTCTGTTTACTCTGCATCATTTCGTACATATTTCCCCAGACTTTCCTGTAGGTATCTCAGTTTCCAATGGAAAACTTATAGGATTCCTTTTATTTGTATGCCATAATTAGTTCAGCCATTCCTCAGTTGAAGGGCACACATTTAGTTTCCAGTTCATTTATCACTATAAATAGTGCCCACTACAAATATTCTCATACATACAGGCTCTTTCTCTCTTTTCTTTGACCTCTCTGGAGTATCAGCCTAGGAATGGTATCTCTGGGTCATACAGTTTGTACAGTTTAGTAATCATGGGAGCATAGGTCCAACTTTTTTCACTAGAATGATGAGACCAATTCACAACTCCACCAAGTATCTGTGTTCTGTTTTCCCACAGTCCTCCTGACATAGTCTCTTTTTTGTTGGTCACTTTTGCCAGTCTGATGATTATAAGATGACCACAGAGTTGCTTTTTTCTAATTATTAGTGATTTGGAGTATATAGCAAGTACCTTAGATTTTTAAGAGGGAAGAAATGCTACCTATTCGTTTCCATTGACCATTTGTCCATCGAGAAGACTCTTATTTTTAAATGAGTACATTTTTGAAGTTTGCAAAAATCTAACCAATGATTTAAAGCGGTAGTGATTGGACCTTTTCTGCTTAGGAGACCTCGGATGTTCCTTGGATATACCCATTGAACTTTATTTGCAGCTGGCATGAGCTCAAAATACTCAAGCACAAGGCAGGGCAGGGAGAGGGCAAGGGCAAGGGAGGGTTTTGGTCAGATTAGGTAAAGTGTGAAGAAGAAGAAGATGAAGGCTTTGAGATTCCCCCTGGGAACATAGGGTAAATACCTTTTGTACTAATAAAAATTATTTTCCACATTTAATAAGTAAGGAACCAGAAAGAGGAGATACGCTTAGTTCGGTATTAATATAGAACTCTGAATGAAGTCAGTTAAACTTTGCCACCTCCTTGGTTACTGTCAAATCCATGATATTGTCTGTAAGCCATCCATACAGGGGAGGGGGGAGAGAGGGAGTAGCTGGTGGAGTGATTCCAACATTCCAGGTCTGAGGGGAGAATGAAAACATCTGGGAGATTCCTATCCCTGCAGTGCCAGTTGCTTGCAACCTACATATCCTGTTCTATCCTGTCCTGCCCTGTTTGTTTCTGTCAGTGAATGAAGTCTGGTAGGCAGAGTCCAAGACTCATCAATGGGGACTTTCCTGGAGTAGGAAAAGGAGCATTGACTCTGGAATGAGAGGAAGTAAGACCAAATCATGCCTCTGAATTTTACTACCTGCTTGATCATGGGCAAATTACTTAATCTCCATAAGCATGGGATTCCTCAACTGTAAAAATGAATGGGTAGGACTACACCAGGCATTATTAACCCCTTAAACTTGTTCTGCTCTTTTTTTGGAGGGGGGGGGAGGGCAGGGCAATTGAGATTAAGTGACTTGCCCAGGGTCACAAGGCTAGTGAGTGTTAAGTGTCTGAGGTCAGATTTGAACTCAGGTTCGCCTGACTCCAGGGCTGGTGCTCTATTCCCTGTACCACCTAGCCAACCTTATTATATTTTTTTCTTTTTTAAAAACGTGTTCTTTTACAAATATATGTATATATACATATATGTTATTATTTCAATATAATTGGTTTCTTTTGTTATTCTAGGTGATAATGGTCAATAAAGCACTCAATCTGGAACTATCCAACCTTAGACACTAAACTGACCTCAAGGGTAACCTCATGAAGTTACTTAACCCTCTGTCTTTCTCAGTCTTCCTTAGTTTTCTAAAATGCAGATAATACTAGCAGCCAATTCCCATGGTTGTTGTGACGATAACATAGGATAATATTTATAAAAAGTGCTTTCTTTGCAAACTTGCTATGTAGATAACTGTTACATAAATATATGTAATATTCCAAGTGGGATTCCATAGACTTCACCAGATTTCCCAAGTTCATGATGCAAAAAAGTTAAGAACCCCCTCACTAGGATGATCTTTAAGGCCCCTTATAGCTCTACAGCTGTGATACTGTTCTGTTCTTTTTGAAGTATGAGAAATCTCATTAAAAGTGAAAATTTTTGTTGATAAGCAATTAAGAAACACAAACGTTTCAACGTTGCTAAGGAATGTTAAGGAGTCCCCTCAACTTGTCTTTTGAGTTGCCGTATTTTCCAGAAACATTGGATCCAGAGTATGCAGGAGGCCCCCAGAGCATGTCAAGGATGGAGACCCCCCTGAGCTGACATAATTCACCTTTGTGCTTGCTTAGGGTTCCACATGCAGGTTCATTTCTCTTGTAATAAACCTAGTTTTTCACCTAAGTTTCATGAAGTTGTGATTGCCTGTGGACAAAGAAAGGATCATATGTGAGCTTATGAACTTCTGTCTCCTGTTTTGTAAGTGTATATTAAGTAAATTTGACAGTTAGCAGCTACATCTCATATATGGCCCCTTCCGAACTGCTTTTGTTTTCTTCTGTGTATTTTTAAATGTTTTATTAATTGGTTTCCCTTTTCTGGTTTTTTTTGTACCTTACCACCCACTAACTCAGACCTTCCCTCAGCAAATAAGTATAACCAAGTAAATAATTGACTCTGTGTGTGTGTGTGTGTGTGTGTGTGTGTTTGTGTTTGAAACTCATTTTGCACCTCTTGTCTCCGCCAAGAAGAGAGGCTGCCAATAGTGAGAGGCTACCTTGGTTTTTTACCCCATTAAACTTTGAGCTCCATAGGAACAGGGATTGTCTTTTGCCTTTTCTTTGTCCTTGGCATATAGTAAGTACTTAATAAATGCTTATTGACTAGATGACTTCAACTGTAGAGCTACAAAAAGAAAAACTCAAAAGTCTTTGGGCAAGAAGAAAGAAAAGGGGCCACTAGCCATGTCAGCACCACCAGGGGCAAACAAGTTAGGGCTGGTCACTGTGTACATCCGAGTGCTGAAGTCATACGTGTTTTATCAAGGTTCTCTCAATAGGCTGCTGTTTAGAGGAGGCCTGAAGCCTCAATGTTGTTAGTTTGGGTTAGATGATGGGACAAAATAAGGCACTCACAAGTCATTGAAACAAAAAAGCATTTGTGCAACAAGGAAACAGTGGCACTTAGTTTTTCTGGAACCCTTGTCTTCATATGGAAATGCGTTTGGTCATCTGGGCAGATCTTCAGACTTCCCCTGAATTTGAGGGGCCCTGACTCCACTGACTTTCTTTGATGAAGCTGTATTAAAGGAAGTAGGGCCAATCAAGTCCCAGAGACAGCTTTGTGACCCTTTAGGGAAAACTAACTGTGTAGCAGAGAAATGGTCATAATCATAGACATTATTTCTTATGCCGGAATAATATTCCGGTCCATTTATTCTTGTTTTGCTCAGCCATTTCCCTACTTAATTGACACCGACCCTATCCTTCATTCTCTTTGCTTCAACAAAAAATTCTGCTATAAACATTTTTGTACTTCTTTCTTCTTTGGGGTGTATGTGTAGTAGTCATATTGCTGTGCCGTGTCAAAGGGTATGTATAGTTTATTGATTTTTGGTATGGTTCCAAATTCTTTTCTGGACTGATTGATTCACATTCTGATGATGAAACAGGGCCCTCTGTAAGAGTCCAGAAGAGAATGAGGAGGCAGCCAGTGAAGGAGGCGAGGAGAAGCAAAAGGGACTAAACTAACGTCTCCATTCCTGTGGGAAAAGATCATACAGAAGGAAGGGGAGTAGGGGCAGGGAGGAGTGCCAAAAGTTGGAGAAAGGTTAGAGAATGAAAAATGGACAACTGCTGTTGGATTGGGTGATGAGGAAGACTTTTAGTAGGAAGGAGGGATAGCCAGTGCCCAGTTGCAGAGCTGGGGAGCTCTCAAAGGACAAACCTGCAACTTAGGCAATTTTTTAAAGAGGTTAAGTGGTGGTAGAAATGGCACGATCTCATATATCTTCATCATTGTTACAATCCAAACACTACTTGCATGTGTGTTGTGGCTAGGCACATTTACACAGCTGTTTTCCCTTAGAACATCCTCTGCATTTACTAGCAAAGTAAATGCTTTTGGCATATTTCATGTATTTCTCTCACTTGATTGCTTAAGTCTGTTTTTTTTTCTAGAAAGCAAGTATAGATCACTTATTAACTGTCAGAAGGAGTTATAGTTTTTGCTTCAGGGGTTTCATATTCTCTGTTTGCTTTCTCCCCTCTTTCAAATACTTGAATTTTCATTATACTCAGAGAAGACATTGGGACTTTGTATATATCTGTCTTTAAGTCTTAATGTCACTGTGACATTTATTTTTAAACCCCTTTTAATAGTGGATTTCAACATATAGGTGTTAATAGGCGCCTAGAGACCTTGAATCTGCAGTAGTTACTCCTGTTCTGAAATGGTACTTTTTTTCCACTTTATCTTTTTGCAACTCTTTTGGGGGAGAGGAGATTGCAGATCTTCCCTTTCTATGAATTGGTATATTCCTGAGTTTATAAAAAAGCAAATATCAATTTAGCAAAGGATCCAGGTGTCTGGGAGCAAGTGTCATTAAGGTTTTTCACAACAGAAAAGAATCTCTTCCAATAAAAAGGTTTCTGGAGGTAGTACTATAGATTTAGGATAGGAAGGGATTTCCAAGGCCAATCTAGTCTAGCTTCTTTTATTATACACATGAAGAATCCAAGATCCAAATAGGGAGAAGGATTTGCAGGTTATCCAGGAAAGTGGCAGAGGCCGAATTCTACCCCAGATCCTGGGTACCAAACCCAACAAGCTTTCCATTATGCCTCTCTGCTTTCCCCAAGTGAATGAATGAATAAGAAAGAAATTACTAAATGGCTAGTATGTGTTACTTGTCATTTTGTTGGGGAAGCAGTATCTCTGTAGGGTCAGGGAAGATGGCAAGATGGCTGTGTGGATGAACGTATGAGATGTGGAGCATGGTCTAGACTAGGGTTTGTTAAAGTAGGCTAGCTTAGTTTCCTTTCATTCATTCACTAAACAGCCAAGCATTAGGGTAGAAATTCAAGTGTTTCAGATGGTTAATTCTGTTTCATAAATCTCAATGGTGTTTGTTACTATTTAACCATAGTAGCTTGGCTCTGAAAGAACATTTTAGTAAAATTTTCTCACTACCTCATAATTAATAGAAAACAGACATCTTTAATCAGAATTAATCTTTTCTTTAGAGAGCTGTTGGGAGTAAATGGGGGAGAAAAAAATACCAATTTTTCTAGTGGAACTGTTTTCTTCCTTTGCTTGAGCTAAGACACTTTTTTCCTTAGGATCTTATAAAAGTGGTCTTATCCATTGGAGCCAGGCAAATGAGAGCTTAACAGATTGGATGTTATTCAATGAAAGGCAGGGTTATGGAATGTTTAGTGTGCAGAAATCATCTCATGTTAAAGTGCTGTTTCAGGGAGCTTGAACAGCCCTTTGTAATGCTCATTAAATGAAAATGAAAGCTTGTAGAATAAATAACTTTGCTGGCAACTACATTTAATTCCGTTTTGGACAGAGGCTCTATTTGAAGACTCAACAGGGAAGTGTAATTTAATGTGAATTCTTTCTATGGAAATCTTATAAAAATTAACATTTCTTAGAATTTCTTATTTTCATTTCCTTAAAGTACTTTTTTCTGCCTGTAGAATAACAAATTATTATTCTGAAAGTTATATCAGCTCCAAGGGCAAAGCAATAGCTCCTGCTAGAAGGAAAGAAATGTGACATGTGTGATTCTATGATTTAAATGAAAAGGAATGTATCAGATGACGTCTTGAGAGATTTCTTGATCCTGCCTAATGACGTTGGTCTCCTTTGGGTGGTTTTTATTCATTCTTGATTTGTGTCAGAGAGTATTTTTTAAGCATGAATTGAAAATAGCTTCTTAGCATAGGAGCATAGAAAAATAAATGAGTCTGTGGTCTCATCAGTGTAGATTTTCCTTCTACTGATGCCTGTCATAGTCCATCAATTGCTCATCCTGTATGATGTTCTTTTGTGTCCTGTGCAGGTGTTGGGAATGTACAATGGTCTTTCTTTAGGTTTCCTAACATTATATGTATCCCATAGATTCTGCATTTGGAGTCAGTCAGAGGATTCAGATACTGGCTTCACCACTAACTCACTATCCGTGTAACTTTGGACCTCAGTTTCCTCATCTGCAAAAGGAAGAGGTTGAACTATTTGGCCTCAAATAAAAAGCCTTCCAGATTATGCCACATTCCTTTTCTAGCTACGTCTCTCTGATATCTTTGATGCTTTATGCTCTTGATTCAATGGTCTCCATCTGTGGCAACCTCTCTTGTGGCCACCATATTTTCTTTTCAGTTGCCCTTTGAATGGCCCATAATTTTGGTTCTTCAAAGATTTTAGTTCTCTGTGATTTATAGCCACATGGCATTTTAATAAGAATATTGGTGTTAAAAATAGGATTTTTTTTCTATAAGAAGCTTGACTTTGTTGAAAGTATTGACAAGCTCCTAAATGCAATCCATCTTGCTTACTTCCTGCTCTCCAATTCTAGGCCCAGTTCATTGTCCATTTACAATGACTGTTTGAGATAGACTATAGACCTGTCTGCAGGAATGTCATGCACTTTGACAGAAGGGAAATAGTCTGTGTAGCTGTATTGCTTGAAAAAAGTGATAGGCCATTTGGAAAGTTTATTGAAAGAAATTAAAGTGCTAAGTTTAATAAGAAGTACACATGGTTTTTTGGGTGACTAGGGGATGCAGTGGATAGAACACTGGACCTGGAATCAAGAAGACTCATCTTCCTGAGTTCAGATCTGGCCTTGGACACTAGCTGTGTGATCCTGGGAAAATCACTCAATCCTATTTGCCTCAGCTTCCTCATATGTAAAATGGGCTGGAGAAGGAAATGGCAAACCACTCCAGTATCTTTGCCAAGAAAACCCCAAATGGAATCACAAAGTCAGACATAACTGAAAATACTGAATACTATCGGTATAATATCACTAATCATAAATAAGAGGAACAGTTCTTTATATACATGAATGATGAGGTTCAGACATTTTTTAAAATCACAAAAAAATGAGCAGGTCAATATTTAAAGCATAAGCATAATAGAAATAGACTGTCATAAAGAGCATCAAGTAGGAAAAGTCCCAGATGGCATCAGGAGACCTGGTAGTAAGTAGCGTTGCCTATGGGAGACTGCACAATTGCTTCGTATCTCTGGCCGTATGTTTCCTCATTTGTAAAATTAGTCTGTTGAACTGGATGATGTTGGAGGTGTTTTACAGCTTTCAGTCTGGGTCAGCCTCTGGCCTTCCTACATGATGACATTCTGTAGTATCACTCTCACCGTGGGTCATCCTGATTCTTTATTAGCAGCATGATTCTGCATCTCCATTGCGATTTCAGAAGGAAGCACATGTTATTGTGATCACATTTATCAATAACTCAGGGACACAAGATATGTTTGTGATCTTGAGGTAGTGTTTCCTAACACACTTAATAATGTTACAAAAATCTTCCAGCTCCACAGGCTGAATTGTGGTCTAATTTTTTCTGTGAAAAAATAATAACCTTATGGTCCTCCACATGTAAAGATCATACTACTTATTTACTGACAGTAAGACTTGCCAAATGAATTATTTTTCAGATAACTGGCGATTTTGTGCATATTTATGCATATTCTTTTTCCCAGTGTCCAAATAGCAGGATGTTAGGCCACAGTTACAGGTACAGTCTGAAAATATGTAATATAACAAACTAATTGACCTTCATAGGGATTAAACCCATGATCTTTATCTCTACCTAAAATCATGGAATTTATACATAGAGGCCATTATAAATAGTTTTCTTCATTCCATTTTTCATTTGGGGAAACTGAGGCACAAAGACACTTTGCTTACCTCAGCAAAGTGTTATCTGCTTCCTAAAGTTTCTTTCTTTTTTATTCTTTTTATTTTATTCTTTTAAGAACTTAAACACAAAAATATACAAAGAGGATTGCATGTGCTGTTTTAAACTTCTGTTATATACAATTTACTTTGTAAATTTATATGAAGTTTAACATAGTTATAACAAAATTACCTCATGTTCCATTCTGAACTTTTAGTTTTCTATATATTTCCAAATCTTTTGTTGATGTTCTTTTACTTTCTTCTTTGCATTTCTCTCACTATCCACTAATATATCCCTTCCTCTACCCCAATCAATAGAAGCTTTTCCTCGTAATAAAAAAGTATTTGACTATAATCTATTGGCCGTATCTGAAAATGTATACCCTCTGCACTTTTAATTCCTCACCTTTCTGTTAAGAGGTGACTGGAATGCTCCATTGGTCTTCCGAAGTGATGATTGACTATTTATTACTATGTGTCAGCCACTCTGAATGGATCAGGTCCCTGCATTGATCAAAGATCTGTACTGTTTCCACAGCTATTTTTTTATGCTATTTTGGTTTCCATGTAAATTATTTTCCTGGTTCTGCATATTTCAGTCTGTGTCAGTTTATACAAGTCTTTCCAGATTTCTCTGAATTCATCATATTTTAAGTTTCTTATAGCACATTATATTCCATTACATTATGTATCGCAATTTATCCAAACATCTCCCAACTCATAAGCACCTACTTAGTTTCCAGTTCTTTGCTATGGCAAAAAGTACTGCTATAAATATTTTTGTATGGATGTCTTTGACCTTCCTCTGGGTATGTACCTAGTACTAGTATCTCTAGGTTAAAGGGTAAGCACAGTTTCATGCTTTCCGGTTTTCCCAGACATTTTTGCTTAATAGAGTCCTTACCCAGGGGTTTGGCATCCTTGTGTTTATTGTGCATTCTGCCAGATACTTCAGGGTCCTGTGTACCTAATCTCTTTATTTGAGCATATTTCTCTCTCTCTTTTTTTTTTTTGCTTATTTTTTTCATTTTGGTAACTTTATTTTTTAAAAACAATTTAATTTAAATTTTAAAATAACTTAAAAACTTACCAGACTTGAACAAAACAAGCATTTCTGTAACATAGTAGAATGGAAAAAAAGATGATTGCACATGAAACTGCAAATCCATTCTCTTCAACTTGCAATTCCTTTTAACTATATAATAAGGTTATCATTTAGCTTTTCCCCCTTTTCTTCCCTTATTCTACCCACCGCACCCTAGAAGTACCTTATGACTAGATGATATTACAGGTTCAGGCTTGGTGTTGGGATAAAATGAGGTACTCAAAAAACACCAGACACGTGACAAAGGAGGTTTACATTGCTCTAACACACACAACAAGAATATACAAGAATACAGCAGTACTTAGCCTCTTGGGGATGCGGCTCCTCTTCCCCATTTCTGCCTGGAAATGTATCTAGTCATTAAGTCATCAGGGTAATTCAACTTGAGTGATATCAGGCACTCTCCAAGTCTGAGAGGCCTCTAGACATATGGGGCCAGGAGCTTTTATGCTCCCAGATCACAAGCTATGTCAAGAAAATGTTGGTCCTTTTACAAATGGATAGATTTATTGTTAGGAAGAGTCCAAAGAACTTATATTTCACAGAAGGAACAAATTATATTGAAAGACATAGTAACTACATTTTATAGTTCCCTCATATTGGATCTGGAAACATTAAGTATGCTTAATGATTTTTGTTATCTGTCCATAATTAATAGAACGATGGACCTCTAGATACCGAAATATTCTGAGCCTTCCAAATTGTTTCATTCAGATCTTACCTAAGACAGTCAGGCAAGTCATTTAGCATCTTCCTCAGTTCCTTCATCTATGAAATGGGGACAATGTAGTACCTACTTTACATCATTCTTGTGAGGTTGAAATGAGAAAATGTGTATAAAACTATCATTTTTATCCTTCTATGCTGAAATTATTGTTTCAATTAGTTTTTAGTTGTATTTCCAGGGTTCTCTTAACAAACTACCAGACCATCTACAAGTAGTGATAACTGCCTTTCTTTTCTGTGTGTGCATATTTTTATTTTCTCCAGGCAGCTACAATAGTGAGACTGTCAAACAAAAATGGTGGTTATGGCTGTTAGTGTTTAGCCTCCAATCTTATTAAAGCAACCTCTACTATCTCTTCATGGCAGGTAATGCTAGCTCCTGATTTTAGAGTTCTTAACCTGGGGTCTGTGAGTCTGTTTAAAAAACAATCCTAATAACTGTATTTTAGTCTAATTGGTTTCTACTGTAATCCTGTGCATTTCACACTTATAAAAATGCTATTCTGAAAAAGGCCTTCATGAGCTTTGTCAGAGTGCCACAGGAGGCTGTTGCACCAAATGTTTAAGCAGTCCTGTTTTATAGAGATACTTTTTATCATATAAAGGAAACAAAAGTCTGGTTATTCCTTACTTGAACCCAGGTTTTCTTGACTTTGAGCACAGCTCTGTATCCACTACATCATTCCACGGTGTTGCCTTTTATAGTATCAGTGAAACACTTTACCAACAAGAGCTTTCCTGATTAATGTTAGTAATAATAACAAAATAAAATATGGAATACCTGCCTTTGGTAGTAATTTTTACTCTTAGTTGTAATTATTCCTGGGATGGGCGTTTGACCCTATTTCACTGATGTAGGGAATGCCAGATGAGAATGCTCTCCCCATCAGTGGGCATTGGCACCACCTTTGCAGTTTTTAGCCTTGGCTTTAGCTAAGAGACATTAAGTGAGCTTCCTCACTCAGGATATTGTGTCTGAGGTAGGTTTGAAACTCTGGTCTTCTTGGGTTGGAGGTCAGCTCTATCAATATGCTAAGCTGTCTCTAATTATCCATGACCTCATTTTGGTGGGGGGGGGAATGGCAGTAGAAGAGAACATCAGTAAGTCATGAACTAATTTTCTTTATCCACAAAGCAGTGTTTAATGGAAAGTACATTAGATTTGATGAGAGAACCCAGCTCCAAATCTAGGCTATTACCACTGGGGTGAGCTTGGCCAATTCCTGATCTGTAAAAAATGACTCTAGTGGCCCTTGTCAGTAGGCCAGTCAGCCAGCATTTTTAGGTGCCTTCTCTGTGCCAGACACCATGCTATGGCCGGGAATACAATGAAAGGCAAAAATTATACCAAACCAAAACGAAGAATAGTCCCTGCTATCTAGAAGGAACTTACAGTCTAATGATTCTTTAACACAGGCATTCTTTTTTCCCCCTCTTAATAGTATTTCCCCCTGCCCCCAATTACATGTAAAGATAGTTTTCAACAATGATTTTTGTGAGATTGAGTTCTAAATTCTTCTTCCTCCCTCCCTTCCCTCCACCTTCCCTAAGATAGCAAGTGATCGGATATAGATTATACATGTACAGTCATGTTAAACGTATTTCCACATTAGTCATGTTGTGAAAGAAGAATCAGAACAGAAGGGAAAAACCATGAGAAAGAAAAAGACAAAAAGTAAAAGTAGTACTCCATATTCTTTCTCTGGAGGTGGACAGCATTTTCCATTATAAGTCTTTTGGAATTGTCTTAGATCATTGTTTTGCTGAGAAGAACCAACTCTGCCAGAGTTGCTCATCACACAGTGTTGTTGTGAAAAATGTTCTCCTGGTTCTCACTTCACTTCACTCAGCATCAGTTCGTGTAAGCCTTTCCAGGTTTTTCTGAAATCCACCTGCTCATCATTTCTTACAAAACAATAGTAGCCTATCACATTCGTATAGCACACCTTGTTCAGTCATTCTCCAACTGATGAGCATCCGCTCAGTTTCTAGTTCTTTGCCACCACAAAGAGAGTTGTAAAGCAGACATTCTTACCCTTTTTGTGTGTTCTGGACTGTTTTGGCAGTCTGATGAAGCCCCTGGTTCCCCTTCTCAGAATAATGCATTTAAATGCACAAGATCAAATACATAGTATTACAGAGGAAACCAATTATATTGAACTACAGTTACCCTGGATTAAGAACCCCTGGCTAAAGCTGTGTTTCTGTATGTCCCCCACCCCTAATCTCAGGTGTCTGTGACTGCTTTTAGCCATTGAGTTTCATTTGGTAAACTGAAGCACTGTGAGCACCATCAGTCCTCAGGAAAATTTCCTTGTTTCTTCTTAGTAATGGTATCCTTGCAATCAGAATCCTGAGGTGGATTCACAGCTCACCTCTTCACTGACAACTTTTGCCAGCATCTCACTGTGGAGGCAAGATGTTTGTATTGTGCTGCTGCTGGGGGGTTTTTAAACCTCATTGTAATTTTTGTTTAAAGATTAGTAGAAAGACTTGCTATTTTATAATATTTTAATGATACCTGTATACATTTCTTTTCATGTCGTTTCCTGTATAACGTCTTTTTTCTGTTTGAAAATAAGTCTTTCCATCTTTCTCTGAAAGTCCTTCGTCATTTCCTACAGCACAGTAATATTCCATCAGATTAATATTCCCTAATTTGTTTAGCTGATTCCCAGTTGATGTGCACATCTTTAGTTTCTAGGTCTTTGCCACCACAAAAAAGAACTCCTTAATTTTTTTTTAGATGTATAGATCTTTTTCCTTTTTCTCAAATGCTGACTTTGGGGATTAGTTCCAAATTGCTCTCCAGCCTGGCTGGATCAGTTTGCAGCTTTAGGTATGATGAATTAATTTGCCTATGTTTCCAAAGTTCTGCTAACGCTTATTATTTTCCTTTTGTAAATCAACTTTGCCAAACTGATGAGTGCGAGATAGAACCTCAGAGTTACTTTAATTTGCATTTTCCAATTATTAATGATTTGGAACTTTTAAAATATGGTTATTGGTAATTATGTATACGTATATGTGTAGTTATATATACATATAGAGTTAGGTAGTTTTATGTTAATTTAATGTCAGAGTTTGAATTTGTGGTAATTTCCTTGATCTATTTATAGCTAAATAGATGAGTTACCCTGAAGTCAGAGTTTGACATTAAATTATGATTTGTTTTGAGTCATGCCAAAATTTAAATTCATAATCTTTCATCTAATTTTGTTGCTATAATTATTTAATGTAAAATAGTATAAGTGAATTTTAATAAGCCATTAAACATTCAGTGTGAATGCATCTTATGCAAATGTTACTCTAGATATAAAAGGAAATCAGAACTAACACAGTTTTTGTTTTGTTTTGTTTTTCCTTTCCCCCGAATTTAGTAAATTGCAACTTAAGTGAAGGGATGGATTATGTTTTATTTAAATTTTGTTTCTTTCCTGATGTCCAAATCCAGTGTTCTGTACATAGAGTAGTAGTTCTATAAAGGTTTGTGAATTGAATTCTAGACGGAATTCAGTAGTTAAAGGATTTCTTTCCCCCTGAAAACTGCCTATTCTTATCTTTCAGCTATGTATTTATTGATTAGGGAGTGGCTCTTGAAGGTTTATTAGTTCCCTATATATATATCCATATACTTTTAACTATAGCTACATATGTAACTATATGTGTATACATACACATATATATGAAAAACATATATATGGGTTTATATATATATATGTGTGTGTATATATATGTATGTGTGTAGAAAGAGAAGAGGAGGGAGAAGGAGGACAAAGAGAGGGTGTGAGTGAATTTGTTTGGCGGTGGGGGGGGATGTTTCAGGATGTACCTATTGAATTCTTTCAATTTTTACTCTGCTCTGTGACTAAGAGAACTGGGAAGTTTTCCTTTGTGATTTCTTGAAATACATGTCAAAAAAAGTCTCAGAAACATTATGGCCAAAATCCAGTATTTCTAGACCAAAGAAAACTATTCCAAGCAGTCAGAAAGAGAGAATGCAAATACCTGGGAGTCTCTGTCAGGATACCAAAAGATTTAGCAGCTGCCACTATAAAGGAGCAGAGAATTTGGAATGTGATTTTCCAGAAGGCAAAAAATGTTGACTTATAACCCCAAATAACCATGTCTAGCTTGAGTGTGTTCTTGACAAAGGACTCTCATTTTTTGTATGAAGACCAGCCCAGTTAAATTCAGACGCTAATCACTGGAGGGCAGAACTGGTTATTGAAACTTTGTATTCACAAATACCGAGATAATCATTGAGTCCTTATATAGAGATCTTACATAAAAAGGAAAGTTTAGTGTGGATACTTTTTTGCTGTTATTTTGGCTAGTATTTATGATGGTTACAAATTCAAGTCACAATATAGAAGAGTGAATTGTGAGTTTTAGGGTTGCTCATTTATTCTATTTATTCCTGTCTGAAATAGCTTCAGTTATATTTTAAATGATGAGACTGGGTATAATTCTTCATTTTCGACTAGAATTTAAACTTCCAGAGGGCAGGGACTTGATCTTTTTATCTTTTCTGTGCCGACTGCCTGGATGTGTCAGGCACTTAATAAACACTTTATTAATTACACTGAATCCCATTAACATGGAATGATACTCTTGCAAATTAGTCATTTATTTTTGAAAGTTACCCAAGAGCTTTGCATAATTAAAATGAAAGTTGTGTGATCACTAATTCTTGAGAAACAAGTCTTCCCAAAAAAGAGAGTTGAGCCGAGTGCAAACTAAGGGAGTTACCTGAACTCAAAGTTTGACATTAAATTGTGATTTATGAGCCATGCCATAATCTCAATTTTATAATCATTAGTCTAATTTTGTTGCCATAATTATATAATATGAAATAGTATGAATGAATTTTAATAAAGCATTAAATATTCAGTGTGAATGAATCTTATTTAAGTGTTCCCCTAGGTATAGAAGCAAGGTAGATGGAAATCAGGACTAACAAAGTTTTATTTGGTTTTGTTTTACCTTTACCCCAGAATTTAGTATTTTGTAGCCTTAGCAAAGGGATAGACTGTGTCTTATCTAATTTTGTATTTTTCCTAGTACCTAAACCTAGTGCTCTGCTCAGATAGTAGTAGCCATGTGAAGGTTTGTTGAATTAAATTCTAGATAGAATCAGAAAAAAAATAGTTATGCTAAACCAAAGCTGTCCTTACTGGAGGGAAAACTAGGTTTATTATGAATTTATTTATTTCTGTGAATAGCATTTTATTTTTTCCAATGACATGTAAAGTAGTTTTCAACATTCATTTTTAAAATAAGATTTTAAGTTCCAAATTTTTCTCCCTCCCTTTCCCAAGACAGCAAATAATTTGATAAAAGTTTTACGTGTGCAATCATGTTAAACATATTTCCATATTAGTCATGATGTAAAAGAAGGAGCAGAACAAAAGGAAAAAAAAACATGGAAAAAAACCTAATACAATAAAAAAAAGTAAAAATAGCATGTTTAGGTCTGCAGTGAATGAATGGACTTAAAAGCATTTACTTAAGTCCTTATTTGTGGGAGGGTGTTATGGCAAAGGAGAGAAGGAATACTTAACATGTACATTTTCTAAACTTCCTTAAATCTTCAACCTTTTTTTTAAAACCAGACCCAGATTTGTTAGGGACCTCTATTAAAACAGTATTCAATGTAGAAATTATGTTGCCTTAGCTCACATTTTCAAAAGGCATGAAGCATTAGTTGGACTGTGTGAAAAGGGAGAAAGGGAAAATGAATCACATTTTTATCTTATGTTGGTCTTCCCAAGGTTAACATGCTATATCCATTACATGTCGGACCCTTACTTGCCCTCCCCTAAAAAAAAATACCCAGAAGAGGGGCCACTGCTTCTTCAGAGGTCAGAAAGAGACGTTTTCCTTTCATTATGATTGAGACCACTTCTTGGCGTTCTAAATGAAAGAAATCAGAGAGAATAGGCATGTATTCTTTGGTTACCATTGATTGGTTAAGTATATCTGATCACAAGGACTTGTAGATTTGGGTTTTCTCACTGGCTTGCTATTTTGCTATTCCCTGGCACATTGTGCTCAGATAGAAATGAAAACCACTCAACATTTCAATATGCAATTCACAGAAAAAAGAATTTGATGTGAAAATGAACTTCGGGGTTCACTTTTGTTTTTTGTTTTTTTTTGTTTGTTTGTTTTTTGGGTTTTTTTGGAGGGCAGTTGGGGTTAAGTGACTTGCCCAAGGCCACACAGCTAGTTTTTTTTGTGTGTTAAGTGTCTGAGGCCAGATTTGAACTCAGGTACTCCTGACTCCAGAGCCGGTGTTCTATGCACTGTGCCACCTAGCCGCCCCCATTGTCCACTTTTTAAAGTGCATTATGATACTTAAAATGATAGTAAAAAAAAAAAAACTGTTCTGTTTTGTGTGTTCTCTTCTAAACTTCTGAATTTTTCTTTTTTTTTTGGCTTCATTATTACTTCTCACTCACTTTATCCCCTTCTCTCCCTCCTAAGAACCCTCCTTTCTTAAGCATGGTGGCTATGTCTGTGAACATCTTGTTCTCCACCTCTAGTCTATCACCTTTTTGCCAAGATGTGGGAGGTATTCTTCATTGACCAGAGTTCTATAGTTTTTCCAAATTTTCTTTATAATGTTGTGTTAATTCTTCTCCTGGTTCTGCTAACTTTGATCTCTATTTAAGGTGGCCAGCTGGCGCAGAGAGCTGTAGACCTGGAGTCAGGAAGACTCAAATCCAGCCTCAGACACTAACTAGTTGTGTAACTCTGAGCAAATCCCTAAACCCATTTGCCTTGTTTTCCTCAGCTGTAATATGGGAATAATAATAGAACTTACACTTAGAATGGAAGGTGCTGTTCATTTCCAGAGAAAGAACTGGGGTAGCCTGAATGCAGATCAAAAATATTTTTCTTTTTCTCTTGTTTTCTCTCTCAGCATCACTTACATGGAAATGTATTTTGATTGACTACACATGTATAACCTGTGTCAGACTACTCGCCTTCTCAATCAATGGGGAAGGATAGGAGGGAGAGAGAATTTGGAACTCAAAATCTGAACAAAGAATAGTTAAATTGTTTTCCCGTATAATTGGGAAGTAAGAAAATACTAAAGTTAAAAGGATAACAACCCCTGCTTTTCAGGGTTTTATGAGGATCAAATGAGTTAATTTGTAAAATGATGAGCACAGTTCTTGGCATAGTGAGCAGTATATGAATGATTTTTCCCTTCCCTCAGTTCATACAATTGGAAATACTTTCAAATGTTTTAAGAATTGAATTAAATTTTTAAAAATAAGCATTTATTTTTTTTCCTCCCTCCCAGTTTTCTCTGTTGGAAAACAAAAGAAAGCAAACTAACACCTTTTACTTAGTCATGATGAAATCACAACCCTTAGAGTCCTTGGAGAAACCTGTTTCACTTGAAGAAGCCAGGTAACAATAGGTTGAGAAATGAGTGGAAAATGAGGAAATAAAGTCATGTCCACAGCTTTTTTTTTTTAGAGAATTTGGCTATGAAAGGGAGGAGAAATATAAAAGAAGAAGGTTGGTCAAAAATGAAAATTTTTCCAAATAGAATTTGGCTATGAAAGGGAGGAGAAATATAAAAGAAGAAGGCTGGTCAAAAATGAACATTTTTCCAAGGAGAATTTGGCTATGAAAGGGAGGAGAAATATAAAAGAAGATGGTTGGTCAAAACTGAAGATTTTCCAAGGAAGGGGTAGATCCAGGCAAGGTTAAAGACACAGTAGGGAAGGGGTTAGTTAATATAAAGGTGTATTTGCCTTGGTATATTGCCTCTTCTAGTTCAGAAATTACAGTAAATGATAATTGATATAGTGTGTCAGTATTTTATATCCATTGTCTCATTTATCCCTCACAATAGCCCTGTGAGATAGGTATTTTGTTGTTAATAATATAAGGTTATTATTCTGTTTATTTAAATGTTATTACACAGAAGACTCCTGGGAAAATAGTATTTTTTGATGATGCTTAAACTATAAATGTTTTAGAAATTAAGCAGTTGAAAATGTTTTTTAAATAAATTAGGTAATTGGATGATAAATAATTCAAGATTAGTCTATCTCTGGTATGGAAACATTGAACAATTTGATGTTGTGAATCTCCTAATTATAAGTATAGCTAATAGAGTGAGATGATCTGTTTTTGACAGGCAAAGACCCAGTTATTGTTGTGGTTTCATATTTTGTCTGATGAAAGAAAAATTATGTATCAGGCAAATATGCATGTCCTATTTAGATTAATAAAAAGTATTAAAAGTTACTTTTTTTGGACAAGCAATTTATTATTCATTAATAAGAAATACAATTCTATCTTGAAGCTCTGAATCTTTAAGTAAATTAATTTACATAGATGTTCCTGAGCCAAAGTCACAATGGAAGAACTTTGACCATATTTTATCTTGTGCCCAACTTTGTCTTGAGTACCCTATTTGTTAAAGCTCAGCCTTTAACCCATGATAAACAAAACCTTGGATCTAAAAACTGATGGTATAGACCTAACCCAAATCCTTAAAGTATTGCTAGTTTGTGATCTTTAAAACTTTTTTAAATTAAAAAAAAATTTATAAAGACCATGCATAAATATTACTATAATGATTGTTTTTCTAAAATTGAGATCAGCTTTATAGGCTCACAGAATCATAGATTTAGAGCTGGAAGACACCTTGAAAATTATCCAGTCCGATTCTTGTTTGCTTTTTATTTTTAAAAATTTTAAATGTTTTCTTTCAAAGGAAGAATTTTTCCTCTCACTTCTCACCACAGCATCCCACATTGAGAAATCAAGAAAAACTAAATCCCACTGCAAACATGTGTAGTCAAGCAAAACAAATGTTGTGTATAAAATATATGTCTCAGTCTATATTTATCCTCACTTCTCCATTCCTGTAAAGTTTCTTTATGAGTCCTTTGGAATTGTGGTTGGTTATTGTGTTGATCAGAATTCTTAAGACTTTCAGAGTTTATCGTTTTATAATATCATTATATATAAGTTGTTTTTCTGGTTCTGCTGACTTCACTTTGTATCAGTTCATATAAGTCTTCATATATTCTTCCCTGAAACTATTCACTTCATCATTTCTTATAGCATTATAATATTCCTTCACATTCATGTATTTTGACTAGCTCAGTAGCTCCCTCAGTTCACAGGTACCCTCCCAGTTTCCTGTTCTTTGCCACTGTGAAGCAGAGCTGCTATAAATATTTTTGTACATGGGTCTTTTTCATTTTTTTTTAATCTTTTGGTAGTGTAGGTCTAGCAGTGGTATCTATGGATCCTATGGTGTACACAGTTTAATAATTTTGTGAGCATAGTTCCAAATTATTTTCCAAAATGGTTGAGCTGGTTCTTTGCCAAAAGTGCATTAATTATAGCTTCTCCAACATTTATCATTTTTTTCTGTCAATTTTGCCAATCTGATGGATGTAAGGTAGTGCCTCAGAATTGTTTTAATGTATGTTTCTATAATACTGATATAGAGCATTTTTCTCAGAGTTATTGAGATCTGCATCTTTGCCTCCGACAACTACCTGTACATATCCTTTGCATGTCTGTCAATTGATGAATGGCTTTTGTTTTTAAATTTTTGAATCCATTACCTATTTATCTTGGAAATGAGACCTTAATCAAACTTTTTGCTTTGTTTTGTTTTATCCAATTTGCCTGCTTCTTATTTTGATTTTAGTTGTTTTGGCTTTGTGCTGAAACATATATTTTATGTAATCAGAATTATCTGTTTTACCTTCTGCGACCCATTCTATCTCCTGTTTGGCCATGAATTCTTCCCTCATCCACTGATGTGGTAGTTTATTTTTTGCTCCCCTAATTTGTTTATATTGTCATCATTTATTTGTAAGTCAGTTGGAGCTTATCATATTATGGGTTTTGAGATATTTCCCTACACCTAATTTCTTCCAGGGAGTTTTCCAGTTTTCCCAATAGGTTTTGTCAAATATTGAGTTCTTGTTCCAATAGCTAGGATCTTTGAATTTGTCAAAAACTAGGTCACTTCTGCTCACTTGCTTCCATATATTGTGGACCTAATCAGTTCCACTGATAGATTCCACTTATCAATCTGTCTGGTCCTGGGATTATTTTTCTTTGGAAGTTCACGTATAGATTGTTCAATTTCCTTTTTAAAGATAAAGTTATTTCAGTCCCCTCTTTTCCGTTAATTTGGTATGTGTGTGTGGGGGAGGTGTGAGGGGTGTATGCCAGTTTTATTGGCCCATAATTGGGCAAAACATTTCCTTTTGCTTCTTTTCATAGGTCGTAAGTTCAGGTTTTCATTTTTGATAGTGGTAATTTGGCTTCCTTTCATCAAAATTAAATTAGATAATGGTTTATTTTTTTCCCGAAAACAAAAAAGAAAGAAAAGAACCAAAGCAACTTTCCATTTTCTTTGTTCAGGTTTGGGTTTGGTTTTTTTTTTAATTTATTGCTTTTTGAGTCAACTGATATTTCTTTTACTCATAAGGTATTTAGAGACATAAGTTTTTCTGTAAAGATAACTTTGGTTGAATCCCAAAAATTTTAGTATTCGTGTCAGTGTTATTACCTTTAATGAAATTATTGTTTCTCTGATTTGATCTTTGTACCACCCATTCTTTAGAATTTTAGTCTCCAATTAAATTTTAATGTTTTTAAAAAACAGCCTTTATTGAATATAATTTTTATTGCATTATGTTTGCAAATGTTGTATAATCTTCCTGGTTTTCTGCATTTGTATTTGAAGTTTCATATCTTCATAGTCTTTTTTTTAGTGATAGTGCCATTTACAGCTGAAGAATATTTATACTCTTTTCTCAACCTATTTAGTAATCTCCAAAGGGCTATCATATCCAAGTTTTCTAAAATTCTACTCATATTCTTCCCTTCTTTTCTGTTTTTTTATTAGATCTATCTAGGTCTGAGAGGGTTAAATTGAGGTCTTTTACTCATATAGTTTTACTGTCTATTTCTCCTTATAACTTAATTTAAGTTTTCCTTTAATAACTTAGGTACTATTCTATTTGGTGTGTATAGGTTAAGTATTGATATTAATTAATTTTCTGTGGTACCTTTCAGCAAAATATAGTTTCTCTGTTTATCTCTTTTAATTAAATCTTACTTTGTCTAAAATCATGATTGCTACTCTTGCTTCTTCGAGTTTAGCCAGAACGGCTGATTCTGCTCCACCTTTGTGTATATTTCTGTTTCCTGTAAGAATTCTGGTTTCTGATCCATTCTGCTATCCCCTTCAGTTTTGCGGATTAGTTCTTCCCATTCCCATTCACAGTTGTGGTTGTTATTTGTATATATCCCTCCATCCTATTCTTGTTCAGTTCTTTCTCTATAAAAAAGAAGATTGTGTGAGAGAAGATGTGTGAGCTTAGTACCAATGATCCAAGTTTACTGGGATCTGCTTGTTTTTCTCCATCTCTCTTTTCCCCACTCAGAGCCCAATAATAGATTCTTACGCTTTAAATTTTTTCTTTTATGCTCCTCCTAAGTTACACTTTATTTTACTTCCCAACAAATCTCTCACTTAATCTTCCCTCTTTATTCTTTTCCTTCACTTCTCCTCTTTGTTGATTGAAATGTATTTATATAACTAGCTCTATGTCTATGTATGTTTCCCTCCTAAAGCAGTTCAGATGAGAGTAAGATTGTTTACACCCCCCACCTCTTCTTCCTTGCTTAGACTTCTACTTCTGTACCCCAATTATATAAGATAATTTTCCTATTCTTCCTTTTTTCTTTTCTTCCTCCATTGCATTCTTATTCTCCCTTTCCATTTTTCTTTTAACATGATCTAAATATAACCAAACCACTTCCTAGCCCTGTTTAATCAGACTCTTTCTTTGACCCCTTATGGTGTTAGTTGGAGGTGACACATGTATCATCCCCCCATATTAGAATGTAAATAGTTTATCCTTGCATATTCCCTTATGATCATTCATGCTTACCTTTTTATATTGTCCTTTCTGCCTGTGTTTATGTTTTAGTTTTTACTCAGGTCTGGTCTTTTCACCAAGAATGCTGGGAAGGCCTGAATTTCATTGAAGGTCCATATTTTCCCCTATTGGATTAAATTAAATTTTGCTGGGTGAGTTATTCTTGGCTGTAAGTCAGTGTCTTTGCCTTCTAGAACACTGTATTCCCAGTTACCCACTCTTTTATAATGGGTTCTGGCAAATTATGTGCGGTTCTAACTGTGGCTCATTGGTGCTGGAATTCTTTCATTCTGGCTGCTTATAGCATTTTTCTTTTCACCTGGAAAGTGGATTTTAGCTGTAATGTTGCTGTCAGTTTTCATTTTGAGGTTGCTTTCAGCAGGTGACTGATAGTTTCTTTCTATTTCTACTTTATCCTCTGGTTCTAAGAGATTTGAGCAGGGTTTTTTTGTTTTTTGTTTTTTTGATGATTTAGATGTCTAGGTTTTTTTGTTGTTTTTGGATGTGTATTTCAGGTAGTCCAATGATTCTTAAACTATCTCTCTTTTTCACTTGTTTTTCAGGCCAGTTGTTTTTGTAATGAGAATAATTTTACATTTTCTTCCTTTTTTTTATTTCGTTTTACTATTTCTTTTTGTCCTTTGGAATCATTAGCTTCTAATTGGTTCATTCTAATTATCAGAGATTTTTTTTTTCCCTTGGGCAGGGTTTTGTATCACTTATTCTAAACTGTTATTTCTCTTTCTAGTTCTTTCTTTCATAGCTTTCCCATTTTCCTTCTTGTTCTCTCTTGGTTTTTTAAAACAATTTTGGCTCCAGAGGAGAAAGTGAGGCTGGTTACCTTGCACAGTCCTCCCTCACTTAAATCCAATTCATTTGCATGTCATGGCATTACCTCCTTGGTGTCATGATCCTCTTTCAGAAAAAAGGACAAGCTATAACAGCTCTTTAAAAAAAAAGCAATAAACTTTTTTTCTCTCTCTTTTTCTCTTTCTTTCTTTTTCTTCCTTTCTTTCTTTCAGAATTCTGGTTGGACTTTTACCCGAGTTTTGCTTTTCTTTGAGACTTTGCTTGTAGGTGGTTTGAGATTCATGTTTTTCCTTCTGGGTTTGTTTCTTTAGCTTACATGTCATCCTAATAGAGCTTTATGTTGGGAATTTTTTTTGTTTGCTCGCTTGTTTGCTCGTTCTTGCAGCCTACTTCCTGACTTAAGACTTTATCTTTGCATTGGCCTCTACACACTTCTGGGGGAGAATATCTGAGCTTAGTTTCTGCCCTCTTAGATCCTTCTATTGCTTCCTTGGGGTATTGGGTATTATATTATCCCAGGATCTTCAGAACAACTTAGGCTGGGTAATTGCCAACTTTATGTGCTTCCAAAGTGATCTAATTCAGTGAAAGGCTGCTCATCTGACTAGGAGAACTCATTTGAGGTATTCAGGTTTTTCACCTGGATTTGAGTCTGAGCAAAGCTCCTATTGCCATGCTCCTGGTTGGAAGTTTCGCTTTCAGTCTTAGACACTTAGAATCTACGTGTCCCAGTGCAAGTTACTTAACTGCTGTCTGTCTCAGTTTCCTCAATTGTAATATGTGGATGTTTGATCATCATGATAATATTTATAAAGTGTTTAACACAATTACTTGGCACATAGTAGACATTTGATTACTGTTTGTTCCTCCTTTCCCTCCACCCTTCCCTACTGCCCCACACCTCCACTGGACCTACAGGACTGAAGAATTCCCTTTGGTCTGTGAGTCCTGTCCTGGTTACCCCACTACAGGCTTCAGAATGGGACTAAGACCCCAGTTCACTCTTTAGGTTAGAACTACACAGCTCCTCTTTGCTTCTCAACATGTTCCTGAACAAGTGAAGGCTCATGACCACTCCTCCCTCTGGACCAACCCTCAGAAATAGTTCCCATCTTCAGTCTGCCCTGGATTTATGTAGTCAGTGACAGAGTTCCCAGGTGACACCTCTTCCCATACCCCGCTGCAGGGGTAGGTCTTCCTTTGAGGTCTGGGGTTTCTTCTTTCCACAGCTTGTACCACTTTCAGTTTCTGTGGGTTGAAATGCTCTGCAGTGGCCAGACCTGCAGAGGCCCTCGTTTGCACAGACCCTCTGATGACCTGGCCTGGACATAATATTCACTCTGGTTTTCTTCCCCTTGGATTCCCTGATAAGGTCTCAGCCTGCGGCATTTTCTGGATCTTTGTGGAGAGACTATATTGGGGTACTAGACTGTGCTACTGAGACCAAGAGAGCTGACATGACTTGTCCAAAGTCACAGAGAGGCAGGAAGGGGCAGAGTTGGTGCCTGAACCCAGGACAGTTTACACTGAAAAAGAGAACAGTGGAACCCATGGTAGTGGTGGTGGGCACAAGATGGCAAGTGTATTTGGAGTCAGAGGATCTGGATTTGGTCCCCAATTCAGCTGTTTACTCTCTGTGTGTGCATGGACAAGTCACTTGTCTTAGGGCCAGTTCCAACCTGAAAACAGACTTGCTGATTTTGTAGGTCTCTTCTAAGGTCTCATTGATGCTCCTGGGACATGATGGTGAAGCAAGTTACATGTTCTTATTTCTATTGTTTCTACCTCTCAGTCCTTAACAGAGGGCACAAGCCCTCTCTCTGTGCTTTGAAAACCATGTGAAATGTTAACACCTATAAACAAATCCTGTCCCCTGCTGTGTTAGACCTTTCATGGCCTTTCCTACAAGATTATTCTTCCAGCTATTTTGGTGTAGTGTGTTAAGTTTTAAGGTGTTCTGGAATAGTTACGATAGATCATCTTTAAGACAATCTTTGATATTTTTTGAGGTCACAGCCTAAAGAATGAACTTTTTAATGAATGCTGCTTACTTTTGTGAATTGATAAACAGCTGTCAGATGCCTGAATTATTTTAAAATCTATACTTATATTAGGCAAGAAAATAAATATTTGAGCTAAAAGAAGCACCTTAGAATTGGAAATTAAGAGTCATGAATTCAGTTTCTGCCAAAAGTGTCCTTGGGGTTTTGGGGGGGAGGTGAGTAGGGGCAGGGATTTATTTTTGCATCCAGGATAGCTTTTGTCTCCCCCATCAGAAAGTGTGTATTAACTGAAGATAGCTCTGAAGGAAGCACAGACAAGTAGAGTTTTTAAGTAATATGTAGAATTTACTATACATTAAAAAAAAACACCCAAGTACAATAAATAGAAAATCAACAATTTCATATGCATTTCTCCATAAACTTATATATAAGTTTAAGGATAGGGTTTCATTAATTATCTTATCCATTAAACATTTATTGAACACTTCATTAAAGCCAAGTGTGAACTCAGGGCCCTGTTTACTTGATGAATTACCTAAAGACATTGAGTGAGACACCTGATCTTTCCCTAAGGTAGCTCCTCAAACTTTACAGTGTCAGGACACCTTCATACTCTTGGAAATTATTAAAGATCCCTCAAAGAGCTTTTGAATTTATGTGAGTTGTATCTACTGATCTTTACCAGCTTAGTATTATCATGAAGAAATTTTGACCTCTGGATCCCTGAGATCCATAAACCTCATTTTGAGAACCATTGCTCTCTTCTCCTTCTCTCAGTACTGATATGTTGGTACCTCAAAGCCATCCCCTCCCTGCTGCCCCATACACAAACTAGGTCCTGTTAATAGGAGATAGTCATTATGTTGATCAGAGTCTTTAGTCTTTCAGAATTATTTTTCTTTATAGTGTTAGCCTTTAAATTTACTCCTGGCTCTGCTCATTTCACTCAGTATCAGTTTATACTACGTAGATTCACTACAATCCCTTCATCATTTCCTGTAGTGCAGTGATATTCCATTACATTCATGTACTACAATTTGTTCAGCCATTCCCAATTTATAATCATTTCACGTCCAATCCTTCTTGTCTGCTTCAGATTTTTGCTTGTCCTTCATCCTCAGAGAGGACCATGACATCAAGAAGATGATGCCATGACTTTTAAGTGAATTGGATTTAAGTGAGGGAGGATTGCGCAGTCACCAGCCTCACTTTGTCCTACAGAGTCATCTAGGTCCAGAGGTCAGATATGGATCAGGATGACTGGAGAAGGCCTTCCCTATTTCAGATAAAGCTCATCTGGTGCCCTATTCCCCCCATTTATTCCTCCATGTTTATGTACTTCTTTTAACCCAGGTTTTTCACAGATTTCACACGTAGCAAATTCTACCCCTTTTTTGTCCTTCCTTCAGTGCTATATTCCTTTTTCTCTCTTTATCCTCCTTCATACTCTTGGAACAGAGCCTCTCTACCCCTATGTCTTTTTTTTTTCTTTAACTACTTTAATACCCTTTAACATTATTAAGATTATGAAAGGATATCTTATCCTTCAACTCCTATTAGAATGCTTTTTAAAAAAATATACACATATGTACATAGACACAGCCTCTTCTAGTTGGTAAAAAAAAATTACCTTTCTATTTAAAAAAAAATCTAATGTTTGTATTTCAAAATTACTATTAAGTGCTAGTCTTCTAATTAGAATATTTTCAAGGTCTCCTATTCCATTAAAAATTTATTTCTCCTGCTTCTCCTAATAGACTTGGATTTAAAGGGTGTCAGTTATTCTTGGCTACAAGCACATCTCTTTGTGTCTTTTGGAATATTGTGTTCCAAACTCTCCTCTTTTGTATAAAGATGCTTATAGGTCTTATGATCCTGGTTGTGATTCTTTAATACTTGAATGACTTCTTCCTTAATGTTTGATGTATTTTTTCTTAGATACTTTGGTGCTCTTGATTTGGGTTATGTTTCTTAGACTTCTGAAACCTCCTGAGATTTCTTTCATGAGGTGATTACTAGATATTTTCCTATATCTTACCTTCCAATTCTAATAGATATGGACAGTTTTTATTTATACTTTCTAGAAATAGTGTCTTATTTTATTA
Organism: Pseudocheirus occidentalis; assembly: GCA_028646575.1. NCBI lineage: Eukaryota > Metazoa > Chordata > Mammalia > Diprotodontia > Pseudocheiridae > Pseudocheirus > Pseudocheirus occidentalis. The sequence continues at coordinate 21,267,792 of CM053601.1, forward strand.
CTTTTAAAAAAATCATTATTTTTAGATAGTCCAAAGTCATCTCTTAAAGTATCTCTTCTACATCAGGTTTCTTTTTTTTATCAGATCTTATACTTTTTCCATTTTTTAAATCTTTTGATTGTGTCCTACTTTCTTATTGACCATAATTCTACCCATCCTAGTTTTCAGGGAGCCTGTTACTTGGTTTTTGATTCTTCTTCCATTTCTTTCCTCCAGAGCTTTCATTTCATTTTTTATCTCCTGTTTATTTTCTTCTATGTATTCGTGTCATCTTTTTGGAAAATAACTGTTTTTCCTTTGTGTCTTGGTTTCTAATTGTTGCCGAATCATTCTCTTTCTGAAGGGATTCTTTAGATTTGCAATAACTTTTTTTTATATTGGTTCTTTTCTTCTTTGATTTACTCATCTTTTCAGCTTTATTTCCTGAATTGCGGCTTCATGTCAAGATTAGGTCTCTGCACTCTGCTGTGCTCTTGGATGAGGTGGTTAGCCTTACTCTCTCTGAGTCCCTTAATTTCCTGAGTTTATCTCCTAGTGTTAGGCTCTCCTGAGATCATTGAGTTTGAGAGAACTGAATCATCACGTTTCCATGTAAAAAGAACCTTAAGAATCTAATAGTTTACTGTGTTCTCTTTTGGATCTACTTGACCTTTTACTGTGTGTATACACATAACTCTTTTTTTGTTTTAAAATTGTTTGTGGTCGTTGTCAGTGTTCTTTAGTTCTGTTTATTTTGCATTATTTTAGGGTTTTCATTTTGTGTGTCTGTGTGTGTGTGTTTATAATTTTAATGGTACACATTTGGTTACCTTGGTAGTTCATCATTTATATAATCCTCTAACCTTTGAAAGGATGTAATCCTGTTTTTCCTTCGTTGAAAGAGGACATTTCTTTTTCTTTTTTAAGTTTTAACATTTATAACTTAACACTACATAAAAGGCCTCTTTTATATACAAAGTAGATTAGAAAAGGACTGTATCTGAAAATGTGACATATGAAGTTTGCATTATTACATTATTACATACTTTTGTAAGTATGTAATAAGTTCAGTATGTGACTTTCAAGACTGTCCTTCCTGGTGGTGTCTTCTTCTGTCTGCTCTTTTCATTGTAGTTAAAAAAAAAAAAAGGCTTGAATGTTTTTCTTTTTTTTCCCTTTTTTTCTTTTGGTAACCCTAAAGCTAACTCATTTCCCATTACTCCTTCAAATTTAAAAAAAAAAGAAGAAAACCAAATCCTTAGTAAAAAATATTCACGGCCAAGCAAAACAAATTCAGTGAGAATGGTAGTGTGTTGCTCTAGGCTTCAAGTAGAAGCTTTTTACCATCTGCATTTGTTTCATAAGCCTATTACAGAGGTAATCGTGGTTGTTACTGTAGCTTTAAGAGCCAAATGGTATGTTGCAGAAATGGCAGTTTTTAGTTTGGAGAGACTGGTAAGAGTGATCCTGTGAGTGAAGCTAAAGATAACTTTTTCTGGTATAATTGGAGAGAACCTTGAGAAGACCAAGAGAAAGATGATAGACAGGCCTTTTATTTTATTTTTTTGATGCTATTTCTGGGGCAAGTTTTAAATAGTTGGTAGGCTTTTTTGTGGGAGACCCGCGAGTCATATAATTATACTTTCCATTATGTTTTTATGTTGGTTTTTGATGTTTAATTAGATTTGGAATCGTGGTGATTCAGTGACTTGCTTTATAGAGCTTTGACTTATAAAAAGATAATGCAATGGCATGGCAGTTGTGAACATTCTCTCTCTTTCTTTTCTAGGTAATATGCATGTGTCATTAGCTGAGGCCTTGGAGGTTCGAGGAGGACCACTGCAAGAGGAAGAGATATGGGCCGTATTAAGTCAAAGTGCGGAAAGCCTTCAGGAATTATTCAGAAAAGGTATTCTTTATTTGTCAGAGTATCAAATGTCAATTTTATTGCTGCCTTTTGCTTTTTCTTTTCTTATTCCACTGTCATTTCTTGCCTTCTTATCCAACTAAACACTGACTTGTAACAAATAAAAATGGTGGAGCAAAGCCATTTGATGAAATAACTGAATTGGATAGCTTAGACAACAGTAGTCCTGTACCTTTAGCCTTCACTGTTCTACTTAAAGGAAGTGAGTGAGTTCAGTCATTTGTCAAACATAATTTGTTTCTTTTTCTATTGGTGATAATTTTGAGGGGTTTTTTGCAGTATTTTTATTTCTAAATATATGCCTCCCCTTTTACCCAGCAAATCATTTCTTCTATAAGAGATTAGAAAAGAAAGAATATCAGCAATCCAGCAAAACTGACACATTTCATGTGCAACAATATATACAGTTTTCCACATCAATTATCTTTTATCTCTACAAAAAGCACAAAAAACTCTGTTTTCTCTGTTCTCTTCCGGGGCCAATCTTAGCTATTACTTAGAATTCAGTTTTGTTTTGTTATGTCTTTTTCTTTTTGTTTGCATTGTTATATTCATTGTGAATGCTGCTTCTTTGGTTCTTCTTATTTTACTTTGCATCAGTTAATAAAAGTTTTTCTATGTCAAGTATATTTTTTTAAATAAATAATTTCAGGAACCATTATGAGACCAAAGATTAATCATTTTCCTATTACCCTAAAAATGTGCAATCTAACTGCTGTGGCTTTGCATTGAAGAGTCCTGGATCACGGAAAAAAAAATCTGGCATTTACCTAGCCCTTTAAGATTTTTGAAGTGCTTTGCAATAACCATGGGTAATGGGTATTATTATTATTATTATTATTTCTGTTTTACACATGAGAAAACTGGTTTTGTTTGTTCATTTATTTTGTTTTTTGGTCTTTGTGTCTCCAGCACATAAAGAGGTACTTAATAAATGCTAGTTGACTGATTGATTTATTGAGGCAAACAGAGGGTAAGTGATTTGCTCTGGGTCATATAGCCTAGTTAAATGTCAGAGGCTGCATTTGAAATCAAGTCTTTCTAACTCTAGGTCCAGCATTCTAGCTGTCCATCTCTTCCTCTGCCATCCCCTTTTCTTTTTCCTTTAATCTTTCCCAACATCGGGATCTTTTTCAATGAGTCCTGTCTTCTCGTTGTGTGCCCAAGTATTTAGCTTCAGCCTTGGTATTTGTCCTGCCAGTTAATAGCCTGAATTGAAGTATTTCCTGATTTGATATCCTTGCTGTTGGAAGACAGGACTTTCTAAGATGCTAAATGCAGTGTTGGAAGGTATGCCGTGTAAGTTTGACATGTAAGGCAACTAGATCTAGATGCTAGCACGGAATAGATGCATTTTTTTTTTAATACCAAGATTCATCAAGACTAGAACTAACTTGTGAGTGTGGTATAAAGTAAATAGATCAGTAAGCAGTTAGTCCAGGACTTCCTGGGGTTCAGAGCAGTGGTGATCTCCAGCCTGGTAGATACTAGACTAGGAGATCTCCAAGATTAATCTTTCAGGTCAAATAGAATACTGTCTTCTTTAACCAGTGTAGGATACTCAGGAACCAAAAGTGGCAGTAGAGTGGAAATACAGTGTGACTTGAGATCAGAATGAATATACATAAGGGCCTTTACCCCAGAGATGATAATGCCTTTTTGTATGTTACACAATACTTTTTTGTTTACTAAGAGTTTTCACATACATCATAAATTTTGATTCTCACAGAAATAGGAAGCAGGTTCTGGGAAGGATTGAGCCTTTCCCCAAACTTGAAAGAAGATCCAATAAATATTTCTCAATTCATTTTGTCAGTTATTTATTTTAAAGTATCTATACTACATTGTAAGGCACTGATCTATGCATAGGTGATATAAAAAGAAAGCAACTGAATTGAAATGAGTTAAAAAAATAATTAGATTTGGGAATCATCTGCATAAAAATGAAGATTTGAAACCGTGGAAATTGATGAGATCACTGAGAAAGAGTATAGACAGAGAAGAGAAGAAGGGCTAGAACAAAGCTATGATGGATACTTGTGCTTGATAGGTGTGATGGAAGATAATCTTGCAGTGAAGACTGTCAAGTAGTCAGATATAGAGGAGGTAAACCAAGCTGCAGCTGGTGGGCTGAGAAGTCAAAGGAAGAGATATAATCAAAACAGAAGCTTCAGGGAAGTCAAGTAGAATGAGGACTGTGAAAATACCACTCATTGTATTTTGTACAATTAAGAGATCATTAGTAACAGTGTTGTCTAGAAAATTCCCATTTTAATATGTGTTAAGTTCAGAATACAAAAAGAAAGGACTTTGAGAGTCCCCTGATAGCAAGGATTTGAAATCAATCAGTACTTTAATTCAGGCTATTAAATGAAAGGACAAATACTGAGACTGAAGCTGAATATTTTGACCATGTAAGGAGAACCCAGGACTCATTGGAAAAGACCACAATGTTGGGAAAGATTGAAGACAAAAGGAAAAGGGGACAGCAGAGGGGGAGATGGATAGATATTGTCACAGAAGCAATGAACATGAACCTGGACAAATATTAGGTGATAGTAGAGGTCAAAAGGGCTTGGTATGCTATGGTCCACGAGGTCATGAAGAGTTGGGCATGACCGAATGACTGAACAACAAAGAATTTTAGACCATTGGATTCTATTTAATCTTCCCTCCTAATCTTGTGAAAATTGTTCTCCAAGAATCTAGAATTCTTCTCCTCCTTATCTCCACTTTCTCTATTATAAACTCAGAGTCTTTACCCCCCAAAGTTTTCGTCATTTCTGTCCTAGCAACCAGTTTTTCCAATTTCATGAGAATCAGATCCAAAATAGAATTTCCTGCTCTTGGTTTTTCTGCTTTTTGAAAGAGGAAATTTTAATTAAGACAAGTTAAGAAGTCATAAGGTACTCTCCTGTTGACAGGTACATAGCTACAGCAGAGGATTAGCTCATCATAGTCCCCAATCATGCTTATATCCTGGCCTTTTT
>CM053601.1:21273187-21298177 GCA_028646575.1 Pseudocheirus occidentalis
TGGGGTAGGAGGTGGGAGAGAGAGAAAATCATTTCCTGTAATTTTTTTTAATAGAAGGGAATGTTACAGACGTGAAATGCTGCATGCACTATCAAATTAGGTTACTCTGTTATTAGTTTTCCTTAGCTGATTTACTCTGTGGCAAGAGACCTCTCAAAATGTGCAAGCAATCTGTAAATCACTGTAATGTAAAAACAAAACAAATCAGTTCAACTTAAAAAAAAACAATGAAATGAGTGAGCAGAACTAGGAAAACAATATTTTAAAGATAGTTTTGAAAGAACTAGTAATCAGCACAATTCCTGAGGACTCATTATGGAAAATGCTGCCCACATCCTGAACAGGGATGGGGTAATGGACTCAGAGTGAAAATTGAGATTTTTTTTTTTTTACAGCCTGTGGAGGAATTTGTTTTACTTGACTGTGCCTCTTTTTTACCAGGGAGTTAGTTTTTCTTTCTCAATTGAGGTCAGGAAAGAGGTGGGAGAGATAGAAAGCTGATTTTTGCTGCTTAAATAAAATTAAATCAAAAATAAAAAGGAAGTGCTAGGTTAAAGAACTTTTCATTGTCCAGTTTGTATGAAACCTGAAAATGTGTTAAGGGAAATAGATTGAAAATAGTCTGAAAAAGTACTTTGCAATTATTTTTGTTGGTTAGTCAGTGAACCTGAATGAAATCTAAACAACTAAAATTTTATGTCATAGTGATACATTTTCTGCACCTAAAAGAGTGCCCACTTCCCATAACTCCAATGTTATTTTGAGGTATCGCAGCAATAATTTTTGGGGGAGTGGACAGAAGAACCAAAAGTAAACTCTAATCCAGTTTAGAACTTTGTTTCTATTACTTTTAGATGTTAGAATTGTTTTTCTATCGTGGCAGCTTCTTACAGGCAGCACTGTCAAATGTCTTCCTACATTTCCATTTCTCTGACTTCTGTCATCCTGTGGCTGCTTGGAGTGAGTCAAGTTAATAAGTATGCATTAGTCATTTGAATGTGCCAGGCACTAGGCTACATACTGGGCATACAAAGAAAGACAAAAGACCCCCAAGGAATTCTTATATTAATGTGAGAGACAACATACTAAAGATGATGTCTGTGCGAGCTTATGGCATATATCCATTGAAGAGTTGATTACTCATGGGATTATATTCAAAAGTGACAAACTCCCCAGAGGTTGGATAGTTATATTTGGCCACAGAGCCAAGCACTCCTTTAACCCCCAGTTGATTCTATTTATATGCTGGTCATTACTTTTGAAACTACAATCACCTGGGATTTTTTGCCCTTTGTTCTCAAAGAGGACCATGACATCAGGTAGGAGATGCCATCTGTGGCTTGCAAGTGAATTGGATTTAAGTGATGGATGCTGTGCAAAGTCACCAACTTTACTTTCTCCTCTGAAGCCATCTTGAGATATGAATCAGAATGATTGGAGATGGCCCCCAGGATCACCTAAGTTCTCTTAAGGGCACCAGAACTGTGATAACACAAAATTTCACTTTCCATTTCTGTGGGATTCATGGTGGGACCTTGAGACTCTTTGGATACCATCCTTGTTTCCAGTCATCCACCCTTTTCTTTTGTTGGAGTTTGTCTCATACTTTTGTGGGCTTTTGACAGAATTATCTTGTCCCTTCTGTTCCTTAGAAAGTGAGCTCCTATAGCAGGGTCATGAGACTTAATGTTAAAAGCCACCTTAGTCTTCCTCTTTAGAATGAATTGAGGTCCAGGTTGGTGTTTAAGATCTGGGATTCACATCCTGGTCCTCTGACTTTAAATAGTTATAATAATACACAGTTGTATAGCTTTTTAAGCTTCCAAAGTATCTTCCTTATAATTTTGTCAAGTAGGGAGTGCAAGTATTGTGTAGGTAAAGAGAGAAAGACCAGAGAGAATAGGTGACTTTCCCAGATTCACTTGGCCAACAAAGGTTGGACTTGAACTCTGGTCCTTTAGCTCCAAGATTGTACTGTTTCTGCTGTATTCTTTATAGTTTTGTGCACGTAGGGAGCTCTCTACCACCAGTGTATTTTCCTCCTTGCCTTTTTCCTCAAATTGATTATATGCCAACATTTTCCCCTCCTTTTCCTTTTTTGAAAAATAAAAGTTTAGCTAATTCCATTTTTTTTTGCTTTTTTGGAGGGCAACTGGGGTCAAGTGACTTACCCAAAGTCACACAGCTAGTAAATGTGTCAAGTGTCTGAGGCCAGATTTGAACTCAGGTCCTCCTGACTCCAGGGCCAGTGCTCTATTCACTGCACCACTAGCCGCCCCACTGTTGGGTAGTGATTGTTTGGGTAATTTTCTTCTCAGCTCTGGTTGCACTAGATGGCACCCCCTTTTTTTTAAACTTTTCTCTTTTTTTCCCCTTTTCATTTTGTTCAGTGACTCCAGGAAAATTTCTCTTTTACTCATCTTTCCTTCTTTTACATTTGTGATATTTCTCTGCCCTAGTCATGATTCATAACAGTGCTAACAATATGCATGCATTTTTTTTAATCTAACATATTTAGAGGTGAAATCTGACACAATGAAGAGTCAAGTCTGTGCCCAGGAACATCACAGATTTCCATAGATGTTTCTATCCACCTCTTCTTCCTCTGCTAATTGGATGTATTTTTCCTTTAAACAAGTGCATTTTACTTATATTTTTAACATTATGTTAATCTCATTCTTTTCTCCACTTGGTTTAATTTTTAATATTGCAGAAACACTTCTTGCATATTTCATTGCATATTTCCTACTTTGAGTTACTCTATAGACTTTCATGTGCTAACCTGGAAACTAACCTATCCTTTAGAACATTATTTCTATGGAGAAAAAAAATTGTCTTTTTCGGTAATAAGAAAAAGGACCACATGTTTGTGTACTTTAGACAGGTTTGAAAATTACACTCCCACTATATTAGTCTCTAGAGTCCTTGACTATTCACTATAACATATATTTTACTCATCACAAAGTAAATATCAGTAAATCATAGAAAGTAGAATTTTGTGCATCAATGAATCAGAATTTTGTGCATTTATAAAAAGCAAGAATTTTTAAAACAACATTTATTTGACTTCTAAACTAAATTAGGGCTGCTTATAAGTAATAAACATTTGATTTGTATCTAGAAGGTAGCAGAAAGCAAGACTTGCATGATCTAATGATCAGTCAGTTCCTGGGAAATAGACATTCTAATAGATTGGATAGTAGCAGAAATATTTCTGTCACCAAAATATTTTCATTTTCAAATGCTCTGGGGTAACTTTTTTTGGTAATTTATTTAGATTCTGCCTCTCAAGAATATTAAGAAAAATATCTATAGTCGCTTAAAATTTTAATGCCAGTGTAGAGTCTGAAAAAATGTGTGCATACATGATAGATTCTTATCTTTGCAGGAAGAAGCTCTACTTCTGATGTACTAGCTGGACCCAAGGCTGCATTCTCTCCGCAGAGTTTTCTCAACAAAGGGCTTAGTAAGTCAATGGGATTTCTCTCCATCAGAGACACACCAGATGAGGAAGATTATTTCAAAGATCTTTCCTCAGATTACAACCCTGGGTATGAAGATTCAGAAGGTCCCTGTTCCCTTTATCACTATAAAGCTAATGGCACAGAAAGAAAAGGTAACCTCGGCCCCAATGTGCTTCATAAGCAGAAGGTTTGGGCTTCATCCCTGGACTTGCTCTGCTCCTCTGACAACCCAACCCATGAAGACCTCTCTGGAGAGACTGGAAGACTTCATCACTGTTTCCCTGAGGCGATAAAAACACACATTTCTACTGCCCCTAGAAAGAAGGAGGCAAGATACTCAGATGGAAGTCTAGCCTTGGATGTGTTTGGTCCTCAGAGACTGGTCCCAGTTCGCCACGTGCCAGATTTACCCACCTCCCCGGCGATATCGAGTGCCTTGGACAGGATACGAGGAAGGCAGAAGAGGCTTCGAGTGCTGAGGGAGGCCATGAATCTAGAAGGTTAGTAGTTTTGTGTGTGTGTGTGTGTGTGTGTGTGTGTGTGTGTGTGTGTGTTGAGAGGATAATGGGAATAGAGTAATGATCCTGGACTGTCATGATGAAGAAAATCGAAGCCATTTGACAAATAACGTATTTATCTTCGATGCTGGTGCCCACTTTGAAACCTTTCCAGATATCATTTGCCCCTCAAACTCTCTTTCCCTTTTCTGCTAATTCATGTTCCCTGTTCAGTCAAACCTCATTATTTCCAGGCAGCCTTTCTAAATGAGCCTCCAGGTCTAGTGTTCCTGCGATATTTATTCTAGAATTTACATTATATTCATTTACATTTGTACAAAGAGCCATTCTTGTGTTTTCTCCTTTTGATATTTGTTCATCTCTACTCTGTTTTTATTACAAAATCATAGCGGTCAGAGGCCACGTCTTTAATTTCCTTTCTGTCCCCTTCTTATCCCCTTGTGTGGTTTTCTGTACACTGTGAGAGTTCAGGAGGTAATGACTAACTTACTAGAGTCAGAGTTGTTCTGCTCTGAGTGTGGGACTTTCTGAAAAACCTGTGTGTGCAACAGAGATTCTCGTTTCAGGAGAAAGTTCTTTGGATGTATGAGATGTATGTAGATTTCATGTATGTAGATTTCACTCTGGTGGCAGGATGTTTTGGAGCAAAGGAGCTGAATTGAGTCTGGTCACCAAGCCACTAGTGGCTCATCTCTTTCTGAGGGAGGCAGCATCAAGTCACACAGAGAGCACTGGACCCATGTTAGAAGGAACCTGGGTGTGAAAATCAGGATTTTGACACTTCCCTGAGTGTCCATGGGCTGGTTGCTTCCTGAGAACAATAAATCTTGTTCTAATGGACTCAGAAAGCTAAGAGGAAAGTGCTTTGTAGACTTTAAAATGCTCTCTGTGAGCGATTTTTATCATTCTTATATTCAGTGGTTTGGAGAATGGCGATAGGGAATATATTTCACATGTTCCTTTACCTTGTAAATGGTATTCAGTTTAATGCCATTCTCTCAGCAACCATGCAGACAGGGAAAGGAGAGTGGAAAGTTCATCTATAGGGGCGGCTGGGTGGTGCAGTGAGTTAGAGCACCAGCCCTGGAGGAAGGAGGACCTGAGTTCAAATCTAGCCTCAGACAATTAACACCAAAACTAGCTGTGTGACCTTGGACAAGTCACTTAACCCCAATTGCCCTCCAAAAAGGAAAAAAAACAAACAACAAAAAAAAGAAGCTTCATCTATGTAATTCTTCTGTGTTCAGGAGAGGGCAAGGTGGTCAGACAGGGCTGGTGGCTAAGCAAGGATCAGATTTTTCAAGTCCAGGGTGATTTTTTTTTAGTCTAATTTGAACTGATTTTATATTGAATGGTGATTTACCTTTCCTAAGCTTTTAAGAATAAGTAGGTAGGGGCGGCTATGTGGCGCAGTGAATAGAGCATTGGCCCTGGAGTCAGGAGGACCTGAGTTCAAATATGGCCTCATACACTTAACACTAGCTGTGTGACTCTGGGCAAGTCACCCAATTCCCCTACCCTGTCCCCTCCAAAAAGAAAAAAAATAAACATATGCAAATTACTATTCACCATACCAGGTTTTCTGCAGTTTTATCGCATTTTTAATAAAAACCAAAGTTTTGGAGATGACTGGAGATTTTGTTGGTTGGTTTTTTCAGGGGCTTCTGCCCTCTCCCCACTCAAATTCTTAAGTAACATAAGAAATTATTGTAGCTGGAGGGGTTCAAATGAATGCTTATTAATTTTTAACTATCTATATCCATGGATTTCATCATATAATTTTTTATGTTTTGAAAATGCAAACCAAATTTATAATTTCCCTTTTCATAATTAAAAGCATTCTTGATTTTTTTGATCACTGTCACTCTCCAGAAATTGCCCACACCCCCACCGAAATCCTCCATTTTAACAAAGAAGTGCACGACAGATAAACAAATGAAGGCAGTATGTTCTAGAGCGGAGGTTCTCAACCTGTGGGTTCTGTTCAGTTTGTAACAATGAAAATACATCCTGCATATCAGATATTTACATTACGATTTATAACAGTAGCAACATTACAGTTTTGAAGTGGCAACAAAAATAATTTTATGGCTGGGGGTCACCATAGCATGAGGAACTGTATTAAAGGGTCACGGCATTAGGAACGTTGAGAACCACTGTTCTAGAGTATCAAATGTTACAGAGAGGTCAAAGATTTTAGGATTGAGAAAATATTAGATTTGTCTAGATTGGATCGTTGATAATTTTGGAAAGGGAAGTATCAGCTGAATGATGAAGTTGGAAACTATATTTCAGAAGGTTTAAGAGAGTGAGAGAAGTAGAGACATTAATTGTAGATGGCATTCTCAAGAAACTTAACACAAAAGTGGAAGAGAGAGAACAGATATCTGAATAATTCAAGTTCCCCATCATTAATGTATCATCACTCTCTTCCAGGCTTGTAATCTGTTTTCAGACTCTCGATTTATAGATTGTTTCCCCAAAACTATGAGTATTCCTAATACATATGTGTGTATGTGTGTATATATATGTGTATATATACACACGTACACATCCTGATTGTTAATTACTGCTTTATTTTCTGAAAAAAAGAAAAGATCTTATAAAATTATGTGCTAATAAAGTGCATATCCAGTTTCAAGGGACACCTGTATTTCCTTTTTCTGTCCAGATGGTCTGTGGTACATTCCAATGATAAAAATCACTTGGGTTTATCTCTCTATTGGTCTTCACCCAAATACTTTCCACATAATGATTCATGGATTTCCTATTACTAGTTGTATTCTTAATATGTTAGGATTAGGAAATTGGTTGGTGCCCCAACACTCTTTTACTCATCCTTTCTTTCTTTTTAAATAAAAGGTATACTGAACCAAAGCCATACTCTAGTCATGGGTCTTCCCTCCAAATTTCGGTAATGACTATCATATCAGATTTGTCTCCTTGAACCTCTGAGGGTTCACTTTGCTTGTTGCCTTTTCTCTGTTCATTTTTGTATAAATGTTTGAAGTCATAATTTTGTAGCTTGCTCCTTTATTGACTTTTGTGAAGTTCAAAGTATCTCAACTACTGTCCTTCCTACTTTAGAATGACTTTCTATGATATCTAGGTTTGGTGGCCATACCTAGATAGTTTTCTCTCTCTCCCATTCTTTTCATTTTAAATTTCATGAGCTCCCATCAGCAGAGTAGAGGATGTAGATAATTTACTCAACACTTGAGTGAAGCAGAGTTGACCTAGCTAAGGTTTGGAGGGTGAATCCTTAAAACTTCCTTTTCTATTCTACTCCATAGCTATCCAGGCTTCACTGCTCCCTGTATTGATGCCATCTGTCTACCTCCATTCTCCCTTTACACAGACCAACAATCTAGAAGTTGAAATTCTACCCTTCCCCTATCATTCTGTGGAGAAAATCGCTCAGTATTGGAAATGTACCATGAGGAAGAAGTGACCCAAGTTAAGGTTTGGAGTTTAGGTCCTAGGACTCACCAATGTCCATCAACCTTGACCATTGGGGATTTGAATTTATGGACCACAATTTAAAATGTAAGAATCTAAAGGTGAACTTAACAAAGGTTGACAGCAGTATATTTGCCTGGGGTTTTGAAAATTCAACTCAGTTGAACAAGTATTTTTCTAAGGGTCTCATATCTACCTGGAACTAAAACAAAACTCTCCCTGCCTTCTGGGAGATTACATTTTGAGATGGAAATAAAACAGATACAATTAAAATTAAATACAAAATATACACAAAATAATTCATTGAAGGAGGGCACAATTTTACTCTTAAGGACATTGTGTTAACAATAGAACAGGATTTCCATGGGGTTGGACAGAAAAGTAAGTTAGAGTGGGATAGGGACTGAGACAGCCCTTTTGTTACCTACTAAAGCCTGGCAATTGTGGCCTTCTTTCTTTTCTTTTCTCAGTGAGAAACTTATCTTCCCAGTTTTTATTTCTGCACTTTTCTTACTCACCTTCCCCTACCAGATTCATTTTCCTCCTTCAGTCTCCCTTTCTCCCCTGGCTCTTCTCAGTCCTTTTCCTCTTCACATTGAATCTCTTTCTTCCTTCCATTTGACAGTTCTTCAACTTTTTCTCCAATTCTCCCACATTTCACCTGTTGACATTCGATCTTGGACTTTGAGTACAAACCCACAGCCTTCCAAAACACCTTCATGCAGAATTTTGTTCTTCCTTTTATTCAGCTATGGTCCTCCTTCTCTAGCCCTTTCTGCCTCACATACTTCTTTAGAAACCACGATCCACCCCCTCCAAAAAAAAATAATTAAAAAAAAAAAAAAGAAACCACCATCCTAATAAGGACAGAAATCCATTACCATAGGTCAGGGAAGTAATCTATCTCACCTTTGATGAGTTTTATCCATTAAATATGGCATAACTTGGAGATTTGAGGCATGTGTGTTTAATATTACATGTGATTTAAGGGAAAACAAGGCAGGCTCTTGTAATAGAAGTATTAAAATAGCATGGCATAGTTAATAGAGGACTGGTCTTAGAATCAGGAAAACTTGGGCATAAATCCTGCCTCTGAGATATACTAGCAGTTTGACCAATCCTCTCAGTGTCCCAGGCTGTTCTTAAGATTAAGTTACAGACAATCAGACAATCTGCACATTGAAGGGACTTCCCCACCTGATGATATCCCCAAATTCCCCATGTCTCTATGCCAAAAAAAAAGGGGGGGAAGAATTTATAATTAATTTTGAACTTAATAAACACAATATAAACCAGCATTTTCATGTACAGAATAGAACAGAAAGAGGTTTGTACATGAAACTGAATCTCTATTATACAAAGCTAAACTTAACTTTGGAAACATGTAATAAATCCAACATGTAATTTAAAAGCTGGACTACTTTCCATGTGGATTTCTTTCTTGCTTTCTTTCTCCTCTTTGTACTTAAAAAAATGCTTCAATGATCTTTTTTTCTCTTTTTTTTTTATGTTTTAACTGACAAGTTTATGCTTCTAGAAAACAATTTACACAAAACTATTCTATTAAAAAAATCAGGTCTATCTTTTTTTTTTTTTGGAGGGCAGTTGGGGTTAAGTGACTTGCCCAAGGTCACACGGCTAGTTTTTTGTGTTAAGTGTCTGAGGCCAGATTTGAACTCAGGTACTCCTGACTTCAGGGCCGGTGCTCTATTCACTGTGCCACCTAGCCGCCCCAGGTCTAATATATTTTTATGTCCAAATTAAATATCCTTTAAAAAGTTGGCTTTGTAATGGAAATCCTACCATCTTAATTATCCTACCACTGTTATAGGGGAATTTTCCCATTTATTCAAATCACATATATTTTGTAGTGTGTTTGAAGTTGGGATTTGATATGAATCACATTTTTTAAGTACATAGTTGAGTAATGTATTAGTTTTGTTCTGTCTTGCTCTTTTCCGTAGTAAGTTGTATTCATTCATATACTTTGTGCAAATAAAGGCTTGGATTGCTAAAGTAAAGATTTTAGCTAGGGTGCAAAATAAAGAAAGGTTACATAAAATTAGTTCACTTGATTCTCATTTAAAGAAATTTTCATAGATGGTTTTTATGTGTGTTAAAAATCAAGCAGATGAATGAAAGTTTACATGGTACATATTTCTTTGTTTATATTGTAAATATGACTATGTTAAAGCATCATGCTTTAACATTGTCTAGTATAAATAATATACTAGACAATTTCCACAATTAGCATCCTTGGTTCTTAGGAGCTGCCATGAGTGTTATGGGACTTTCAAGTCAGAACAGAACTCCAAAGATCATTCATTCCAATCTTCTCATTTCACTGACAAAGAAAGGCAGGAAAAACTGACTTACTTTACCAGCTAACTTCCAACCAGTGCTCATTCCCATACTTAGAACTACTTCTAAATTTTGAAAATACAACTACAGTGATGTGTCAGGACACGTAAAGCATTTACTTCAGATAACTCATGTGACCTTTAAAAGGATTAGTCCTCTGAAAGACTAGTTTCTCAGTCATGTGGACCTGAATCGTTGGCATTCAGCAGAGGGATGGGCTTTAGGCATGGGGGAGTAGGCTTTAAATTTCTATTTAGTTTCCTGTCCAGTCAGCTCAGGATTGTCCAGGGCTTAATTTGTCAGTGGGGATTCTCACTCTCTCATTCCACTCTCTGCTGACTTTCATTCACTTTTCATCACCTAGACAGAGTTTGAAGAAGATGATGTTTAAGAAGAGAATACATTTCTAGTATCATACCGAATCTCAGAATTGAAAGGCATTTTAAAAGCTTTCTAAGCCCAACAAATGCCCGAGTGTAAATCTCATGAACAACATAACATCTGTAGGGAACTCATGATTCTTAACTGCCCAGTTCCCCTCTGTAAGTCCATTATGTTTTGTTTTACTTAGCTCTAATTGTTGGAAAGTTTTTTTCCTTAGAGTGTGGCAAGATTTTCCTTTCTGTCCTTCTTCCCTCCCCCTGCCCTTTCTGAATGCTGTTCTTTGGCCCCAAAGATAACAAATTTTGTGTGACAAACCTTCACCTATTTGAAGACAGCTATGGTATGATCTAAACATTTTGGAGACACCATTTCTCAAAGCTAAGGTCCAGCAAGAATAGAAATGTGTGTTGGGTTTAAAATAAGCCTTTTTAGCATCTGTTAGCATAATTGCATAGTTTTTTCTATTTACATAATTAACATGATTATATTTAGTCTTCCTTATGTTGAACCAAGCCTGCATTACTGCTATAAATCTGTCCTGGTCATAGTGTATGATTTTTCTAATGTTATTTTGCTAATATTTTATTATCCTTGCCTCTTCATTCTCCCCCACCCCACATCTCCGATTGCTAAGGCTTGTCATTTCTGTCTCCACAGAATCTTTCCCATCCCCTCCTACTTGCAGAGTTAGTGCCAGAGTCCTGAGCTACATCACCTCTCCCAGAGATTATTGCAAAAGCCTCTTGATTGGTCTCCTTGCCTCAGGGCTCTCCTAGCTCCCTACTCTACACAGCTGCCAAAGGGATTTTCCTAAAGTACAATTATCACCCACTCAATAGCTTTCAGTGGCTGCATTACATCAGAGATCACAGAATTTGAGGTTTAGAATGTATCGTCCTGGAAAGGAACTCCCTCCCATTTCCACCCTCCTCCCCTCATAACATACCTCGTTACTGCTCAAAGCCCTCAGTTGAAACCTTTGCCTACTCAGGCAGCCTCTTCCACTCTGATTCTTTGGAAGTTTTTTGTTTTTTTTGTTTTCTTACTGATCATCAAACCTAAATCATCATTTTTTTTGCAAATTCCGCTCATTCAGCCCTCTGGGACCATACAGAATGAGATAAATCTTTGCCAGATGCCAGTACTTTAAATTCCTGAAGGCAGCTATGCTGTTCCCCTTCCTGAATTGCTCTTCTCCAGGCTAAACACCCTTACTTCTTTTCATCTATCCTAAAATGACATGGCCTTAAGGTCCTTCACCATCCAGAATGGCTTTCTCTAAATACTGTCCAGCTTATCAGTAGATTTCTTAAACTGTATTCCAGTTGAGGTTTGATGGAGAGATGGTCAGTCATTTCCTTATGTGTATCTGTGTCTCCAATGCAAACCAAAATTAGAGTAACTTTTTTGGCTTTCATATCGTTTTCAGAAAAAATTCCATCTAATCATACCTCTCCATTAGAGACCTCCTGTGTTATTGACATTGAATTCTTAACAGCTGTTTTTGAGTTTGGACCTCCAAATGAGTTCTGAATCATAGTCTAGTTCAAATCTCAAATTGTCTTCATTATAATAGTATAATGTGTTTTATTATGAAAGATTTGCTAAAATCTAGGTTAAAAAATACAGAATTCCTTTCATCTACCCTGTCCTAAAAGGAAATGAGGTTTAATTATGATTATTCTTTAAAAGTCTGTTCTAGATAGTTGGTACGGTGGATCATTGCTATAATACTTGTTACTTGGGGGAGCTGTGACTAATGGATTGCAAGAGTAAAGGACACCAGTATGGTAACTCCTTGTGAGTGGAGGGTCACTGGGCTGCCTAAGGAGGAGTGAAACTGCCCCTTAATCAGGAGCAGAATCAGACCGTGTGAGTGATACCTGTACTTCCAGTCTAAGATAGATAAGGAGACATTTCTCAACCAATCAATAAAATTAAAATTTACTCCAGAATTTTCTCAGGACTCCAAGTCAGCCTCATTGGCCTATAGTCTGCAGACTTTGTTGTCTTACCTTATTTGAAAATTGAGACAGTTTTTACCTTTTTCTAGTCTTGAAGGCACATTTCCTATTTTCCATGGTCTTTCAGATATTTCTGGCAGTGGCTTAGCAATCATTTCTGACAGTTCTTTTGATACCCAGAGATGTTGTTCTGGGCCAAGTGATTTCTTGCTGTCTCTTATGTCTTAACAAATATGGCATGTGAAGCCCTTTACAACTTTCATGTAATTAACTTTCCAGTTTTATTACACATTATTTCCCTTAATGAACTCATTAGTGCAGGCAAACTAGCCTTCTTGTTGTTCTTCTTTACACTGATTGCACCTCATGCCTGGGATGTACTTCCTTCTTACCTTCATCTTTTACAATCCCTAGTTTGTTCAAAACTCATCTCAAGCACCATTTCTACAGAGCTTTTCATGATCCTCCTGGCTGCTACTGTTTCTCCCAATTACATAATTTGTGTGTGTGTGTGTGTGTGTGTGTGTGTGTGTGTGTGTGTGTGTGTGTACTCATGTGCATTGTTTTCTCTGACAGAATTATTCCTTAATGGAAAGAATGCTTTGATTTTTTTTTTCCTTGTTTCCCAGCACATGCCTGGCACGTAGTAATTATTTAATAAATGGTGTTGAGTGAGGAATGGAAGATGACTGAGAATATGTATGTGGGTGAGTGGGAAGGTGCTGCTGCCCACAACAGAAATATGAAAGGGAGGAAATTGGGTGGCTTTGGGGAGGGAGGAAAAGATGATGAGTTCTGTTTCACACAGGTTGAGTTTGAGGTGTCAAGGTGATATATAGTTAGAAATGTCCCGTAGGTGGTGAGCCATGTGAATCTATAGCTGGATAATTGAACCCTTGGGAGTTAATGATGGTCCCAAGAGAAAGCATGGGAAAAACAGAGAAGGCACAGGACAGAGACTTGGGACACCCTAGTTCTGAAAGAGGAGAGAAATAGGACAATAACTTGAGGATTGTAAAAACAAAAGGGGATTTCCCCCCCCCCACCCCCATAGGGAGACCAGGGGATAAACCAGTAAGATGTAAAGAGATTGAAAATTCTAGAGAGAACAGGAAGTGGTTAAGGGTTATGAGAGAAGGCAGAGGATGGCATTAAATGGTTTAACTCTTCATGGGAGACCAAAATGAAAGTGGAACTAATGAGGGATGATGTCAGGGGATTTTGAGATATAGAGCAGGGTATAAAAGGGTGTTCATAGAAAATAGCCTCTATTTTCTCAATAAATTATAAAAAGCATTGGCCTCTGAAGAAGAGAGTGGGAGGTAGGGAGGAAATGGTGTGGGAAGACTGAGAAACTGTGCTTCTTCAGTAGATGGTGAATTCTTGATAACACTAAGAAAGGTAAAAAGCACTTCCTTTTCATAATGAATTCACAATTTGGTAGAGAAGTTTGGAATAGCTACTAAAGAGAATGAGACTGAGAAGCAGTTATAGAGAAGCAGAAGGATTACCTCAGGAAAATGAAGTCTCATTTGAGATAAATGAAGGTAAGTTTCATTCACTCAGCATAGTTACATGGCTTCCTCCAGCTTTGATCAGCAGCCCACTGAATGGGAGAGGAAGAGATGGGGATCATGAGCACAATTCATTGCTGTGTTTTGTCAAGGCCTGAGTAACATAGGACTAGGGGACAAGACAATGCAACATCAATCTAGTTCACTTATAGTTAAAACAGTGAAGCCAGAGTTGGGGCATTGGCTTGAGAGAGTGCTAAAGGGACTACAGGTCTCAGTGAGAATAAAGAAGGAGATGGAATGGCAGGATAGATGTTGTTGTTGTTATTTGTTCTTCATTCTCGAAGAAGACCAATGAGAGCACAAGGCTAGTGTCTTGACTTGTGTATGAATTGGATTTAAGTGAGGTGGAGCCACTCAAAGTCATAGACTTCACACTATCCTCAAGAGTCATCAGAGTCTAGTGACAAGAGTCAAGATGACTGGTGATGGTCAGGACAGGATAAGTTATAGTTGAATAAAGTAATTTCTAAATTTTGATAATGATCAGCCCTGTGCATGGTCTAGGCAGAACAAAGTGGTAAGTCATAGGAGTTGAGAACATTGAGGAATTGGATAACTAGCGATTTTAAGGAACCATTAGGGTGTCTGTTGAGGTCCCTTAGTAGAAGAAGGGCAGGTGTTGAGGTAGCAGAAAGACTGTAGTTTAGATATTAAACTTTTTTTAAATAATATTTTATTTTTCCCAATTAAACGTAGAAATAATTTTAACTTATTTTTTTTAATTTTGGGTTTCAAATTCTCTCCCTCCCCCTTTCCTAGACAGTAAGCAATTTTATGTAGGTTATACATATGCAGTCTTGCAAAATATATTTCCATATTAGTCATTTTGTGAAAGAAAACATAGACCAAAAAAAAAACCCACCATGAAAAAAATAAAGTGAAAAAATAGCATGCTTTGGTCTGCATTCAGACTCTATCACTTCTTTCTCTGGAAGTAGATAACGTTTTTCATCATGAGTCCTTTGGAATTGTCTTGGATCATTGTATTGCTGAAAATAGCTGAGTCATTCACAGTTGATCATCATACAATATTGCTGTTACTGTGTATAATGTTCTCCTGGTTTTATTCACTTCACTTTGTATCAGTTCATGCAAGTCCTCCTAGGTTTTTCTGAAAGCGTCCTTCTTGTTGTTTTGTATAGCACAGTAATATTACATTACAATGAAATGCTGCCATTTGTTCTATCATTCCCCAATTAATGAGCATCTGCTTGATTTCCAATTCTTTACTACCACAAAAAGAGCTCCTATAAATGTCTTTGTAAAAATATGTCTATTTTTAAAAATCACTTTGGGATGCAGATCTAGTAACGGTATTGCTGGATCAAAGACTATGCACACTTTTATAGTCCTTTCAACATAGTCCCAAATTGCTCTCCCGAATGGTTTGATCAGTTCGCAGCTCCAACAGTGCTTCAGCGCCCAATTTCCCCACATCCTCCCCAACATTTATCTTGTTTTCTGCATATTAGCCAATCTGATAGGTATGAGGTGGTACATCAGAGTTACTTTAATTTGCATTTCTTTCATCAGTAGTGATTTAGATAATTTTTTCATATGACTAATGATAGCTTTAGTTTCTTCTGAAAATTGCCTGTTCACATCCCTTGATCACTTATCAGTTGGAGAATGACTTGTATCCTTGTAAATTGGATCCATTTCTCTGTATATTTGGGAAAAGAGCCCTTTATCAGAGACATTTGCAAGAACAAAAACAAATTCCCCCAACTTTCTGCTTTCCTTCTAATCTTGACTGCTTTGATTTTGTGTGTGTGTGTGAAAATTTTTAAGTTTGATATAATCAAAATTATTCATTTTATGTCCTGTCATGTTTTCTTTCTCTTGTTTGATCATGAATTCCTCCCTTATCCTTATAATCTGACAGGTAAACTACTCTATGTTCCCCTAAAGGAGCAAGAATATCTTTTCTCTTTACTCCTAAATCAATGACTAAGAAATTGCCTGTTTTTGGAGTGACTTTCTTTAATATTCTCCCCTTCTCTGTTTCTTGTAATATAATTACAGAGCATCTCCCTGCCCATTTCTCTTTATGTGGCTGAGATATCTGAGAGTATATTCTTGATTATGGGGGGTGAGTAGATAGGGAGTGACTTTAGGGATCTTCATTACCTCAGACTGTCAAGACAATTACACAATAAATACCAAGAGGACAAAGGACAAAGACCTGGTGAAACTGAGCTTCAAGAGACTTCGAGATGTATTCGTTGAGAAAGAGGACTTAGAGGCAGTCTATTTTATGTGAAAATCAGACTGCTAACTCTCTTCTATTAATGTTGCAAACTCTTACTGCTTCAGCTTGGTCTTTCCTATAAAAAGTTCAAGATCTGGATTACGCAACTGCATTATGTAATCAGCCACTCCTTACCATTCATACACACGCCTCTGTGTTTCAATGTCTTTAGTACATTTTTCTTGAAAGTTACATATTTTTGTCATTATACTAGGAAAGTATCAGACTGTATGAATAAAGAGTAAAACTTATCATGTGCGGTATCTAAAAGAAATTCTATGGGGTGGCTAGGTGGCACAATGAATAGAGCACTGGCCCTGGAGTCAGGAGGACCTGAATTCAAATCCAACCTCAGATACTTAATACTTACTAGCTGTGTGACCTCGGGTAAGTCACTTAACCCCAATTGCCCTGCCTTCCCTCCTCCAAAAAGAAAAAAAAATTCTGTGGATGAAATGGAATTTTATAAGCCTTATCTTCATCATTTTTATTAAAAATTGATATTAACTTCAATCCATATTTCTTTCTCAACATAAAAATTGGTGATTAATATAATATGGAATAATATTTCAATTATTTCACAAAAAATTTTTACAAGATAATTTTACTTTTTTGTGTTTCTAGTTTGATCTTTCACAGGGATTTTTTTTTAAGTCATAAGCAGCGATCTGAGTTATCCATATGAGGTCAAATGTATGCATATTAAGTAAATAAGATGCATATTTCTTTTATATGTGCTGTTTTTGAATAACATTGCTACATGTATTGTTAAGATCATAGCCAATAAATCAAGACATATTTGTAATTTGTCTACCATATACTCATTGTTAGAATTCAGATTGTTTTTGGTTAATGGGAATATGGAAAGAGTCAATTATTTTACCAGCTTGGGGAGGCTACTAATTTGGAAACTCCTTTCCACAACTTCAAGTTACAGTCTACCTCTGATTTAGTTAATAAGTCTCAAAAGTGTCTTAAGAAGAACATGGAGATTAACAGAGTCACCTTGGGTCACACAATAAGTGGAATTTGAAAATAGGTCTTCAAAACTCTTAAGCTTAGGGTTCTAAATTATGTCAGACTACCTCTACATATTTTATTATTTGACATATTTTAGAGAAATGGCACATTCAGGTGTTCTTATTTGGAAAGAACCTCAGTCATCTAGTCCAATTCACATCTAAAAAGTGGACATAATTCAACAAACACTATTTGAAGACTTCCAAAGAGAGCCTATAGCACTTTTTGACAGCTCCTTTTCTTAGATTGCCTTTCCTGCTTTGAAACTAGAATTTGCCTCTTTGCAACTGACAGGTTCTTTTTAAACTGTGTGGCCCAAAACTGAACACAGTGCTCTAGATAAGGTCTGATAAGGGCAGAGTACAAAATGACAGTTACTTCTCTGTTCCTGGAAACTAAGCCTCTCCTAATGCAATCCAAGATTGTATTAGCTTCTTCGGCTACCATTATCATATTGCTGACTCATTGACCTTGCAGTCAACTTCAATCTCTAGGACATTTTCAGACAAAATTCTTTCTAACCTTGCCTCTTTCATCCTGTACTTTTGCAGCTGATTTTTTGAATCCAAGTTCCAAAATTTAAGTTTCTCCCTACTGAATTTTTTTTTCCTATTCAACCCAATGATACAGTCAAGCAAGATTTTTTTGGACCCTGACTGTCATCTAGTGTGTCACATACCTCTCCTCAGCTTTGTGTTATTTGCAAATTTTAGTAAGAATGGCATCTAATTCTTTTTCTTTCAAGTCATTCTTAAAATGTTAAATAGTACAGAACCAAGAAGAAATAGCTGGAGTAATCCACTAGATATATCTTGCATAGTTAACATTGAATCATTAATGTTTTCCTTTTGATTTTTGCCATTCTACCATTTCCTAATCCATGTGATTTGTGCTTTTGTCTAGTATAGGGGTAGAGAACTTGCCACCTCAAGGTTACATGTGACCCTCTAGGCCCTCAAGTGCAGCCCTTTGATTTGTTCTATGAAGTTTGGATTCTATCAAAGGGTCACACTTAAGGACCTAGAGGGTTACGTGTGACCTCAAGACCTCAGTTTATGTCTTTTCATCTTCTCCATAAGAATAGTGTGAGATACTTTTTCAAAGATTTCTCCTATCTTGATAAACTTTATGGAATTCCACTTATCTACCAATTCAACAGTCTTATAAAAAAAATTAATAATCTTAACCCTTTGTCTCCTTTTCTAGATCTTCATCAGCCATCCCTTTAATTATCCATTTTAGAACTTTCTCAACAGCCAAAGTCAATCTCACTAACATAGTTTGTGTACTCTCTTACCTTACTTGGAAATCACATCAATATTTGCCCTTCTCTAGTCCTTTGGTACATTTCCCATTCAGATATTACTAATTGGAGCTCATCATTTATGACTGCCAATTTTGTCCATGTCAAATGATACAGTTCATTTGGACTAAATGGTTTGACTGATACGACACCCATGTTTAACTCACTATGCTAGGTATTGTGGATAAAACATTGGATATGATATAACCTCTCTTCATTTTCAGGAAGGTTACATTTTAATAGGAGATAAACAACTATAATACTATGGATAATATGGTTAACTTAAGGGGGAGGGAGAGGAGAGAACAACCGGGCGATATTGGAGGAGGGATCCCTGGAAGGAGATCTGGAAAGGTTTCATGGAAGAGATGGCACCTTAATTGGTTTTAAAGGAAAGTAGAGCCACTTTTACAGGTAGACAGGGATCCGGGTAGGGGGGAGGAATGTGGAGAAACAGAGAGACCATTTTAGTTGTGGGGGAAGGCAAGAGAAATGGTAGGAAGATAGAAGAAAGGAAGAGAGACAAGAGCACAAGAAAGGGACTGTTTCTGACATTTGTTCTCCTTTACCAGTTCTTAAAGCATGTTGCTATCATTTGAGTTTTGTGTTTTTAGTTGTTTCTTAGCTATTCCATTTGCTTCTATAGCTAGGATCAGAAATTCACTTTGACCAGTTTATAGCATGTCTAGGCTTTGAAAAAAAAGGCATTTTCAAATACTAGGGAATATCAAAATGGAGGCTGGTAGATTAGGATTTCCCAGGCATGAATTGACAATGAAAAATCTTGGAGTACTCAGAGGTTATATTATTCTTTAACACTGGGAGTTTATTTTGATTGTAGTTGTTATGCCACTAGCGGAAGAGAATTTGGCTAATTACAAGAAGGAAGGAAGAGACAAATTTCATTGATGCCTTCCATTTTATTTCTGAAAATACCCACTCCTAGAATTGAACTGAATCCATCATCATTAACGGAGAAAAAGAAAAAATTAACTAATTCAGTGACCGCCTTGAGAACGTGTGTAGCAATCTGGTTAATAGCATTTCATTTCCGTGCTTCATCACCTATTCTCCAGGGCCATTATTACATTTTCAAGTATTTAGCAGGAAGCTTTCCTTTTTCATTTTATTTACATTGTTACATATAATGTATATTGTTTTTCTGACTTTGCCTATTTCACTCTGCATTCATTTATATGTTCCATGTTTCTTGGAATTTCTCATGTTTGTTACTTTTCACTGCAGAGTGATTTCATTACCACAATATGTTCAGTAATTCCTCAATTCTGTTTCTAGCCCATCCTATCACAAAAGAGGCTACTCTGAAATCTCCTTTCATGTATGTGAAATGATGGGTTTAAGAGATTAAAACAGTTTAGTAACTTTTCTTACATAATTCCAAATTGTTTTGCATACCAGTTGTCCCAGTTCACAGCTGCACCAACAGCATATTGTCATGCCTATCTTGGATAGCAATTTTTAAAAAAAATTTTATTGATATCTTTGGTTTTTCCATCCAATGTATCTACTTCAACTCTCCCCTGACTGTCATCCCAAGCCATCACCTTGTAATGGAGAATAAAATGTAAGTTAAAGACAGTTTATGCTAATTAAGCAACACGTTAATAAATTCAACAATATATACATACAGTGTTCTGCGCTGTAATGCCAAGCAAAGGCAACTTCCAAGGTTCGGATTACCAGCATAGTAAACCCCATTTATTGAGCAAACATTCACAGAACAGAGAAAGTCAAAATACAGTATAACTCATACATTTCACAAGTTCTTCACTCAGTCCAGGTACTACTCCACCCCTAGACGGTACATGCTTTTAGTCAAAGTCTCTTCTCAAATGGAGATAGAGTTCTCAATCATCACAAAAAGGCCCAAGGTTTCCCACCCCTGGACTCAAAGTAATTACAATACCATCCATTAACACTAAGCACTTTCTCAAAAGAGAGCAGGAGAGCACAAAAGGCCAAGGAAGGGCCTTACTTTCATCTTCACTAGAGGCCAGCCCTTAGCAATCTCAGTTCCTGGGGAGACAAGGCCTAACAAAAGCCATAGCCAGTGTCCTCATCAAGTCACACTGAGCCTGTAGAACAGTTCCAGAACCTCTGAAAGTATCAGCAAGGCTCCCTTCCAGGATTTCTGTGAACATACAACAAGAAAGTCCTTCTTCAGGGCTTCTGCACCAACAGCCAAGTTCCAGGACCTCTACAACAGCAACACTGTCCACCATCAGGTGAATCTGGAAAAACAACATCAAAACAGACAGACAAAATACCAGCATCACAGTCATTCCTCCTCAGTTCTCAGCAACTCCAGGTGGCAGTCCTCAAAAGTCCTGGGCAACTCCAATGGGCTCTTAGCAGTCTCTCTCAGCAACTCAGGCACCACTGGATACTGCTCTTCCCAAAAGTCCTTCTCCTGCCTTTTCTGGGCTTGAGCCTTCCTTTCCTTTCATGGCTCCTCCTAGGTCAGCCCCCTCTCTTCACGCCAACAAGTACATCCCACAAGTGGGATTCAAAAGCTCTGGGTTTCAACACTCAACCCAAAAGCCAAGTCAATTCAGGGGCATCTCCAAATTACATTACCATTACATGTACTCATCTTTGCAAAGAAGGGTTGGCAAAAGTAACTTCTGATATCTCTTCTTTGGGGTCAAGATTGGTCATTATAATTTATTAGCGCTCAGTTTTGATGATACTGTTGTTCTTTCCACTTATGTAAGTTGTAGTCATTTTATATGTTGTTTTTCCAGGGTCTGCTTCCTTCTCTTTCTATCAACTAATAAGTTTTTCCCATCTTCTTCATATTTATTATTTCTTATAGTATAATAATATTTCCATTATATTTGTATACGATTGTTTATTTAGCTGTTCACCAGTGATTGGGTATCTCCTTTGGTTTTTAATTCTTTTCTTTTATAAAAAAGGGGCTGTTATGAATATTTGGTATACAGTATAAGGAACCTTTCTTCTTCTCATCAGTCTTCTTAGGAATATGTCTAGCATTGGAACCTGTGGACATTTTAGTCATCTTTCTTGCCATAATTCCATATTGCTTTCTAGGATGGTTGAATCAATTCATGGCTCAACCAAAAGTGTAATTGTGTATCCATCGTGCTTAACAATATTTTTAAAAATTATAAAATGAGAATTGCTTCTAGTTCATTTAATTTATGTTCGTGTGATGACAATGCAGAATTATCCTCCTGATACTGACTTACTAGCAATCAATCAGTCAACAAGCATTTTTTGAGCACCTCAATGGCTCTGCAGGCATATTTCACTAAATACCATAAATTAATTCCCCTAAAGAAAAGTGTAAGATGGATTCTGAGAAGCAATTCTCTTAGTTCCAGAGGAGCAATATTATAAAAGGCTTAAAAGGTCAGTCAGCATAGTAAGATTTTTTTTTTACTTTGTGGTTGGGTTTGGGTATGATGTGTTAATCATGTCAATAAGAAGTCTTGATTTCCACAAGTTTGTGTAGAATTTATCCTTATATTAGTGTTATATGGAAGAGGTTCTCCTGGCAACATTGTGAATTCTAAATAGGAAATATATATGCCTTGTTCTCCTATATGTTTGTCTATCTACATGTATGTATGTATGTATGTATATGTGCATGTGTATACCTATATGCATCTACATACATATATATATACAGAGTAAATATCATGTATGCATATTCATTTATGCAATATGTGTAAGCACCTATACGATTGCTCTGTGTGGCTTTTAAAACCCTTCTCCCTTTCCAACCATCTTGTTCTTCATTCTCTTCCACATTTTCTAAGATAGAGCAATGCTTGCCTCTGACCATGGCCCTTTTCACTGGCTGCCCTGCTCCTTGTCACCTGACTCCTGTCCCATAAAACTCTGTTCCAATCCCAGGCAGTCTTTTTTCTGTAACTGGAACCCCCTCCAGCCTCACTCCATCACCCCTGTTTTCTCCTCAGGTTAAGAGCAGGGCAGCCTGTGGTAGGAGAGCTGGTGCTGCAGCCGGTTTGGGCGCATTCCCTGTGACATTCCCTTCTGCTGTATATACTGTACATATCTATAACTTGTCTGTGCATTGCTTTTTGTGTGTTGGCTGTCTGTTAGAATATAAGCTCCTTGAGGGCAGTGATTATGGGGGGGAGGGTTAATTCATTTTAAACAAATACAAAAAGGAAAAAAAAAGAACATTTCCATGTATACAGCAAAACACAAGAGAATGCCGTATAAAACAATAAATGTCCACTTCACAGAAACTTCTGACATGTTGATTTCAAAGAGGGCATGTCTCCTTGCTTTACTTTGTCACTTTGTTGCTTAGCACAGAGTATTGTTGACTGTCATTTTTGTGTTCTGAGAACAATGTCATCAATGTAGACGGGGAAAAAAGCAGCATGGTAAAATGAGAAACATGGCAGATAAGAAGCCAGATGTTCTGAGTCTTTCTTCACATCCTCTGAGTCTTCCTCACTACTCACCCACTTACTAGTGGTGTCATAATGGTCCAATTAACTACTCTCTCCAGGGGTCAATTTTCCTCATATTAAAATGGGCGTGTTACTGTCTGCTTCTTCTGACTCACAAAGGTGGTGGTTAGAATCAAATGAGACAGCGTTTAAGTGCCTTATAAACTATTAAGCTTTATAGAAATATGAAATGATTATCAGAGCGATGCTCGCTATGTTACCTGTTCTATCATGGCAGCACCCCTCCAGCTGTACCTTAATGGGAAAGAACAAAAATAAATGACCCCGTTGTTTCTTTGCCTGACAGGTCATTTGAAAGAACAGTGTCCTTTTTAAGGGGAAAAAAAATACATACATATATATATACACACACATATAGTTAAATAAAGGCATGTGTTTCAATGCTTAAAAGATTTTTGGGCTGAATAGAAATCAACAGAATTTTGATTTTTGAGATTCTTTATCATTCTGATTTCTAAATGATTAGGAAATGTGTTCAGTACAATTGTGTTATACATGCTTTTCAAAATTATTTGGCTATCTATCATTTTTAAATCACTTTCTCATCTGAATATATCACTTCTTCATCCCCAATTCAGCAAACAGTCTTTAAAACAGATCATTTTTAAAAAGAGACGAAAAGAGCAATTCATCAAATCTAGTCAGCATCTCTATCAAATCTGGCAGTCTGTGCATATCTTATAGTCTCTCTATATACTTAATTAAAATGGTATTTATTCATAAAGTTCATCCAAGGTAGGTTAAGGGTACAATGACTTCTTCAGGCAAGGTTGCCCAGTGGGTAGAACAGGTGTAGATTCTGTCTCAGATAATAACTAACTTGATGACTTGACATTTTTTTAGGCTCAGTTTCCTCTTTTGTGAAATGGTAATAATAATGCCTCACAAAACTGTTGTAAGGATCAAATGAGATAATATAAAGGTATTTGTAAACTATATACACACACAAACATATAATATGCATGTATTTGTATACACACATGTATATGACTGTTAGATCTTATCATTAGAAGGGAAGGCAGGGTGGTACCATGGACAGAGCAGAGGGCCTAGATATAGATCCTGCCTCAGATGCTCATAACCTGTGTGACCTTGGACAGTTCCCTCATCTGGAAAATGAGAGGGTTGAACTCATTGGCCTCTGAGTTCCCTGTTTATCATCATCATCTTCATCATGGTTCTTTGTAAATGTTCTTATATCCTGAATTGTTTAACCTGTGGTTTTAGATTCTGGATCTTAGAGTGGCAATGTTGGTCCTTGCTAATAATTTACATTGCTAATGGTTTGAATAGAAAGGTCTTGTCTCTGTTGGGATAAATTGATCTGTAGGCTCTTTTCACTGATTCCCAACAAAAACAAAAGAGCCAGTGTTCCAACTTTTCCACATCCCCTCCAATATTTGTCACTTTCCCTTTCCATGGGTCCTCTAATCCAACCCATTCATTTGATACCTGTAGTGGTAGCTAGGGAACCCAGTGGATAGAGACCTGAGTTTGAATCATGCCTCAAACAGGACATTCTTTGACCTTGGACAAGTCATTCTGTTTACCTTATTTTCATCATCTATGAAATTCCCCAGATTTGTGGTAATAACATTTGTCAAGGGTTTTGTAAACTTTAAAGTACCATATAAATGTTAGTTATTATTATCAATAGTGATGAGTCAACTGAAGCCTAGGAAAGGTAAGTGACTTGCCCAGGGCTGCACTGTTCGTGTGTAAGGTAGGATCTGAGCCCTGGTCTCTCTAACTACAAGCACAGCATTTATCTGCTACACTGTGAATTAATAGTAGAATCTGTTATATGAAACTAAACAGCCATTGGAAGGCAAAGGAAATTGAGCTATTTGGTCACAATGTACTGATTAACATATTAACAGTCTCCATGACAAATTCTTAGCTCCATTTAGCCAAGAAAGAAGAAGAAAAAAAAGAATTGACAGTGGCCTTGTCAAGACTTCTCTTTTACTAATGACCTTCTGAAACCAGAGCTTTTTCAGCAAAAATACAAACTCGCCCTATTTTACTTACAAACCATTCTCTCTTAAATAGCTCATTCACTTGACTATACTATAATGTGTTAATGATATTCATAGAGACCTTGAAGGAAATTAAATTTTGAAAGGTTTTTTTCAAATGTTCTGATAAACTCAGTTACTCAAAAAATAGTCATGTAAGCCAAAGAAAGGGAAAAAA
>CM053601.1:21298677-21322735 GCA_028646575.1 Pseudocheirus occidentalis
TGTCAATGCTATAATGCCTTGTTTTGTATTTTTTAGAACCAGTTCGAAGATATAAACCTTACCAGAGTGATATCTATAGCACTCCCAGTGAAAGTCCATCTATTATTTCTTCTGAGCCAGATTTCAGACAAGGTAAGATGCATTAAATATAATATTATCACAGATCCTAACGGTCTGATAACTAATAACTGACTTCATGTGGCTCATTCAAGATTTACAAAGAACATTATTTATAACAACCCTATATGATAGTGTAAATACTGTTTTTATTACCATTTTACAGATGAGAAAACTGGGACTCTGATAAGTTAAATGACATGTTGGGGTCACACATTGATTGTCTTAATTTGGATTAGAATCTAGGTCTCTGGGCGACTAGGTGGCACAGTGAATACAGCACCGGCCTTGGAGTCAGGAGTACCTGAGTTCAAATCCGGCCTCAGACACTTAACACACACACAAAAAAAACTAGCCGTGTGACCTTGAGCAAGTCACTTAACCCCAACTGCCCTCCAAAAAAAAAAGGCAAAAAAAAAAAAAGAATCTAGGTCTCTGTTGATATCACGTCCACTCTACCTTTAGCACATGTGAACACCACATATATACATAGTGTATTAAATTGAGATGATATTTGTCCAAAATAGTGTACCTAAAACAGATAATGAGATATAGAATGGTACAGTAGAAAGATCTTTAGCTCTGGAGTCAGAAAACCTGGGCTCACATCCTGCCTGGGATGCCTACGTGACGCTGGACTAGACCTCCATGAGTCTTAAGTTTGCTATCTGCAAAATGAATGAGTTGAACTAGTTGGTATCTGGAGTGCCTTCCCACTAGCTCTAGGATAATGCTATAATTCTGGAGGAAATAGAGGAATTTTAAAGAAAATTCCTATGTAGTTTCTATTTAAAATTTTTTTTCCAAGACCCTAGTACCATGTTTCTTTAAAGGACTACATGATCTCATTTTGGAAAAAAATCACACATTGTTTTTTAAAATAATTTTGTTTCCTTTGAAGAATTTCTTAAGGCCGTAATAGCTTTGTATGGTGCGTGTAAATCTGAATCCCTTAAAATAATTTTGCTTTTTAAATCTTTACTGCTAAATAGATTTCTCTTTAGGTTTTTAACCACTCCTGAAACTGGTAATTTTATTCACACAGTGAAAAGGAGTGAAGCTTCAAAAGCATTTGACTCCAGTAGTGGACTCCAAGGGGCAGATGAAACCATGTGCCATGGACAGCCACAGAGACCAAGGTATGGAAAATATTAACTATTGATAATAAATGCCAGTGAATCATTTTTTTCATTCATATTTACTAATTATTCCACTAAGCGAGGAATTTTTCACCTCCTTCGTTCACTTCTGTCTCTGCTTTCTTTCCTTCATCTCCTCTACTTTTCCAAAAAAATTAATTAATTTATTAGTTTTCAGCATTCACTTTTATAAGATTTTGAGTCCTAAATTTTCCCTCCCCCCTCACCTCCCCACTCCCCAAGATGGCATGCAATATGTCTGTCTCCTTTTACAGGTATGTTAAGATTATGTAAAATGTAGCTAATCGTGACCTTTTCTGGTCATCTATTGATCAAATTGATTTGTGTTTCGTTATTTTGTCTCTCTGTACCTCACTTTATTTTAAAATGGGAATATTTTAAATATGTCCACTTTCTACCACACAGGTGTATTGTGAGAAAAATGCTTTGTTAACCATAAGGATTATATAAACATATACTAATATGATTATTGATGTGAAGTGCTGTTATTGCTTTGCTTTTTATGAAGTGTGCTTTGGGCTGGCTCTGTCTCATTCCTGGAATGCTTTCCCAGCTACCTACATCTCTTAGCTTCCTTCAAGGCTGAGCTCAAATTTCTCCTTCTCCATCCTCCAGCCCCACCCTCACCCCCTGCTCTTGGTACCTTCTTACTGAGATTGCCTTCCATATATTATGAACAGATCTTTTTTATACAGTGCTTTTTTCCAGTAGATTGTGTCCTATATTAGAATGTAAGCCGTCTGAGGTCAGGGGCAGTGTTTTTGGCTCTTTTTGTATCCCCACGACTTAGCACATAATAATTACTCCATAAATGCTTGTTTATTGATTGACAGATCCTTATCCCAACTCACATGGGGCCGAAGCAGGCTGGAGGAAGCCAGACAGCTATGCTGATGAGGGAAATTCTAAATACATATTGTCCATTTTCAACTGGCCCCTCACTCCTGCAAGCCAGTCCTTTTATTCCTCCCTCATTGATTCCCTCTCTCACTCTGCACAAAAGCTATTCCAGACCTTCTCTCTTCAGGCTCTCACATCTCCCATTCCTACACACACATTCATGGTCTCTCTCTATCTCTGTCTCTATATGTCTGTCTCTCTCTACCTTTCCCTCTTCTTGTCATTCTCCCTCTTCCTCTCCCTCTCTCTCCTTCCCTTACTCTTGTCCTCTCTTTCCCCTTCTCCCAGGTGAAGACATGGGCTCTGATTTACTGGGGGGAAAAAACTGACTATATGTGGTAAGCTCTTTAGATGTTTAAGGTTTTAACTTAGAAAAATAGCAAAACCCAGTATTCCTTGGCCCTTTGCGGCTCTAGAAAATTTGAATCTCCTCACTAAGGAAAATAAAGACAAATTGATTTGAATGCTGGGCCACTCAAGGTGGAGGCAAAGTGGCTTTTGATCTTTAAGGTCTGTGCCTTAAAGGCAGAGGAGTAAGATATAGATGTAGAAATAGCACATGTATAAGGGGCGTTTTAACCTGGAGATTTTGTACAATGATTTAAATCAGTGGTTCTCAACCTTCCTAATGCTGCGACCCTTTAATACAGTTCCTCCTGTTGTGGTGACCCCCCCAATCAGAAAATTGTTTTTGTTGCTACTTCATAACTGTAATTTTGCTACTGTTGTGAATCATAATGTAAATATCTGATGTGTAGGATGTATCTTCATTGTTACAAAGTGAACATAACCCACAGGTTGAGAACCCCTGATTTAAATCCTTCCAAGAATAGGATTATATGAGCAGAGAATAAGGAGTAGGCGTGATAATGATCATTGAAAACCAGATCTGATGGTAAAGAAGCCTCAGGCTTATTCTTTCCTAGGTGGGAATGACTTTTTCCATAGTAGAGGAAAAGGATAGGCAGACTTTTACCGTCAAGGAAGTTGAGCAGGTGCAGGAGAAAATAAATTAGAATTCATAGCTAGCTAGTGAATAATGGGTAATAAAAGTATAGTCTAATGCAGTGTTCTCAAACTCAGACAGAAATGAAGGCAGCTAATCCATGCATAAAGATCCTTGGAGTCCACATATTAATTTAGTTTTAAAACTAGATATTATCTGTGTTTTATTTTTTATTTATTTTTGTATTTTAATTTTATGAAATATTTCCTAAATACATCTCAACCTAGTTCAGGGCACACTTGGGAGTGTTTAAAGCTCCTTGAGGGGAGGGACTGTCTTTTGTTTCTTCTTGTATCCCTAGAGCTTATCACAGTGCCTGGCATATATCATACACTTAATTCATATTCATTGATTGATTGTGGACCCACAGGCCTCATATTTGACACTTTGGGTTTAAATTAATTCAACTCAAGAGTTTTTGTCAGTTGCATAGTTTTCATAGATTTGGAGAGCTTATTGAAGATTTGCTTTTAAAAAGTCAATTGAACCAGTTTGGAGGTTCCCTCCCACATATACCCACACGTAGGGTCTGCCCTTTATCCCTTTTTTAATTGGCTAAAGTTAGCATTTCTGCATACTTGGCCCAGAACAATGAATTCCCCCTCTTCTTGGGTTTCTTGGTAGGGGGCAGCAATGGAGGAGTTAACATTTTTCTAAGTTAATTCTATTGTGGCCTCCTCTCTGTTATCTCATATCTCTATGACCACATTCATAGGTGCAGTTAAATCATACTTTTGGACCTTCCCTGTCAGGTACCGTACTTGCCTGGGGAAATTGGTAGGTAAAGTTGAGGCGCCCCAATTGTTTGAACAAATAGAGCCATCCATATAAATATGCACTCTGATTTTATCCTCATAACAACCTTATGAGGTAGGTACTAATACTGCCCCCATTTTACAGATTTTTATTAAAAATATATATATATATAAGTTTAGACTTTCAGATCATGAGGCCAACAAGATAGAGAACTAGACATTTTTTCTCATCCTCACAACCTCTCAAATTTCTCCAAAATAAGAATTATGTACAAAAGAGAAAGGAATTTTTGCTTTCTCCATGGCTTAAGGCACCAAGAACCCCAGCAAGCTAACAACCAGATGAATCTTCATGCCTTCTGAGCTCCCCCAGCACTCTTTCCTTCACCAGTTCTGGCAGGCTACACAATTCTACCCATGGGATCCACTCAGCCATTCCCTTGCTGCTGCAGGCTCTGCTGGCTAGCCCCACCCTCCTTCTGCCATTCTGAGGCATGAGTGCGGAGTGCACTTCTATAGTCCTGTGAAAAGGAGGTGGATCTATAGGAAGCAGGAAGCTTTCTCTGCCTGGCCACAGTTTGGTAGTGATTCCCCCAAAACCAACAGACAAGTCACCAAGCATGGAGTGGGAGCTCCCTCTTGACAAAAGCAGCCTAAGTGATGGAGACTGAGGATAGTGAAAGGTGAATTCCTCAGTGTGGGATGAAACTGAGACAACTTTGAGGAATAGTCCTTGGGGGATCCATCATCCAAGGGGAAGGAATCACAATATGAGTGAAAAAAGGCTGAACTTACCAAAGAACTCAGGAGGAAGAAGACTCAATTTAAAATCTTGAGCACAAGCAGATAAACCAATAGGGAAGATAATAATAACAGAAGGGAATGGGTCTTCATTGACAAATAAATTCAAAAATCTCAATAAACACAAGACAAAGAAGAACCAATCAATATCTTATAAGGCAAAGGATTTTCAAGAAAGTATGGATGTTCCCCAATTGTTCAGGAGAAAAATAAGAATAATGAAAGCAGAATTTTTGGTTTATGTAGCAAAATAAGGAAAGCTTAAATCCATAATGGCACATCTCAACAAAGAAGGAAAACAGAACAACTGATTATGAATGCAAACACATGGAGTGAATGGAAGAGATTGGGAACCTTAGGATGGGTACAATTGACAGGGATTTATTGTTTAGGGCAGGGGTTGGCAAATTCAGCCCAAGGGCCAAAATAAAAACATAAAAATAATTTTTAACTGACTAGCCATACAAAAACAGTCAGAGGGCTATATTTGCCCAGTAGCCTTAGCTTGCTGCCCCTCTGCTTAGAGAGACCACCACCCTAGAGAGTACTGTGGCACCATAACTGCATGCTGATTCAAAAGAAGGGGAATCAAAATTCTAGAAGGTAACTGACATCCTAAAAGAGCAAAGATATGGACCCAAAGAAGAGATTTCATGGTAAATGGGGGAAAAGCAGGATGGAGAAATAGCATTGAGAAAAGAGGGTAGTAATGAACTGTACAGTCAAGGCCTCAGGAAAATTTCTTCCATGGGGCAATATTTTTATCTTATCTCCTCCAGGAATGAGCATTCCTGAGAATAAGCCATAACAGGAAAAAAAAAAAGGTGAAAAGGGTACAAATCTACTAAGTGATAACGTAGAAATTATTTAAAAGAGGAAATTAAAAAATACCTTAGAAGCTTAAATTCCATAAGGAATACATAGATTAAGGAAATAAACAAATATAAGTAACATGAATTAAAACATAAATGGAAAAATAGAATAGAGAGAATTGATGAAGAGAACAAGAGAAAAATCTTTTTTTGAAAGGATGCTGAAAATGAAAGAAAAAAGTACTGGCAAGTTGAAAATGGAGAAAAAGGGGATCTTTGCTTGACAACTTAACTGAGATGAAAAGGGGGTAAGAATTGTATAACTAGATAAGAGGGGAGAAATGAATTAATAAGTTAAACAGAAATAGAAAAAGAATTCTAGTGAAAACAGGCTTGAGGGTGAGGAAATGAGAGTCTGTAGGAATGGGATTGCCTTAAAGTAAGTAACTCGAAATAAATGAGAAAACAGAGTATTGGGTTTTTTTTTCAAAGAAAGAAGAACAGCAACAATAAAATCTTAATTCATAAAAAATTGGAAAAAATTGAGAAAATTATAAACCTAACTCAACTTTAAATGTAAATGAGTAAAGCCCAATAAAATGAAACAAAGTGAGATTGGATAAGAAAACAAAACCTCACAATATAGTGCTTGTGAGGAACATGCCTAAAAAGCAAAGAAATACTCAAAAATAAGAGACTTGAACAAAATTTATTATCTGTTGGGTGAACCCCCAAAAGCAGGAATTGAAATCATGCTATCAGACAAAGCCAAAAGAAAAATTGACAACGTAAAAGAGATAAACAAGGAAACTACATTATACTGAAAGGAACCATAGACAATAAGCCAAAATTCATATTAAATGTACATACTACAAATACCTTAGCATCCAAATTCATAAAGGAAAAAATTAACCAAATTACAAGAGGAATCAAGAGTAACAGGATAATGACAGGAGACTTTACTGACCCTTTCTCGGTTTTGGACAAATCTAACAGACAAAATATAAAATGCTGGAGAAACTAGAACTAAAAGACTTACAGCATTTACTAACAGGTACTGCTAAATAATAAATGTGCTTCTTAGTACCATTTAGAACTATTTAAAAAAACTTGACCATTCCCAGAGATAATACAAATAAATGTATAAAGGTAGAAATAGTAAATACATTATTTCCAGACATGACAAAAATAGTAACTGACTGAGGAAGCACAAATCAAAGACATAGACCCACCACAGAACAACCATATCCCCAAGAAACAGAGATGAAAAGCACTTATACTTCACTCCTTTTCAGAGGTGAGAGGTTCATGGATATAGTACAAATGGAGATTTTTTGTGAATTATTGGTCATATATCCTTCGACAACTCCTCATTTCCCACTCAATACCATTCTTTTAGACTTCTTTCACTTTTCCATGTTGCTTCTAACCTGCATGCTTCCCATCCTGCATCCTACACTTTGCAGCTTTTTTTGCATATGTCCTCTTTTCCCATTAGATTTTAAACTCATTAAGGATCTTTTTCATATTTGTATTGTGCTTAGCACACCAATGTTTAGTAGACTCTTAATAAGTGTTTGTCTATTTGATGATTTTTTTCTTTGCTTTTTTTTCTATTAAAATATTGTTGGTTACATAGGACGATGTAGAAATATTATTTGTTATAAGGAATGACTTTTGGGGAGGGAAGACTGTAGGATACTGGAAGAAATTTTTGTGATTATAAAAAGGGTTTTCCAGTTTTTTGGATCAATTTTTATTTCTGCCAAGTATTTTTTATTTAGATTCACATACTTTATGGTTCTTGGTGCATCTTGGTAGATATTCTTCCAAATATTTTGTAGTTTCTATAGTTATTTTAAACGGAATTTTCCTTTGTAGTTCTCTCTTCTGTTTTGTTACTAAGATACAGGAATGTTGATGATGTATTTGGATTTATTTCATATCCTTCAACTTTGAATTTATTTTTTTTAATTTTATGGTTTTCTAGGGAAATCATCAAATCATTTCCAAAAAATGATCATTTTTGTTTTTTCTTTGTCTATACTTATTCCTACAGTTTCTCTTTCTTCTTTTATTGCTACAGGTAGCATTCCTAGCACTGTTTTAAATAGTATTGGTGGTAACAGGATTCTTGCTTTTCCCTAATCTCAGTAAACATAGTGCCAATCAAAAGAATCTTTAGAATACATCGAGATCTTCTGAACTCAGTAAGCAATGTGTCAATCAAAAAAAAAAATCCTTAGAATGCATCCGGGAAACCGCCTCTCCCTTCCCGCCCCCACCCCCGCCTCAAAAAAAACTTATGTAACCAACTCTAAATGACAGACGTAAGTTCCTATAAGAAAGGAAATATTCTATAAGCATCCAAGAAAAAGGCCATAAAATAGAAGGAAAAAGAAATTCAAACAGCACAAGACTATTCTGTGTCCACCAGAAACAGCAGATTAGAATGGACTGTGTTCTGAAGAACACATATACACACACACACACACACACACACACACACACACACACACACACAAATGGAGAAAATTAGAGACTACTATCTACATTTGCCCCTATATTCAGATAGATGTCATTTACTCTATGAAGAAAAACTCCTTTTATTACTATATTTTCTGCATTTTAAAATAGAAGCAGATATTGAATTTTTTCATAAGTCTTTTCAGCATCTAAACATATAGTTTTCATTATTTATGTCATTAACATGATTTGTTACATTTATAATCTCATATTGAGTCAGTCCTCTGTTACTGGTGTAAACTCAACCTAGTAATATGTTTTTGGGTCACTTACTAATATTTTATTTAAAATTTTACATCAATATTTATTAGGGATACTAGTAGTTTTTTTAAAATCTCTCTTTAGTTTAAATATCAAGACCATATCTATATTGTAGAAAGAAATTGGAAAGGTGCCCTTTTTTTTTGCAAATAGTTTATGCATTGACATGAATTGTTATTTGAGTGTTTGATTTAATTCACTTGTAAATACCTCTAGTCCTAGAGTTCCCTCTTTCTGTATTTTAGGAATTCATATATGGTATATTCATTTTATTTTTATGATATTATTTAACTAGTCTGTTTCTTATTTTTCTGGTATTATTCTGATATTATTTAGCTAGCCTATTTTTCAGGGTTTTTAAAATATTTGTGTAAACATCCTTTCATCCATTTTCAATAAATTATCGGGGGTTTTTTCCCCCCATAGAATTGGGCAAAATAGTTTCTAGTCATCTGAGTTCTCTTTCATTTTTGATTTGAATAATTTGCTTTTCCTTTCTTTTAAAAACTCATTAGCTTGTTGTTTATTCATTTTATTTGTCTCCTTCCACCTCTTTCCAAAAAACCCCTCCTACTTTTATTTATTCATTGAATGGTCAATTTGTTTTCAATTTCATTAATCTCTTCAATTTTTAGGATTTCTGTTTAATTAGGAATTTTTTGTTACCTTTTTTTTTCAGTTGTGTGCCCAATTCATTGATTTATTTTTTCTCTCATTAATAAAAGTTTTTGGAGATTAAACAGTTGCTCCTCACAAGTACTTTAGCCAAATCTTAAAAGTGTTCAGTATGCTGACTCACTATTGTGATTTCTTTGAATAAACTTTCTGTTTTCATAATTTGTCCTTTGAAACACAGTTTGTTTAGAATTATGTTATTTGATATCTTAAGAGATCTTTATTCAATATAATTTATATTGTATTGTAATCATTAAGTAATGTCTTTAGCACTTCTGCCTTTCTGTCTTTTGGGGAGATGTCTTTATATTGCAATACATGGTCAATTTTTTTTTTTTGCTTTTTTGGAGGGCAGTTGGGGTTAAGTGACTTGCCCAAGGTCACACGGCTAGTTTTTTTTTTTGTGTGTGTGTGTGTGTTAAGTGTCTGAGGCCGGATTTGAACTCAGGTACTCCTGATTCCAGGGCCGGTGCTCTATTCACTGTGCCACCTAGCCGCCCCCATGGTCAATTTTAAAGGTGCTTTGTATACCTCCTTTCTGTTCCCCTTCAGAAATAACCAAAAATCTGTCATCTGTAATTTTTTTCAAGTTCTGCTTAAGTCCATAACTTCTTTCTTGTTTATCTTTTGCCTAGATTTATCTGGATCTGAAAGGAATACATTAAGGTCTTCCACTATTATAGTTTTACTATCTATTTCTCCTTTTAACTTTATTATCGTTTTCTTTAAATATTTATGTATGATGCTACCTATACATTAAGTATTGATATTGATTTGTTATATATGATGCTTTTAAGCTTGTGCTTAATGTAATTTCCCTGCTCATTTCTTTATCATATCCATATTTACTGTAGCTTTATCTGAAATAATGATCACAGCCCTGCTTCTTTTAGTTCAGTTCAATTGACTTTTCTTCTAGCCCCTCATTTCAGCTATATATTTGTTTGTTTATAACCGGCAGTGTGGATGTCAGCATTTGGGAGGGTGGCAGTGAATTTGAAGCTTTTTAAAAATTTCTTTAAGTCTATAATGTGATGGTGCTTTTCTGTATTTATCTTAATGATTTTATTTAAAAACACTTTCCTTTCTCTTCAATGCAGCAGACAATATGAGAAATCATTTGAAGGCAACCTGATTAGTCAAGAGATCATGCTGAAACGTCAGGAAGAAGAATTAATGCAGCTCCAGACTAGAATGGCTCTTAGACAGTCTCGGTTAAGCCTTTTTCCAGGAGATACCATCAAAGCCTCCATGCTTGATGTCACCAGAGATCCCCTGAGAGAAATGGCATTAGAAACAGCTATGACACAAAGAAAACTGAGGGTAAATTGCTTCCTAATATGGAATTGCTTATTCCTAAAGCTGATGGCCAGGTAAAATAGGTCCTTTTTAGAGCTACAAGTAACTACAAGCTACTGTTTGGCCAAGTGAAAATTCCATTTTAGTTCCAAAAAAGGAGAGCTCTGGTCCTACTGATTACTACTGAAATGTAGACTCTGAATTAGATCCTTTTAAAATATCAAAATATTTAAATTCTAAGTGCCTCTGAGTGCTTTTTACTTCTAACATAGAAACCTCCCAGTACTCTTAGTCTTTTAAAGGTAAAGGTATAGCATTGCATGTAACTGCCATAACTCATCACTCACCCACCCAGTCATGCATGTTTGTTTTTCCCAATACTTCTAAAGTGCAAGTTATCATTGGCAATAAGCTGTAGTCTTCTTCCCACCATTCATCCTTCCCCTTCCCTATGTTTTAATTGTTCATTTTTCCTCTTGTGGTAGTAACTGTTGTGTTCTTAATCTCCATGTGTAGAATATAGACTCATTTACGATCTCTTGTAGGCTTCTGGAATTTTAATGTCTTGAAAACCCATCTCCAAGTACCCTTGAAATTGTTTCAATTCTGTTATAGCTTCCTAATGAATGCATTGAATTCAGTTGAGATGAATATGGAGATTTAACTGTTGTAGCTGATGAAAATAGATCAAGTAACAAGGCTGGAAGCTTTGTGTTCTTCTCTTTGTTTCTCTTGTGATTAGTTAGATTTATTACTAGGCTAGATAAGGTGGGAAAAGAACGAAATGAGTATTTATTAAGTACCTACTCCATGCTAAGTGCTTTACGATTATCATTTCATTTTATCCTTACAACAATCCTCTGAGGTAAGTGCTAATATGAACCCCATTCTACAGTTTAGGAAACTGAGGCAGACAGCAGTTAAGTGACCTGCCCAGAACCACACAGCTAGGAAGAGTTTGAGACTAGGGTTGAACTCGGGTCTTCTTGGCTCCAGTCCCACCACTTTTGAATTTGTTTGATCAGTTCTTGATGTCTCAGAGTCATTAGCTTCCAGTTGCCCAATTCTAACTTTTAAGGAGTTGTTTTCCTCAGCTTTTCTACTTCCTTTTCCATTTGACCAATTATACTTTTTAAGGAGTTGTTTTCTTCAGTGGATTTTTCTATCTCCTTTTCCATTTGGCCAATTCTACTTTTTAAGTGGTTTTTTTTTTCTTTTTCTAAAGTATTGACTTTTTTTTCCCATAAATCCCTTACATTACTCTCGTTTCTTTTCCCAATTTTTCTTCTATCTCTTTTATGTGATTTTTAAGCTCCTTTTGAGTTCTTCCCTGAATTCTTTCTGGGTTTGAGACCACTTTCCATTTTTCTTAGGAGTTTTGTCCATAGGTGTTTTGACATTGTTGTCCTCTACTAAGTTTGTGTCTTGATCTTCCCTGTCACCATCATAACTTTCTACGGTCAGATTCCTTTTTTATTGTTTTTTTGCTCATCTTTTTTGGCCGTTTTTTGTTCTTTTAAATTTGAATTCTGTTTCCGGGATGGAAGAGGCACTGTCTCAGGCTTCTTGTACCAGAGGCTGCAGGCCCTGGCGGTTTACCTGGTGCAGCACTGATGTCCCTTGTGTACTTCACCGAGAGGGTGGTATAGGGGGTGGTTGGTGCTGCCAGAGGATACAGAGGCCTGGCAGCTTACCTGATGCTGAGCCAAGGTCTCAGTGCTGGTGTCTGGCATATGCTGAGACTGGTGGGGTCTCTCTGTGTTTCTCCAGGGCTACTCTGAAGCACATGGTGTTCTGGGCCCTGGTGACTTCCTGTTTGCCCAGGGTTACACTGAACCATGTGGTGGGGGCCCAGAGCTGGAGACTGCCTGTTGCTTAGGCACCCATCGAGGTTGACATCTACCATTTTGCCCAGGGCTATGTTGAAGCTCAAAATGGTTCTGGGCACGGGAGTCTGCCCATACCCCTAGCTATCCTGAGACACACCGGGTGTCCTGTTGTTAGCATTTGCCTGCTCCACTGCACTGGGGTTCAGGATCTCCCACTGGTTTGCTGAGGTAGGGCTTGCTTGGCCATTTCCTGTGCTAGACTGGGTTCCCCTTCTACCTAAGTGAGACAAACCTCTCTTGCTGATCTTCCAAGTTTCTTAAGGGCTGAAACAATCTTTCAGCCCATCTTTTTGCTGTTACTGCTGTTTCAGGATGTGTTTTGGTGCACTACTTCATGGTAGTTTAGAGGTGAATATGGGAAAGCTTACTCTGCTTACTCTGCCATCTTATACATTGGCAGTTTTTAACACAAACTCTTTTTGAGCCAATTGATCTGAATACACAAAAAGAACTGGTTCTGAAATTGGCTGCATTTTAACAAGTTTTGTGTCCTTTCCTTTCTGTTAAGCTGGAGTCAGTTAATTTTTAATGATGTTTCGTTTCATTAAATCCAGAAACTACAAACTCTTCTTGAAGAAAATATTTATAACATATAAACAAAAGGTTTCTAAGTAGTCTATGAGTCCTTGGTGTTTTCCATTTCTTGATCCCAAACCATATTTTCCAAGAGTTCTCACCATCTTACCCTAAGTTACTTTTACACTTAAGCTGCTTTGTCTCAAAATATGTTTACTTAGCTTGGAAGACCTTTTGAATTGCTCAGAAATTCTTTAGTACTTAATCTGCTCTAGTGGATGGTACACAAGCTGCAATTATTTTCATGGTGGTTTGTTTGCTTACATTTCTTATGACCACACTAAGGCAAAATAACAGCAAGACTATCACATGAAGCCAATTTTGCCAAATCCTTTATTTGTCTTTCCATGGAAAGCCTGTGAGCAGTCCATATTTAGCTCAACCTTTTTTTTGTGTCACTTTGTGATTCATTTTTTCCACTAGTACGTCAGCTCATTATTCATTTTCTTTTTTAATTAGCAAAAAAATCTATTTTCTCTCTTTTTAAGAATAAAGAAAAGCAAAACCATTATAACAAATATGAGTAATCAAGCAAAAGATATTCCTTCATTGACCATCTTCAAAAGACGTTCAAAAGATGTTGTATATCAGAGTCAGGAGGTGGGTAACTGCTTATAGAAAAAGAACTAAAACCCAGTGAAGGGAAGCGACTTTCTTAGGGTCATATAG
Source organism: Pseudocheirus occidentalis (assembly GCA_028646575.1). NCBI lineage: Eukaryota > Metazoa > Chordata > Mammalia > Diprotodontia > Pseudocheiridae > Pseudocheirus > Pseudocheirus occidentalis. The sequence continues at coordinate 21,312,124 of CM053601.1, forward strand.
CTCCTCCAGAATTGGATATTGCATTGATCAGACTTCTCAAGTTTTTCTGAGTTGTTCGTATGTACAATGTTGTTGTTGTATAAACTATTCTGGTTCTGCTCATTTCCCTCTATATCAGTTTATGTAAGTCTTCTCAGGTTTCTCTGAAACCGTCCCTGTGATCATTAAGACACAGTAGGATTAGATTCACATACTTTAATTTGTTCCCATATTCGTTGGTCAACACCATATTCGTTTCTACTTCTTTGCTATCAATTCATTGCTTTTTGAACAAAGATCATAGGTTAATGTACCAAGAATAGAATCTGTTTTTATAAACTATGAACTCTATGATCCTTAATATCCTTTGGCCTTTTCCCATTGTATTGCTGTACAAATGGAGGGTCATTGTGAATTCATGAATCACCATGCTCAAGAAAAATTGTTTATCTCGCCACCAACCCTCTTTTGCTGTACCTTTCCAAACTGAGCCAGGCTGACCCTTAGACAATCAATACACAAAGCCTGCCCAACTTGGTGCAGTTGCTGTGGGCACTTGACTGAAACCAACAGAGTAGACTTTCCATGGAGGAAGTCATTCTTTTTTCAGAGGTATATTAAGGTACTTTCAGTCATAACTGACCTTAGGTATAATCATTTTAAAGTTAGTAAGCAACATTTTTAAACAGGCAGCTAGGTGATGTGGTGGATAAAGTGCTAACACGTACTTTGCGGGATTCTTGTAAGGACCATTAGGGGATGGTATTTGTAAAACACATAGTGCCTGGCACATTGTAGGAGTCACATAAATACTGAACTCCTTTCCCCTCCAAATGTCTGTAGTAAACAGTGTTTGACAAAATCCAAAGTGTTTTCACTGCTATATTCAATCTGTGTGTGTGTATTTATATATAATGTATATGTATACATTTGTCTATATGTCTATATGTGTGTATTTATGTATAATGTATGTGCATACATATGTCTATGTGTATATGTGTGTGTTATATATAACGTACATGTATGCATATGTCTGTATGTGTGTATATTTATATATAACGTGTGTATACATGTGTATATGTGTGTGCGTTTATATATAACATACATGTGTACATATGTCTACATGTATATGTATGTGCATTTATATTTAATGTATGTGTATGCGTATGTCTATGTGTATATGTGTGTATTTATATATAACGTACGTGTATGCATATGTCTGTGTATATGTGTGTGCATATTTATATATAACATGTGTGTGCGCATGTGTATGTGTGTGTATTTTTATATAACGTACATGTATGCATATGTCTGTATATGCATGTGTGTATGCATATGTCTATATGTATATGTGTGTGTGTATCTTTTTTAGGTCTTTCTAAGAACACCTTTCATAAGACAATTAAGTATTTTACTACTCCTCCCCACCATATTAACCAAAGCTGAGGATGATACAGTCAGGCTAAATGGAATACAGAACTGTGGCTGTTAAAAAAATACTAATAGGAATCATTGATTTGTGGTATATTCATCTTTCTTGAAAAACTTAAAGCATTCTACGGACAGTAGTCAAGATATTTTCATCTTTGCACCATTTACATCATGTCAGAAGCAATTCATGGGAGACCTACACCTCTCTCTTATTCTGTTTTACAACTAAACATGTCCAGAATGATTCATAATAAATTTGGGCCTTTCCCTTCCCTGGCCCTGGTTGTCTCGATATTGAGAGGTTAAATGCTCATCATCTGGGGCTGATGAGAAAGCCCGACATATAGCAAGAATGCAAAACTTCCAGATTCCAAGTCCCACCATGTCTGAGTCCAGGAATGCCATCTTACCTCTCGAGGGATATATCTTAACAATCTTATTAAAAACCTGTAAGTTTCCAAGTCTACTTAAAGACAAAAATGTTCTTTGACCAGATAATTTATCATGTTGGTCTATTCACAGACCACAATTGTTTTTTAATATGACTTGTATAGAACTTGTTATATTTTTCAGTGGATGTTATATATTTTTCCTTCTAAGGATATATCATTTTAGACATGTAGTCATATGATATATGAATGACTTTCTGAGAAGTAAATATGCTTTGGATACACACCATCTGAAAGTGTACAAAGAAGAAAGCATTTATTTCTATATGTTTTTAATGACCAAATCAAGCCAAAGGATTTTTAGGAAGAATGAAGCTAAGTACTTTTGTTCTGCTCTTGTTTTTTCGATGAAATAACATTAAGAGGAAAAAAAGATTTGTGAATATTAGGAAAATGCTTTGCATATAAAATTTCTCCTAATAACCTTTCCATAAATAATAACTAAATTTTTTTCTTCACTTTTTCATTTTGGTGCAGATTTGTTTCTTTGTAACCCTACCCTGTTGTCTTTGACTTCGGTTCAGTTTTATTTATTCATCAGGAAACCATCTTCCTTTGTTCTTTCTGTTTTTCAAAAGACGTGATATTAGTTTAATAAACTTAAAATATGAAGTAAGAGCTTTAGGTCATGCTTAATTCAAGTGATATCTTATGTCACATTTCACATTTGTCTGGTTGAATATAAATTCCCAGACCATACCATTGAATGGGCTAAATAGCACAGAAGAAAGAAAAAGGATAAAATTCTAATAATCCTCAATCCTCCAGAGGGGTGAGATGGGGAGGGGTGAGCAGTATTAGCGCTGCTTTCAGTCTTTAGTTGGCCTGTCTGTGCTCTTCCTTGCCTTCATTTTACATCCAGACCTATTTCTTTTCTCATCCTGGCTCCCAACTAGAATCATCTTTCCTTGGATCGAGCCCTTCTTGGCCTACACCACTGTACTGGCTTTGAATATTAAAGGAAGAAGTAGGTTTAAGAGAAGATTTTAGCATGAACCCCTCTCTCATTGTTTATGTCCTCTTTTTCTTCTTGCCCCATTCCCACCACGTTTGCTACAATCCAGCCATCTCAGTAAAGCCTTCTTTTTTTCAAGACAAAGAGAACAATGTTAATACTTTCTTTTTCCTCCTTAAAGTCCCACTCTAAAGGCTTATCTTGGCATTAAAGTGACCCTGAGTTATCAAAAGCTATGCCAACAGGCTATGGTCCAATATGAGATTGTTCTCCAAAGTCTAGCCAAGCCAGATATGGAGAAACACGTCCCTAAGTTGGCTCTAGGGGCAAACATAGCAACTCTCAAAGTTTTGAACCTTAGCCATCCTAAAAGTACTGAAATTGATGCTCGTTGTTGAAAATAGATATTCCTTCCCCTCACATAGTAAAGAATAATTGAATATATGTTTGTTAAGTCCAAAAAGAAAGAACCCAGGTAATACAGTTAAATATATTACCTATATTAGGACAAAAATGCTTACTATTCTCTAATAAGATTTTTGTCTGATCACCCCACAAAAGAATGATACTTTAAAAAGAAAAAAAAAACAACAAATTTTTAATCACAGAATTGTAAGAGATTTCCAAGGCTCTCTGGTCTAATCTATGCTTCAATATGATCCCCTCTGCAGTATTCTCAATAAATGGGTGTTTAAAGCCTTGTTTTGAAGATTCCCTAAAAGTTAATCATTACACGTGGTTGCCCATTACTTTTTTTTTTGACAATCTAAAGAATTACTGATATCAAAATTATATCTGTTTCTGTGTTTGTAGCCTTCATTGGTTAATAAAAATTTTAAAACTGGATTATTTTACGATTATAACATATTTAAATGTTTCTGAAACAGTTGAACTTGCTAGCTGGAGAACAATAGTGTTTTTGTACCTCATCTTCTGAAAAGAATCTAAAGCAGAACATTATTTCATGTAGGAATATTAATATCAAAATTCTGGGGATAAATCATGTTGAGGAAGAGATCTTTGCTTGTACTAAGCAAGTGTCCTGGTCAGTTCCCCTCAAACGTTTAGATCATTTCACCACACTTCTCTTGAATGCATACCCTTCACAAGACATTTTGAGCAGTAATTGTAATTAAATTCCTAACCTCACTCTTTTGTCCATCAACACTCCCAGGATTCTTTTACTGGTCTCCATTCAGGTTTCTAGCTGTATCCCCTCTCCTTTTGATCAAGTTATACAGTGACCTTTTCCCCCCTGAACCTTGGAAATATCACATTATTAAAATGTTAGTAAAACAGTTTAGAATTATACCAGAAGTTAGCTAAAGTATCCATACCCTTTGACCGAGACATCCCCCACGAGGGATAAGAGTAAATGAATGAATGACCTTTTTAAAAAAATTATTTATTAGTTGCTTATCATATGTTAGGCGTTCTGGAGATATAGATACCAATGTAAATCAGCCAAATGTTCACATGTGTTGTAGCATGGTCCATAGCTCTCTGGGAAGTGGTTTTGTGGCCTGCTTTTGGGCAAGATAAGTAAAAGCTCCTCTCTCAGAGCCTAGGACCCCATGGGAGTTCAGATTCAGGTGGGAGGAGTAGGAGTGCCAGAGAGGGTACCACATTGTTTTGAACTGGTTTGCCTCAAAAAGGTGAGTGATAAAAAGAAAGACCTTATATTTGCCAAAATATTTATAGTATCACTTTTTGTGGAAGAGCCAAACTAGGATCAAAATAAATATTCATCAGTTGGGGAGTAGCTAAACAACTTGTGATATGTTTAAAGACATTTTACTTTCTCATGATCATAGCAGTTGACATGGAAAGAATAACACTCATGGAGAGTATGTGGGAAGGTGTAATAACCCCCCTTGACCCCAAAGAAAATACAATACTATTTAAATGGACCAAACACACATACATTTATATAGCATCCACCTCATAGGACTATTGTGTGGAGTACATGAGATTATGTCTGTAAAATATTTCAGGCTTTAAATCAACATCAGTTTAATTTTTCTTTTTTTTATTTGAAACCTTTTTATGTTCACATAACTTCACTTCAAAATATGTAGAAAGAACTCCTTCCCAAAGCACCATCCTTTGAACAAAGAAGAAAACTTTAATTCAGGAAAACTAGCCAACACATTAACCAAGTCTTACAATCGATGCAGCTGTCAACACCAAGATCCCCCATCCCCATTTTAAAAAAAAAAGGGAGGAAAATGGATTTTCTCATCTATTATTTGGGACTAGCCTTTGTTACAATGATAATTGCAGAGCATTTTGTTTAATGGGATTTTTCTTTGTACATTTACATTGTTTTCCACTCTTTTATAACATAGTTTGTTGAAATTCACCTTAAAGTGAAGTTTTTATCTCTTAGCTATGAAAGTTCTTAAATTTATTTTTAAATTAAGTGTATTCCCAAATAAAGTACTAGATTAGACAGAAATCTTTCCTTTTCTTAAGAATGAAGCGGGGAAGGAGGGAGAAAATCTGGAACTAAAAATAAATTTTAAAATAAAAAAAAGAATGAAACTTCATTTGTAAATATATTCCAAAGGAATTAGATTCTTTTAACACTCAACATATTAAAAGGCTGGCAACATTTCTTTTAATATCTTAAAGAGTTTTCATTTTTGCCAAATGACAGAAATTTGCCAGAACTTTCATGGGGTTATTTTGTGAGCAAAATCCAGAAATTAGTTATGATTTATACCTTAAATTTCTTTTTGTTTAATTTGCAACTTAAAAATTAGCACCCAGAATGCAAGGAACAGTTTAAGGATTACCAATATCATCTATAGATGGTAATAAATCTTTATCAAATTTGAATTTGATATTAAAAGGGTTTCTTAAGTAGCTTCCATTATTTGTGCCAGGAACCACTATCAGAAATGTGACAGCGTATATCTTGGGAGAAAATGAGCTCCACATCCCCAGTGATATGCTTGAGGATGAATTATGTATATTATTTCTATGCCTTTTGCAAGAGCCTCATTTCTTGCTATATTGCTCTTTGCTGAATAAATACTCATTGACATGACTTGATTTGTATGATTTACAGAATTTCTTTGGACCTGAATTTGTAAAGATGACAGTTGAGCCATTTATATCTTTGGACCTGCCAAGATCTATCCTTGTAAGTAACAACAACAAAAAAATACGTTCTGCATTATTCCAAGAAAATAAGTTCAAAAACCATATGACCATATAGCCAAAGTCCCGCTGCTGTTTTTCTTTAACAATTCTGGATTCTTCCAATTGCAGACCAAGAAAGGAAAGAATGAAGATCCCCGGAGAAAAATCAACATCATGCTTCTGAGTGGACAGCGGTTGGAGCTGACCTGTGATATCAAAACCCTCTGTAAAGATGTCTTTGACATGGTTGTGGCCCATATTGGCTTGGTGGAACATCATTTGTTTGCCTTAGCTAGCCTTAAAGGTAAAAGAAGTTTTGCAAGTTGTGTGGACAGTGAAGAAAATATCTGCATTTTCACATTGTCCACATTGAGATGCCTTGACATTTTGTGGTGCCTCTAATTGCTGCCATCCCTGACCCTTTTTCCAGTAGAGATTAAACAAATAAAGACAACTTTACTTAAAATGAGTTTTCATAGGAATCTTCCAAGGAAAGACTTTCAGCTATTAAAGAAAATGCCCATCTTCCTTGATCTTTCTGTAGCCTTGGTCACTGTCGATCACACTTTTCTTCCCAATACTCTCTTCTCTCTAGGGTTTGAGACACTGCTCTCTCTTGGCTCTCCTGTCTGTCTGACTGGTCGTTTTTAGTCACCTTTGATGGATCTTTATCTAGGTCATGCCCACGAATCCTGGCTATTCCACTGGGTTCTGTCCTGGATCCTCCTCTCCCTCTATACTCCTTTTATTGGTGGCCTCTTCAGCTCCCGTGGATTTAATTATCATCTCTATGCTGATAATTCTCAGTCTACTCAATCCCTAACCCATCTCCAGCTGCCTACTAGACATCTTGAAATGGATGTTCTCTAGACATCTTAAATTCAACATGTCAAAAACTGAACTTCCTATTTTCCCTCCAAACTTCTCTCCCCTCCAGACTTCACTATTATCGTTGAGGGAATCACCACCTCCCAGTCGTCCAGGCTCACAACATGTTATCCTCAACTCCTCACTCTCACCCTCATCCTCATATCCAATCTGTTGTCAAGACCCACTGATTGCACATTTGCAACACCTTCCTAATTCTCCCTTCTCTCCTCAACTCCCGTTTGTCACAAACCCTAATCATTTCATGCCTAAACAATTGCAGTAGCCTTTGTCTGTTTGCCAAAAGTCTCTCCCTACTCCAATCCAATCTCCATTCAGCTGCCGGAGTGATTTTCATAAAGAGCATATCAAAAGACCACATCACACCCCTACTCAATAAACCCTTGTTGTTGTGAGGTTGTTTTTCAATCATGTCCAAATCTTTGTGACCCCATTTGGGGTTTTCTTGGCAAAGACACTACAGTGGTTTGTCATTTCCTTCTCCTGCTCATTGTACAGATAAGGAAACTGAGGCAGACACGGTTCATTGACTCATTCAGCTAGTAGTATCTGACACCAGATGTGACCTCAGAAAAATGAGTCATCCTGTCTCTATGCCTAGCACTCTATCCACTTCACCACCTCGCTGCCCAGTAACTCCAGTGTCTCTTTTTACCTCCAGGATCAAATACAAAATCCTCTTGTTGGTATTCAGAGCCCTTCATAAACTGACTTCTCCCCACTGATCTTTCCAGCCTTCTTATGGCTTCCACTCTTCCACCCACTCTTTGATCCAGTGACATTGGGCTTGCTTTTCCTCAAATGGGACATTCTATCTCTCAGCTCTAGGCATTTTCTCTGACCCACATTCCTGGAACACTCTGCTTCCTCATCTCCACCTTGTGGCTTCTCCTGCTTCCTTCAAGACCCACCCAAAATCTTCTCTTCTACAATCTCTCTTATTTCTAGTTCTTCCCCCCATTAGACTGTGAGTTCCTTAAAAGACAGAAGACAGTCTTTTGCCTTTCGTTTCATCTTCTTGGTTTAGCACAAAACCTGTAGGTACTTAAATGCTTATTAATTAACTGAAGTTAAATTCTAAGACCGAAAAATGAGTTCTTGCTCACAGGTAAGAGAGCAGAAATTAAGATTATGTCTACATTTCCTCTAACCTGGCAGGACCATATCATTGGGCTTACCCAGTTTTAATAATCTATTCAACCATCCCAAGACCAGAGAATATTTCTATACAAATTGGCTTCAGTGATAGAGGGTAGATTAACTAGGAACCTGAGTTCATATCCTGTTTCTATCACTAGTTATGGACCAAGGGCCTCTTACTTAAGCTCTCAGTCACAAAGGAATTGATGGTCTGTATTGAAGAAGGGAATTCCCACATTGGGACTCCTCCATACAAACAAAATCAAAGGTCTAGACTCACTCACATGTACCTAATACTTTCGGGTTCATAATTGCTCTTTACAAAAGTCATTGAAGCAATAAAGTAAAGTCAGTTGGAAATACATACAAGCAAAACAGGGTTAGTAATAATAACACTGATTTTTGGAGAACAGGAGGGAGAAGTAAGCTGTGTATGCTGCAGACCTACAACTGTCAGGGCTGTTCTGGTTAATGGATCAGATTGCTCACTTTATTTGCTCTTTATTGTGTTCAGAATAAATTTGTTAGAATTTTGAAAAAACAGACTACCATTCGATAATGAACTGAAGAAATATTGGATTGTTAAGTACAATTTTAGACTATTTTTTGATTTCTAGTTCCTTAAATATTGGCAATCTGTGGATTTAAACAAAACAGTATTCAAATTGGCCCAAGCTCTCCTGAGCATTCTGGAACAATAGGAATTTGCCAAATAATACAACAAGCATTTATTAATCACCAACTCTGTGCCTGCCACTGGACCGGAAGTATTAGAGGTACAGAGGTGAAAATGAATGTATTCCTTCCCTCTAGGAGGGAAACGGCTTATTCACAGCCAAGTAAATATGGGTTTATTTGGGGAGGGAGGAAGCTTTTAACAATTGGGCAGATGATGGAGGCATTAGGAGGGGTGTGAAGGGTCATTAGAACTGAGTTGAAGCTTGATGAAATCTAAGGAACCTAAGAGGCTGAGCAAAGTGAGTTCAATTAAGGTTCCAGAGGATTGCCTGTAGAAGACTTTGAGACAAGAGATGAAATAATCAGGAGGCTAATTTGGCAAGATCATGGGATGAACAAAGGCTTAGGTGAATTAAGTCTGGATACGTATCCAGATGGTGCAGAGTTTTAAATGCTATGCCCTTGTGTTTGTACTTACTCTGAGAGGAAAAAGTACCCACTAAGGGCAGGCTTGTGCCTTAGGTCAATTTGTTTAGCAGTTTTGTGGACTACGGATTGGAGAAGGAAGAAATTGGATTTAGGAAGACCAAATAGAAGGCTATTACCCTAGTTAAGTTGAGAGATGATAAGGACTTGAGTTAGGGGGAAGTTCGATACGCTATGAAGGGGTGACCTGTGGCAAGGGTAGACTCTATAAGACATAGCAGTTGAGTAAATATGGGAAGCAAAAGAGAATAGAGAACAGATATATCCCTGATGTGGGGAACACAGGGACATGGGAGGATTGTAGTTCCCTAAACAGAAATAGTCAGCTTTTAAGGATGAGTGGGTGGGGGATGAAGGTGAAAAAAAATCAGTTTTATTTTGGATGTGTTTAATTATAATACTTGTTCCCATGGGACACTGAATTATCAGTGATGACATGAATAAGTAAATTGCTGATCTAGTTTCAGCCGGCAATGAAGCTTCACATTAACTTCCTTGTTAAAAATTAAAAAAAGAAAATTTTGTGTAAGGGGATTGTGCCCTCCCAAGATATTATGAAGTACCAAATATTTGATCTGAATGTTTTTCTCATCCTTTTTAGATAATGAGTATTTCTTTGTTGATCCTGATCTGAAACTGACTAAAGTGGCCCCAGAGGGATGGAAGGAAGAGCCAAAGAAAAAGAACAAAACAACTGTCGATTTTACTTTGTTCCTACGAATTAAATTTTTCATAGACGATGTCAGTCTAATACAGTGAGTACATAGATTTCTGTTTTTTAAGCCTCCTTATCCTTTTAACTCCATAACTTTCAAAGTCATTAAAAAAATTTTTTTTCAACTCCATATTTTCTCCCTCTCCTCTCCCCCTCCCTACAATAGTAAACAATTTGATGTTTGTGTGTGTGTGTGTGTGTGTGTGTGTGTGTGTGTGCGCGCGCGTGTACGTAATCATGTGAAACACATTTCGGTATCAGTTTTATAACTTTCTAATCATTTTTCTTATATAGCTCTATTTAGATCAAATCCCCAAAGCATTACCTTTATAATAACCAATGGGAAAGATTTCATTTTGTTGTAGAAAACGTTCCACCAGGTTGTAGGATGATAAAATCACCCAAGGATTCAAAAATAAATGGCTAAATGTAAAATTTCTATCTTTTCTCAGACATACTTTGACCTGTCACCAATATTATCTCCAGCTGCGTAAAGATATCTTGGAGGAGAGGATGCACTGTGATGATGAAACTTCCTTACTGCTAGCCTCTTTGGCCCTTCAAGCCGAGTATGGAGATTACCAACCAGAGGTAGGATTTCCTTCTTTCATATACTAGCAGAGGTGATTTCTGTGTTACAGTTACTGCCCTTATGCTAATCAGTAACTATATAGCTTTCAAGAATTTCTCATTGAACATTGTACACAGTAACAGCAATATTGGTGTGATGATCTGATAGATTAG
>CM053601.1:21323235-21359692 GCA_028646575.1 Pseudocheirus occidentalis
GGAGAGGGGGAGGGGGAGAGAGAGAGTGAGAGAAAGCACCTTCCATTGCTTTTGTTTGAAAAGCTCCTTAGGGCACAAAAGTATTCCTTCCTTCTCTCCTGCCTTTACAGAGAATCAAGTTTCCCCATCCTTTGTAAATAGTTAAAGAGGTTTCATTTCACCTCTATCTAGAGAGTGATTATTTGTTATAATTTATGCCCAGTGTATATATGTTAAGACTGGTAAGGGAGAAACAGATTTCCATCAAATAGAAGGAAGATTTCCTAATATTTTGATTATAACAGTCATAACAAATCTTTAGTGGGCTTCTTGGGAGAACTTTAGACTGTTCTGCCTTCCTTTGCAAAATACAATCCATCTACCTTCCTTGATGTTTGTCCAGACTCACCCTACCTGGCTCAGTTAACACCCCATCTGGGTCTTTTTTGACCTAGCTAGCCCTCTATTATCTATGATTACCATTAACACTGATCACAAGCTAGATACCAAGTGCACTTGAAATAGAGAATCTGGTGTTATTTTCAGGCAAAACCAAAGGGTTACTAATTCACAATTTTTATCTTTTTTCTATCCCTTCCTCCAAAAGTACAAAAACCAAAGGGAACCATTGGCATTAAGAAACAAGAAGGCATTGGTAATTTTGCTACGATCAATATTTGTTGTGTTCTGAAGTTAGATTCTCAGTAACAAGAGGTTGATAAGTGAGTAAGAAGAGAAAATGAAATGGACAGAGTTAACGCAGAAAGCTTTTTCAGGGAGTTTGGTTGAAAAATGGCAAAGAGAAATTGTATGAAACTTTGAGGGAATGGTAGGATCTAATGAAAGGTTTCTTATTTTTTTGTTTGTTTTTTTAAGGATGAGTGAGACTTGGACATGTTTGTGGGCAGTAAGAAAGGAACCAGGGAGATTTCAATATTATAAGAAGCAGAGATTATTGTGGGGACAATCTTTTGGAGAAATTAAAAGGAGATGGTATGAAGGGTTCATATAGGAGACCTTACAGAGAAGAAGGGCCACCATCAGAGACTAGATTAAAGGAAGAAAAAATGGAATATTTTGACAGGGTTGTGTGATAATTAGAGAAAGGGAGAAAAGTGAGCTCATAGCAAATGTCCTCGACTTTTTTCTAAAGTATGAAGCTCAGCTGAGAGGGACAGGAGATTAGTGGTATTAGAGGCAAGAATATACTTGAGTAATTAAATTGAAGAGTTCTTGAGCCTAAGCAATAGAACACTTGTGAGTAATAACTGGATCAAGATTGTGATGATTCCTGTGGAAATGGGAGGTGAAGTTCAAGAAGAGGTCAGTCAGTAGAGTAGAGTAGATTGAGGAACCGGAAAGTAATCATGTTTGAGAGACCTTGAGTGTAGAGGAAAAGACTAATCCAGACACTGGATTCTATGAAAATTGAGAATGAGTTACCTGGGGGCTGATGGATAACAATTGTCAAAGTCCGATTTGGTTGATAAATTTGGATAGAGTAAACCTTAAAACTGTTTGGTAATAAAGGCAGAGGCAGCCTGAAGTAGCAGCAGGGAGAAAAAGGTACTCTGATTCCTCTTCTGGGACTTGGGAGTCAGGAGATAGAAAAGGTGTGAATGATGACTTGAAAATGTACCAGATTTTTTTGTTGGTGCCACCAGAAGGAAATTAAAAAGAGGAAGAAGTATAAAATAAAAGGAAGTTGGTAAATTATGGAACTGAAGTCCTGGTGGGCTTAGTGATAGGAACTGGCAATTCTTAAATCCAATATGAGAGGGATGGAGTTAAGGGTGGGGGATAATATGGAGAGTTGGAAAGGTGGGCTGTGGTTAGATCTAAATAGTTCATTATCTTTACTCGGTTAGAGCCTGTTGTGCATATTATAGTTTTCTTTTTCTAGTTATTTCTTTTTTATGTCTATAGAATTAATTCCTTTCTTTTAAAGGTCTGCCAAAGACTAACAGAGTATGGTGTTCATTTTCATCGAGTCCACCCAGAAAAGAAGTCTCAAACAGGGATACTGCTCGGCATCTGCTCCAAAGGTGTCCTTGTGTTTGAGGTGCACAATGGGATCAGAACCCTGGTACTTCGCTTCCCATGGAGAGAGACCAGGAAGATTTCTTTTTCTGTATGTCTGCTTAGCTTCCAGTTGTGTGGGTTTCGGTTGGTTTGGGTTTTTGCCATGTTGATTGGAAACTTTCAGTGAAATGTGCTAGTGTAATTTGTTGTTTGTAGTACATGTAATCATTGTTGAATTGAGTGGAGTTAGATCCACACTTGTTGGGGCTCTTGTTGGAGATGGGTTGAACTGGTCCTCAGCTAACAGGAGACCTGTGATCACCTTGGGGCAGAATGCAAAGGTTGCACCTGTTTGTGATAAACAGGATTATCTATCAGCCTTCGGGGTGATGCACGAGGAAAGGACTTAAATACAGGCTACCCCGAGGCAGAGGGAAGTTCCAGCCATGCCAAGTTTAGAGAATGGAAGGAAGTCCAGCCACGCCAAGCTTAGAGAAAGTAGCTAGAAGCAAGCCCTGTGTCTTGAGTTTTCTGTGCAGCTGTTTCTCCCGGAGTAAGCGGAAGCTGGGAGCTGGGGATGCCCGAAACCTGTTGAGGAAGGGTATAGGTGAAACCTATACAGCCTGACCCCCCAAAAACCATAGCACACACTGTTGAAGATGATCATATGACCTCTAAGGATTTTGTTCATGCTTAAGGTCTGATGCTATTGGGATTTTTTTTTCCTATGAAAATATTTTAGGAGATCAATCACAGAAATCTTAACCAAAATTGGTTAACTGACGCCAACATTTTGTAGTCCAGACACCTCTCTACTGGCAGAATTTAGCAAAGATTGAAAAATTTTTGACTAACCTTCTGACTATATGTAGAATTAGAAGTAAATTTGGAATTGGACACAGGTCAGAAAGTTCAATTCTTTTTATTGACAAAGGTAAACCTAATTCTAGTTGAATATAACCTGTCATTAGCAACGAGTCTTATGAGAAAATAGTCTTCCATTTGCTTTTGGCCTTGGATTTTCTGACAGGCCCTGGAGAACTTCCAAGTTTGTAAGAACCTATTGAAACTAATCATTTTGGGATTCATTGTAAAAGATTTAATCTACTCTGTGTATAGTGAGTGGATTTTTTGAAGGGGCGCAGGGGAAGGAAAGGAATTGATTTCCTTTCAAAATCATGGAATCACCCCCACCCCCTCCAAGAGTGATTAGAGCAATGATTTTGCTGTTGTAGCAATCAGATGTTAATTAAATACCTGGTATACATCAAATGTTATAGTTTTAGCTGCAGTGTTTGTTGACCATACAAAGTCAAAAATGAAATAATTCCTGCCTTCAAGGTGCTTCCCCAGAATTATCTTTCCCAAATCTTTGGGACTAGAAATGGTCTGATCTGATTCAAGACTTTGGGCCCTGCCCACACAAGGCAGTAAGCCTTCTTCCTACGTGGCGCTCATCTGAAACTGAACGTAGCCCCGTCCTTCTGGCGTTCATCATTAGCCGAGTATGTCATAGTCTCATGATTGAGGACCAGCCCAGAACCAACCTGTTCTTTAAAATGTCCAGAAACAGAAATCATTACTTACTCCTAGTAATTTTGCCCTGAGTTTAAAGGGACTCCCCCATCCTAAAGTTTTTTTTATCTTTTGCCTTAATCTCTTGACACAATTTAAACCCATGTTTACTCCACATGAGGTAATGTATACAAAACCCTTTACAAACTTTAAGACCCTATGTAAAGTTCAATGGGTTATATAATTCTATCCCTTCATACAAGGGAGATAGAAAAGTCATCACCAACAGGGACAAGGGTTTGAGTAGTATTTGTTTAAAATACAATTTCATTAACACTAGACGTAACAGAGAGGCTTCTCTCAAAATGGACAAATGGAGTGAAACAAGTGTGAGGTCACATGAGGTCTACTTCTCTGTGGAAACAACTGTGATTTTACTTAGCAGACTGATTACAGTTTCCAATTTCTCCCTCATTACAAAGCTATTTTGCCACAAATACCGTCCAGCCGCCTGTTGTACTGCAAATCTGAATGCTTAAGCCAGGGAGATTCACAACTTTAGAATCCAGATTTCTTGCTCCAATCAGCTCTTGTCAGCAGACATTTATTTAGCACCAGTGGTATACCAATCAGTGCACTAAGTAAGCACTCTGTTCCTAAGCTGAGCTAGATGAGAAGCCATGAGCTAGTCACTTATCCTGGATGCACCTTGATTTCATCATCTGTAAAAAAATGAGGGGAGACAGTAGGAACTGGGACTTTCTAGTCAGAAGGCCTGGAAAGCTCTGCCGCTTACTCTCTGTGACCTTTAGGAAATCAACTCCCCTTCATCACCTTTCTAATTCCTTGTCTATAAAATGAAGGCCATAGCAGTTAGACCAGGTCTGATCCTGACTGGTCTGGGGCTTGAATATGAATGTGGAAAAAAAAAAAAGAGAGAGAGATAGGCTTGTAGAATATCCAACAATTAGCAAAATAGCAGTTTCCTTAGACTCAGGAGGGTAAGGACATTAAGAGCAGGGAAATGCTTCGATTGTGTTGCTTAGCTTTTCTGCCTCAGTTTCCCTGGGGTATCTGTCATACCAGTCAGAGAGAATAGCTTGAGCTCCCTGGGCCCTGGTTCTTCTGTACCTACAGAGCCAGGAAGCTCCATCAGGGAACTGAGCTTTCAAGTCCCCTGAGCTAATTAGGTCTGGTTTAAAGAAAAGACCTACCTTATCCATTGTGGCATTTGATATTTACTATGTAAATAGTCCCACCTGTACAAGGGGATTGAAATAGAAGACTTCTAGACTCCTCTGATCTCTACTACATACTTCCCAGGGTGGTCATGAGGACCAAATAAGGTAACATACAGTACTTTAAAGGGAAGTAGAGGAAAAGAAGGAATAAAATTAAGGAAGCTACATTTGGAATGTTCCATCAGAAAATGACAGACTCAGCTCCCAGGCACACTGAGAACTAGGCACTGGAAAAAGCAGTTCTCTGCAACTTCCCTGCATTCAGTTCTTTCTGATTTATTAACTGGATTGCCTTTAGATATTTCCTCATTCCTGATTTCCCCATCTGGAAAAGTCAGGCAAGAGGACCCACAGGTGCACTAGATAGCCAGCTGGGCAGCTGTCCCAGACCTCCTGACTGGGAGCCAGTGAACCATCTTCTTATCCCGCTCCTGGGAGCATAAGCCAATGCCTGGAGTCTAGGCAGGGGCATCTTGGCCAGGGTGTTTCCCACCTGGCTCTTCTGGACTTCATGATCTCCAGAAACTCATCATCTTGCAAGATGGAATCAAGTCTGTAACTCATACCTCTCAGATCGTTTCCTACCCTGGCTGCAAGATTCTGTATGTGTAGTCTTCCCCAATCAGAGTGTAATCTTTAGAACCCAGACTGTTGGATCCCCAGAACTCAGCATGGTGCCTGGCCCATATTAGGCTGTTAAGCCATTATTATCAAGTAATAAATGTTTACTGACTCATTCTTTGTTGACTCATGGATGTTCCAGGCAGCTTCACCTCTGTTTCCCTGTACCCTCTGCAAGGAAGCAAGCAAGTCCGGGATGAAGAAGCCCCCAAAGAAAAGTCAGAACAAGAAATATTGGCTGAAGTTCCTCCAGCCACCTGAGACAGCCATGGTTGCTGTGTGGGTATTTGGGATGCGATTGTCTGCATGGAGAAGTTTGTCACAGCAAAAGAGAAATGAAAATAACTCCTGAAAAAGTTAGCCCAGCTATAGACTTGAACTAGTGGGGAGTCCCAGACTGAAGGACGTCTTAACCTGCCTTGACTTGTTTTACTCTACTCCCTGGGGTCCATTCAAGGGACTGGACCTGTGCCCAGCACTAGGTGAAGAGCCATTTGGGAAGAAATCCAAGAAAGAAAAAAGGGAAAAGAAACAACAGATGGGAAGCTTATCCCAGATCAACCTGGCTTCCACAATGAGGGCACTATTTACCCTGTGGGTTTCTGCAGGACCCAAGTGTGTGTTTGTATACCTGTCAAGTCAAGGATGGGGATATTCTGCTTCAGTCTGATATTGTACCTGAAGATGACCCTAAGAATGCCACTCTGGGCTCTTCTGCACATGCCTATCATGCTGAGTGACTGCAGACCATTGAAACAGCAGTTTTACCCTCGGGTGAAGTTTGATGTGTGTGTAAGCCTAGGAAGAGTCAGGTCCCCCAGGAGCTAGCTGTCAGAGATTGAGGTGGCTAGGCATTCCAAGGGCTGCCTGTCAGAGAAGATTCAGCCTTGGAAGACAACCAGAATCAGCCCATTCTACCAAGATCCCTGGATTTCACAGGGCTACAGCATCAACGTGGTTCTCTAAGCCCATGTTCTTGACTCATGAACCCCTGCCAACCACTCACCTGCAGCCTCCATCCATCCATCTCTGTGCCAGGGCTGTTCAGCCCAGTTCTCAGGCTGAACAAAACATCAGAGATCACATACCAGGCCGATCCTGGTGAATTTTTAAACTTAAGATAAAATATAGGACATATCGAACAAAGGAGCAAAGCCTGGTCAACGACATAATGGCGTTGACGCACTTTATCGTTTTCTCATAGTAAATCTCTTGGTGATGATATTCGCTGGCAAAGACTTGGGCTGTTTCTCTCTGTTGTTATAAATTTCTCTTATAAAGGGAAAAGCATTAAAAAGTAAGGCAGAATATGAACTCAGGGCTGGCCTTTTTCTGAACTTGGCAGAGGACATCCCATTGTCTTGCTCATCACTGCATCTTTGGGCAGAGCCTGTTGGCCCCTCGCCATCCCTGTCCTCAGGCAGGGCCACTTTAATGTTGCCAAGATGGCACTGAGCACCTTTTCTTTCCTCCCTTCCAAATAGTGATTTGGGGTCTTTGCCTGGTGTTTCGCAAACAGAGCAACCCTTTTCCATGTTGTTGGAGAAACTCATTCAATAGACTTCAGGACACCCATCATGAGATCTCTTCCTGTCCTGTTACCTGATTTAGATGATTGTGCTTAAAGGTAGTTAAATCAATATTGATTTAATTTATTGCTTTAAATCATTCCTAATGTAGGAACATAGTTTGTCATATTAACTTAAGCAGTATTTTTAAAAAACATACGGTTTTTCAAAATGTGAAATAAAAACAATTCTTAAAAGTTAGATAATAAGCTGGAGCTCTTAGACACAAACTTTGTCCCCTCCCCCTAAAAATGTTAAACCCCATCATCCATATTTGTTCACAGTAGTCCAAAAAACAGTTCTAAATAACAAAACACAAGAGACAACATGTCATAGTAGATGAAAGGGTGACCTCAGTCAGAATAGTCTCTGCTACCATGGGAAAGTCACGTAATGTCTTTAATGACCCAAGCATCTAAGGCTACCTGTGTATTACAAAGGAGTTGCTGACCTGCACCACATGGGAGGGGAGGGCTTCCACCTGGGGAGTTAATGAACTTCACAGACCCCTCTTTTCCCCTTCCTCCCAAAAATAACCATGTATTTATCTTTAAATGCTATGTTATAAGATTATGAGATTAACATTCCTTTGAAATATCAAAATATCCTTATGATTCATTATTTTGTTTAATGTTGTAGAAAAAGAAAATCACCCTGCAGAATACATCAGATGAAATAAAGCATACATTCCAGACCAATAACAGTAAAGTTTGTCAATACCTCCTACATCTCTGTTCTTCCCAGCACAAATTCCAGCTGCAGATGAGAACGAGACAGAGTAATCAAGATGCCCTAGACATTGGTAAGCCCTAGAAGATTCTAGAAGATAACAGTATTTATGCATGTCTTTCTTTTAGGTGGAAGATTTTTTCTTTTTAAATGACTGCGTTAGAAGTAAAGGAACTGATGTAACATAGAATCTTATCTAGTCAAATTTATGAAGTGAATAATAGAACGAAGCTCAGAGTTTAACTTTATATTCTTGTCTCCTCTTATATTTCTCTGACCTTGAGCATTGGACTGTATCTCAGATCAATCAAAAAAAGTTTGTGTAGGTTGTAATGTGTTTTTGTGATGTGTCTCTTGTGTTTTATCATTATTGTTCTGTGCGCGCGTGTGTGTGTATGTGTGTGTGTGCGTGCGTGTGTGTGTATTTCTGAGAGGGAGAGAGAGACCTAGCTCTAAGGAATCTTAATAATCCAACTAGAGATAAGACTAAAATACCTAGAATTGTATATGCATGTACGTGTGTGTGTGTGAAGATAGTATACAATTGAGACCTAAATTATACAATCTTATACTGTAAAAACTTTAAAATAAAGAAGAGAAAGGAAATCATTAAGTGTTAGAATTATGTCAAGGGAGTTTTTGTGAAGCATTGAAGAATGTGTAGGATTTGGATGTGTTTTAAGGAAGAAGATATTCCAGGTGTGGGGAGCATAAAGGGCCAAATGTTAGGAATGGAAGTGGTATGTATGTTGCTGGGACCAGAACTTAATATTCTGTATCAGTTTTATAGGCAGACATTAACTGACCTATTCTGGTAGACCTGTATTTTATGAGTGACTTTTGCGACTAAGATAACAGGAGACCCATCTATGTCAGTGTAAATTATTAAAGTGGCTATATTCCACTTCCCAGAAATATGTAGTGAGCTAGGAAAGTGGAAGTAGCTCCAAAAATCTGAATATTTTTTCAGAGTAAAAAGTGATATGGTCTGGGTGGCTAGGTGGCGCAGTGAATAGAGCACTGGCCCTGGAGTCAGGAGGACAAGAGTTCAAATCCGGCCTCAGACACTTGACACAAAAACTAGCTGTGTGACTTTGGGCAAGTCACTTAACCCCAACTGCCCTCCAAAAAGCAAAAAAAAAAAAAAAGTGATATGGTTCAGAAGTAATCATAATTACTCAAATTTCTACAACTATTCAAGATTAACAAAGCCTTTCCTCACAATAATTCTGTGAAGTAAATACTACAAGTATTATTTCTATGTTAAAAATAAGAAAATAGCAATTAAGCCCTAAAAAATCCACTCATTCAGTTCTTATATGCTAGGTTATATTTTTATTTTATTTTTTGCTTTTTGGAGGGCAATTGGGGTTAAGTGACTTACCCAAGGTCATATGGCTAGTTTTTGTGTGTGTGTGTAAAGTGTCTGAGGTTGGATTTGAACTCAGGTCCTCCTGACTCCAGGGCTAGTGCCCTATTCACTGCACCCCCTAGCCACCCCACTAGGTTATATTTTTAAATGAAACATCATAAAGTTGGGGTTGTTTTGAGTCAATCAAAACAAAGACCTTAAAAGAGTAGCCAGAAATCTCATTCCTCTCCCTATTCTGAATTTCCAAAGTCAACATTTTGCCTCCAGGCTCCTATGGGTGGATAACCATAGTAAAAATTTATCCTTTTCTGCTTTTCACATTCCATATATACTACAATTATACTATTATGTATTTGTCACAGCATAATGACATATCAGTTTTGTTATATTTATACATTTTCCTGCTTGGACAAATATCCTATTATAAATAATCCAAAATAAAATTCTTATTTTGTTTTATTTATATAATTATTATTTATAACAAAATATGATTATTTATACCAAAATCGGGGGTTGGGGGGGTACAGTACTATGCCTGTCTCATCTCCTGCATACTTGTTATATGCACAAAGAAAATGTAAAAAGTCAAAGTAAAGGTTGTCTACACTAGACGTAAAACTAAAAGGTACTTAGAAATAGACCTGTGACTGTTAGAACAGGCATTAGTGGCATCCCCTTGAGACTGATGGGATGGTAAATTTTTACTGCTTGTTTACAAGTCGTAAAACTTCTGATTTAGATGGGGATACCATCCTTTTTGCTGTTTTATGAAATTCTGCAATCTGAAATAAGCGATACCATATTTACTTATTTATTTCTCTCTTCTCTTACTTTTTTTCCTATTTATTGTTTTCTTCATTCTTTCCCCAAATCGAACCTTACTTTTATTTATTTATTTTTAGCAAAGAAAACCTTATAGCAAAAACAACCCAGGGATCTTTGTCTAACAACGTATGCTGTGTTCTGTCCCTGTAATCTGCCCTTAAAGAGGAAGCCGAGAATTCTATTCATTATCTAGTCTCTATGTTCTAACACTTTTAAAGCAAATCATGAAAAAGTTTACCCACACATGCTCACATACACACACACACACACACACACACACACACACACAGATTTTTTTTAACTGCCTCTGAAAAATAATTGTTGTTTTGAATCAATTTGATGTTCTCCCTTGCTTCCCACTCATACTAAAGATGGACTTTTTAAAGATCAATGAAAATAGTAGCCCAAGTGATTCTGTCCTCAGCCTCAGTTTACTATGTATCTGACACTTTTTTTTCTGGTTTGAGAACCATATTGGGTTTTTTTAAGTCTATTCCTATAGGGTCTGCTAGAGGCAGTGGGCCATAGTGTTCTGACCCATGGCCGCCTTAAATGCCAGATTCCTGATCTGTAAAATGGATATGGTGATATGACTATGTAAAATACCAAGGTCAGGGACCTCCTATAAGGCTTAATGAAGTAATGTGCATGTTATAAGTATGAGGCTTAGTTCAGTTCTTCTGTTAGCCTACATTTATGATAAAAGAAAAATAAAACCAGATGATAGAATTTCTTCTGGTCAACATTATGTAATTGTATAAGATAAAAGTCATTCCAGGATTTGAATTGTCTCATTTTTACCCAGAAAAAGGAAAATATTGAATATAAAACTTCCATAGTCATCAAGGGAAATTCTTTTTATCTTTTGGTTGCATGTATATAAAAAGTTGAAGGTTGTTAAGTAGAAAAGAGTTGACTTTGAATTGAAAGTTCTAGCTCAGAGACTTTGTGGCATGTTGGAAAGAACACTGGGCTTCATTGTCTCCATTTTTAAAATGAGAATAGGTGGCCTAATTCTAGTGCCTTTCTGTTCTAGATCTACCATTATGTAATTCTCTGATAGAGCAAAGCTTGATTGTGGAGAATTCCACCAGTCAGATTCCAAGAACATGCTGATTCTTGCAAGTAGGACAAATAGATTTACCTGAAGGATGGATAAATCCATTTCTGGGCTTTTGTAGTCAGTAGTCAATATTCAAAATTCAGTTACTTTGATCTGTTCTGATTTTCTTTCTTAAGAGATTCCTAGAACTTTTGGAAAGGTGTTAGAATTTCACGGATTTACCAGGGTGGAAAGAGCACAGGTTTGGGGGTTCAAATCTTGGCTCTACCACATCCGACCTTGTTCAAGTCAATCAACCTAATTTCATCTACATATGAATAGATTTGGACTCCATGACATGTAAAGTCCCTTCCAACTCTTAATCTGTAATCAATCAGGAACCTGCACTGGAGTGGTGGCTGTGTCAGAGAGAAGAGAGTGTTTTCAAGAGATATTGGAAAGATGCTGATCAATCGATAGGCTTTAACCACTGGTTGGATATGAAATAGTGAGGAATCCAGGATGCCTTCTGTGTTATGAGCTTAAGGAACTGGGAGGATGATGTTGCTCTCCTAAGGAACTGGGAAGATAAGAAGGAGCTAGGGTTTAGGAAGAAAGATAAGGAGTTCCATTTTTGACGTGTTGAGATTAAGCTGTCTACTGAACATCAAGTCTGAGAAGTATGAAGGGCCATTGGAGATATGAGATTGGAGGTCAGCAAAGAGTTTAAGGTAGAATAGGTAGATTTGAGAATCATCAGCATGGAGATGGTAATTAAGTCCATGGGAGCTGATAAGATGACCAAGAGGGAAAAGGGAAGAAGGCCTGTAGGGACACCTACAGTTAGCTGACATGATCTGGGGTTCTGTGGACAATAGCTACCAGGATTTCGATTAGGTGGTAGATGTAAATAGCATGAGAATCAAAGGAAGAGAGATTACTGAGTGATGGGGAAAGGAGGAGAAACTGGAAGTAGCAGTGGGGAACAGGGAGTAGTCCAACTCCCCCTCCTTGACCAGTGGGCTGAGGAAAATGAGTAAAGGTGCAGCCAGTGCTGGAAAACATGCCAGAAGGGCTTGTGCCATCAAGGGAAGCTGAGTTTCAGCAAGAGCTAGTAGATGGAAAGAGAGGGCGAGGAAAAGATTTAAGATGAAGGGAAGTTGGTTGTCTATGGAAAAGGCCATTCCAGAGGGCATAGTAGAAGGGCTGGGTGGAGTTAGGAATAAACTTTCTTTTATGATTATGTGGAAGTCGATAACAATTCAGTCTTGAGCCCATCATCTGAAATAATGTACATGTGGACACGCTAACAAGAAAGATGGCGTATAGTAAGAGCATTGTATTTGAAAGACATTTTGGCATACAGAGATTGCTAACACAGAGAGAAAATTGAAAGGTCAAAAGTTTCTCTTTTTTCCTAAAATGTTACTATATATATATATATATATATGCCAATTCATTTTTATGTCTTTTACTCCTCTACCCCTCATTAGGAGAATAGAAAAAAAAACTGTCTTGTAAAATAAATTTTGAATTTTTAAAAGTACTGTTTAGTGGCTGTTATCTTACTTTTATGATTTTAATGGGAGCAGGAAGGTCCTGTCCATGCATAATAAATGACATACCTCTTGCTTTCTTTTAGCTGGTGGAAGTTGAAAAGCCTCCCTCATCAACTTTCAGGCTTCCTATGTAACTTAGAACCCTTCCAGCTGATCCGCAAAATGAGGTTTTAGGGAAATGTCATGTCTTGATGTCAGAATGGGCTCCAAAACACCATCTAATTTAGCAGATGTGGTATGCAGTTTCCTACCTCATGCCGAACCCACATGAGGTTTGAGGGGTCGATAGAAGCCACTAATCTTTCTCCTGACCTTTTTCCTACCTTTGAATAGAGATGAAGGTCAGTAATGCTTCAGAAGGAAAAATCTGCCATTCCTTTCTATGTTGTTTTTCATTTACATGGGAGATTACTGATTACTCTTAATGGCCCCAAATTCTAATAGCAGTGATGCTGTTTTGTTCATCAGGCTAGCCAATGCTTAGAAAGGATCCTAAAAGTTTCTCTCCACTCCACGTCTTAGACATTGAATTAATGCACTAAAATAAAAGGATCCTTTATGAAAGCTTGGACATAACGAGATTCCCAGATCACGTAGATAAATAAAAACACTGAGAGACTGACATTTCGCTTTGCTGGAAGGGTCCCATTTGAATCCAGCCATGAAGTCATCAGTGTGGCAGGAGCTATTAGCTTAAAGAAATGTGGACTGTAAGAAATACAGACTTGTGTTTCTGTTGTTTAAAGAGGACATTGAAGTCTTTTTTTGTGTGTAGAAGCAGTCCTTAAAACATATCTTTTTCCATGTATATGTTTACTGTTGTGTCTTCCTCCAGAATTACTGCCTCCCTGTCTTACTTTGGAAGATATAGTAGAAATCCTAATAAGACTGAAAATTTTTTTAATTGCAAATAAGATGGTTAATTTCAGAAACTGAGCTCACCTCTTATAAATATACTAAAACATAGTAAATGCTAAAATTAGATTAGGCAAAGGTACAGTGTTTTAACAAAACTACAACTTTTCTCAAAATTCATAGGCAAATGCATGACTTATTTTCCCCCCCCCCCGATATTTCATATTAAAACTGAAATGAGAACTTGACCCCTTTTCTAGATATTAAAACAAAAATAATACTGAGGACATACTGTCCAAAGAAAACCTATTTTACTTTATTCTGATGTCTTAGGATTCTAAAATCTCCCGTGTGCCTCCTGAATCATCCCTAGGTACATTTAAAAAGACTAAGCAGTGATCCACATCTAAGGTTGTTCTTGTGAAGGGAATACAGTAATCCGTTTTCTACAACAGATTCTTATGTGTTCAGTCGACTCAGGAATCAATACTTGATCTGACAGCAGAAGTCTCATAGCTTGGATACACAAAATGGATTCTAAAATCTTCCCAATCAATTAACTAAACCTCTGCCATAAATTTCTTGCCTTCTTATGCGCTGTGTTAAATAACATAAGCATAAATTCACAAACCTTGGTGAAAATGCCAAGTGGCTTATATAAATACTTAGAATATTTCTGAAGTTCAAGGATGAAAACTTCCCAAATCTTCCCAAACTTCCCAAACATATACCATCTCAAATTAAGGAAGTGCCACATCTTTGGGAGATATCTGGGCTGAGGGATAATAATTCCTGTAGGTGTTAGACCTGAGAGATGCTCTATAAGGAGATGTAGGTGAGTTAAGCCAAAGGGTTGGGTTGGAATTAAAGCCAGCACCTTCAGCCTTCTGGTTACAATCTTTTCTTGCTCCGCCATGTCTTAGGCTAGCAACCAAAAAGTTACCAATCATCTGCATGCATCCATTTACTTCATCACAGTTAATGGTGTCTTCAAGTAAAGCTATTTTCTCACTGCAGTCTGGTAAAGCCATCCTATTTCCTTGTAGAGAGAGCTTCATTTAGGAGTCTGAACTTCCAAGGAGATTCTGTTAGAGGATATACTATGGGGCGTGCAGTCAGCACCGGCAGCCTGGCCAGCAGCACTCTGAACAAACTGGCTGTTCGGCCTTTGTCTGTTCAAGCGGAGATTCTGAAGAGACTGTCCTGCTCGGAGTTGTCCCTGTACCAGCCACTGCAAGGCAGTTCCAAAGAAAGGAGTGAAAAAGCGTCCTGGGAGGAAAGGCCCAGCGGGATGAGCAAATCCTACCACGATCTCAGTCAGGTCTCTCTTTATCCTCATCAAAAAAGTGGTATTGAAAATGTTGACTCCCCACTGCAAACCGATGAGGAGCCGGTGGGAAAACCATCCCAGAAAATGGCACGGGCAGAAACAGAGTGTGTGGCAGGATTCAGGAAACTCAATAAGTAAGAATTGTTGTTAAGTTACCCAGACTCCTTTTTGTGAATTTTGTATATACATATATATGTAGATATATATACATTATATGTGTATATATCTATACATTTTTGTTATTTTTGACATTTTGGTTATTATTTTTGCCAGTTTTTTTAATTGACTCTTCCTCCTCCTACCTTCCTTCCCATACCACTTTAGTTCAAAGTCTGTTGCAAGTTTAAATAGAAGCCCTGAAAGGAGAAAGCATGAATCAGACTCCTCATCGGTTGAAGACACTGGTCACGCATATGTTGTAGGTCAGCATAATCAAGCTTCCCTTTTTTCTCCCCTATGTAAAACTTCATATGTAAAAGTAAGCAGGCTCATGTTGGTTAGCTGGTTATTATTTGTGCTGATTTGTGTCACTGTTGCCAATGATCTTTGCTTCTAATCAAAATGTTTTCATGAATTAAAATGCCCTTGCTGATCAAAATGCACCGAATCTGTGCGGTAACCTAACATCAGAATGATTTACTTGATTGCTTCTTGACACAGACATTTCCCTTTTTTCAAGCTCACTAGCAGAAAATTCAGAGTACTTTGTTTTCTGGTCTCTGGTACTGCTCTTTCCCTTTGGATTTTCCCTCCATTGTCCTTGTTGCTTCTGACTGCAGCTTTCTTTGAAGAAAGTTTATTTCAGATGCTCCCAATCTGACATGAGGCGAATTGTCTCCAATGAATTCTTAAAGCATCCTTATGATATTTATTGCTTATTTTATATGGTCTATTGATGCAAATCCCCAATTATTAGTTTTCATCAAATAACTTCCTGGCTAAGCGGTGGTCTTTTTATCCAGTCTTCAGTTGACAAAGCACATAGAGTATTGTCTTTTTTCGTTTGCCATTAGGAAAAATCACATATTTGAAAAAGATCAAATTATTATTTTATCTGTAATTTCAAACAAATATTACTCAGTAATTTTTGCCTTCTGAAACAAAATTATTGGGTTTTTTGTGGCTTCAAACAAGAAAAACATGCAGAGGCAAGTGTCTCAATGTTGGGTAAGTGGTAATAAAGAGGTCTAGACTATTACCCAGAAAGGAGAAGAGAGGAGAAGCAAAACGTTCTTCATTCCGTTTCTTTTCCTTCCAATCCTCCCCCTTTGCCCCTGCCATCTCTTCAAATGAGAACATATAGAAAGCAGTTTACACACTTAAGCATTGTGTAAATGTGGGCTGTTAGTATGAATATAATTATTGTTTCCCTTCCTACCTCACTGTTTTCCTTCCCTCTCCCTCCAAAAGAAAAAAGAAACCATTGACCCAATTTTTATAGATTTTTAAAAATAGATTGAGACTTTATATTTAGGGACCTTTTAGAATTGTGGTTATTGGGTTGTTTTTTGGTTTTTTTTTAATTTGCAACATTTAAAAAAGAATCTCCATATGGGGCAACTAGGTGGCACAGTGGATAAGAGTGCTTGACCTGGAGTCAGGAAGACTCATCTTCCTGAGTTCATATCTGGTCTCAGACACTAGCTAGCTGTGTGACCCTGGGCAAGTCACTTAACCCTGTTTGCCTCCGTTCCTCATCTATAAAATAAGCTGGAGAAGGAAATGGCAGAACCACTGCAGTATCTCTGCCAAGAAAACCCCAAATGGGATAACGAAGAGTCTGAAATGACTGAACAACAAGAAAAAAAGAACGTATCTTGTTTTTCAAAAATAAGTCTGAAGATTACGTATGAACCTAAGAAACCTATATAGGATAGAAGAAAATTAACCCACAAAACAATCTTATTTTTTGCATGTATTTCTTCATTTATTTTGTTCACGTTGTATGATTTTTTTTTTAATTTTAATATAATTTTGATGACTTAACATTTGTCTCAATAACATGAATTCTGATTAAATATTTTCTGCAAAGCGACCTTAATGAGTAAATAACTTGAAAATTCATTATGTCTGTCTGACCACTTTGGGAAGGCTTTTTAGTAAATTTTTCTTCATTTTATAAGCTTAATATTTTATACATTAAAATTGAGGAAATAATGGATTTCTAATCTCTTGACTAATGTGTAATCATTGATTTATGCCATAGGAATTAGCTCTGGAAATGGATTATCCCAAGCATCCTTGAAAGAAGATGGTGGGTTTGAAAAAATTATTGCTACCTTTTTTCTTCTCCTATAATCTACCAGCCATTATCTTCAACTAATGGTTGAATATTATTTTATTGATTTATGTATTTTAAAATACACAGCCAGACGTGCATGTTATTGCCATGACCAAAGTCATTTTTCAGTACCATCACTAATACAATATAGCTGATCTATAAAATCACCATATTTATGAAATTCAATTCAATGAATATTTAAAGTATCAATTGTGTGCAGAGCCCTATGTTAGGGCACTGAGTAAAATGCAGAAATTTTTAAAAGACGCCAACAGTGGCTGTCATAAAGTTTCCTATCTAGTAAATTCTTGTAACCGACTGAGCCCTATAAAATTATTTAATATCATGTTAGGTGGGTTGTGTATGTAATAATTTATCAAATTAGCTTTCCTAAGATGTCTTCCAGAGTGGAAAGCACACTGTCTCTAAGATCAGAAGACTTGGGTTCAAATTCTACCTCTGATGATGATTATTATCTGTGTGACCTTGGGCATATCACCTGGCCCTTAGTTTCATCATCTGTAAAATGGGCTGGTTGGACTAGATCACCTCTGAATCCCCTTCTAGTTCTGGGTCAATGAACATATGATTCTGTCATCAATATATTTAGTGGCTCTTTATTTTAAAACAGTTTATTAGAGAGGATGATTTGTAAAAATAAAATACCTATTAGAGTGTTGAATATGAACACTTTCTAGTAAGAATTGTTCATCTGAGATGCATGAGCTTGATTTTTCAAAATTTATTTTGATTACTATTGCAACATAATTCATTTCCTTTGTAATTCTATCAATTTTGTTTTATACATTTAGAAACATCCTTATGAGAAAGAACCATAGTCTTCAGAGTCACAAAGATGGGCATAACAGAATTGAAATATATATATAAAGTAGTATGTAATATTACAGTACTGAGAGATAAAAAAATAAAATACCTCAAGTAGAATGGCTTCAATGTATTATTTCAATTATTTTTTCCCAAACCAGAGTTATTTTTTAAACTAAATATTTGTCTACCAAATTTTAGTTTTAATCATAGCATCTATTTTCAAGAAAAAAGGATACTTTGAGTGTTTAATATGTCCTCCTTACATTTTACATTAAATGAATCTTTTACCACTTAATATTAAAATATTAACAATTAGTTCTGGTATATTTTGGATTATTTAGGTAGTCCACTATCAATCAACTTGTAATGTTATTGACATGTACCAAAATTAATTTGATTGAATTTTTCTATTATCACGTATTTCTTCCAGTACCATCCTTTCCATTCCCTAAATCAATCAATGCATAATTTGGTGCCTGCTAGAGAGCATAGTGGATAATGGGCTATACTTGAAGTTGGGAAGAATCACCAGATCTCAAAAAGTGCAGGGACCTGAGATCCGCCTCGTCCAATCCAATCCTTCTACAATGTCCCCAAAGGATATCGGATCCTTTGAAGTCTCCAAAAAGGGAGAATCTTTGTACTTCCTAAGGCAGTCCAGTCTGCTCTTAGTTAGCTCTGAGAGACAGGAATTATTTTTTTTACAGAAAGGGAGTTGGAAGGGGCCTCAGCAGCCATCTTTTTCAAGCCATACACGAAAGGCATCCTCAACAAGAGATGTGTGGGCAAGAAGACCTCCAAGCCAGAAAGGCCCAGCTCCTTCATTTGGGGATAGCTCTAATCATTAGGATGTTTTTCCTGACATTAAATTTAAAATGCCTTGCTTGAGAATTCCACCTCTTGCTCCTGGTTATGTCCTCTGGGTCCAAACAGGACAAGTTGAATGATGAGTGTGTTTCCCCCACCACCACCACCATGTTAATCGTGCCTAATTCCTTCCTTTGGTCCTATTCTGACATGGACTCAAGGCCTTTTACCATCCTAGTTGACTGTATCTGGACACTCTCCAGCTTAATCAGTGTCTTTTTCAATCCATCGTGCTCAAAATTGAACATAATGCACTAAGTGAGGCCTTACAAGGATTGTGTCTAGTGGGACTCTCATCTTCCTCTTCCTAAAAGTTGTGGCCCTCTTAACGTGACCCAAAATCTCAGTAGTGTTTTTGGCTCCTCTCATGCCTCAATCCTTTGTGATCCGGCTGCCAGCTTCCTCACTGCTTTCTCCAAATCCGTGATCTAATTGCCAGTTCAGATCAGTCTTTTCTCAATCGTACTCCTCTCCATCCTTTGTGCTGAATTCGACCTGCTGACCACCCTCTCTTCTTGTGTATCCTCTCCTTTCTGAGTTTTCCTGACACTTCCTTGTTTGCCTCCTGCCTGACCACTTCTTGGTCATCATCATACCATCCTTCCGAACTGTGGGTCTTCTCCAAGGACTTTCCCAGACCCTCTTCTCTGTCTCCTTTCTTTCTTGGTAACCATGCTATGGGTTGAACTCCTTTCTATGAAGAGGACTCTTTATACCCAGTCCCACTCTCTCCCCTGAGTGTTAATCCCATTTCAGCAATTGCCTATTGAGTATTTCAAACTTGATCTTACAGCGATATCTTAAACTCGACATGTCTAAAATTAAACTCATAATCTTTCCCTGAAACCCCCAGCTCTTCCAAGCTTCTCCATTTCTATCAAGGAACCACAATCCTTCCAGATTCATAATCTCAGCATCACCCTGGTCTCCTCATTCTCTTACCACACATATCCAGTGATTGTCCAGTCTTGAACTTGTACCTTCACAACCTCTCTCATATCTGGCCCTTTCTCTCCACTCCCACAGCTACCACCTTAGTTGAGGCCTTAAATATCCTTCATCTAAATTATTACAACAGCCTCCTAATTGTTCTTTCTTCCTCAAATCTCTCAAAACCCTAATCTGGCTTACTCCCTATTACCAAAATAGCTTTCCTGACCTGTGGAATGATATATGACTCCCTTATTCAACCAATCCCAGGATAAAATAGAAACTCCTCTGTTTAGCTTTTAAAGCCCCACACTACCTGACCCAACTGTCTCTCTAGCCTTGCTGGACATTAATGCCTCTTCCACCCTCCATTATCCTGTCTTCTCTCTTCTTCAGATAGCAGTCCATTTCTCATTTCTGTTCTTTTGTGCTATCTGTCCTCCATTCCTACTTTAAAAAAAAAAAGCTCATTTTAAGCCTGGGAAGTAATAAATGTCTTATAAGGTCCATGTATTTCCTGCCTCTTCTGCTTTAGGGACTTTATTTTAGATTGAAAATTCCAAATTCAGTCACAATTGCTCCAAACACCCAGTTAAGAAAATACCTAACACCACTTTCTAGTTAACCCCCCTGCTCTCTTCATGATTGAGGATGAAATTATCACTAAAGCAAGTCAAGGAGGTACTTTGTGTTTGACAGAGAGAAAACCTTCATAGATTACTGGATAATTTGAATCCCCCCATCACTTCTATTAATATCCTGCCTCTTTGCCAAGTTTGGAATCTGTTTATCAAATTTCTTTGTCATCTCTCTCTGACCAACTGGTTTATAGTATACTCCAGTGGCAAAAACATTTCTATTTCTCCGTCCTTTGACCTTCCCCCAAACACTGTCATGCTTCCTCCTTCTGGCAATTGCTCATGTGAGGATGTGTTTTTAAAATAATACTGCTACCCCTCTCCCTTTTATCTAACTTACTTTATTTGAAGAAGCTGTACCCATCCAGACCCACAGTCCTCCCATGGGCTTCATCTCACCAAGATGGACTCATAACTGAGATTAGACTTGCCTCCTTATGTTAGAATCTCTGGTTCTTCTTGTTTGTTGCCCAAGTTTTGGGACATTCAACATCATGAATTTCTGGCTGTCTCATCCACTGCCCCTTTTCCTTATTTGTGGCTATTCCCTTAAGTATCCAGTTTGGGGGACACTGTCAGTAGTCTTCTCCCCTACCATAACCTTTTAAATTTAAAGCCATTTTTATTAAATTTACAAAACATCTGGCAAATCTACAACCTTTGTTATGTTTCTTTCATCTTTGAGCAGAATTCTGTCACTCCCACATTTTAAGCTTAAAAATTCAACTCCAATTCTCAGATACCACCATCTTAGCTAATGATTCTCTTCCCAGTTTAATTTTTCTGTTACACGTTTCTCTTCCTCATGGAGCAACAGGGAAAAAAGAACTGGGTTCTCTTCACATACTTAAGAACTATGTGAGCCTAAGACTTAATGCTGTCTTACCCTTGATAGTTTCATTAGCAAAATGGGACGATAATATTAAATAAAATTATCAAATGAGATAAAGTGTAAATCATATTGTAAACCTTGAACTGGTACACACACACACACACACAAACACATACACACACATCATTATTATTACCATAGGCAAGGCTCTGTGGTAGGGAATAACAAGGGAAGGAAGGAAGCATTTAAATAGTACTTTCCATATGTTAAGCCCAGTACTAGATGCTTTTTACAAATATTTCACTTGATCCTCACAACAACCCATTGAGGTGGGAAACTGATGCAAACAAATTGACTTGTCCAAGGTCTCATGACTCTTAAGTGTCTGAGATTGGATTTGAACTCAGGTCTTCCTGAGTCCTGATCCAGTGCTCACTCTGCTCTGCCACCAGCTGATAAGGCATTGTGGGAACTACAAGAAGATTGTCCTTCAGTCTTGGGAGCAAGATAGGTTCCAGAATTCCATTTTAATAGATTGTATAATCAATATAAAAAAGAAGGAACTGTGGGGGAGCCCAGTAGAGAAAGGTCATATGAAGGTAAAATAGTGATAAATCTCTTCCATTTTTTTCTCCTTATCTCTTTCCATCCCAACCATGAAAACTCACTTAGCAGATCTCAGCTAAGTGTTGATCTGATTTAGATGATTTATAATAAAATATAAATGACTCATTTCCTCTAGGAAGTGCTTGGTTGTCCAGAGAGGACATTTTTATTTATTATTATTATTGATAATTAATAATAAATTAATAAAATGAAATAAAATTAATTCCTGTACCCCTAACCACCTATGGTAAAACACCCCACATTGGAAGAACATGTATAGAACATGATTGCTTAATAGTATGCAGGACAGTCCATCACCCTTCTCACCTTTGTCTCTATACTTTTGGGGCTCGGTTTTGTTTTTTTTTAAGAGTCATTACTGAAAGGGAGAAGAATTGAAAGTTATTCATACTCTGACCTCAACCTACCTTTCAATTCAGTTCATTTATTAAGCAACAGGCATTTGTGCTAGGCTCTGGGGAAACTGAAATAGTAATAAAATTTCCCCTACCGTTAAGGAATTTACATGGTGGGAAGGAATGGTAACGTAGACTCTAACAACTAGAGGGAATGAAACAGCCTCGAAGGAAGCTAGGGGTTCCAAGAGGCCAAGGTGAAGGAGGAGAATGTCTATGAAGACAGGAAGATGGGAGAGGCTGAATGACCACTTGTAGGACTGTGTGATATGTTACAGGGCAGATTCCATTCAAACTGGACTAGATGACAGTTGAGGTCCCTTTGAACTCATAACTTCTGTGGCTTTGTGTGATCCCATGAGATGGAATGCACTATACAAATAGATCGGTATTTTTGCTAATCCTGTAGTTAAGGCATTATTTTAGTACCAGCTAGTGTTTATTGCAGAAAAGACAAGTAATAAGTTAACATATTCTAGCATTAACTACTAACACTCCCCTAAACTGATTCTTTGCTCTAGCCAAATCTTTTCAAAAATATAACTTCTTTAGTGTTACTGTGTTAGCAGAGTGTCTCAAACTCAAGTCTTAAATGTGCTGTGACCTTATCTACTGCTGCCCTCCCCTTATCTCCATTTATCAAAATTTACCCCAAATCCCCAACATTAATTCAAATGCCTCATAAAGGTCATCTTTTAGTCCCCACCCCTCTATTCTCACACAAGATTATAGACTCAGATTTAGAGATGGAAAATCTGGTTTAATCATTTAAGTTTACAGATAAATTGACGCCTAGTGGCAGAACCAAGAGATTTTAAAATTTTATGATGCCTTTTGTAAGAATGAAAACAAATCAAGCCAAACCAGCTGACAAAAATGCCTATAGCTTTTAGCAATCCTAGTTTCAAACCTCTCTCAAGAGCAAGGAAATGTGTTTCCTTATCTCTTCCCTCATCCCAAGATCAGTCATTGCAATAAACCTACATTTGGCCGACTTTTAAAGTTGTTTATCATCACATTATTCCTTGTGAATATTGTTCTTTCTTCTTCTCTTAATCCATATTATTTAATTACTGTACAGACTTTTCCAGAGTTGGGATTCTAACCCAGATCCTTTCACTATAAAATTCTGTGCTTTTTTTTTTTTAACAACACTGCTTCCCTTGGTACCATATGGTATTTTCACCTATTATCTGTATTACAAAATACCTTTTTTCTTCTAAAGTGAATTATCCTAGAGGCTCATATAACCCTAACCTATCCTTCCTATTAAAATAAATGTCAAAGAAAAGGAGGAAATTATGTAAATAAATGTGATTATTTGCCCCTTTTAGGATTAAGTTATTGGGTATTTAAAATCCGCAAGAGTGAAATTTCATATATCTATTTAAAATATTCATGAATTAACATAGCAAAAAACATCATACTCTTTATAGTTACTGATAACAGATATGTTATTGGTATTATCAAAGACACATCCTTTGGTCTTCACTACGGAAAAGCTAATAATTTTGCTTTTGTGCGCCATTATTTTAATCCAAAGCTTTTTATAAAATTATAATTTGTCAGCCAATAAATAATCATTTGTTTAATGTCATCTTGTGTTAGGTGCTATGCTAAGCGCTAAGGATACAAGGAGAGGCAAAGGCGGTAGGCCTCAAGGAGCTTACAGTCTAATGGGGGAGACAAATAAATATATACAAAAAGGCTTTAAGTGGGATAAATAGGAAATGATTAAGAAAAGGAAGGCACTGGAATTAAGAGGAGCTGGGAGAGACTTCCTGTAGAAAGTGGAATTTTAGTTGAGGCTTAAAGGAAGATCTGTAGTCAGAATAAGGAGAGAAAACATTTCAGACACAGGACAGCAAGAGAAAACGTCCAGAGTCAAGAGATGAGTGTCTTCTTTGTAGAACCACCAAGGGGTCAGTGTTACTGGATCATGCTGGGGGACAAGATTTATGAACACTTGAAATGTAAAAGGGGACTAGGTTAGGAATGTCAAACATAAAATTTTGTATTTGATCCTGAAGACAATGGATAGCCAGTGGAGTTTACTGCATTTGGAGGTGACATGTGGGACCTGCACTTTAGGAAAATCACTTTAATGGAAGATGAATGGAGAATGCATTGGAGTGGAGAGAGGCTTGAGACAGGCAGACTCACCAGCAGGCTATTGCAATAGTCCAGGTGTAAAGTAATGCTAGAGGGTGGCAGTATCAGAGAATAGAAGGGAATTTATCAAAGAGAAGTCGCAAAGGTGAAATCAATATGCCTTGGCAACACATTGGATATGGCAGGTAAGAGATAGTGAATAAAGCAGGGTGACTCCTAGGTTGTGAGCCTGAGGGGATTGGGAGGATGATGTTACTTTCCACAGTAATAAAGGGCATGGGAGAGATTTAAAGGGAAAGATAAGGAGTTCTCTTTTGAACATGTTGAGTTCAAAACTCAAAACTCAAAAGATGCTTGAAAGGCAGTTAGAGGTGCAAGATTGGAGGCCAACAGAGAGGTTAGGGCAGGCTAAGTAGATTTGAGCATCATCCTGGAAGGGATGGTAGGTAATTGACTCTGCAACAGCTAATGAGATCAGGACAGAAGCCTATGAAATATGTAAGGTTAGAAGGTGTGAACTAGATAAGGGTCCAGCAAAGGAGACTGAGGAGGAGTTGAGTCACCACGTAGGTAGGAGGAGAATCAAGAGAGTGGTGTCTTAGCAACCTAGTGATAAGAGTGGAGAGAGGAGAGAGTGATCAACAGTTTAAAAGGCAAGAGAATGAACAGTGAGAAAAGGCCTTTGGAATTGGTCTTGAGGCCACAGGTTCCCCACCCCTGGATTTGGCAATTAAGAAATCATTAGGAAGTCTGGAGAGAGCAGTTTTGGTGGAATGATAGGGTTGGATTACATTTCAGGAGTTAAGGAGAGAGGAGAGAAGTTGGAGGCACCTAGCAAAGATGACCTTTTGGAGTTTAGCTGTGAAGGGCAAAAGAGATTCAGTACAATCGTTAGCAGGGATGAAAGCAATTGAATTTAAAATGTGTTTATGTTTCTAAGTAGAGAACTTTGTTAGTGATACTTTATTAATAGACACATTTCAGGGTTTAGTTTTCTGTGCAATATTTAGTTTAACATTTCCTATCTAGTTGAAAGAACATAAGTAGAGAATTAGTGAATTTAATTCCTCATCTTGCTTCTGATACTATGAAGCTCTGTGACCCTGAGCGTCGCTTATCTTCTCTGTGCTAAATCTCCAAAAATAGGAGTAAGAATTGTCCTATTTTCCTATAGTAAAATGAAATGTGTATAAGTGCATTGAAAAAATAAAAAGCAGTTGACAAATGCAAATTGTCATTTGGAACTATGCTAGGAAAGTGATTAAAATGTCCACACCCCTTGACCTAGATTTCCCATTGCTAAGCATATACACCAAAGTGGTCAAAGAATAAAAAGAAAGGTCCAATATGCAACAAAATACTGATAGAAGCATTTTTAGTAGTAACAAGAACAAGAAATAAGATGCCTGTTAGTTTGGGGATGGCTAAACAAGTTATAGAACATGTCTGGTATGGAATAGTAACTGCACAGTAAGAATGAATGAGTATACAGACTTTAGAAAAGCATTGAAAAGCTTGCATGAACTGATGCAAAGTGAAATAATTAGAACTAAGAAAATAATATCCATCATGCCAGTCATAGAAATGAAAAGAACAAACAATAGACAAAACTGAATTTAGGATCATTAACTTACATAAAGCTGAAAGGTACCTCAAAGATCAGCTACTCCAACCCTCCCTTTTTACAGATGAGTATTTTATTTATAGACCAATCTCTTTAAAAATAACTATTCTAGTTTTCAAATTACAGGTAAAAACTACAGACATGTATGTGTGCCTATGTATGTATGCTGCTAAAAAAAACCGTAAGACTATAAAAAAAATTGCATGGAAATCTAATAAGAACCAACAAATACGCTTTGATAAGAGTCCTTTATAAGTAACTGAATGACTGATCTATTCTCATTATTTTGAAAGTTAAGTTGGAAAAAATTTACAAATGTATTCTTGCTTCCCTTCATTCTGTATATTTTATTTTTAAATGTGATTTTCCAGTAGATGTTCTGCAAAAAAGATGGAGCGTTGTATCTTCACCAGAAAGGGAGATCACCTTGGTGAATCTGAAAAAGGATAACAAATATGACTTGGGTAAGTCACTGCTGATATGGTCATGAAAAACTGGGGAGAATTTCATGAATAGTCCCAAAGGCACTGAAGCCCCAGTTTATCTTTGGCAAAAGCTAGTTTTCTACCGAAAATGTCATGAATACCAAAGTAAATACAGAATATATTTGAATTTGACATTTTCCATCTGTCAGGGATAGCCTCTAAAATAGACTTAGAAGCTATTCATATTTGATACTGAGAGTGACCAGAATTCTGAGTTTCAAGTAACTAAACATTAGTCATTAGAAGCAGGAAGAATACTGAAAGGATTCTTTGAAAATGTTTTTTTCTTAGGATTTCAGATTGTTGGTGGAGAGAAGACAGGAAGACTGGATCTGGGGGTTTTTATCAGTTCAGTAACTCCTGGGGGGCCTGCTGACTTGGATGGCTCCCTAAAACCAGGTACTTTTTACTGATCACTTTATCACAATCAATGGCACAATTGTGCATTTTTAATGGAATTGTCTGTGGTGCTTGTATTGACCAAAAGGAATTTAGCCAAAACTCTGTCTCTGAAGGGCAGTGATGAAATTTCTGACTCAAATTCCTTGTTGCTAAAAGTGTCTTTCTTGATGCAGGAGATCGTTTAATATCTGTGAACAGCATGAGTCTAGAAGGGGTTGGCTACAATGCAGCATTAGAAATTTTGCAGAATGCTCCTGAGGATGTGACACTTGTTATCTCCAAGCCAAAAGAGATTTCCAAAGGTAATTTAATCAATTACTATTACTTATATGTTGCTTCAGTAAATTTACAAGTTTTGATGTATTAAGTCAATATATTGAATTTAAGAGGTTTTGCAGATGGCATGATGATCTGCTTAGAGAATCCTAGAGATTCAATTAAAATTTAATTAAAACAATTAACACAACAGGATATATAATAAACTCACCTTTTTGCTATATTCCCAACAAAACTCATGAGGAAGAGCTAGAAAGAGAAATTCCATTCAGAATAACTACAGAATGTATAAAATATCTGAGAGTTCCCCTACCAAGAACTCACAAGACTATATAAGTACAACTACAAAACACTCTACAAAAATAAATATTGATCTGGGTGATTGGCAATATATTCGTTGTTCATGATTATGCCATGACAATATTCCAAAAATGGCAATATTACCCCAAATTACTACCCTTCAGGTGGCATTCCCTGGTTTCTCCCACTATTAGTGGAATTATTTTCTCTATACACACTCACGCTCACACTCTCACACACACACACACACACACGGTACATAGTTAATTTTATGTGTTGTCTTCCATTAGAATACAAGAAGAGCACATGAGAAGTTTTTATCTTTCTTTGCATCCTTTGCTCTTAGAACATTGCCTGGCACAGGCTAAGCACTTAATAAAGATATGTTAACTGATTGAGTTCCATATAGAGCTAGTGTTTCATCCAGAAGAACAAAATTTCTAGAATGTAAAAGAAAATAATTTTTTAAATTGGGAAGGAAGATGATTTAGCAATACCAGATCTGAAACTATACTAAAAAGAGTAATCAACAAAATCATTTGGAACTACTTAAAAGTATAAAAGTTCACCAGTGGAACATATTGGATACACAACATATAGAAATAAGCAAATACAGCAGTGTAGGTTTTGATAAACCCAAGGGAGTTTGCTAAATCTCATCTTTTGGGATAAAGACTCATATATGAGTAAAACTACTAGGAAAGGTAAAAAACAGTCTTGCCGAAATTAGTGAATGAAATATTTCATATCTTAGACCACAGTAAGCTCTAAGTGAATACAAAATGGATACAAAACTCTTTACTGAATAAAGGAGAAGGAATCATAGGAGATACAATAGATAATTTTGATTACATAAAATTGAGAGATTTCTACACACACAAAATCAGTGACTAAAATTTGAAGGGAAGCTGTTAAATCAGGAAAGTTTTGTAGTAAGTTTCTCTCATAAAGTTCTAGTATCAAAGATGAATAAGAAACTGGTTCAACTGGAGGATGGCTAGGTGATACAGCGAATAGAGCATTGGCCCTGGAATCAGGAGGACCTGAGTTCAAATCCAGCCTCAGACATTTAACACTTACTAGCATGTGACCTTGGGCAAGTCACTTAACCCCGATTACCCTCCAAAAAAAGACAAAGAAAAAGAAACTGGTTCAACTACAGAAGAATAGTCATTCCCTAATACATAAATGGTCCTGATATGAACAGGCAGTTATCAAGGAGAAAAATCCAAGCTGTCACAACTATATGGAAAAATTAACCTACCAATAATAAGAAAAATACAAATTAAAAGAATTCTGAGATTCCAGCTTACATACATCAGTTCTGAAACAATGACAAAGAAAACAAAATGGCAGTTGGTGGAAGGTTTATGAAGAGACAAGCACACTAATGCACTGGCAGTTAAGCTGTGAATAGGTCTCTCAGTTCTGGAAATTAATTTGAAACTATGCCCAAGGTTTCCTAAACTGTGCATCCTCTTTGACCCAGTGATACTTCTATTAGACATATATCCAAAGATAAAAACAGAGAAAATTCCCTTTTATACAAAAAAATACAGTATGCTATGAATTATTTAGGACTAGCAGTATTTTTCATATGCTTTCATTTGATAAATGCCTAACAATATTATACTTGATCATGAAGAAACTGGGGTTTATTGAGTTGGGGGTGGAAAGGGACAGAGGGAAGAGACAGGAAGACATAGATCTGCACTGTAGGAAGATTACTTAGGCATTTGAATGGAGGA
The DNA here is from genome assembly GCA_028646575.1 of Pseudocheirus occidentalis. Taxonomy (NCBI): domain Eukaryota; kingdom Metazoa; phylum Chordata; class Mammalia; order Diprotodontia; family Pseudocheiridae; genus Pseudocheirus; species Pseudocheirus occidentalis. The sequence goes on from CM053601.1 coordinate 21,352,239, forward strand.
TGGATAGGAGTGGATTTTAAAAAATTCCTGTACTACCCATGTCACAGCATTTTTGTGATGAGAAGTGAAATAATCTCTGTAATTAACTATGTAAGTATAAAATTTACATTATTATGTTGCTATTTATTTTGTATTATTTTTTTAATTTTATACCATATGATGGAGTTTGGGGTTAAATTGACCCACAGGGAAGGTATCATAAACCTCTTGGGCATAATTCTGTGAAAGGTCCATTAGTTAGGTGACTTTACTGCAATCTGGGTCCCTTTTGGTGGATTCCCACATCATCCTCTGTAGGAGGAGAGTTTCCACAACCATAATTGTACCAAGACCCTCTTCCCGAACCTCATTCGTTTTAACACTAGATTCTGAAACTAGATTGTTAGTTCTTTGAGAACAGCAATTACATCCACTATTTTTTGGTGTCACTGCATAGCAAGTTATCACAAAACATCTATAGATCTCAAATATTTGTTTACTTGGTGGGATGGAAGTATTGGTATTTCAACCAAAAACTGGGAGGTTTTTTTAATTCTATTCAGTTGTTTTGATGTTTTGTTGATTGTAATGACTTCCCAATAATACCTCAGCCTTAACTGAACTCTCCCTTATAACAAAGAAATAGTTATACAAAACAAATCTCTACGTTTGCCACATCTGTCAGCAAAAGCTTCATTTTGCGCTGTATTGTGACGCCTCTAGTGAGACCACAAGTGTGTTTCAGAATCTGGAGTCAAAGCCGTGTGACCTTGGGCAAGTCACTTAACCCCAACTGCCCTCCAAAAAGCAAAAAAAAAAAAAAAAGAATCTGGAGTCAAGATCGGCCATTAAGTTCTGATCTCTGAGCTTGTATACCTTGATCATTGTTTTCCCTTATATCATTATCATATTTTTGAATATTCTGCTCCTGGGTCTGCTTGCTTTGTACTGCATCATTTGAAATAAAATTTCCCAAGTCAGAAAACCATCTTTTGTTTTAAAAAAGTGTTTTTCCAAATACTTGTATTTCCAAAATATACTAGAGACCTTGGCTTTCATAACGAATATAACATTATAAACATAATTTGTTCTTATTTAGGTTATTTAATAATGACCCCACATTTTGGACCATGTTTATAATCACTGATTTTCATTGTACAAAACCAGAACATACCACATAAGGTTTACTTTGGTTGTTTACTCTGGGTTGTTTAGAATTTTCAAAAAAAATTCTGATATTAGCTTATTTCTTCTCATTTTTCTATTTCTTATTTAAAAAGAGACCAAATCAATACATTCAACTTTTAATTTACAGTGATATTTACTTGTCTCCTGATTAAATGAAATTTTTGCTCTGTGAATAAATATGACATTCTCACTTGCTCAATTTTTATTTTCAGCACCTTCTACACCTACATATCTTTCCAATAGGATGAAAAATTATGTTCCCAGGCCTTCCACCACTAAAGACAATGACCTAGAACCGTCTTTAGAGGACCATCATCAGACACATTATCAACGGCGAATCTCACTTTGTTCCTCTGCACTGTCGGTGGGCCAAAAGGAAGGAAGCCTGAGTTCTCAGGATTCTAGGACTGAGAGTGCCAGTCTGTCCCAGAGCCATTTAAATGGCTTCTTGGTAAACCATTTGGGTGTCTCTGAATTCCAGCATTCCAACCCATCTTCCTTGGCTATGTCTAAAGCAGCAGAGAAAAAACAGACTTCAAATGACCACAACCAAAGCAAAGCTAAAAAGTCAGGCATTTCAGAAACAATGGATTATTCTGACCGTGGAGATTCGGACATGGATGAAGCCACTTATTCCAGCAGTCAGGATCATCAAACTCAAAAGGTATAAGCAGTTTCCCAGCCTACTTTCTATTAACCACAGTCTTCCCCCTTCTCCCTGCCTCCAGTGTGCCTTTCAGCTCCTAAATCCAGTGTCCTGTGGTTTGGTCAGGGAGCACTTAACTGCTTCTAGCAGAGTTGTCTCATGTTAGCTACTTCTGTGGTCTGGAAATGAGGACTAGTGTGCATTTCTACTAGGGAGACAGTGTGAGGGAGGAAGGAGGAAAGAGAAAGGAATGGAGCTTGGAAGCAGAGAACTCAGATTTGAATCCTGATTTGTGGCAGCTGTGAACAAGTCCCTTAACCTCCTTCAATTTCAATGTCCATATCTGCCAAACAAGGGAGTTTTTGTCACTGAACTGTGCTGACACTTACAGCTCTATCTGCGACCCTTAGATCTTTACCCACTAACTACTGCTGTGTTGTTTGCTAACTGAAAGAAGGCTTTGAGCACTAACCCTAGAGCCTACCTTATCCTAAAAGGCTTGCAATAAGCTGCATGCTTATGTCAATAGATGAGGAATCTAAGGAAGATAGAAAGGACAAAATTCAGTCTTAAAATTTTGTTTGGCAATTCAATTTGCAGAGGTGGTTAGACAGCACAAAATTTTACTGGAAGAATAACAGCATGTGCCCAAATGAAAAGAATGTTTTTAAACAACATATATAAAAATATCTTTATCCTGTGTATTTTATATGGAGTAGATAAAATCTAGACATTTATAAGAACACAACCAGAATTTAGACATAAGGACAAATAAAAAACTAGAACCTGACAAATTTTAAGTCGTTTAAAACATTTTGCAAACATTTTCCAAACTGAGAACGGCAGGGTAATAGTGGAATGGGCCCTGGCTTGGGGTTAACGACCTACATTCAGGTGCCAGTCTCACTGTCTGCTGGAATCAATTTGAACCAAGTCACCACAAGCCTAAATTTCCTCATCTGTTAAATGGTGGGACTGTATGACCAGTGCTGATGTTCTGTGAATCTACTATATCCCTTTATACCTTATTTTAACTAATTCTCCCACTTCCCCGCAAAAAAACAACACTGGACTCCTCCAATAAATCATTCATTTTGACACAGAAAATCCCTTGTTTTTTGTTTGTTTTTTCTTTATTAAGGAACCTTCTTCAATGAGTACATCCACCAAAATGAATTTAAAAAAAAATTCTTCAGCACCTCCTAAGCCTGGAGATATCTTTGAAGTTGAACTGTCTAAAAATGATAACAGCTTGGGAATAAGTGTCACGGTACTGTTTGAAAAGGTTTTCACATGTTTTCTTTTGTTTTCCAATTCTAGCAGTAGGCTAACCTACAGTGGGGCCATATTTATTCCAACCCACTTCTTGAGTCTCCCCAGTTCTGTTAAACTGAGACATACTCAAAACCTTGGGTGGGGCAGGAGGGGGAGTGCCTCCTATTTTCTGTGGTCCCTTTTTTGTTCCCTACTACCCCAAGAGAAAATTTGGAAAAATACTCCTTTTTTCCCCCCAAGGTTTTACAAGGATTTAAATTCCGATTGCTTAGCTAAATGATGTCCCCAAATCACTAATGACAGCCGCTTCCTGGAGTTGGACTATTTCTTGCAAAAGCAAAGTATTACAGAAAACATTCTTTTCCTTATGCCACAAATCATAAATGACTGGTTTCCATGTATACTTGCTTCTGTGCATGCTCAGGATTTTCTGTGAAGCAAACCAGGCTATTTATTGGTATAAATCGTGTTTGCAAAAAGGAACCTATAAATTGTATGCATACAACCTTAGAATGTAAAGGAGATTTCCTATAATAAATATTTAATTTTCAATAATTAGTTCATATTTATATCAGAACCGTCTGACATCACATTATTGTAAAGCTCTGTAAGGATGATAAAATATGGGTAATTTTAACATTTATAGGTTAGTTATTTAATATAGCTCCAGATGTACAAAAATTAATTTTAAAACAATTTGAAAATATTGCATACGTGATACTGATAGGCAAACAGTAAAACATTTTTATCAGAAGAAGAAACCTAACTTAATAGCATGTTTAGCCATATTTAAACTTACTCTATCCATTTGCATTGTCCTTTCCTTTACGTTGAATTATCTACTTGTGCTGTGGAAGCAAAAGCCACATATTTTATTGAAGTAAAATGAACTAATTAGATTAATTTCACGTGCAGTATTTGAAAACTTCTCATTCATAGTGTTTACTCTCAAGTTAGGACGTTTGACCTGAATATAGCAATAACAAAATAATAATAGCATTTTCTGGCACTTTAAGGTTTATAAATCTTATTTCATTTTATCCTCACCATAACCCTGGAAGGGTTATTGTGGTTATTTTTCCCATTTCACAGATGAGGAAACTGAGGCAAAGTTTTAGGTCTTGCCCAAGGCCACACAGCTAGTAAGTATCTGAGGTAGTTCTAGACCCAGCACTCCATCCACCATGTGCCACTAGAGTGACCACATGGCAGAAGGAGCCAGCCATATATTGGCTGTGTGAACTTGGGTAAGTCACTTAACTTCTCTTTTAAGGCAACTCTTTAAGTCTTAAGTTTTAGTGAGAGTGCAGTTTCTTCAGAAGTTTCCTGTACCAGTGAAATCTTACATTTAATACAATACCTTGTGAGGGAAAAAAAGTATATTCTTTTTGAGAATACTTTCAAATAGTCATAGGCAGAAACTAATCTTGCATGAATGTGTTTCTGACTGCATTCTTCTATAATCTGATTCTTAATGCATGATATAAACATCCAGGGAAGCAATTTCCATGCAGAAATATGTGACAGGAGGCTGGTTTGAATACAGAATTTTGCCAAATTAGAAACTCCATATTATCAATATGTTAGAGGATTTGGGCATGTTGTTTTCATTGATCTGGAAGTCACTGTATGTGATGAATTCAAGGCTGTTCTTTGGTTGAGATTATGCATGATTTTTTAATCTTGGGAAGGTTTGAATGGGATTGTGACATTTCTGTTTTTCATGCTTCTTTCCACTTAGGGAGGAGTAAATACCAGTGTCAGACATGGCGGCATTTATGTGAAAGCTGTGATTCCCAAGGGAGCTGCTGAGTCTGATGGTAGAATTCACAAAGGTGAGTTATATTGTTTTTTTCTCAGTCCATCACATAATGTAAGAAATGAAACGATAAAATCGATATGGATTTTAACTCACTATAATAGAGAGGAGAGAAAGTATGTTAAAAGTTAAGAGCAGAATCAGAAACAATCTTGTTGCCATTCTGGAAATCTCCGTTCCAGCTTAAAGTCTAATTGCAGGGCTGTGGAGCCAAGATAGAGGAGCAGAAGCAGGAAATTCCGTGACCTTTCCCCACACTCACCTCAAATACCTATAAAATAAGACACTAAACAAATTTTAGAGCTACAGAACCCACGAAGTGACAGAGAGAGACAAATGTCCTGCTGAAGGCAACCTAGCCAACCTACAGGAAGGGTTCATCGCAGCATGCTGGGAGCTGAGTGCAGTCCCATATGAGTCATGCAGTTCTGGCCCCAGGGAGGCAGCAGTGGCTAGAGCAGACTTCAGGAGAGTGAATCACCAGCAGCTGTGGCAGTTTCTAGACTTTTCAACCCAAGAACACCAAAAAGAAAGTAAAACGTCAGTCAGAACTCTGTTGGAAAGGAAGGGCACAGTCCAGCCCCTGCCCCCTGGGTGAGAGGTGGAGGCGGATCAGCGGCTGCAGCATCTGCCACACAGCTGCCTCAGGAGCTCCTGCCCTGCAGATCATAGGAGGAACAAGCAACCATTCAAAGGGTAGTCGCTCTTGCTTTGACCTATTTGGATCTGGTTTACTTTCTTGGGCAGTGATCCTGGGGTGATAAATTCCAGTTTGCCAGTGTGGTGTCTGTAGAGAGGGCACCTTCCTCAGACCTCTGACAACATCTGCAAAAACCGCAGCAATTTGGGACAAAGCTTTCCTTACTGGATGCAGAGTTCTATTGTTACAAAGAGCTCAAAAGGCAATATGAGCTAACAAAGGAAGCACAAACAGACCACAGAATCCTTTTTTGGGGACAAAAAATATCAAAGCATGGAATGGGAAGAAGACAATGAAGTCAGAGCTCCTGCATCAAAAGTTTCCAAGAAAAATGTGAACTGGTTACAGGCCATGGAGGAGCTCAAGAAGGATTTTGAAAATCAAGTAAGAGAAGTGGAGGAAAAACTAGGAAGAGAAATGAGAATAATGTAAGAAAACCATAAAAAGAGAGTCAACAACTTGGCTGAAGAAAATAACACCTTAAAAAATAGACTAACTCAAATGGCAAAAGAGGCCCAAAAGGCCAGTAAGGAGAATGCCTTAAAAAATCGAATTTACCAGACAGAAAAGGAATTTCAAAAACTCACTGAAGAGAATAATTCCTTCAGAATGAGATTGGAGCAAATGGAAGCAAATGGAAGACTTTATGAGAAATTAATATACTATAAAACAGATTCAAACAAATGGAAAAATAGAAGGCAATGTGAAATATGTCATTGGAAAAACCACTGACCTAGAAAATAAATCCAAGAGAGATCAATTAAAAATTATTGGACTACCTGAAAGCCATGATCAAAAAAAGATCCTAGAAATCATCCTTCAAAAGTTCTCAAGGAAAATTTCCCTGATATTTTAGAACCATAGAGCAAAATGGAAATTGAAAGAATTCACTGATCACCTCTTGAAAAAGATCCCCAAAAGAAAACTCCTAGGAATATTCTAGCCAAATTACAGAGTTCCCACGTCAAGGAGAAAATGTTACAAGCAGCCAGGAAGAAACAGTTTGAGGATTGTAGAAACATAATCAGGATAACTCAAGATCTAGCAGCTTATATATTAGGGGATCAAAGGCCTTGGAATATGATATTCCAGAGGTCAAAGGAGCTAGGATTAAAACCAAGAATCACCTACCCACCAAAACTGAGTATAATGTTTCAGGGGAAAATATGGTCATTCAGTGAAATAGAGGACTTTCAAGCATTCTTGATTGAAAAGCCAGATTTGAATAGAAAATTTGACTTTCAAATGCAGGGAGCAAGAAAAGCATGAGAAGGTATGAAAAGAAATCATAAAGAACCTATTAAAATTGTGCTGTTTACATTCCTACATGGAAAAGTGATAATTGTAACTCAAAACTTTTCTCAATATGAAAATAGTTGAAGGTAATGTGTGTGTGTGTATGTTTATATAGGAGGGTATATGTGTGTATAAATACATATGTGTGTGCGTACATAATGTGTACGTGTATACGTAGACAGAGGGCACAGGATCAATTGAATAGGAAGGGATGATATCTAAAAAATAAAATGAAGAGGTGAAAGAGGAATATAAGGAGAGGAGATAGAATAGGGTAAATTATCTCATATAAAAGAGGCAAGAGAAAACGGTTACAATGGAGGAGAAGAACAGGAAGGCAAAAGGGAATGGGTCAACCTTACTCTCATTGAATTTGGCTTAAGGAGGGAATAACATACACACTAAATTGGGTATCTTACCCCACAGGAAAGTAGGGGGGGAAGGGATAAGAGGGGTGATGATAGAGGGGAGAGCAGATTGGGGGGGAAAGGGTAGTTAGAAGCACACATTTTTTAAAAGGGACAGGGTCAAAGTAGAAAATAGAATAAGTG
>CM053601.1:21359792-21401564 GCA_028646575.1 Pseudocheirus occidentalis
AAAAATTTTTTTTTAAAAGTCTAATTGTACAACATTTTGATTTTAATTTTTGAATGTTTCATGTAGCCAGTTGCTCTGATTCAGTTTCATGGAAGGGTACAAAGACAGTAACTTTGTGCCAACAGTGACCATGTGTCAAGGATATTTTCCCCAGGAAACATTTGCAACTCCGTTCCTCCTAATAACTGTGTTTCAGCTGTATGTGGTCTCTCCTCATAATTTGGGCCAATTCTGTAGTCATCATATGTCATAGCTATGGCTATGTTTCCCACCAACCTGGTTATGTGAGTTTTTTGGTTATTGTTCAATTGTTTTTCAGTCATGTATGACTCTACATGACTCCATTTGACATTTTCTTGGCAAGGATCTGTAAAGCCATGCACAAGTAGCTTTCCAGAAGAATGCTGCTGTGAACAGCTTTTAAGGTTCTGATTATATATTATAGTGAGCTCTCTATTCAGTAACAAATCAGAGTAAAATATTCACAGAAAATCAAAATATGGCATTCACCACATCACAGTTCAACACCTTATCACTGAAATGGCCACATAGTTTTCATCAAAGGGGTCGCATAGTTTTAAATAAAGTACATTAATTTAGTCAATCACAGAGTCCTTAATTCAGTCACAAAGTACGATAGTCAAAGTTCTCCACCCCTAGGTTACAGTCAATCATAATCTTCTCAGTCAGTACACAGTATCCAAGTAAAGTCTTCTTTCAGCTTGACTCAAGGCTGGCTCTCAGCTTCCATGGTTCCTCTTCCATGGTCCCAGCTCTAATGGTCACCTGAGTTCAGAAGCTGGCAGCTCCCAGTTCCTCGTCCAGTTCTTCATTCAGTTCCCATTCCATATTGAAGTTCAGTGTCCAGGCCACCTCAAGTCCTTCACAGTTCCTGTTTCTGGGAAGACAAAGCTTGACAGAGCCACAATAATATTCATACACGTTGCCAGTACCAGCATTAATTCACTATCTGCCTGTGATATCAACACAGACCCACCAACAAGGTCCAAGAGGTCAGCACAAATCATCAGTAAAGTCCTAGGACCTCTAAAACCCTACTCCAGGACTTCTGTAAACAGACAACCAGAAAATCCTTTTTCAGGGCTTCCAGTAAGGTCCCAGGGCTTCTGTACAAAGTATTACAAACAAACATCAACACAGACAGAACAGACAAACAGAGTGCTGGGATTCCACAAGTTTTCTCCTTCTTGATTCTGCTACCGCAAGAGTCCTCTTTGCAGTTCTTCTCAATTCTCAGTTCAGTCTTTAGTCCAGCAGCAGCTGCCCTGCTTCCACAATGCTTACGCCAGGAAATTCTGACTGTCCAGCTTGTGCTCTTCCTAATAGAAGATATAGCTCCTCCCCTTCCTGTTGCAGGAGTTCATGAGTTCTGGGGTTCACATGTTCCGTTTCTTAACAGATTTGATACAAGACTCAAAAGAAACTTGAACTGAAACAAGGTGTTAATTCAATAGCTGAAACAAGGTGTGAACTACTTCTGCGCTTGCTATTACAGGATCCTGGAGTGGTTTGCCATTTCCTTCTCCATATCATTTTATAGATGAGGAAACTAAGGCTACCAGGGTTAAGTGACTTTCCCAGCGTCACACAGCTAGTAAGTGTCTAATGCCTGATCTGAATGTATGAAGATGAGTCTTTCTGATTTCAAGCCCAGTGCTCTGTGTACTACACTACCTAACTGCCCTAATTGTGGAAAACATGCAGCTAATTGGTTTAAAGACATTTTATTGACAATAAGCTGGGTGATCTAGAAGCCACGGTTTTCTTTTTCTTCTTTTTTAGTTACAGTTTTCTTGAAAAAAATTCTTGCAATATTTTTGAAAGTCTACCATATGTAGAAGAAGATACAAATTTTCCCAATTTTTACTGAATCACTTTCTTATTTTAAGGTGACCGAGTCCTGTCTGTTAATGGAGTTAGTCTGGAAGGAACTACGCATAAACAAGCTGTGGAAGCATTAAGAAATACAGGGCAGGTAATAGATGCTTTTTCTGTTTACTAATTTACAAGTAAAATACAATACAGAAACACCAAGCTCTATGAGATTGTATGATTTGTCAGCAAATCTAGCAGAAACTCATTCTCATTTTTTCCATTTATTTCTTCTTTTAGCTTACAGTTAAACATGGTAACCATAGGTTTTTAACTGTGGAATGGGGTGCTACCTTTCTAATGTTCACCTTAACACAAAGCTGAGAACTTCAAGAAGAAATTTAAAATACAACCATCTGATCTCACTTTTCAGTTATATTTAGCATGGACAACAATTTAGAAATGTTCTTTTAAAAAGCAACTATTAGGAAGCTTGGGCTGTTGCAACATTAAGTATTTCTATGCTTTTGTGACATCTACGCTCTATTTGAGATTTTTACACACATATATTTTGATGAAAAATGCTAGACAGAGAAAATGAATTGCTTGTCTTGAGGCTTTATGGCAAGTCATCATAAAAAGCAGAGTGACACAGCAATCTTTAAAAAGTCAATACAGCCTTCTTTATTGTTTATTTTCTGCCTCCATATTTTTGGTGCTCAATTAAAATGCCATGTAATGAAATTGACTGGATTTTGCTATGCCCATAACGTACAACCTCTTCCAGCCCTTGCTGAATTGGAAAGGTTTTTAACATATAGCTGGTGATAGTGAATGTCTGCTGTCTGAAGACCAATTTAGACAGACTCATTACTAGGTTGACCACAGAATGATCATATTTTTGGCCACAGCATTGCAAAGGAACAATTTGCCAAGGCATAGGAGAATTTCAGCCTAATCACTGGAGGGTTAAAAGAATATCCAGGTTATTTGATTCATAGATATTTAAAGTATCAAGTACAGTAAGTGAGTAATGTCAAATGACTTTTAAACTGTCATTCCCAAAAAGCCATTGGAAAAAAATGTTTCCTTGTCTTTAGTCTTAATTCACCAAAATACTACATTTCTTTTTCTTAGGTGGTCCATCTGTTGTTAGAAAAAGGACAGCCTCCAACAGCCAAAGTACATGCACCGGTGACTCCACAGGGAACTCTTCTAGAACAGGATTCCCCGGAAAAACCCATGAAAAAACCTAACAACACCAAAGACTATGATTTTGTTACTGAAGGTCAGGCATAGAAGAGTTATTATCTCATTCTTCCCTTTGCATTGGTTTTGGTTCATGTTATTGTGTATAAATATAAATGTACAAACATATACACATATCTATCTTGCTATATGTGTATTTATATATCTCTTGTCATTTTCACTTCTCCAGACATAATTATAGTATGGGAAAGGGGTACTGTGGAGCGGTCAGGAGGCCAGCCTCTGCCCCATACTGTGAAAGGGACTTAACCTCTCAGTGGCCCAGGCACCTAGCCCTCCAATATTTTAGGTCAAAAAGCCAATCTCTGTTGGTAAAAAGAGTGTCATTACTGGGCATTTCCTACACTGATAAGTTTAGTGCCCCCCCCAAAAAAAATTACAAATTAGAGTGTTTAACCAGTTCCCCAGTGAGGCAATTATATGAAATTAAAAATTAAATTTATATAGCTAACGTACTTAAAGCATTGACTCATGTATTTTAAGATTCTCATGGAGATTTAGTGAAGAAAAAGGCAGGGGTCTGATTAGTTGTGGGCAGTGAGAATGGATCCATAGCATCGTCTGTTTAGTGGTAGACCTTGGATTTGAACCCACAGCTCCTAACTTTCAGTATACTATTTTGTTCATTTCGCTTCCACTTGTGTCTCTAGCTTGGACATTTAGCTCTTGGATTTTCCATTCCCTTAAATTTCATGAAATCTAGACTTAGAAGAAAGTACTAACTCTTTCTTATTTCAGCGACTTATTGGTTAGGAGTACAAGACATTGCCAGCTAATTTACTGCCACATTCTTTTTACAGTGTTTTATTGAAACTTTTAGTCTGGTTTCTTGGTGAATCCCTCCCTCACTGCCCTCAGAACCGTCTTTATAACAAAGGAAATACTAGTTCGATGAGATGCTGAATGAAATGAGCAGGACCAGGAGAAATTGTGCACAGTAACAGCAGTATTGTGCAATGATCAGCTTTGATAGACTTGGCTTTTCTCAGCAATACAGTGATCTAAGACAATTCCAAAAGACTCATGATGAAAAATACTGTCCACGTCCAGAGGAAGAACTCTGAAATCTAAATGCAAATTTTCACCTTTTTTTGTTTTGTTTTTTCTTTTTCTTTTTCCCTTTTGTTCTGATCCTTATTTTACAACATGACTCACATTTAATATGGTTGCCATCTTGGAGGATGAGGAGGGAGAAAAAAGCTTAGAACTCAAAATCTTATAAAAAGTGAATGTTGAAAACTTTCTTTACATTTAAGTTGAAAAAAGTAAAATACTCTTTTTTTAAAAAGTAGTCCAGTGAAACAGAAGGTCACAAAGTGCATGTGACAGCATATGCAACAGACTGCCCCATAGTCCGTCCCCTCTCTGTTGCACAGATCATAGGTTTATAGGAAGCATTTATATTTTTTCAATCAATCCCCAAACAATGGGTACACATTTTTCCTAATCTTTTGCTACCACGAAACAAAGAATATTTAACCTCACTCACTCTTTAAGAATACTCTAAAGGTGGTTTTCCTAGTTATTTTATTGTTCAGTAGCTTTACTTATTTTACCAATAGAACTCTAACTACTTAATTTTATCAGAATGGAATTCTAAAATATACTTGCGTTCCTTAATCTTTATTCCATCACTGATTCATGTTCTTTTTGACCGTCCTCTGCCTTTTTCTTCCCTTTACTGATTTTCCCTTCTCCTTTTTTTCCTTCCAAATCTTTTCCTCGGGCAGCTAGGCACCAGGCCTGAAGTTGAGGACCTGAATTCAAACATGACCTTGAACACTTGACATTTTACTAGCTGTGTGACCTTGGACAAGTCACTTGACCCCAATTGCCTTGCCTTCCCCCTTCCAAACAAACAAAAAAACCCAAAATCTTTTTCTTCCGAGAACTTAGCCCAGGGCCTGATACATAGGAGGCAATGAAGGCGTGTTTGTTGACTTGGCATGAAACACACTGTTTTGAAAAATACCTCATCTTTTCTCTCTTCCAGAATTTTGTTTTCTTAACTGCTTATTGGACCTCCATAGCCTGCATTTCCAGATGACCGTTGGAAGTGTATAAATATTCATTTGTTTCTCTTAGCATAGGGATAGAATTAGAATCTGGGGGAGCACTGGGTACGTACTTTGTAGGGATGGACACTACCTCAGTGAAGGGGAGAGACAGACTAGCAATACATTTGCAGATTTTTTAAAATGTAACAAATGCGTGAAAAGTAGCCTTTTTTTTTTTTTTTTTTTTTTTTTTTTGCAGAAAACACATTTGAGGTAAAATTACTGAAAAACAGCTCAGGGCTAGGTTTTAGTTTTTCCCGTGAAGACAACCTCATTCCAGAGCAAATGAATGCCAGCATTGTAAGGGTTAAAAAACTGTTTCCTGGCCAGCCAGCAGCAGAAAGTGGAAAAATTGATGTTGGAGACGTCATCATGAGAGTGAATGGGGCTTCTCTGAAGGGGCTTTCCCAACAGGTAAGTGGTGAACATGTAGCCCTTAAGTGCATTAAAGGAAAGAAAGATTGGCATTTCAAACCTATATCACGATGCTAGTTGAACCATATTTTAATTTTTACTCCATGTCACCTTTAGGACGTCATCTCTGTCCTCAGGGGAACATCCCCAGAAGTCTCTTTACTCCTTTGCCGACCCCCACCTGGTGTATTGCCGGAAATTGATGCATCTGTTTTGGTAAGGCCCTTGAAATGGTATTTTTCATTTGTAAAGAAGAAGAAATGACTAGCCGTGTGACCTTGGGCAACTCACTTAACCCCAAATGCCCTCCAAAAAAGAAAAGCAAAAACAAAAAAAGTAAAAAAGAAGAACTGTAGCTCTTTGCTATAGTTCATATGGGGGGGGTTTGATCATTAATCGATGTCCTAGTCCTACCATGAGCCAACCTGTGGCCTTGGGTTTCTTCATCTCTAAAAAATTAGGGGTTCTACTAAATGAGCTTTGAGGTCCCATTATCAAAAAGCTAAAGCTCTGCTTTATCAGGGCATTAACTAGGGAACAGGAATTTTTTGGTTAATTGCTTCTCACTATTGCTTATTACTGAAGAGCATTTGTTTGGTTCTGTCTTATCAATCAGAAACTCAGAACTAGAAATGACTGACATCATCTCATCCTTTTTCTTGTCTCTAGGCACTAAACATGTTTGTTGTCACAATTTCTATTATTTTTAAAGGTCTCTGGAAGAAGAATTGTAAATTTGGCATTGATTGCTATTAATCCACATAGCCATAAATCAGTTATCAGAAGCCTGACTATGACTCATTTGTTTCAACATGAGGTTGATTCAAATAACATGCAAGGTTCTGTACTTAGATTAAGGATAAAATGAATGAAAAAGACAAAACAATCCCGGCCTTCAGGGATCTTGCGCTTTGGTGAGACGGTAAGGAAAATATAGCCTAGGATTCCAAGGAGAGATCTGACAGCTCCAGGATGGTGGGGAAACTATATAAGCAATAGGAAAGACTTCCCTTAGGAAGGACGTGGCCCCTGAGATGAGCCTGGAAGGGAACTAGGGCTTCTAAGAGAGACAACAGGGGAGGAGACAGTGTGTTGCAGGCATGTGTAACAGCCCGGACAAAATCAGAGCAAAAAATGTGCCAAGTTTGGGGAGCAGCTAAGCTAGTAAGCTCATTCATCTGGAAAATAGAGTGTAAAGAGAAAGGATAGGAATTAATTTTGGGAAAGCAGGTGGGAGCCAGATTGGGAAGGGCTTGAAATGCCTGTGTTCCAGCCAAGGCGGATACCTGGCCAAAGGCAGACCACTGAGTTTGTCCACAGGGAGTGACTTCTTCCACCCCAGAACTACAAAATTCAGCTTAGTAATGTACTGGCAATAGGAAGGGGGCCCACCATCGAAGGCAAACAAGCCCATAGCCTCTGACTGCAAGAAGAAACAGATGTCTAGCCTGCAGGGCTTTTTATTGTGAGGTGGCAAGAATGGGGAGCTCCCCCAGTAAAGCTCCAAGGTGATTATAAACTGCTAGTAGGAACTTTGGAAGCCCTAGGGAACATCTGAGGCCAATCCTGGTCCAGCTTGGACCAGGATACCCCAGGGCTCTGAAGTCTCCAGCATCTCATCCTGAGATACCATAGAGAGCCCTTAAAATCCAGTGCTCTGAACCTCAAAAATCCAGGGAGAGCCTAAATTTGGAAAAGAATAGTCAGTTCAAGACAACTAAGAAAAAAAACAAACAAAGCCCACCGCCCCAAAAGAACAGCACAGGGTGCAGCCTAGTGTTGGCACAGAAGAGATTGAATGAGCCAAGATGCCAACTAGTATAAAAATGTTGTAGGTCTAAAGATCCCTCAAAAAGGAGAGTAGTCCCATAAAAATTACAATCAGAGGTTCAAAAGAAAAGATAGGTTTTCCACAACAACCAGAGGAAATGAAGCAAGAGATTAAAAAAAGAAAGAAAACATGTGGAAGAAAGAATTTTTGAAAGAATTCTCTTACAAGAGAAAGTGACAAACTACATCCAAGCTTTGGAACTCCTAAAAACTGGAATAGACTAAACAAAAATCATTAGCTTGATAAGATAGTCAAAAAAAAAAGGAATCAAAAGATTAGAAAAGTGGAAGAAAATGTAAGGTATCTGATTTTTTAAAACTGATCTAGAGAATATGTCACAAAGAAGCAATTTGAGAATTATGGTTCTCCCTAAAAACTATAATTTACAGGCATACACATACAAAAACATACAAAAGAAAACTATAATGTACACTATGTCAAGAAATTTTAAATGAAAACTTCCAAGATATTTTGAAACCAGAGGGCAAAGCAAAGTTAGAAAGAGTCTACCAATGGCTTCCTTAAGGGAGTCACAGAAAGGAAAAAGTCCTAGGAACTCAAAGCCAAAATCTAAAGAAGAATCTTATTCTAATGAAGAAATAGTACAAAGGCATCCAGAAAAAAAGCAATTAAAGTACCAAGGGATTAAAAGTCAGAATCACACAAGACCCAACAATTTCTACTTAACAATGAAAGGAGATCTTGGAATAAAATATACTAATCGTATAGTCTTAGGAGGTAGGTAGGTGGAACTGTGGATAGAATGCCAGACTCATCTTCCTGAGTTCCAATCTGTTCTTGCACTTACTAGTTGTGTGGCCTTGGGCAAGTCACTTAACCCCATTTGCCCCAGTTATCTCATCTATAAAATTATCTGGAAAAGCAAATGGCAAACCTTTCTAGTATCTTTGCCAAGAAAACCCAAACGGGGTCATGAAGAGTCAGATATGACTGAAATGACTGAATGCCTTACAACCAAGATTAATTTTCCCTGCAAAGATGAGTATTTTTCTTCAGGTAGAAATTGGACATTTAATGGAATAGAAAACTTTATATTATGAAAAATCCAGAGCTGAATAAGAACTGTGAAGTACAATCACAAGAGTACAGAAAAACCTAGAGAGGTAAATTTATTTGAGCAAGTGGGAGGGGACTGTATGATGATGCAGCGCTAACATTCGAAAGGGGGGAAGAAATGAGCATCCCTTCAGGACTTTAATGTTTTTCAAAGATCTTGAGGAAGTTTAATAAGAAAAACAGAACTTGAGGGTGAATTGGTTCTGTTCTGAGAGTCTTAAAGGGGAAAGAGGAGGTAAAGTAAAAGAAATATAATAGTTTTTGGAATAAAAGAATAAGGGGGTGGGATTTCTATTTTTCGTAATTGGAATATGTGAGAATCATACACCAAGGTGGAAGAAACAATGGAGGAAGCAGGTGTCAAATGAACTTCATTCTTATCTGAAACAGACAAAGAAGGGTTGAACACACACTTATACACAAATGCAGATTTTGGTGTCGAAATACATCAACTCAACAGAAAAACAAGTAGGGACAGAGGGAATGTGTGGTAAGAGAAAAGGAAATATCACAAGCAAAACCAATATCCAGATCCTGAAAGCCTGATGAAAAGGAATGGGAAGGAATCTAAGGGAGTGCCCACCAATTGAGAAACCATTCAGTGAACTTCTGAGATTAATGGAATATTATTGCATCATCAAAAATGAGGAAAGAAACTTTCTCTTTGTGGAGAATTCTAGGTAGTATGAACTGTTACAGAGCAAAGTCAACAGAACTGGAGAGCAATTAAGGCAACAACATTGTAAAGAAAATATAACTTTGGAAGGCTTAAGCACTTTGATGAATGTAATGACCAGCAATGTCCCCTGTATACTTCTAATGTATTTATTCACCTCCAGACGGAAAAAGTTGGATTCAACTGAAATCCTACATTTTGGAGAGCATGGCTACTGCACAGATTCATTATTTGTTACAAATATTGTTCTTTCTCTCACTTTTTGAAGGGTGGCGGGGGAGGAGGGCTAAAAATTGCGGAGATGCCCGCAATACTAATATCAGGAAAAAAAAAAGTCATTGAAAAGGTCATTCATACACAGAAGGGAACAGAGAAAAGCACAAGCAGGACAGTTTTCAAAGTAATATGTGGAATTAATTATATATTTGGATCTGAAACTCGAGTGATTCTAGAACTGAATAATATAAACTAAAAGTAAACAAGTCAAAAAATTTTTTTAATTATATATTTGGATCTGAAACTCGAGTGATCCTAGAACTGAATAATATAAACTAAAAGTAAACAAACAAGTCAAAAAAAATTTTTTTAATTATATATTTGGGGGGGGGAGTAATAATGAAGTACATTCACAGTTCCACGTACAATCTTCTTTTTGTGTTCCATTGTTTTGCTGTTGCTCAGTCATTTCAGTCACCTCCAACTCTTTGTGACTCTATTTGGGGTTTTCATAGTGAAGATATTAGAATGATTTGCCATTTCCTCCTCCAGCTCATTTTACAGCTAATGAAACTGAAGCAAGCAGGGTTAAGTGACTTGCCCAGGGTCACGTAGCTAGTAAGCATCAGAAGCTGGATTTGAACTCAGAAAGATGAGTCCTCCTCTATTCTGACTTAACGCTCTATCCACTGCACTACCTAGCTGCCCTTAACTATTTTGTTATGCTCCTTGTGTTGGTGTTGAGTGGGAAATGATTTTTGTTAAATGCCCTACTCCAGAGTATGTATTTATCTAGAGATTAATAGGAAACTACTGAAGGTTTTTGCATAGGAAAATGCATTGTCAGTCCTCAGAAATATTATTATCAAAATTCATTAGAATTAAATTTTTAGGTCTTCAAAATATTAACTGAAGTGAGGTATTTAGTCAAGTATTCTTATCCGGCATTTTACAGATAAAAAACTAAGGCTCAGAGGGGTTATAATTACCTAAATCAGCATAACCTGGCACTTGACCCTGTTCTCCATTTAGGTTCAATATTCTTCTATTGCATTGAAATAAAGCCATTGGATTAGATAAGAATATCCAATCAAATATGACAAATATGATGTTTAACATTTTAATTCTTAAATATTCAAAATTGCCAGCACAATATGCCAGTGTTTTTGTTTATTCCAGGAATTCTCCGTGGAATATGTCTATCGTAAATAAATGTCATAAATTGCATTTTAAGGGTTTTGGTGACACTGGCATCCAATGCCACTGGACAAAGTGTTGAGTAAACTTCACAGCAGTTTATTCAATAAATAAGTGCTAATTGTAATCGATGACAATCTTTTTTCTCTATTGCAGACTCCACTCCACTCCCCAGTGCAGATATTACCAGACAGCAAGAAGGAATCCCATCCACCATCACACGGGGATCATGGCACCAGCTCAGATGAAAATGAAATGTCTGATAAAAGCAAAAAGCTGTTTCCCTCCCTTTCTAGGAAGGGTAGCTATGGTTACAGCAGTGGAAGTGGGGAGGAAGACTTAGCAATCACTCCCACCCAGATAGCAAACACTAACTGGAACTCAGCCTCCCATCAGACTCTGAATAGCGTGGTATCATCAGCAAACAGTCGATATGAAGCAAGTGGTCAGGAAGAAGTCGCCTCTACCATGTTTTATTACCCTCAGGAACCACCCAGTAGACCAAACTATGAGGACAGGTATAGTAGATATTTTTGCAAAATGCTCAGAGCATTTGATTCCCATTACTGTTAACAACCAGAGAAATACCACCTTCGTGTTTCTAAGAATGAAATGTGTCTATCTTTACTGTATGGATGATTACTACCTGCCTTGCTGCTCTTACTGGTAGAACAACAAAGCAATAATCTCTTTAAGCCACTCTTATCTGAAGTCCTATCCCCTACTTGGATGAATTTCCTATTTAACGTGTTCCTCTCAACTCAGCCCATAGCACCAGAATGTGTTCATGCAGACCCAAAATAACAGGACGTTTCTTTTTCCAGCCCTGTCATGAAATACTGCATAAGAACTCTCTCATGGACTCTCAGGGTTGTTTTCTTCCCCATTACCTCTTATATTCCTTCTCACATTCCAGTATGAACTGAATCTTTGGCTTCTTGGGAACATCTACAACTTAATTATTATCAAAAAGCAAAAATACATACCTTGAAAAGTGTGTGTGTGTGTGTGTGTGTGTGTGTGTGTGTGAGTGAGTGAGTGAGTGTGTGTGTGTGTGTGTGTGTGTGTGTGGCCAACATTAGTCTGAGTTTGCTACAAATAATCTTTAGAAGATAAAACAAGATTAAATGTTTTAAAAATGTAAATAATCGAGTCAACAAGCATTGAAGTTTCTAGCCAGGTGCTATCCCAAATGCTAGAGATAAAGTCCCTGTCCCAAGTAGCTCTCAGTGTATTGGAGGAGACAACATGAAAACAGTAACACACTATGTACATGATAAATTGGAAGCAGTCTCAGAGGGAAGACCCTAAGGTCAGCCTGCTGTAGAAGACAGAAAGAAATAGGATACTTGGACGGCACGTAGGATTTCCTTTGGCAAGGGGAAAGGTCGCTTGTTCTTGTGAGCAGCTATCTGGTCTAGTGGATAGAGCGCTGGATCGAGAAGAAGGGAGATCTGAATTGAAATCTGACCTTTGACACTTAGCTGTGTAACCCCAGGAAGGACACTTTAACTGCCTGTGTGCTTCATTTTCCTCATCTGTAAATTGAGCAAATCGTAGTAGCTACTTTTCAGAGTTGTTGTTGAGGATAAAATGAGTTAATATTTGTAAAATGCTTTGCAAGCTTTAAGGTGCTATATAAAAGCCAGAGGTTCAGTGACTTGCCCAAGGTCACACAGCTAGTAAGGCTAGATTTGAACTCAAATCTTCCCAGCTCCAGGACCAGCCCTCTAAATGTATGAAACCTCTGAGTTAGGACAGGAGTTAGTGAGGACAGAGACTGTGAGGAAAGTACAAAATTCCTTAAGGAGAGAAATGGAGGTTGGTACATAAGAGACTCTTGGTTAGATGGTGAATATGGATGGAGTGAACCTGTAAGGAGGAGAGCTTTATGATGAGTGATGGTAATAGCAGCAGAATGGAAGTGGCATGGGGAACAAGGAGTGTTCTCACTCTCTGACTTGAACATGGGAATCGGGAGATTGGAGGAAAAGTCTAACCAGTGCTGGAAAGGGTGGCTGGAGAATGGGAATAGAAAAAGATCTGAGATAAAAGCAGATTTGTGCTCTTTAGAACAAGTATCCCCAAGAGCACAGTGGATGTGAGTCCGGGGAACAGGAGTGGTTAGTCAACACGGCTATACCAGAAAACAGAAGTTGGAAAATGATAGCAATGGGGGAAGAGGTTCAGAAGCACTGGTATCAGAAGGGCATGACTCAGTGGTATCCATTGGAGAATAAAAATAACACAATTGTGATGGTCTTTTTAGCATTCATACAACCTTAAATAAAACAAAAGAGATGCAGGCATCTTCTCCATCAAAAATTAATGCCCAGTGTTTCATAGAATCCAAGAGTTGGATGAGGATTCTGCGTTTATCTCATCCAACCAGTACCTGAGGAGGACTTCCCCACTCCAGTATTCTTGACCAGCAAGTTCTTTATTCAGACTCTACTTTAAGACCTCCAGAGGTCAGGAAGGAATCTATCATAAATATTTTTTAATTACTTTGAGTCAAAATCTATCTGCATATTTTACAAACTGTACCTATTTTTGTCCTTTAGAGGAATAAAAATCTGTTCTAGTCGAGCTCTTTCCCACATAACAGTCCATCAGATTCTTGAATTTATTAAACACCTTTCTGCTCATGGGTTCTGGGGCATGCTCTCCTTCTTCACTGGATTCACGACTTGGGTTGAAGTGAGGTGTTTGAAAAGATTTCTGCTTGTGTCTCTCTGTGTAGCAACCCTCGTTCCCCTTTGCCAGTGGACATTGCCCCTCTTCAGGGTTGCAGACTGCAGCTGGAGAATGTCTCCTCCAATTCAGTGGATAACAATTATCTGCCTCATACTTCAGAGCTCACTACCCAAGAAGACATGCCGTGTCTGGAGGACAGCCTGGAAAAACAACTTGATGACTTTGAGCCGGTAAAGTTTCTATCCCCTAAATTAAAAATCTCTTTGCTCTCAATTTGGTTGAAAGTGTTTTTGCGCAGGAACAAAGAGTATGGTTTATTTTTTGAGTAGTTTAGTTATGCAAATGAGTAGTGCCAATGTATAATGTACCTTGCTAATATATCGTACCTCCAAACGTAAATCCAAATATTTTTTTACAAGTTTTTAGGTGAATTAAAGTGTATTTTTCCGTCACCCTATGATGTACCTCACATTGTCAAATGTTTGACTTTATAACCAGCTTTTAAAATATATAGTAATGTCTGACCTGAAGATCAGAGCCTTTTGTATAACATTTCTTCTTAAGACCTTGTTATATGGACTCTCTGCTGTCATGCCCCCTCTTTTTAGGATTCAACTTTGAGCAATACAATGATAGGACTCTGATGTTACCTTTGTCCTTGTTTGCCATCCCCTACAAAGCTATCCCTGTAACTTCTTTAAACCTTTTAGCCTTCTTATACGTTCTACAGAAAATTTTTCTGTGGGGACCTAACTTCTTGGCAATTATATTGTCATCTTAGAAATCTCTTTGTTAAGCACTGTTAGGTTATAAAGGTAGATCCACCTGCTATATCTCTATTTATGCTGAAATTATAGGTGTGATGCCCATAGGAAATGCTCTTTTGGCTATTTCTAGGCAAAAAGAAAAGGTTGTGTTTCTACCTTGCTTCTGCATGCCTCTCTCTCTCTCTCTCTCTCTCTCTCTCTCTCTCTCTCTCTCTCTCTCTCTCTCTCTCTCTCTGTCTCTCTGTCTGTCTCTCTGTCTCTGTCTCTCTCTCTGTCTGTCTGTCTGTCTCTCTCTGTCTCTCTCTCTCTCCCTGTCCCTCTCCCCCTCTCTTTCTCTCTCTCTGTCTCTCTGTCTCTCTCTCTGTCTCTGTCTGTCTGTCTCTCTCTTCTGTCTCTTGTCTCTGTCTCTCTCTCTCTCTGTCTCTCTCTCTCTTTCTCTCTGCCTACATGGCAAAACTTGGGCCCCAAATCACCATTTTCTTCTCTTAGGAAGTGGAACTCCATATCGTCCTGACGAAATCAGACAAAGGCAGCCTAGGCTTTACAGTTACCAAAGGCTCTGAGAGTGTTGGTTGTTATGTCCATGATGTCATTCAAGATCCAGCCAAAAGCGATGGGAGACTCAGACCTGGGGACCGACTCATAAAGGTGAGACAGATAAGAGAAATGGGGGAAAGACTCAGGTGGGAGCAGAGCCGTGAGATGTGTGTGTGTTTCTATATTTCTTCTATAAAAAAGGCTACTTTTAAAACTACTACCAGCCTTTTGAGTCATTCAAGAAATGAGTAGGTTAATTTACTCTTCTCAGTAAGCTGTAGAATTTGACAGCAGATTTTGAGTGTTGGATTTAGTGGGATATGTTGTATTAGATTTATGTTACCTATGTATTTTCCATTTTCATTTTATTTACAAGTTAATAGAAATACAATATTCAGTTCATCAAAGAGGCCACTATTCATCATGCATCTGTTGTTGGCCATGATATGTTTTAAACAGGTTAGATGCATTAATATAATTTCTTTGACAACCATAAATCATGGGTACCAAATGTAGCCCACAGACCACACAAATGGTTGGCAATACTCCCAGGTGTCACCTGACCCAGATTAAAATGTAATTGAGAAGTGTTTAGCAAAATAAACAAAAATACAATAAAACATAGACAATTACATTTTAAAGCTGAGTCACCATGCTGCCTGCAGGACAGTGACAGATTAGTGGCCCCAGTTTCTTTTTTAATTTGACACTATTGCTGTAAATTAATTCTTATCTTGCTTTTACTTCTTTTCAGGTTAATGACACAGATGTCACCAATATGACTCATACAGACGCAGTGACCTTGCTTCGAGCTGCACCAAAGACAGTCAGATTAGTTCTCGGACGGATTCTGGAGTTACCTAAGATCCCAATTTTGCCTCATCTGCTACCTGATATCACACTAATGTGCCTCAAAAAGGAATTGGGTAATGAAAATCAAAATTTTTACTGAAACATTTTATTGGTCACAAAAAAATTGCCAAAAAAATTCTTGAGTGTATTTTCCTTTCCTTTGAAGGTCTATCTTTATCTGGAGGCCATGACAGCATTTACCAGGTGATCTATATTAGTGACATCAATCCAAAGTCAGCTGCCGCCATTGAGGGTGATCTCCAACCATTAGACATAATCCATTATGTGAATGGAGTCAGCACACAGGGAATGACTCTGAAGGAGGCTCAAAGAATACTGGAAATGTCATTTCCCTCAGTGGTGCTAAAAGCAACAAGGTATTTGCTGATTTTTTAGCCTGTGTTACACTCACATACCTTAAATGTTTTCAGGCTCAGTCATAAAGTTAAGACAGTAAGCATTTATTTAGCACTGTGCTTAGTGAGGGAGATATAAATACAGGCAAAAGGAAAGACAGTGTCTGCCTTCAGGGAGGTTACATTCTAAAGGAACACACACCAGGGAGCCAAAAGGCAGGTAAGAATTGGAATGGTGCATTGCAGTCAAGGGGAACACAAGAGGAGAAAGTGAAGGCACCTGGTTAGAAGGACAGCCCAGAGGGAAATGGAGTAGAACAGGCTGGCACCCTATACTAAAACTAGATTTTGTTTTGTTTTGTTTTGTTTTTGCAAGGCAATCAGGATTCAGGGATTTGTGCAGGGTCACACAGCTAGTAAATGTCAGTTGTCTGAGGCTGGATTTGAACTCAGGTCCTCCTGACTCCAGATCTGGTACTCTGTCCGCGACACCACCTAGCTGCCCCAAGTCCAGATTGTTTAACAAGCAAGGGATTCTGGGAAGAGATTAGATAACTGTTGACATAATTGATCACATCTTGACAATTACATGAGCTTAAGGAAAGCAGTGAATAGCGTTTTTTTTTTTCTATCATAGGCTATGGAAATAGGGTGTGAAAATGAACATGAAGGTGATCTATCCGGGTTATAGATCTTGATAGTAGAGCCAGGACAAATAAATGCCGGAGAAAGCTGTCATGCTGCCCGTATCTGTCTGTGAGGATTGCACAGCTTCTCTTCCAAATGGGAGATTTGATTACTTTTTTCATCATTTTGTTAGAACCTTTGCTAACAGTGTTCATTCCTTTAGCACTGTCTATATTCTCCCTTTGCCCCAGTGGGGAATCACTCACCTCTTTTCTCATGTCTTCCTAAGGATTAGATGGGCAAAGAAGCAGTTGCCCAATAAGGCTCTCAGTAATTGGGGAGAGGAGGTCAGACAACCTGAAAAATATTTTTGTGGAAATCAGTATCTTTTCTAGTTCCCATGAATTGTTTTTCTATCCCAGGAATCCCTTACCACCATTATAAAATGGAAAACGAGGGGATTTGTGTTGATGGCAGCAATACCAGGAGCCTTTTCCTTACCATTGTTTTGTACATCCGGTACCCATCTGTGGCATGGGAATGAACACTGGTTGTTGCCAGTGCTAATCCTGGTTGCATAGGCAAGTAAGAGGTATTGGTAGTAGTGAGTGGCACCATCTTATTCTGTACCCTTTCTCTCGGCGTTTTGTTAACATTGAAATGATATCTAGCAACACAAAACTCAGGACTATGCCCAGGGCAATGATTATTGCTAAACTCTGACTTTATTTATGGGACCTTCCCCTCCATATCACCACCCCCACCCCCAGCCAATGAAAGTTATCATTGTGACTTCTTTATATTTCAGTATCGGTGAAAAAAAACATGGTTGAATGTCTTTATGTTAAAAATTTACTCAGAGACCTATTACTGCTAAGTCAAAAGTTAACCAGGCTTCAAAATAATGGAAGACTTTTGAGCATTGAGCGTATTGCAGTATTGGAAGGGAGGGGAGAAATATATTACCTTGTATTTAAATGGAGCCCAAAGCAAAATTGTATAAAAAGAAGTTTAAGTACCACAGTGAACAGCTAATATTTTGAAGTGTCTGAACAGTGGATTTCCCAAATAATTTACAAATGTCTTTTTCTTGGTATCCCAGAGATGGCCATCCAGTAGTTCCCAAGGCAAAGGGACATACTGTTTCAAACTCAAGGTCAACTAATGCTAATGGTAAGGATAATATTTTAGGGAACAAGTTGTTTATATTATCTCTTCATTAAAATAATGTCACTGCAGTATTTTCATCATCAAAAATATTTGTTGAATTCCTGTAGCAGACAAAAAAAAATTCAAATATGGATGTGACCAGGATTCAGTATAGAATATAATACTTGAACACTTTAGACATCAAGGTGAATGACTGACATGCCTTTGGAAAATAAGGAGTCAACAGTCATAGAATATCTAAGATGGAAGGGATCTCAGGGATCGTCAGAGCATATTGATAATCTGCACTTAAAGTTTTGTAAATTACTTTCCTCACAATTGCATGTTGTGTGTGTGTGTGTGTGTTATCCCCATTTTACAGATGAGGCTTTAAGAAATTTAAAATTTGCCTCTAATCATATAATTAATATCTGAGGCAGGATTCAAACCCAAGTCTTCTGACTCCAAGTTCATTATTTTATCCACTACAGAATTCTGACTTTCTCCTAACCTAATGAGTGCATACAGAAGAATCCGCTTTTCAGCAAGTAGTAACCAAGGTCAATCTTCTAGTCAGTCAGTCAACAAGTATTTACTAAGAACATTCTGTGAACTGGGCATGTTGCTAAGCCCTGAGTCTAGAAATACAAGCAAAAAGAAATGTAATCCCTGCCCTAAAGGAACTTACATTCCAATGGGAAACTGGGATACTTGAAGGATGGGGATGGAGCTGTCCAGAGGGGTGAAGTCTGGGGGGAAATGAAAATGATAATGACCAAAGGCAACCCACTTTGAGCCAACTTTAATTATTTAGGAAGTTTTTCCTTATATGAATCAAGCTGAAATCTCACTTTCTCTCTCTCTCTCTCTCTCTCTCTCTCTCTCTCTCTCTCTCTCTCTCTCTCTCTCTCTCTCTCTCTCTCTCCCTCTCTCTCTCTCTCTCCCTCTCTCCCTCCCTCCCTCTCTCTCTTTTATCTCTCTCTCTCCCTCCCTCCCTCTCTCTCCTTTATCTCTCTCTCTCTCTCTCTCTCTCTATGTTCACACTGAAAACAGACATGTGATACATATACAGCATCCTACACTGACCCATTCATTGGGAATATCTAAAAAGTAGTTTTTAAAAAGAAAAAGGAACAGTATAATATGAACAGCTTTTCTTGGGATGCCTGTAAAATAAGAGGATTTGACTGGAAAATCTCTAAAGTTTCTTCCAGGTCCAACATTCCATAACCCTGTGACCTTTTGTCTGCTATTCAATTGAATCTAAATCTTGGGTATCAGTCTTTTGATATTATGCCATTATAGTACTGGGATATATAACGGCATTGACTTAATTGGAATTCATCTGGTTGTGATGTTTTCTGCTACATTGTCCTCACTTTTCTCCATTCCTTGTAGGTCATCACCCTGGAGATCCATTTGGCCAACCAGCTCTTACCCCAGATAATTCTTACCTGAAGGTAAATTGAAATCCCTGTTTACTCATTCCTGTAATACTCTAAGTAAAAGACTCGGATTTTGTATTTTATTCAATAGGTTATGGATTTGTTTGTCCTTTTTAGGCATATAATTTCACATTGTGTAATGGATCACTAAGGGGAAATACCGCATTCATAGACTCCAAGATTTGGGCAGACTCTTTGCTATTATTGACTGAGCTGAATTACTTAAATGGATCATTTTGTTCCTGGGAGTACTTGGCTCACACGCAGAGTTATGTGTAGTTGGCCCCAGTACGGAGTACCAGAAGAGGATGTGGTTAGCAGAATTGCTGTGTCAGCTTTGTGTTCCCCAACCCTGACCTTCAAATGTCAAACCTCGCTTCCAAGAGATCACTTGTGGCAAAAGTCTAATATATTCCCTAAAGGCTCAGGAATTTCATCACTAAGGAAAGATGTTTAAAAAACAAGTTTAAGAATTGTTTTGCCTGCTACCTACTTTCTGACAGAGGGGTAATCAAATCAGAGTGAAGATTGAGACATATTTTTTTTTTAGACTTGGCCAATGTAGGAATTTGTCTTACTTGACTAAGTATGTGTGTTACAAAGGATTTTTATTTCTTTTTCTTTTCCAGTGGGAAGGGGATGGATACGAAGGAGAAAAAGTAGATTTTTGATCATTTTTTTCAAAATTTAACTTCAAAAAATAAAATATACACATGGGGAAAAAAAAGAATTGTTTTGGTGAATGGGGAGAAATGAAAGCAGATTTTGCAAAGAATGTTTTAAATATATACCTAAGTCCTATTTTCATTCTTTCTGCCTATTTCTGATTTTAAATCTCTATAAATAGCTCCTAAAAGAGCTTTACGTGATTAGAGCATATGATGGGCATTTCTTAAACAGTAACAGCTGTGATGGTTGACAGTTTGTCCTCTTGGCTGTGTGTGAGAGGAAAGCTTCAGTCATGTCATATATACTTTATTAATGTCATTTTGAAGCTGACCAATTAAATGTTTCTGACCTGTACAATGCACAGGGACTTGTCTTCCTTTGTCACCATCTCCAGATGTTATCAGCACCGGACAATCTGGGGTCTGTTCCCAAACCCCTACCATGCATGGTACAGATTTTAGATATACTTCTGTTTTGTAGAGCCTGCTCTGACTCATTGGTTCCTCATAACAACCCTGTAAGATAAGTAGCACAAGAATAATTAGAACCATTTTTCAGATCAGGAAATTGATACTCAGATAGAATAAGAGAATAAACTAGGTCTTTGGATTCTTTTCTTAGCCCCCTTTCCACCACACTCCACTGCCTTAGCCCTGTGACCCTTCGTATCCCATTTAGCTGTCTGCTTCTCTTTCTTCCTTTATAAAGTGACCTCTAAAATCCCTTTAAAAAAAAGGTTATGATTTCCATGGGAGGCAGGTATGAACTAGATGACGAGAATGTGCCGTGTTATCTCAGGTGGGTCACTCACTCCCTTAGACCAAGTTAAACACAGGCACTTAATGAAGCCTAGAAATAATAATCCGCAAGCACCAGAGGCTCCCACACAGAAACTGCTTCTTGTCTCACGTCTTGAGAAATGGCGAGAACATTCACTTTTTCTGCCTACTCAGCAATTCTCTGCTTTCACAGAGTTTAAGCAAATAAACTTTCATGAGTTCAGGGTTTATTCCTGCTGAGCAGAGTCTGTTTCTTTGTAAATGTCAGCACCCTGCTGTGAGGGAGAAAGGGGGAATTTCTCTTTGGTTAACATAACTCTCATGAGACTTTTTTCCCATCCCAAACTGCCCATGTTTTTTCATGTAATCATAGTCTCCCTGGAGGGATCCTCAATCTTTTGTCTTTGAGTGCCAATGATTACACCGTGACTTCCTTCTGAGAAGTAGAATCTTACAACTGAATAAAACTTTGTGGCGTAACTGGCTTATGATACCTACCAAATTTATTTTCATCTTAACGAAAACAATGGTGTCCATAGAACATTTGCAACTTAACAGTGGTGTTTTAACTTTGGATCTTTAACAAAATCATTTTTCTTTCAACAGACTATTTTATCCTTTGAAGTTATTGCATCAATTTCTAATTAAACTGAAAAATTAAACAGAAGTCAGTGTTTTATTCAAGAATTGTTCCAAAGCCATTGTTGTTGATTGATCCCTAAATTTAAATGAAGTTTGTGTTTAACTTGAAAAAAAAAACTATCCCTGGAAAACTGAGAATTTTAATTGACTGAGCAAGCTGTCACCTAATGTCATTTTGTCACCTAGTTACAGCTGTCTTTAGGCAGCAGCTTCAAAATACTTTTTAAAATTTCATCCAGATCTTCTGTTCTTACTTCACCAAATAGCTCCTTACCTTGTCCCCCACACAGAAAGCTATCCCCTGTAACAAACAATAAAAGTAGTTCAGCAAAACTAACCTGCATATAAACTGAGTCTGAGAATATATGCCATATTCCACACCCAGAGTCTCCACCTCTGCAAAGAAGAGAGGGAGGACATTTTTCATAACAAGCTTAAACCTACTGTGGAGCATTCTGGTCTGGGTTTGTTGTGCTGCTGTTACTGTTGGTGTTTCCATCTTTGTTGTTGTCACGCTGTGTCTGCCTGGTTTATACTTTCTTTGCTCTTCAACATTTCACATAAAATGTGTATTCTTTTCTTGATCTCCCCTTCCTTGGTTTGCTTTCAAAATTTCAACTTTGAAATTTTTAGTAGTTCAAGATGTATATATCAGCCATGAGGCACTAAATGAGTGCCCTAGATGGCAGAAGAGAGCTTTCCTAGTCAGTACTCTTCATTAATAATGGAAGCTAGTAAAAGAGCTTGATTCTTCAATCAGAATTGACAAGGATAACCATTCCCAATTTTAATAGTGATTTTATGGTTCTGTTAGAGCAGTGTTTGTGATTTGGCTAATAAGCTTTCCTAGATTTTTAGTTCAAGACAAGAAGCAAGTACAAGGGAAACAGGTACCCAAGATGAAAGCGTGTACAAGGAGGTCTTTGAGGGGAGTTGAGCTTGGGGTATTAGGAGAAAATGGGTGCTTGTGCTACTATAACAGAAAATGGAAATATGGGTGAGACTGAAAGGCTTTGAACATAGAACCATAGTAGAAATGATGTCCTGTAGAGAACAAGAGAGAGAGAGAGAGAGAGAGAGAGAGAGAGAGAGAAGGAGGGAGAGGGAGAAAAGAAAGAAAGGAAAAGATCTATGTGGCACAGTGAATAGAGTCAGGAAGAATCATCTTTGTGAGTTCAAATCTGGCCTCAGACGCTAGTTGTATAGCCCTGTGCAAATCACTTAACCCTCTTTGCCTCAGTTTCCTCATCTGTAAAATGAAGAAAATGGAAAACCACTCTAGTATCTTTACCAAGAAAACCCCAAATGGGGGTCACAGAGTCAGACATGGCTGAAAAAGATTGTAATATAACAGATGTATAGGTAGTTTTCTGTGTGTATGTGCCTGCATTTATTCATATGTGCACCTGTAATAAAGATGTCTTAAATTTGCATAAAACAAGCTGACTGTATGTGTATGATATGATATGTATTTCTTAGTGTCTAGATCGATCAGCCAGAGTACAGTAGGGTTCCACAGTCCACTGTAGTTAAAATGTATCAATGATATTATCACAAAATAAAGTATTAGTCTGGGAAATGTTGTGTGAGCTACACCTCTAGATTCTACCTATCGATATAAAGTAGTGGCTGTACCTTCCTTTTATAACGTCGTTAACATCTCTGGGAGAGCAGATGAGATGATAGATGGAGGACCACTCTTGGACTCCTTGAGATCAGGCTGAAGACCTTTCCTCAGATACAAATGCAAGCTTTAAAAAGCTATCAGTCAAATTCCACAGAGGGAGCGTGCACACCAGGGCTTCCTCCCTGGTGGAACCACTGAGGCTGTCAAAGTGTCTCTTTGCCAAAAGAGCCATCAGTTGATATTGCAGACTGGGCAGCTATCTCATTCTTGGCACATTAGTCACCAAAAAGATCGATTCTCTCCACTGCACGTCTCTTAGACCTGGCTCTTTCAGAAGATATAGCAATATTCTTATTCATCCCATGGTACACAAGTATTCATCTTGTACCCCTAAAGGACTCTCAAGAGATATCACAGAGATAACTTTCTGCCCTGATTTTGGCTGAAAAATCTTTTTTTTCCACCTTTTGGTTCCATTCTTTAGTAATGGCCATTCTGTCATCTAATTGAGTTTCATATTAGGAAACAATTAGAATCTATCTCGTCACCATTTGTAAATACATAGTGATGGTCTTTTATTTGTATCAGATTTAGCTGATTGAAAGAATGCTATGTTGAGAGTCAGAGGATTCAAATTCTAGCTCTGCTATATACTATATACCAAACCATACCATACCATGCCAAACCATACCATACCATATCACACCATACTATACTATACTATACTGTACTATACTATACTATATACTACTTATGTGATGCTGAGCAAGTCATTTACCTTTCTTGGACTTGTTTTCTTCCTCCATAAAAAAGAGATGACCTAGTCTACCCATTTCCGCTGTCATCCTACAGTTTTGGTACTTTGTCCTCAGGAAAGTCTTATCTTGCTAGAAATTAGATGGATATTTTCATTTGCTACCTTCTTCTGATCCTTTTCTAGATTCTAAACCAAGGATAAATCAGGTAATAAAAATGGGCAGTCAAGGGTTAGCCTCTTTGCTAGTCTTTCTGCCTTTCAGGCTGACCACGTTCCAGTCCAGCCTGACCACCATTGCTTCATGTTGTACCTCATGTTGTCTTATCTTACTCCTGAAAAACCTTCATTCATTCCCCATTACCCATCAATAACAGTGTACATTCTCATTCCTGACATCCAGAGCACTTCCTTCCCAGTCTGGCCAGGCTTCATCTTTTCAGTCTGTTCCATAGAGTTCCCCTTTACACATTTTTGTCCCAACCATGCTCATGCTACCCTGTCAGTTCATCATGTTTGGAATGCATGGAATGCCTGGAACCTATTCCCCCAATCCCCACTTGCTGAAGTTGATACCTTCTTGTAGAGCCCAATCCACTTACCCTCTCCACGAAATTCTCCTTGTTTCTCTCTTCCTTCCCTCTCCCCCACCATTTAAGACAGTTTTTCCCTCAGATTTTTCCCAGCCCCTCCTTGACACAGATGTCCATTTTTCTTATCGTGATGTTTGTATGCTCACCTTACTCTGCTTTGGTTCTCAACTCAGAGACAGAGCACCTGGGAGGCAGCTCTAGGGTAGTCTTCAGTAGTTCTCCCAGTCTCTAGGAGGTAGGGGATGGCCCTCGATGAAAATTCCTTGAATTTAAATGGAATTTGTTTTGTTTGAAACTTGCTCTCTATTCTCATAAAAGCTAACCTGAGATCCACAATGTTGATCTTTCTTACTGGATGTGACCTCCCATTCTTCATCAGGAATGTTCAGACTTTGGTGCTATTCCTCTTGCCTTCTTTTTTACTCTCCCTAATCCTGGAGGACTCTTACAGTTTTCTTTGCCTTTGTCCCCAATACCTAGCCCAGTGATGGCACATAATAGCTTTATGGATTGCATTTAATGACTTACTCTCTTCAAGGGACAGGATGCAACTTTGTCCAAATGTCCAAATGTTTAAAAAAAAAAAAAGAACCTAAAAACCTCAGTGTCTCCAGTGACTCGTTTCCATTTTATCAGTGATTGAGGGAATGTTTCAAACTTCTATATGTTACCATGTGCAGGTTTAATCCTGGATCCCTAGGTAAGTAGACAGAGATGCTTATGTTTCTCTTGCCCTGAATTAGATTGATTGATTCATTAGATTGATTCATTCAAAGGGATAATGTTCCTTAGAAGTCTGTAAAATAGAAAATTAATTGACTTTGTTTTGCTTTGACATTTTAGACAAATGGGGAAGGAGTAACGGAAGATTCATTTCTTGAGAAAACAAATTGTATTTCTCAGACCCAGAGTTCAGTGAACTTGATCATGCCCAAGGAGATGCCTGTAGGTTGCTTTATCGGTCAATCATCCAGTTATTCCAACTACAATAATACCTCAGGTAAGAAGAATTAATGACTTGTCCTCAAAATATTTGGTTGAAATAGATGTGTATCTTAGGAATGAAACTTGGGAAAAAAATATAAAGCACGAGGATTTTTATGGACCTTGTTTAGTTCAATATGATCCAAGCACCTGACCCTACATTCGACATTAGTATATCAAAGGAAATAGTTGTAAAAATAAGTATTTATTCGGGTGTAGGTCATGTTTCTTTTGTTCTGTGAAGCAGTGTTTCTACAATGAGTCATAGATACCATCACCAGGGGAACTCACTATGGTGCCGTTGGGCTATAGTCTGATAGCATTAATCTTTGTCATATTAAAATGTTTTAAATTTTTGTTTCTTTCTTGAATTAATAAATGCTGCCTCATTGGCACCCCATCAAAAGTTAATGAGTTCTGTTTGTTTGTTTGTTTTGGTATGGTAGTTGTGATGGAAAGGATAGAATAATGGAATCATGTGTCCCCAATCATGGAAGGAAGGAAGGAAGGAGGGAGGGAGGGAGAGGGAGGAAGGAAGGAAGGAGGGAGGGAGGGAGAGAGGAAAGGAAAGAAAAAAGGAAATGAAGAGAGATGGTATGTTCACAGAGTGATGTTATAGAAAAATTACTTAATTCCTCATTTATTACGTTTATTATTGATCAGTTAGGGTGGGTGGGGTAGGAGCTATAATTAGACATTGGCTGGCCTCAGCAAATCATCTGCACTGCTTTGGGCAGTTTATAGTCTCAGATACTGAGTAGCTCTCTGGTGACTTGTGGAGGTTCAGGCATTCTACTTTTCCAGTGCTTTCTTTCCTCAGTGCCTCATATAGAAGAACCTCAGGAGAGCCCATGTGGCACACTTCAGAAACAAATGGGAAATTAACATTATTCTGTGCTTCCAAATATATAAGATGATGGTACTAGAAGTCCAGATAAAAATGGGTAATTTGGGACTCCCAACATTTTTCCAAAGGATTTCTCTCAATGCACAGGGCAATGTAAATGGATTTTGTAACTTACCCCTCAGTGAAACTTAAAAGGAAAATAAATTCAGACCCTGAATAGTTGCGGGACTCCCCAAAGGGATTAAGCACTTGGGGTCAATTGGTCAAAATTCCCAGAGCAGCAGGCAAATGTTATCATATGATCCTGCGGTCCATGATGACCACATATGAGCTGTCTGGACTTGTTTTCAGCCATCAAAAAGAAAAAATATATATGACCCACATATAAGTAAATAGTAATATGATCTTGAACAAGTGAGTTTAGCAGTAAAATAGCTCATCAGTACTTGAATACTTAAACAAGCAAAAGTTATCTTAAAGAAAATAACTGACTTTAGGGAAATATCCCAGAAGACAGACTAATTACAGTTTAAAAGAGGAGGGGAAAAAAATGCACATTTCTGCAAGCCAGGGTATTCAAGAGTCTTGGATACAGAATCTAGGATCCTGCGTCATGGATTCATTGGATCCTTTCAAATGCAAAAGGCCTCAAAATCATCCCACATGAAGACCCCAACTCTCACTTGGATTAGCTGACAGAGCACCCAAATGGTAGATGAGTTTTGTTGTATTGCCAGTGAGCCTCCAACAGCATGATTCTCATTATCAATCAACCAGTTGAACTCCATTAACTTTTAGAAAATGAATTTACTAAGATGGTATAACAAGAACATCTGTTTCAAGACCTGCCCTTTGCCTAAAAAAAAAAAACCCAAGGCACACCCTTGCATAAATACACAGAGTCAGGGCAAGCATCAACTTGAACTTAAAATACAATAGTAGTGTCACATAACTCCTGTCTAGGGGAAGACATTTTCATAGAGTCTTTATGAAGTTTCCCTTAGGTCTGCTAGCTTCCAAGCCTCAGTGCTTTTGGAGAATTCACAGCCAGTATTCTTTCTACCATGAAGGATCTCACTTCTAGATGCTGCTTCCTCCATTGAGTGTCTGTTATTCTATATCCCTCTATGTCTGTGTTTGACATCAGTGTGTCCTTAATATCTCTGCTTTTGGTTAGCTGTGTTTTCTCCTACTAGTCTCTCTAATAACATGGTCCAGAGAGAGAGGGTGAGTGAGGCAGAGAAAGAAACTCTTCTCCACCTAAGGGAGATTACCTCTCCGAGACTTGACTTCATCTCTGGGGCTTATCATTTGGCTAATAACTCTGAACTGGCTTTCTGTTGGATTTAATGCCAGAGGCTTGGAAGTGTCTTTGATCATTTGAGATATTTTTATGTGCCTCTCACCCAGTGCCCCAAAGTTCTATGATTGTTTCAGATTAATTAAGGGCTCATTGTGATAAGATTTGAGAAAATTCCTTAAAACCTACTTTAAACTGTAGATTAATTGTTAAATTGGGGTGGAGGCACCACACCCCTACATTAAGACTGAAAACCATTATAAAGAACCTTGAGCACTTGAGTTAGTTTCAAGGGATTAAATAAGAAATATATAGGGAGGTGGAGGGAATACAGTACCTTTCATCTACATCTCTACCCAGTTTCTTACAGTAATGCTTCCTATGAATTTGTTTTTCAAGAAACTGAAGGGCAAGAAGATGCCAGTTATGATGATGACCCCCAGGAAGATGAAGTCATCCAGTCTTTGTTGGATGTTGTGGATGAAGAAGCCCAGAACCTGTTGAATTGCAATCACACCATAGCAGGTGACTGTGTGTCCCCTAGACAAAACGATTTTACACAAATGGTGCCATGACTGTTGTACAACTGCCTTATCTCAAAAGAACAAATCTGAGTTAATTTGAGGCTTCCTGAATTTTCCCTCCAGCATTGAGCTATGGCTAACAAAAGGTTTAAATTATTACCTTCTCCATCTTCTCCATTAAATCTAGGACAATTTTTCTTAAGTCCAAGAATGTGTTATTAATATGATCATTGTTCTTTTATTTAAAAAAAATATTTTGTCCAGATGTTATCCCCAGTCAAAACCACAGTATTTCAGATTAATTTCAGGCATCTTTCTTTCATTATACAGTTCCAGATCTTGGATTGTGGAGGGAGATAATGCTTCAATATATATTTTTTCATTTTATTTCATTCTTATTTTTACTTCAGATAAGAACTTTAACACTCACTTGTGTATTTTTGGTTTGGAGGGATCCTTTTGCTGTGTGAATGAAACTATTTCTCTGCCTCTATGGTTCAGCTGGTTTACTTTTGGTATTCTGATATGTCTGCCTGCCAGGTATGCTGGAGACCTTTAGGAATTTGACAGAAGAAAAAGCAGAAGACACAGATTGTGATGGTTCCTCCCTCCCTGAAGATTTTCCAGAAGTAAGAGATGTTGCAAAATGTCAGACCTTTGCCGATGATGTATACTTACTGCCTTAGAGAATTAGCTGCCCATATCAAAATTAGACCAATTGATGGAAATCATCTCATGAATTAAAACTATCACTTTCACCTAATTTGGCTCCTGAAAAATGACATCTAAAATGATTAAAAATAAGTGATATGGGGGTGGCTAGGTGGCGCAGTGAATAGAGCACCGGCCCTGGAGTCAGGAGGACCCGAGTTCAAATGTGGCCTCAGACATTTAACACAAAAACTAGCCTGTGACCTTGGGCAAGTCACTTAACCCCAACTGCCCTCCAAAAAAAAAAAAGCACAAAAAAAAATGAGTGATATGAATTAAATTATTTAAGCCAGGTATTATATGAGAACTATCTAGGTAATTGCCCACATGTCTTGTTATTAGCCTAAAATTATGGTAGGTTACTCAGGTTCCTTTTTCCATTCTCAGTTTCTTCCCATACATCACAAATTTAAGCCTCTTCTCTATCTTCCCTTACATGAGAAATATAGATCCATGGTTGAAGACGGTTGGGGACTGTGAGATGCTTTGGGGAGGCCACAAAGGAGTTAGTGGGTGGCCTCTCTAGGAAGTCTCCTGATCTTTGGGTTATTACAACTAGTATCCTTAGATAATGCTGCGATCATGACTAAGGTTGAAGTACATTTTTAGTTTTGAGTTTGGCTGATCTTTTGATGCAACTGTTACTTAATTTATATATTTCCTTCTTCTTAGTCCACAAAGGCAGATGCCAATGAAGATTGTTGTGAAGAAAAAGTATTAAATGAAAGGTGAGAAGGCTAAAGCAATTCTAAAATTTATCTGCAATATGAAAGCCCTCTGATTCTCAATTCAAAATCACTTGGGTTTTTTTGCTTTAAATGTTGGTTTAAAATCACTTGTTCTTTTTCCTTTCAAAAACTACATTCTGGTAGAGACTGATATCGATGTAAATTGTTAGAATTCGGATGAATGCTTTTGATTACCGTGAGAATAATTATATTTAAATTTCAGTTAAGATGAAATCGTAGCTCAGGAAAAAAAGGAAGAGAGAGTTCACTAGACTCTTTTTAGAAAGACAAATTTTTGACAGAAAAATTCCCTCCCAGGGGTTCAGCCTAATGGTGTAGACTATACACTATATAAATATTTCTTACTTCAGTATTTTAGCTGTATTGAATAGCTTGAAACAGGTAACCAGAAAGGAAATTCTGCTTTCTTCTTTCCCCTGTTTTGTACACATACTAGCTATGACCAGAAAGTTAAATCCTGAGTATTTAGAGGGAGCATTGACAAAGTCCATGTCAGGCTCCAGCCTAGGGAAGTCACAGCAACACTTGAGAAAAATATGGCACAGCAGGAAGAGTACTGACT
This sequence comes from Pseudocheirus occidentalis, assembly GCA_028646575.1. NCBI lineage: Eukaryota > Metazoa > Chordata > Mammalia > Diprotodontia > Pseudocheiridae > Pseudocheirus > Pseudocheirus occidentalis. Next base: position 21,389,534 of record CM053601.1, read on the forward strand.
CAGAAATCAGAGGACCTTGGTCCACATCCCACCTCTGGCCTTTGCTCTCTTTATGACCTGGAGCAGACCTCAGCTTCCCATCTGTAAAATAGGCAGATGGGCTTCTTTGCCTCTGAGGTCCCTTTTAATGCTAACTCTCTGATGCCTGTCACAGGAGGATTTATACTTTCAGTAAAACTTCAAGATACAACACTGAATTCCATAGATGAGAGGGAAAAGGAAGACATTTATTATTTTGAAACCACAAAGAAAATAAAAGCGAGGAAAAAAATGAGCACCCTAACAATTATGGGTTGTATCTGGGCGTTTATTTCTCTTAAGTCAAGAAATGCTCATTGATTGATTGTTCTATCTTTTATCTTTTAATTGAAAGGTCTAGAGAAAAGGGTCATTTTCTGGTTTTCGATGTGTATTTTGGACCACAAACCACATAACCAATATGTTCCCAATAATCTAGAGTTAGCTTGTCCCAATTGCAGACTGTTGCACTGCAGAGGAAATAATTAACATTTTGAGTGCTGGACTTTCAAGTGACAACCACAATATCACATCATCACATAAAGAACTCAGAGAAAATAATGTCCCACAAACTGGTTGACATGAAAGAAATTCTAACGGATCAAAAGACACATTTTGCATTTCTTGCACACTTGTGCTTTTTTGGCATTCACTTATGTCATCTGAGAACCTTTCTCGAATACATGCTTGTTGGAGCTCTGATCAATGCTTTTCTCCCAGTTATCTTTTCTAATCAAAAAACTTACATTAAAGTGTCTCATACTTTTTTTATGGAGAAGCTAATGAATGGTGGGTGGCCAGGCTCTAAGAACTGTGACTGATGGTTACATATCAACGTGGTGAGAAGTATCCAGTTAAGTGGGGTATCCCCAGCGATCTGATCTTGGCCCTGGGATGGTTAGTGTTGTTTGTTTGGGGGTACATGTGTGTATATTTTAATATTTATCAGTGACTTGGATATAAAAGTCTAGGGGATGGATATCATGCGCATCACATTTGTAATTGACAGAAAGCATGGGGGATGGGTAGCACACTGGATGACCATCAGAGTCCTAAAAAATCTTAATGGGGGGGGGGCGGCTAGGTGGTGCAGTGAATAGAGCACCGGCCCTGGAGTCAGGAGGACCTGAGTTCAAATGCGGCCTCAGACGCTTAACACAAAAAAAAACTAGCCGTGTGACCTTGGGCAAGTCACTTAACCCCAATTGCCCTCCAAAAAGCAAAAAAAAAAAATCTTAATGGGGTATTGGGCTGAATCTAGTGGAATGAAATTCAGTAGGGATAAACCTAAAGTATTGGAGTACAAGATATCAGCTTCCCAAGTACATTTGTAGGAAGAGATGTGATTAAATATCAGTTGTGCTGCAAAAAGATCTGAAGATTCGAGTGAACACTGAGGTCAACAGAAGTCAGTAAGAAGCATGATGTAGCTTCCCAAAGAGCCGGTGTGATCCTAAGCCATATTAAGAGAGCCACCCTTTCCAGTAACAAGGTGATAGTCCCAGTATACTTGACCCTGCTCAGACCTCTTCTGGAGTATTGTGTTCCGTTTGGGGCACCACAGTTTTAAAAGGACATTGATTAACTGAAGAATTTCCAGAGAACAAGCCCTCAGACAATAAAGGACCTGGAGTCTGTATCAGGAATATCTGTTGAAGGGAACAGAAAAGAGAAGTCTCCAGAGGACATAAGAGATATATTCAAGTATTTGAAATACTGTCATGTGGAGACTTACTCTGTCTAGGTCAAGAGGACAGAACCAGAGGCAGTCAGTGGAAATTGTCAAGAGGTCAATTTATTTAGAAAGACACATGTCTAAAAGTTGAATGGGGGTGAGGGGCTGAGGACCACCTCCTTGGAGGCTTTCAAGTGGACATCAGTGGAAATCCTTTGGTGTGTGCCTTGGACTAGATGGTTACTGATCCTTCTGACTCTCCCATTTTGTGGTTCTTTAATCCTTCCTGCTTCTCCTAAGCTTTAAATAAATACTTGGTTCCATTGTGCAAAGAGAGGGTGATGGCTCGGGAGCAAGGCAGGAGTTTGCATTTCAAGATTTACTTGTGACCTTGTCTGAAAGAGAAAACATAAAAATTGATGCACCTTCTCCCCCTAAAGAAGGCAAAGGAAATCCAGAGAGGAAATTACCTAGTGGCGCATTTAATACTGTTTCATCCTCATGGCGCAAAGACTTTCATTAGTTTCATAGGATTGTCAGGTAGCTTCCTACAAAATTATCAGGAGGAAAAAATTAGTCTGTTTAATTTTTTTTTAACAAAACTAGAAGAAATGTCACAGATGTGTTTGCTTTTTACAGCTTAACTGAAAAACTCGAAGGGAGGAAAGATGATGAAGGTGAAATAATGTGGGAAAGTGACAAGTTGCCAAATGAAACAATAAAGCAGGAAGATCCTATGAAAGGTGAGAGTGGTTAACAGTTGGTCACTAAACCTCGACATTGCAGAAAGGTAGCCTGTGTGTGTGCGTGCATTTGCATGTTTGCATACGTGTGTGTGTGTTTGCATGTTAGCCAGTAGCTGAAAGCTCCCTCTCATGTTCTCCTTTGTGTCCCACATCACTCACATGCCTTCTGCCACTATCTCCCTCACCCTGAGAGGTGAGTCTTCTCCTTGCCCATGTGATCTCATACCATTCCATCTTCTCCAGTAGATTGCCCCTGCTTTTATTCCTACTCTCCCTCTTATCTTCAATCTGTCTACCTACACACTGCTATTCTACTGCTTGAAAGCATTGCCTCTATCCCCCCCATCCTCAAAAACCCTCCCATTCCCCCTGTTAGCTCTCACCCTGTAATCTCTCCTCCCTTTTGTGGCTAAACCCTCTGAGAAGGACGTCTATTATCGGTGCCTGCATCTCACTCTCATCTTAACCCTCTGTGTTCTGGCTTCCAACTTTGTCATTCAGCTGAAGCTGCTCTCCAGAGTTACCAGTTATTTGCCAGTTTAATAGCCTTTTCTGGATCCTCATCATTCTTAACCTCTCCGCAGCCTTTGACACTGTTGGTCACCCTCTTCTCTTCTTTCTATGTTTCTGTGACCTTGCTCTCTTGGGTCTTTTCCTGCCTGTCAGATCACCCTTTCTCAGGGTCCCCCAGGTCATATCTGCTAACAGGGTATCCCTCTAAGGCTCTTTCTCAGTCTCTCTTCTCTTTATGTACAATTTTGCTTGATGCTCCCATAAGCTCCCATGGATCCAACTGTCATCTCTTTGCTGATAATTCTCAAATCCCTTTGCCCTCTCTCCTGACTTCCAGCCCCACAGCTCCATCTGCCTTTTAGAACATCCCAAACTCAGTGTCCCTTAGACATCTGAAACTCAGCATGTCCAAAACTGAATTCATTTTTTCCCCAACTCTTCTGAATTTCCTTTTCACCCTAAATGCTACCGCCATCCTCCCAGTAACTCAGCCTGCAACCTAAATGTCATCCTCAACTCCTCACTGTCTCACTGCACTTCCCTGCTGTCCATTCTGTTGCCAAGGCCTGTCCATTTTACTTTTATCACATCCTTTGGATACTCCTCTTTTTCTCTTCTTATCCTGCCTCCACCCTGGTACAGACCCTCATCGCTTTACACCTGGAATATTGCAATAGCTGCTGGTGGGTCTGTCTGACTCAGCTCTCTCCCCATTCCAGCTCATGTTCTGCTCAGCTATGACATTCACATTCCTTAGGCACAGATCTGACCGTGTTATCCCCCGACCAAGATTAAATATGAAGTCCTTTTTTAGTAGTTTAAAGCCCTTTATAACCTGGCCCTCTCCCACCTTTCCAATCTTCTGAAACTGTTTCCCTTCTCCCGCACAACCTACTCAGAAAGTCCATCTCCCTGGCTTCTTTTCTATGCATTACACACAATATTCCATCTCTCAACTCTGAGGATTTTCACTGGCTGTCCCCCATACCTAGAACGATCTCTCCTCATCTCTGCCTTCCGGTTTCCCTGGCTCCTTTAAAGTGCAAGTTAAAGTTCCACTTTCTGTAGGAAATGTTTCCCAATCCTAGTTAATCTTGGTGCTTTCCCTCGGACACTGCTACCACTTTGTCCTGTGTCTTAATTATACATAGTTGTTCACATATCATCCTCCCCATTAGACTCTGTGATCTCTTTAACATGCTTAATAAATGCTGCTTGAATTAAGGATTACCTTATCCAATTCACTGGTCTTATAAAAAATTTTAGTCACCTTCCAAATCCTTCCTGGCTGAACAGTTTATACACTAAAATCATTGTAAGGGTGACAAAAATAACTGTCCCAACAAGGAGAAAAAGGTGCTAAAACAGATAAATCTAATCTGTTCCTGCTAGATAGCATCTCCTTTTTATTTTTTTTAAGTGATGAGCAGCCTTCTCTTCCTTCCACTACCTTCCCTCCTATTAAAAAAAAAGCAAGAAAAACAAAACCACTTACAATTATGTATAGTAAAGCAAAACAAATTCCTGTATTTGATATGTCCAACAGTAATGTGTCTTAACAGCCTTACTAGGATGTGGGTAGCCAGTTTCATCATGAGTCCTCTGACATCATGATTGGTCATTACATTGATCGGAGTTCCTAAGTCTTGATAATGTTGTTACTGCATAAATTGTTCCCCTGGTTCTGCTCACTTCATTCTGCATCAGTTCATACAAGTCTTCTCAGGGTTTTCTGAAACCATGCCCTTCATTATTTCTTACGGCACAATATTACTTCATATTCATATACCATAACTTGTTCAGCCATTCCCCAACTGATGGACACCTCATCAGTTTCCAGTCCTTTGCCCCCACAAACAGAGCTAACTGTAAATATGTCTGTACATACGGGTCCCCTTCGTCTTTCTTTGTAGATCTCCCCTTTTTAACAAATAAAGAGCTCTCTGCCCTCCCTGTCGTCAAAGTGCTTCCTTCAGGCAATTATGCTGGTAACAAGTTGAAATGTGTGATCAGAATGTTGCGTGGTCTACTAGAGCAAGGGATTCCTTCCAAAGAGCTGGAGGTGAGTTCCTTATGCTGCTTCTTATGAATGTAAAGATGATGTTTTGTTGCATGGAAAAGATACCTTGACACCAAGCCTTAATTTCCCATTACAAAGATCTCTTGTCCTATAGTGCCTTTTCTAACACATCTTTATTGCTCAACCTTTTTTCTAAATAAATCCCCACAAGACTGATTCAGAGTTAGATCTCTGTTACCTTGGATCTTGATGACTTTCCTTGGTGATATGATTTCCTTGCTTTTTAACCTTGAGGAAGGAAGGAAGGACCCCAAAAACGTCAAATATAAACTCCAGGCACAAGATAAAATCCACATTAGTCATTGTACCATAGTTCTAATATAACTGACTTTCAAGTATGCCATCCCATTTCAATGTAGCAGTGGGTGATCCTGCCCCGCCCAACACACACACACACACACACACACACACACACACACACACACTCACACACACTCCCCCTCACCCTGTCGTCCTTTTTTCATTATCCATTTTTGTCAATTGACTTTTCTACTAGTGTCTCAATACTTCCAATACTGGCATCAGTCATTTCACATTTTTGAATGGAATGATTATTAGATCCAGAACCTATGCCATTCAGACAATGGGAAAAAAACCTCATTGACGAGAGAGATGAGCAAAAGATTAAGCTTTTCGATGGTGAAGAGCTATAACATATTCCTTTTTACTGTCAGCCAGCGTACTTACTCAACAGAAACAAGAAGCTACAACATGAGAGGACAGAGCAAGGAGGACTTTATGATCCCACTGAACTTATTATTTGCAATTCTATGGCATTCCATTATTTTGAATCGTAATTCTTTAAATAAGTGCCCTCTGCACTCAGAAATGCATATTGAATCATCTTGAGGGAGAATTAAACAGTTTATATTTGGTTATTACCAATTTGGTTATTATAGGATTATTAATTATTATAGGATTATTAATTATTTACATAATTAATTCCAAGGAAATCTTTTCTATCCATAGTTTGTTTTTTTTTTAAGTGCATATAGGAACCTGACTTAGTACTGGCTTACCTAATCAGGGTTGTGCTCTTACACCTGTTTAACTTGATTGCCCAAAACACTAGCTTAAAAAAGTAGTTCTAGTCATTTTTTAAAACTCCATTTATTTTTAGTTTTTAGTTTTCACTTCCATAAGATTTTGAGCTCCAAATTTTCTCCCCCTCTTTCCCCTCCCCCCGTCCTATGCAGTTTGATATAGCCCTTACATATACATTCATATTAAATCTATTTTCACATTAGCCATGTTGTAAAGAATTAGAACCATCGGGAAAAACCCCAAAGAAAGAGAGCAAATAATATGCTTCAATCTGCATCCGGATTCCATAGTTCTTTTTCTAGATGTGGACAGCATTGTCCATCGTGAGTCCTATGGACTTGTCTTAGCTCTTTGCAATACTAAGAGATAACTCTATCAAAGTTAGTCATCACACAATGTGGCTGTTACTGTGTACAATGTTCTCCTGGTCCTGTTCATTTCACTCAGCATCAGTTCATGTAAGTCTTTCCAGGTTTTTCTGAAATCTGCCTGCTCATCATTTCTTATAGCACAGTAGTATTCCATTACATTCAAATACAATTTTTTTTTGCTTTTTTTTTTTTGGAGGGCAGCTGGGGTTAAGCGACTTGCCCAAGGTCACACGGCTAGTTTTTTGTGTTGTGTCTGAGGTCAGATTTGAACTCAGGTACTTCTGACTCCAGGGCCGGTGCACTGCGCCCCCTAGCCGCCCCCAAATACAACAACTTGTTAATCCATTCTCCAATTGATGGACATCCCCTCAATTTCCAGTTCTTTGTCACCACAAAAATTGCTGCAATAAACATTTTTGTGCATTTGTGGGTCCTTTTCCCATTTGTATGATGTTTTTGGTATACAGCCCTAGAAGCAATAATGCTGGGTCAAAGGGAAAGTAGGTCTAATCTTTAGTATTTTATAAATTCTTCTCTGATCAACTGCCAGTCTCTTCACATTTATAGCATTTAGCATCATAGTTGTGACCTTTTAGCTAGCTCAGAAAATTTGACATTATTTTCATTTATACTTCCAGAATCTTCAGGAATTAAAACCTTTGGATCAGTGCTTAATTGGACAAACAAAGGAAAATAGGAGGAAAAACAGATATAAGAATATACTTCCCTGTAAGTTCTAATTATTTAGTTCCAAATTTGGTATTGTTTTAACAAGAAATTATAATGCAAATTTCAAGTTTTTAAGTTTGTTTGTTTCCCGTCAGTTTTCATCCATTTCTTCCTTTTCCCTTTTCCGTCTCTAGGGCTCTCTCCTTCATTCTCCTCTTATTAAGGAATCTGGGTTTTTTAAGGGTTTTTTTGAGCATTCAGATGTGAATCCTTAGTATAACTGATTTTAAAACTGATTACATAAGGATCGGGTGACACAATTTCTTCAGTTTTCTGAATTTTTGCTAGTATACCATTTGAGCATCAGAGAACCGGTTTTTCAGTATTTTAAAAAATAATATCTTCTTTGGATTGTCTTCTAAATGAATAAATTTCCCTAGTTTGTACTTCACAAATATCAGTTTCTTCCTTAGGCCCATTTTGTATTTCAGGAATTGCCGTGTGTCTAGAGAATATACAGTGTCCAATAATTTCAGTAAATTCTTTGGAGCTACAGTGGTCTCACTTGCCTTAAATCTTTCCGGCAGACTAAGAAGAGTTATTTTCACCTTTGTCTTCCATCACAGGGCACTTAGCCAAATAACAAAATGGGATTATTTGCTTATCTAACAATCTGAAAGTAATGAATAGGAACAGTTGTTTCTTTTCATCACTATGCACAAATGCTCAGAGGGTGAGGCACGCAGGAGCCAAACTGAACCTTCTAGATTGTTAAATATTCTGAATGAGTGCTTATACCTCAGAAATTAGCAGAGAAGAAAGGAAAAGTTGTTTCAGGAAGATATGATGGCCTAGACAATGGCTCATAAGCAAGAAAGACAAGTCACAAACCAAGAAATAGGTTTGCCAAGGCCAAATAGCATGAACCAGAATCTAGGAAGAAATAAAGACAGATAATTAGTTAAGCTCAGTTGATAGAAAGATTTGGAACCCATTGTCAGAAATTCTCATATGATCAACATGACAATTACCCGTTAGTTTTAGACGCTGTCTAGATCTATATATGTAAACATACACAGAATCATTCTTTTGGAAAAAACATATTAAAGCTTCAGGCAAATGAAATGATACTACAAAAGGTTTCTGCTTTGTTAAAAAGTTGGTTTTCAAGAAATCAGCTAAAACAATATAGTTTAAGTCTGAAATTTTAAATGTTGGAATGAGGTTCCAAGATAATAGAACAAGAATTTACCAAATAAGCCGAGCCAATCTGATGTGTCTCCTGCTTTATTTTTGTTCTAAAGGTAATCCAGATGAGAAAGTGCCAAGGGCATCTTTGGTTAATTTCCTTTTGACTCATGAATCATATTATGTTGCATAACAAAGTAAGCAGAAAGGTTAACTCTTATCCAAAGCCTTGATAATGAGTCATTTATTGATATATGTATAATACTTGTTATTTTGTTCTCCAGGAGAAAGCTTTGTGGCTTTTTCGTTTATTATTACTTAATGATCGGGAAGGAAGTAATAATGGCCATTATAGTTCATCTCCCTAGATACTGATTTAACAGCTATAAGTTTACTTACTCATTTTAATTAATTTTCATTGAATCAAAAGACTATATGCCTACATAACAGCATACATGTATAATAGAATGTACTTGTACTCAAAATCTAACCATACGTGTGACACACGAGATGTCATATGAAACTCACCTCTATGACTTACAAAAATCTACTGACCTCTTATTCCCTTTTGCTGAAATGAGAATGTTAGTGTACCTCTTATCCAAGCTATTTGAAAGATAATCATTTGAAAAGAAACATGTCAACATGATGGCTGTTTTGTGGTTGGGGAAATCACAGATGATGCCACGAGAGTCCCACTTGGAGACGAAGGGGGTTATATCAACGCCAGCTTCATTAAGATGCCAGTGGGGAACCAAGAATTTGTTTACATCGCCTGTCAAGGACCCCTCCCTACAACGGTTGCAGACTTTTGGCAGATGATTTGGGAACAAAATGCTACAGTAATAGCAATGATGACCCAGGAGGTTGAAGGAGAAAAGATCAAATGCCAGCGCTACTGGCCAGACGTCCTGGGCAAAACCATAATGGTCAGTGACAGACTTCGGCTTGCCCTGGTGAGAGTGCAGCAGCTAGCAGGCTTTATCGTCAGAGTGATGGAACTCCAGGACATTCAGGCAAGTGGATAAAGTCATTCCCTGCCTTGTGAGTTACCACTTTGTGGGAAAAATAGGGACACCACACACTTTTTCTCTTGCCTGCATCCATTCATGCTTACATCAGCTTCAGTAACTTCTTAGCTTCCCTACCCACCTTCTAGTGTGTAGCCCAGATGCCAACCTTCAAGGTTACAAATTTTGTTATCTTTGAATGGATGTCTTAGTTATAATTAAGATCTAATTTACAGTTATCTGTTAGCCTGTACTCAGCACCATAAATTGGTCCCAAAGCTGAACATTAGAAACTACCCATTTTTGTAACAGAATCTTTAGACGTATCCAGTATTGATATCAAAACTGGAGAAAGCTGCCTTTTCATGGATCCGTTTTCGTTTACCTTACTCAGTTGGTGACATCCTTATACCATAAAAAGTTGTAGAAGCAAATGCTGTAATTCAGCTGAGTCTTGTTAAAATCATCTGGCTAGGTCTTCTGCTTCTGAGGGAGGTGATTGGACCCAGAGTGCAGACTTGGGGATGGATACACACACACACACACACACACACACACACACACACACACATATACACACACACACACACAATTCATTTTTCCTTGAACATATTGTTTATAACAGGGTCTTTCTCTTGTTTTTGTTGGTCTTTCATTGGGAAAGAGGAGTAGGGAGGCAAGAAGGCAGATCTTTGAAAAATAAAATCAAATTTTACTTTAAAAAAAATCATCTGGTTAGTGGGAAATCCATCGTAATCTGGGTGAACGAGAACTACAGTAAATTATTCATTTTGTACCCATTGACAGTATTTCTCCCTCTTTTCTGTTGCTGCTTCCTTCTTTTTCTTCTCTGTGTTTTAAAAGCTATTATATAAGTAAAACAAATGCAAACAAAATCATATATACATATATGTACACACATAGGTACATATATAATACATACACTTATACAGATATCAAGAGATTGTCTTATATGCAACAAAATCACTAATAAAAGTCCTCCATCATTATTTATGTATTTAACCTTTGAAAAAGGGCACAGCCAGCATCAACCTCAAGCCTTTACTATAACCACAGTTGACTTTACTTTCTGAAAATACAGTCCACTGATACTGTGTAGATACTGATGAATCTTATAGAATCTCTGTCAGATACCCTTCCTATTGTGCGCAAGAATAGAGTCAAATCTAATCTCTCCAGGAATAAGCTGTTATTCCTCCTCCCTTTAGCCCTTGCAGGAAGGGATCTCTCCAGAATGCCCTATAAACCACCAGCTCCTCCTCACAGACTCCAGAATTCTCTTTCTGATCTGTTTCCCCCATAAATTCCTCATAGCTTCTCCTAAGATCACATTTAACATGCACACGTGTTAAATCTCTGCCTTTTAGAAGGATAGTTGGAGCTATTGACTCGAAGCTGCTCTGTCCTCAGCAAGATAGAGTAATAGCACCTGTAGTTTCTGTGAGAGAACCTAGGGAAGCAGTTCTTACCCAGGTCATTTCTTTAACTTACAAGAAATCAAGAAATCATTCCAGGCATAGGGGATGGTAAGGGCAAAATCATACAAATGTGAGAGGTGGCTGATTGTGTGTCTAGCACACCAAGTGTTCTGCCATTTAAATGGACTATAAATGCATAGAAGGGAGTTATGTGTAAGAAGACTGGAAAAGTAGGGAGGGACCAGGTAGGGAGTAGTTTCAGATATCAGACAAAGGAGTTTAAGGTTTATATTGATAGAAGGTCACTGGAATTTATTGGAAGGAGAGGGAGGTGCATTAATTATTTGCATAAAAACAACATTTTTGCATTGTTTCCTTGTTGTCTCATATACTTTCAGACTGGAGAAGTAAGATGTGTTTCTCATCTGAATTTCACTGCCTGGCCGGACCACGATACACCTTCTCAACCAGATGACTTACTCATGTTCATCTCATACATGAGACATGTTCACAAATCGGGGCCAATCATCATTCACTGCAGTGCTGGGATTGGACGTTCAGGGACACTTATTTGTATAGATGTGGTTCTAGGACTGATCAATCAAGATCTTGAAGTAAGTACCCAGATATTATTTGGATCCAAATATTTATTTGTTTGTTTGTTTTTGCCTTTTGGACAGCAATTGGGGTTAAGTGACTTGCCCAAGGTCACACTGCTAGTAAGTGTTAACTGTCTGAGTTCACATTTGAACTCAGGTCTTCCTGATTCCAGGGCAAGGGCTCTATTCACTGAGCCACCTACACACTCAAGATATATTCTTAAATTGGTGCTGAGCACCACTCACTACAGGAATGAAAATGGATGTTTAGGGATACTTGTGTAGATGTATCTACACTGATCAGTAAATATCAGGAAGTCTATATATCTTGGCTTCATACAGGGATGATAATGCAAACACTACAATGATGTAATCACAGGTCTTTTAAAGCACAAGTTACACAAAAGGCCAGTATTGATTATAATCCTGCATTTCCAAATGGGAAATCTGAAGCACTGAGAATTCACATAGCAAATGATATACTTCATCCAACATCAAGCAGGTATCTCTTCCTCTGTCATAATGCATGACTTGGTAAGAGTTCTGGTATTTATTTTAAAACATACTTTAATTAAAATTGTTAACTTTTTACCATAACTTATAAGTTGGTTTGGGGCGGCTAGGTGGCTCAGTGACTAGAGCACCAGCCCTGGAGTCAGGAGGACCTGGGTTCAAATCC
>CM053601.1:21402064-21424143 GCA_028646575.1 Pseudocheirus occidentalis
GACACTTAACACACAAAAAAAGCTAGCCATGTGACCTTGGGCAAGTCACTTAACCCCAACTGCCCTCCAAAAAAGCAAAAAAAGAAAAAACCAAAAAATATATATATATATATATAGAAAACTTTTATACACACACACACACACACACACACACGCACGCACATTTCCCCCTTTTACCCATTCCCAATAAAAGTACGGTTCCAGAACTACCAGCCCTCCTCCCCCATCTCATTCCTCTATGTCAGTTCTTCCTCTAACATCTCATTTGTATAAGATAATAATAGTTTTTTACCTTTTCCTAAATGATTTACTTTTCTGGAAGTCTTTTTGGAGGGTGGAAGGCAGGGCAATTGGGGTTAAATGACTTGCTCAAGGTCGCATAGGTAGTAAGTGTTAAGTGTTGGAGGCCAGATTTGAACTCAGGTCCTCCCTGACTCTAGGGCCAGTGGTCTATTCACTGAGCCACCTAGCTGCCCCAACCCACAGTCTTTTAGTGTTGCTGCTGCTAGGTCTTGTGTGATTCTAATTGTGGCACCTCCATATTTAAATTGTATTTTTTTCTTGTCGCTCATAATATATTCTCTGTGAGTTGGAGGTTTCAGAATTTGACTATAATGTCCCTGTAGGTTTTCCTTGTAAGATCTCTTTCAGGTAGTGATTGTTCAATTTTTTCTATTTCTACTTTCCCCTCTTGTTCTAACACTTCAGGACAATTTTCTTTAATTATTTCTTGTGTAATTGCATCAAGATTTCTTTTTTGGTTGCAACTTTCAGGTAGGCCGATTATTCTTATGTTTTTTTCTTCATGATCTGTTTTCTGTATCACTTTTTTTGTTATGAGATGTCTCATATTCTCTTCTATTTTTCCATTCTTTATGTTTTGTTTTATAATTTCTTGGTCTCTTTGCTGGCTTCCCCTTGCCCAATTCTAATTTTCAAGGAGTCATTTTCTTCCTTAAGAATCTGAATCTCTCTTTCTAATTGGGTGACTTTCTGTTCACAATCTTTTATTGGATTATCTTTATTAAAAATTTTTTTTCTCAGTCTTTCATTTGACTTTTAGTCTTTTTAAAGTTCTTCTATTAATTCTTTTTGGGCAGTGGACCATTTGACCTCTTTTGGGCAGTAGAGTCTTTTTTCTTTCAGTATCTTGGGAAGCCAAGAGCAGGAAACTCTGCCGTCCTGCAGCAGAGCTGCTGAGATAGTGTTAGGGGAGCCCTGCTTACCTGCAGCAGGACTGAGACGGAAATATTAGGTGAAAAATAGATACTTGAAAGAATTTGTGACAATCAGAAGTTGTGACAATCATAAATGAGACAGGACTCTGAGAATGGTAAACAGAGCCAATTTTATTCATCTAAGAGTCCAGTATATATAGTGAAAAACTGCATAATCATCATAAGCCACATTTGGGATTACACCATTGCCCTCGTTCCCATTCACGTCATATGTGACACAATGGTCATGTACTCTATACTTGTTATCAGGGTGTGAGTACTGGGCAGAATGTTCTAAACCTCCCTCTTCTCCCTAGGACAGGATGGTGCGAGCCCAAGGCTTCTAGTTATCTAGTTCATGCTATGTTGCAACAGTATGGGATTTTCCCTCAACAACACTGTGAGTGTCCCTGTTCCTAAGCTGGGAGTGCACACCACGCTTCTCACCAGGACATCAGGCTCATGCCTGTGAGCCTTTCTGGGGGGTGGGAACCGATCTGGGGCCGGTAGCAGGGTCCTTAACTGAGATGACTTATTCAGAAATCAGAGTCAGAGCCCCACTGGCCTGTGGTCCTCTACAGGTATCCTTCTCTGAAGATGAACCCCAGTCTTTTCTAGTCCCATAATAATGTTCCATGGTTGGAGTCTTTCTCCTTTGCTGTTCATTAAAAAAAAAAAATTGTACCAGCATTTTTTCCCCTGTAATTTTAGTTCTGGGACATGGTTGGGTGGTGCTTCTGGCCTCAGATCCTCCTTCAGTTCTCCCCTTTAGCCTGGAATGGAAACCAAGAACTCTGCCCTCCTGTAAGTGCTCACAGCCATTGGTGTTCCCTGCCCCAATGTTTTTGCATTCATCGGGTATATGCTGGTTCCTTCTTGCCAAGAGCCACCTTTTGGCAGCACAGATGGGTCTGGCATTCCTTATCAGCAGAGATTCCCTCAATCTTCCCTGGCTTGGACATGAACTCGCAACACTGTCTGGGAAATGAAAGTTCCTCTGGTGGTGTCTGAGGCTACCTCCCCACCCAGGTAGCATGAGGGCTCACTCCTTGCTGTTTCAGCAGAACTAGCCTGAAGGTGTTTACTCTTCCCAGGGACCAAACCTCAGTTTTAGGATTTTTCTTTGGATCTTCTCCTGGACATCCCCGGAGGACCACTGTTTTGCCCTGACTATTGTTTATTTTTGCAATGGACATTCACCCTAAGGCGCTATTGTATCTTGCTTATGGGGGAAATCTGGAGAGTTTGGAATTTTCTGACCTACTTTGTTATCTTCCCAGAACCCTCTCTTGTTCTTTTTAAAAAAAGCTGTCATAGTTTTAAGGTAGAGAGGAAGGGTCATGAATGAGAGGGGGCCAAGCTATATACAGAACAAGGAATGAATACCAAAAACTCAGTGGTGTGGCTCTGAATCAGAGAGCAGAATGAGTACCCACTTCAGTCACTCTGAACCTGCAGAACTTCCTAGTGGGCTAACCATGACTGTGTCCAAAAACAATTTACTGACATTCACCTCACACAATCCAACAGATCAAAATCTGGGTCAAGAACTTGAAGAGCCTCAATGAAGAGGAAAATGACCAGACCTATCTCCAGACCACATTGCTTCAGAAACAATGAAAACTTATCATTGTTTTTCAGTTATTTCAGTCATATCTTCATAATCTTATTTGGGGGTTTCTTGGCAAAAATATTGGAGTAATTTGCCATTTCTTTGTCCAGCTCATCTCTCAGATGAGGAGACTGAGGCAAACAGGGGGAAGTGACTTGCCCAGGATCACACAGCTAGTAAGTATCTGGGGTCAGATTTGAACTCAGGTCTTCCCAACTCCACTTCTACCCACTGTGCAATCTAGCTGCTGAAACTGGCAGGGCTCCAAAACTGAGCTGTAAAAACAACAGAGATACATAAAAAAAAAAAAGTTCAGGCCAGACATCCTCAGAAGTGAGCAGAGCCTTCCTTCCTTCTTTCCTTCCTTCCTTCCTTCCTTCCTTCCTTCCTTCCTTCCTTCCTTCCTTCCTTCCTTCCTTCCTTCCTTCCTTCCTTCCTTCCTTCCTTCCTTCCTTCCTTCTTTCTCCCTCCCTCCCTCTCTTTCTTTCTTTTTTTCTTTCTTTCTTTCTCTCTCTCTCTTTCTTTCTTTCTTTCACATAGCTAACTGTGGAAATTTGTGGGGAAGTTCTCTGTTTAAAAAAAAAAAAGAAAAATGTGAAAAAAATGAAGAAATTAATTTCAGCTCAGCCAAAGTAAGGAAAAAGGGATAATCAGAACCACCTGTTTTCCATGTTTTCCTCCAGGCATCTATTTGTCCTTCGAAGTCTGGCCCTGAGAGCCAGAAGCCTTAAAACAGTTCCTTTACCTTGCTGCTTGTCCCTTAATTTGGAAGTGCTGATGTCTTCATCACTGAGGATCTTTTGTTGTGGGTAGTGCGGGTGTTTTGTATGTGTGGAAGGAAACCCTGACACTTTCTTGTTTTCTGTGTGTTCTTTCTCCTTTACCTTTGAGGGCTGTTGTCATATATGGTTCATCATCTTCTTCTTCATCATCATTATCATCATTATCATTATCATCATTATCATTTAAAAAATTTGACCTCAGTCTAAGGAGGTGATAAAAAAAACAAACTCTCCAAATTGAAAAAGTCTATACAGGTCTAAGCCATTCTTACTTCTTCTATGGTAAAGAATAGATAGAAGGAAATCTCAGAGGTGAGACCCTGGAGTATGGGGTGGGACTGGTGGTGAAAAGGACGAGGAAAAGCCTCCTTCAGAAGGTGAGATTTCAGCTGAATCTTACAAGAAGTTAGGGAGCTAAGTAAAGTGAGGACGGAGAAAAGTATAGAGTCAAGAGCTGGAGTGTATTATTGGAAGAACAGTAAATGTACCAAGCGTCCAGTTGGTTGGTTCTGGAGAATGGCTTTTTTTTCTTTTAAAATAAATTTTTATTGATACTTTTAAAAATATTTCCTAAAATTTCTTTTAGAAAATTTAAAAAAATTCTCTTAAACTAAATTTTTTCTCATTTAAAATAAATTTTTATTGATACTTAAAAAAAAAATTTCCTAGAATTTCCCCTCTGTCCTTCCAATCTCCCAGAAAGTCATTCCATGTAACAAAGAATATTTTTTAAAGGAAGAAGAAAAAAGCAATTAGTAAAACCAAACATTTAAATAATGTGAAAATTAATTCAACGTTCCAACACTGTGGACTTCCAGTCTGTCTCATCAATAAGTGGAGAGAGAAGTTTTCTCATCTCTTCTTTGGAGCTATATTTGTTCTTTGTAATTTTGCACGATTCTCATTCTGTTACTTGGACAGATTGAACCCCAGTAGAAATAAAGGAAATGGAACCAATGAGAGGTATATGCTCTTCTTTTCTTCTAGGGTTTTATATTATGTTTAATATTAAGGCTACTTATCAATTTAGAAAGTTTTGTGGAATATAGTGTGGAAGGTGTTGGTCTAATCTAATTTCTGTCAGACTGCTCTTGAGTTTTCATTGCAGTTTTTATCAAATAAGGAACTTTTTCTTAGGTAATTTTTGTTTTCTACTTTATAACTGACCTCCCCGGCTTCCTTTAGGTTTCAAATAAAATCCCACCTTCCCCAGGAAGTCCTCCCTAACCCCATTTAGTTCCAGGACCTTCTCTTATATTTCCTAATTATTCTGTTTATAGTTTACTTTATAGGTATTTATTTGCATGTCATCCCCTCCACTAGATTGTAAGCTTCTTGGCTCAGGGACTCTCTTTTGCCTTTAGTACAGTGCCTGGTACATTGTACCATGTTAATAAATGCTTTTCAATTAATTATCAAATGCTGGATTACTGAGTTCCATTGTTTCTGATTTTCCCTCATCTAGTCTGTTCCACTGATCTCTCTATTTTTAAACCAATAATAGATGGGTTTATGTCTGCTTTATAATATAGTTTGAGGTCTGGAAATGCTCTTTCTCCTTCATCCCTATTTCTTGTCATCATTTCCCTTGATGTCATAGATATTTTGGGTTTCCAAATTCTTATTTAGTCAAGTTCTATAAAGTATAGTAAAAAAAAAAGGTGAAAATTAATTTTGGTAGCATAATCATTTTTATCATATTGGTACAGTCCAGGCGTGAGCACTGAACATTCCTCCAGTTACTGAATCCATACAAATTTTTTGTGTGCTTTTATAGGTGAATGCCTAGATATTCCATGCATTTTGTAGATATTTTGAACAGGATTTCCCTTTCTATTATTGCTTCTTGGGTATTATTATACAGAAATGCTGTTGGGAATAGGTGGAAGATTTAGGGGAGAAGATAAGTTTAATTTTGGACATGTTGAATTTAAGATGTCTACTAGATATCTGGTTCAAGATGTCCAACAGACAACTGGTGATGCAAGACTGGGGGTTTTCTGAGAGGTTAGGGCTGGAATAAATAGATCCAAGAATCATCATCATCATAGAGATGATAATGTATTCCATGAAAGCTGATGAGAAGTCCAAGTGAAATGGTATAGAGGAGTCAGGATGGCAGTGATAGGAAGCAATGCAGTGAATTCTTCTTTAACAGATAAAGTTCTTCCAACAGATAAAGAAAAACACAGCAGACATTCCAGATGAGGAAATCCAGAAAGTCACAGTCCTTTGTCCAGTTCTAGTTGGCATATGGAGACAGACAGGGGGGTCTGTGGACACTGGGAATGGAGTAGTCATGGGTATGCTGCTCAGAGTCCTCTAAAACCCAGAAAGAAACTAAAAATTGGGCAAGTGGACATAATAGGTTGTTTGCACACACTAATTCACCAGTCTACTGGGATTGGGCCATAGAAAATGGGTGTCAAAGATTGAGTGGCTTAACATTTCCAGAGACTTGTGGTATAGATTCTGGAAGACCTATGTATGGAAATGTCAAGTTTTGTGTAAATGGTGCTGATTGAGATGGAGAGTAGTAACTTAGTAGTAGCAGGCAGGTGTTCACAGGATGTGAAGACAAAGCATGCTGCCTAGGATCTCCCCAAAAGGGAGTAGAAAGTTATTGAATATACAATGCAGATCAGGGCTAAGAGAACCACTAATTCCTTTACATAAGAAGAATGCTAAAAACACAAAAGACTCACATGTTTATGATGGAGTCTTATAACATGTAGCAATAACTTTTAGGTATTATAATATCCTGGGAAACTGATATTTAAAATATCAGAATATGAGACAGTTTGTGAAACTGTTTTTTCCTCCAGTTTGTGGTTTCTGGCAAGCCAGGCAATGAGTGGTGTTCCTCATCTTGTCACCTTCTCCATGAAAGGCAGTAGTAGTTGCATGGAATACTTCCTATAATGCAGCTAGTAATGACCGAGGGACCTAGGAGTTCCCAACATCTCAAAACCTTGAATTCCTGCCCCTAAACCTCTGAACTCACTCAGATGGGATCCAATCTTAGGAGCTGAGTTCTAAAGGCTCACCCACACTCCCAACCCTGAGTTTTCTACAAGGAAATATTCAATATTACTTTATTTTATTTCTCTCGAGGTTTTCCCAAATATGGATATTCCTTCTCATACAAGTGCTTAAGGCAATAAATGGATATTGGGTAGTACAGTTATTTCACTCTAAAAGATTCACGGAAGGCCATATACTCCCCCAGGGAGATAATCTTATGTTAGGACAACTGAACAACCAATAGTCATTCTCTTTGGACTTGCATTGTCCAGATGACTCACTGTAGTAGAAGGGCTTAGTAAGATGCGTATTCCTTGTATCTCAAAGTCTCAGGTGATCCTTCTTTCCCCAAGAAGTATGTTATTCAGGAAGTCTCTCTTCTCTTATTACAAAGCTAATTTTGCTGATCATGATGACTAGGATACGAAAATCTCACTCTTTCACACAGGAGGATGGGGTTCATGAACATGAGAGGAGAAACATTGACATATACAGCTTCAATGCACTTCTGGGGGGAATTCCTAAGGGCCCCAGCTATTGCTATCTCTAAAACTAGGAAAATCTAATCTCAGGATCTCTTCTCTAAGGCTATACAGTTGTGAGAAATAAATATTTCTTTGTTATATTTAATACCTAGTTATTGTACTCAGAACAAGATTTTCTTCCTTTTCTACTTCCACATCCAGAAACCAATTGGTGTGTGAAATCTCGCTTACAGAGATCTAATCAGACAATAGCAGATATTCTAAGTTTAGGCTGATGGCTATATACCTGTTCATTGTGTTTGCTCAAACAGGTCTGGGGAAAGACTGATTCTCCCTTGATGTTTGTCCTTCATTCTTGAAGAGGATCGTGACATCATGGAGGTGATGTCACGCTATGCAAGTGAGGTAGGGCTGTACAGTGTAATCAACTTCACTTTCTCCTCCAGAGCCCTCTGGATCCAGTGATGAGACATAGATCAGGAGAACTGGATGCAGTGGGAGACCTTGGCCTTTTTAAGCTAAGGTCTATTATCAAGACAGATGAGATGGAAACTGGCATCAATCTCTTTGACCAAGATTTGAGTGACCTAAGTCACCTACCCCAAGACCTTCATTTTGATATAGTCCACAGCTGTCACTGTGTTAAGCAATCCTAGTTGATTGCCATCCTTCAGGAACATCTCTTTGAAGGGTATATATTACGACCCACCTGCCATTAGGGGTCTTTGGTCTGAGACAACTGAATGACCATTAATAATCTGCTGGCTTTATTAATAAAATGACTAAATTACACAGGAACTATGTCTCTCCAACATCACACAGTTAAAGTCATTCTCTTCTTAGATGCTTTTGCCCCAGGGCATTTATGCTAGTTCCTGATGGAGATGAAAACACATCTATGTTCCTGTACAGTTCTGTTCTGTCCTCTGAAAAGGGAAAAGGTAAAAATGGTGAGAAGACAAAAGGAGACATCTGGGTCACATGACTAACAAGATGGAGACATTTCACTCCAATCCCCACTGGCTCTCAAAAAACCAAACCAAGACAACTCGAGAGAAGAATTATGTGTAAGAGGCAGAAGAATTAGATGTCTCCACAGATAGTAAGCAATAAGCCCAACGAAGTCACAGCTTTATGAATTAACAGTGGAGAACACTCATTCACAGATATCATTTAGCAGCTTGTCTCCATTAGTCTCCATGCTCTGGCAAGATGAAAAAAAAATTCCAAATAACTCACCAGCTTGTGCTTTGGGATCCACTCAGCAACAGCCTTCCTCTTGAGGCAGTCTCTGTTAGTACATGCCATCTCTGGCTTCACTCCAGCGTTCTGTTGGGACAAGCAGTGGACCTCAAAAAATGCCCAGCTAGGTGCGTCAAGGAGGTGGCTCTTGAGGAGACTGCACTGTGCCTGAGGTGGTTCCCTAGGTTAGCCAACCCCAAGGCTGCAGCGACTGCCCTCAACATGTACTCCATGCTCCCCAAAGCCTACAAAGAGCCTCCATCCCTGACCCAGGTAACTTCTGTGAGATGTGGTGCTGACTCTACCTGAGCCCTAATCTCCTTTCCTTTTAGCCCAGGGCAGTCCCTCACACTGGCACTCCCCCAGTGTTCTCTGTTCTGTTGGATGGACCAGTATCTACTGTTCTTTGTAGGCTGGTGGTGCGAACTCCTCAACCGGGACAGCTTTGAGGGCTAGCTTAGAGACGTAAATCCACCATCAAAGGGGCAAGAACCAGAGTGAGTTAACAGGACAATGTAAGAAAAAGACGAAAACCAGTAAACATTTTTCTTTAAACTTATTTTTGTTTGTTTTTTGTTTTTCAGAGGAGGGCAATTGGGGTTAAGTAACTTGTCCAAAGTCACGCAGCTAGTAAGCGTTAAGTGTCTGAGGTCGAGTTTGAATTCAGGTCCTCCTGACTCCAGGGATGGTGCTCTGTTCACTGTGCCGCCTAGCTGCCCCCCAGTAAACATTTTAGAAGGAAGAAAATTCAGTTTAAACACCTAGAGTATGAGCATATAAATCAACAGAAGCTATTGAGATCAAAAGGAAGATGAGTATCACAACATATAAAAGATTGCAAATGTCTCTGATTAAAATACTGGAAGATGAATGAAATTAAACCAAGACTCAAGGAAGCACAGAATTCTGTGGATTCTCAAGATCACACAGAGCCATGACAGAATGTACCAGAATATTCATGAGAAATAAGAAGTTTAAAAGAAGAATTTAGATGAAAACTACTGGTAGAATTCATGGCTTGCACAATTGAAATAATTAACAAAGCAGAAAAAATTGTCCATATTGGAAACTCTTTCCAAAAGAGCAAAAGAGAAAACAGCAAATACAATGAAGTGAAGGACAATTTGAAAGAGAAGAAAAAGAAATAGCAAAAGAACGTAGGATCTCTATGCAAGGAATATAAACTGTTGATTTCAAAGACGGCTGTATTAGAGACAACTTAACAGCTGGCAACTTCCCAGGAAAACGTGACAATTCTAAAAACTGGAATACCACAGTGTAAGAAATATTACAGGTAAACCATCCTGAACTCTCCAATATAGAAAATAAGGCACCAGTGGAAAAATCCATATATTTTTAGGGAAAAAAGACCTTGAATTGCAGGACACATTTAACAACTTCAAAGAAAACTTCTACAGGTAATCAGGAAAAAGACCTTCAGATATAAAGGAAAGGAAATTTGAGCAACATAGGACTTTTCTGTACCCACCAGAAACTAAAGAGAAAGGAATTATACACACACACACACACACACACACACACACATGCATATATACATACGTATATATGCATATATATATTGGAGGGGGGAATGCAGGGCCATTGGGGTTAACTTGCCCAAGGTCACATGGCTAGTAAGAGTAAGTGTCTGAGACTGGATTTGAACTCAGGTCCTCTTGACTAGGGCCAGTGCTCTATTCACTGTGCCATCTAGCTGCCCTGGAATAATATATTTTTAAAAAGCAAAGGTGCTAAAGATGCAACCTCAACTTTTATAACCTGCAAACCTGAGCCTAATCATCTAGGAGGAAAAATAAGATATCTTAAAAAAATTAAAAAAATTTTTTTTGGACTGGGGAAGGTTGGGCAATTAGGGTTAAGTGACTTGCCCAAGGTCAAATGGCTGGTGTTAAGTGTCTGAGGCCAGATTTGAACTCAGGTTCTCCTGACTCCAAGTCTGGTGCCCCCAAGGTATATATTCAATAAAAGAGTGGCATCTGACATATTCCTAGAATATGTCAATAATAATAATACCACCTGTCCCCCCATATAAGTAGATTATTTGATTTCCAAACAACCAAACTGTCTGAAAAGTTTACAATGGGGATAAAAGTGAAGGTAGAATTTAAACAAATAGGATAAACGGTGGTGGAGGAACAAGCTTGAAACACAATAGACAAACCTTTAATCTCTCTAATACTCCCAGAGATAAATAATTTTGCGGGACTAAACTGAAGAATGGGGGGAGGGCACGTGAAAGGAGAGAGGGGAAATGTAGAGGAAATGTGCAGCGTACCTTAATCAAGACCATGGTAAACAATGAAGGAAAACTAACTCCCATGGTCTCTTGGAAAGAAGAGGATAACCACGTTCTTCAATTCCTTCAGCACAATAGTATTCTATCCCATGTATATACCTTCATTTACTCAGTCATTCCCAAATTGATGGGCAACGTTTCAGTTTCCAACTGCTTGACACTGCAAGAAGAGCTATAATTACACACACACACACACACACACACACACACAGAGTTTGCATTCCTCAACATTTATCATTCCCTTAATATACCTTCCCTCTAATTCCACCTTCTCTATTTGAGTGAATTTTTGTAGACAATTGTGTTTGTGTGTGTATATTTTTCCTTCTTTTAATCAGTTATGATGAGTGTGGTTGAAGTGTCAGCCCCTCCCCTAGTAATATTGTGAGGTTGAACAATTGTGAAGGCCTAAGAAACCCTGATCAGCATGATGTCAAGAAAGAGTCATTTTATACTCATTCTGCTCCCCTCAATCCTTTCGTTGTCGTTTTGTCATTTTCAGTCATGTCCAACTCTTCATGATCCCCTTTAGAGTTTCCTTAACAAAGACAATGCAGTGGTTTGCCATTTCCTTCTCCAACTCATTTTACAGATGAAGAAATTGAGGCAAACAAGATTAAAGACTCACCCAGGGTCATACAGCTAGTATCTGAGACCATATTTGAGCTCAGGTCTTCCTGGCTCCAGGTCTGGCATGCTATTCATTCTACCACCAATCTGCTCTCTTTATCTATCCTCCCTTTAATCCTCCTCCCCTCCCTGTTGGGAGAAATGTATTTCTGTAGCCAGCTCTTTGTGTACTTCTTTTTTTTGACCAGTTCAGATGAGAATGAGATTCAAGTGTCAGCCTCTCCCCTCCCATCCCATCATCATAATGGCTTTTTATGATGGAATTCTTTTTTCTTAACAGTTTATTCTTCTAATTTATTTCTTGTCTTCAGACTTTAGGTTAGGGATGGACTCTGCAAACTTCTGGAGGAACCTCTGGGCTGGTCCTGCTGTAGTTTTCTTGGGTACTAAGCGTTATGTTATTCCAGGCTCTCAAGGACAGCTCAGGCTGGAGATCTGTAAGATTTCAATGCTCTCAAAGTGGTCTGATCCAGGACAGATCTGATGGCTGCCCTCCCTGGTGTACGTTCTGCAAGTTCCTGATGTGCATTTGGAGCTGAGCAACAAGCATGTGCATTTGCCTCCTTTAGAGTTGCAGTGGACTAAATGTTTTAACAACTAGCTCTCTGAAAAAGAAAATCCTAAATAAGACTGGGTCAAAGAACAAGTCACAGAAGCAATTATAATTATGTGAAACACAATTATAATGATGAAAACAGTATAATAAAATTTCTGGGATAAAGTTAAAGCATTCCATGTGGGAAAAATTATATTCCTAATAACATATATTGACAAAATAGAAGAGGATTAACGAATTGAATGTGTATTGTTAAAAAAACCTCAGCAAATAAGCCCACAATTAGCATGAAAGATGATACTGAAAATAATAGGAGAAATAAATTAGAAACAAAAAAAGAGTATAGAGCTGATAAAACTAGAATATGGTTCATCAAAAATATTTGCAAAATGGATAAACCTTGAATCAACCTGATTAAAAAGAAGGCAGAAAATCAAATTAACAAAACAGCAAATGAAGAAGAAATCACAAACAAATCAGAAGAAACAAAAAGAATGATCAGAATCTACAATGCACAATTATATGCCAAAAAAACTGAGTGCACAAAAGAAACAGAGGAATACCTTAAAAAAAAAAGCCAAAAGGTTCTCAAACTAAAAGAATGCCAAACAGAGATCTTAAATAATAAAATACAGAAAAGGAAACCAAAGTAGTTTTAAAGGAACTACCAAAGGGGAGGAAAAACTCTTGGTCCTGATGCATTTACAGATGAACTGTATCAAACTTTTAAAGAACAATTAAGATATGCTATCAATTTATTCTCAAAGATAGGGAAATGAAGTACTCTACCAATCTCCTTTTAGGAAACAAATCTAGTTCTAACCACTTAATCAGCAAATGATAACACAAAGTATTGTAGAACAATTTCTTTAATAAACATCAGTTCAAAAATTTTAAACAAAGACCTATCAGATTGATTCCAGTCATTTATCTAAGATAGAGGTAGGTCCCTTGGTTCAAACCAAATTAAAATGTAATTGGGAAATCTTAAAAAAAATAATACAACATAAAAAATGACATTAATTTGAAGTTTTGGTTTTCTAAGTCAATATTGGCCCCTAGGGATCTCTTTCTATTTGAGCTTATCACTGCTGATTTAAGACATAGTTATGTCCAAGTTGGATTTATAGTAGAGATGTGGAGGAAAGTAATCAGCATAATTAACCATCAACAACAAAAATACCCCAAACCAGGATGGTCTGAAATGATACAGTAAAAGGTTCTGAAAAGGTACAACATCCAGTTGGGCTAAAAAACCAAAGTAAACAAATGAACAAAAAGGGACCTTTTAAAGAAATATCATAAAACGCATCTTCCTAAAACCAAAAGCAAGCATCATATATAATGGTGATGCCCTAGAAGTTTTTGCAACAAATACAGGGATAAAAGCAAGGCTATCCCCTTTCCCAAAAATGAAATGACAGTAATAGTAATAAGAAGAGAAAAAGAAATTAAAAGTATAAAGATCATTATAAAGGAGATTAGAAGGATCTCTTTGCTTATGATATTGTGGCTAACTTAAAAAAAACTTAGGGGTCAGCAAAGAAACTTAGAGAATAGTTTCAGTAAAGCTGTAGTCTATAAAATAACCCTTAAGAATCAATAGCATTTCTATATTAAAAAATCCAAGAGTCAATAAGTAGGAAGGGAAATTCACACGGCTACAAAATGAATAAAAGATTTTGGAATCCCTCTGGTAAAGCACACTCCATATTTGTATATATTCACTTACAAAGTGTTCTTGAAGGAAATGAAGAACAGCTTTAACAGCTGGAGGAATAATTAGTGCTTACGGGTGGGTCCTTTTATATTGGCTCATGCCAATATTACCAAAGTTAGTTTATAATTTTAATGCTGTGATAATCAAACTACCAAAGAGATACTTTATAAGACTTGATAAAATAAATACAACATTTATTTGGAAGAACACAAGATCTAGGGTATCAAGGGAATTCATTTAATTTCTTTAATCAAAAGAATTAGTGAAAAAAAGAAAAGAATGCAGGAGGAATAGAACTTTCAGACCTCAAACTTTATTATAAAGTAGCAGTCATCAAAACCATTTCGTATCAGTTATTGAGTAGATAAAAGGAATGTACTAGATGAAACTCAGAAATAATAGAAAAGGTAAAAATGGCCAAGGCAATTTCTTGTTCTCCTTTATAGGCTGGGGGAAAGGAGTGGGAATCTGACACAATGGGTGGAAAGTTTCTATGGCTGAGAAATTAGTGCAGCCAGTTTTGTGATAAACTTCTCTGAACTTAGGTAGGCTGCTTCTTGGATAACAGACACAGAGGGTGTTCCAAAAGTCTTACTACAATTTTAAGAGTAAGACTTTTGGGACACTCTGTGGAGGTGAACATCAAAACCATTCCAGCTTAACTGGGCTTGCCAGAGTGTATGCTCTGCCAACACAGCCTTTGACAGCCCAACTTCCCACACCGTGATGAGGCATTAAAGGAGACTGTCAGTGGAATTAATTTTTAAAAAATCACATTTGCATAGTTAGCGCTTTATGGTCAGAAAGTTCTCTTTTCACAACAGTAACCCTAAAAGGAGGTAGTACCCATGGCATTATTTCCGTTGTTACAGAAACAACGAAAATGAAGCTCAAAGAAAGCAAGTACAGCTGGTAAGTGTGTGGTGGCAGGCTTTGGGTTGGGTCATGTCTGACTCTGCCCACGTTCAACCTACTTTCCACTCTTCTATCTCGCCTATTTCAAGTTTCCTTACCCAATTTCCCATCTTCTCTGACACCTTTTATTTTTCTTTCAAAATGAGACTGAAGATCTGGCTGCTAGTCTCCAGTTTTTTTCTTTGGAAATCCAGATGACTGAGGCCGTAGACATCTCCTTCAAACACCCAATCCCTGTGACCTCAGGGGCACAGCTGCTTTTGATAGCAATACTATAAAATCACGTATTGGGCCGAAGGTTCAGCCCCTTGGCCATTTCAAAGAAACAATGATATACAGAAACGTCTCACTGACATGCAGACACGTCTTTATCTTATTGAGCCATCACTTTTTAAAGATATATCTTTATTTACAAAGTGATGATATCTAACCAATTACAAAGAAACATGAGAAAATTTCATTTTTCATGTAACGTATATAAATATGTACAGGAAATTTTGTAAAGTAAACATTAGAAACCGTAACAGTAGAATTTGCTACTTATTCTATGTCAATAGTTATCTCTTAAATACAGGTTTCAAGTATCCCTTATAAAATAGTTCTACTTTATTAAAATAATGAAAGAGAACTCTGCTATAAACAATATTGTTTTAAAAATAGACTAAGAAAACATTCCAGTAACAATGCTTACCTTGATCAAATACTGCCTTAATTTTCCCTATGGTCTTTAAGCCAAAAAAGGGCAGTTAAACAGCTGAGTAACAGGTTAGTGTTTTTTAATACAACATTTTATTTCCATAATTATCATAGGTTAAAAAAGCTATACAATACAGCTTTATTAGATATTTACTGTTATACAGGAAATCCTCTCATTTCGGAGTAAGGAGGGTCTTTATAAATGTATTGACTTGTCTTGCCCTTTCCCAAGGCTGACAAATGGCCAGGGCATATGTCTTCAAAGAAAAGTTTGACACAGTTAACAACAGAGATGTATGCACACACAGAATCATTTTAGATGCTGCTGTCTATTTTTCTGTTCTTCTTCAATCTGAAGACGTCTCAGTACACATAGGACAACTTGATAGCAGAAAATATATTGATCCTGGAAAGAAAAATATATGTAAAAAAACATTTTGTACTACTTAAACAGTTGTTCAGTTTTGGGAGTTTATAGTTTTAAAAATTCAGCATCTGTGTCCCATTTTGGCAAGTAATCTAAGGGTGAGATTTTCTAAGTTGGTTTAATCTCACACAAATGGCCCCACAGGGAAGTCTACATAAGTTGGCTGGGCTGAAATTTACCCAGTCTTATTTTTGTTTGGTTCTACTTTGTTATCTCAGTTTTAAATTCCCATCTCTACTTGAAATTCATATTTATATAGACACAGGCAGCTTACCATGATATTATGAGGTGATAGAAATTCTGAACATATGTACAGATTTTAAAAATCTCAAATTTAAAAAAAGAATCAAGCAACAAATTTCTTTAAAAATTGTGAATAAGAGCAGTTTAAAAATATAATGATTTTAAAAGTTAAATTTCTTTGTCATAAGTTTCTTCACAGAGGCGGTATGGTAGAATGGATAGAGAAATAGAATTAGAAAAACTTGGGTTCGAGAAAGATTGGCACCTGACATGTTTTAGCCATATGATTATGGGCATCCCAATCTCTTAGTACCTCCAGGCAACTCTTTAATATTAAATTGCAAATGAATTGTTATTTTTTTCTAATTAAGTAAAATAAGGATTTTTTTTTTTGTAATTTAATTGGGATGGCACTGAATATATGTTAGTTTAGGTAAAATTGTCATTCTTACTATATTGGCCCTGCCTAACCATGCACAATGGTTATTTTTCCAATTATTTAAATCTGATTTTATTTGTATAAAGTTTTAAAAAATAATTTTGTTTATATAATTCCTGGGTTTGTTTTCTCAGATGTATTGTATAGAATGATTTTACATGTACACTTTATGTCTTAATGGTAGCTATCTCTAGGGTGGAAGAAAAAAAATATTCATGAAATCTTTATTATAGATTTAAAAAGAATTGCAAGTTGTACACGACCGATTTGTAGTTTAAGGTGCAGTCATCTTTTTTTTAAAAAAATTATCCTATGTTATGGAAATACTTGTTTTATTCTATAAATTAAAAATATTAAGTTGGAGATTTACCTTGCTTAAAGTAGTTTTCATATCAGAAAGTCTCTGTACTGATGAAGTTACATATCCTGACCAAGGAAAAAGTCTTTTCCCCCTTATATCTTATTAGCATACCTAAATTTGAGGAAGTATACCACTGGAAGGTTGGCCTCCAAGTAAAAAGTTTCTTTTTTCCACTACATTAATGAAGACCATTTCTAAATGTGAAGAGGGCTATGCTTTGTACCACTGATCCTTCAAGTACTAAAACATAATTTAAAATACTCCATTAATTCAGTCCTTCAGGCTTCCAAGTCGAAATGTTTTTCTTCTTCTTGGCAAAGTGACAATGGATTTGAAAATATACATTGATGTAATATTCTCCTAGTACTTAAGTAGCGTTTTGTTTGTAAATGATAGTGCAACCAAGATTAGGCTTAAGAATATGGTTGGAAAACTGATGATTGCATTACAATGTCATAGCATTAATGGATTGAATACCTGGATTTGAGTTCTAGGCCAGTACGGTCTCTATGCTATGAAAATAACTTTGTGAAAGTCAGCTGAATGTTCATGAGACTGAGTAGATTTAAGAAAACATGTGGAGTGGTGATAAACATCAAAGGCATTTTTTTTTCTGTTTAAAAGGAGTCAATTTTATTTTATTTTTTAAAAGACCAATGTTATTGATACAGGCAACGTGTGTGCAACTGTTTAGCTGGTGATTTCTGAGAGCAAATGGAATTTCCCAAAATGTTCTGAGAATTTAGAAGGGGAAGCAAAACGGTGACACTTTCTAAGTGCCCTCTAGCTATGCTTTCTAAATAAGAAAACCCTTCCAAAAAGAGAAAAATGTGCCTAAGCTTTTAACATTCTCACCGTAAAGACAATTTTCCATTGTTTATAAAAAAAATAGCAGCAGGGACCTACCTCAGTCTGAATCATCCCATGCCTCTGCAGTCTCATTGTGCGTACCAGGTCAGAGATATCGAACTGCCAAAGTGAATAGCATGTACAGATTTTGGTAAATACAAAGGACGGTAAAGGACTCTTCTCTGCCTCCCCACCACCGGCAAAGCATCCTTCTAGAGGAGCGGTTCTCAACCTGTGTTTTATGTTCAGTTTGTAACAATGAAAATACATCCTGCATATCGGATCGATTCATAACAGTAGCAAAGTTACAGTTATGAAGTAGCAATGAAAATAATTTTATGGTTGGGGGTCACCACAACATGAGGAACTGTATTAAAGGGTTGCGGCATTAGCAAGCTTGAGAACCACTGTTCTAGATTCAGATTAGCTCTGAGATAGGTTGTACATCCCCCTGCCATTTGGTCATTTCAATGTTATGCTTCAAGAGGCAGCCCCTGCACTACTCAATACTTGAATTTCAAGTCCAAAGACTTGTTTCCAAGTCACAGTTGAAACATTTTCTAGCTGTTGACTGCTTTTTGCCAGCTATGTGAGTACAGGCAAATCACCACCTCTCTAGGACCCTATTTCTTCACCTATAAAATAAGGTGGTAGCATTACTTGATCTCTAAAGCCAACTCTAAATCCTATGACTGCCACGTTGTCCTCCACTGTGACTTCTGCTACACTGAATCATAAAGTAATAATAACAAATGATATTTAATATTTTGAGGGGGCAGTATTCCATGATAGAAAGGGCACCAATCTCAAAGTCAGGAGGACGTGCGTATAAGTCCTGATTGTGCAACCCTTGGCAAGTCACCAGACCGCACTGCAATGCTCTAGGTAATTCTCTAATACTTTGAGTGGTAGAGAAAATGACTTCCTGTACTGGCACCAGGAGTCTTCTTCCCTGGGGCATTCCCTATGTCAGTGTAAGCACAGGTCTAGTTGTCATCCCTATTTCATATTTTAAAGGTTACATCGGAATGCAGATTTATCTGTTACAATTCTCCTCTTCCTCTTGTTCCCCTTTCTCTTGTATTCTCAGGAGGCAGTCACTATGGTAAATTGGGGTATAAAGCTTTTGCTTCAAATCCCAGCTCTGTCATTTAGCAGAGAGTCACTTATCATCTCTGAGGTTTGATTATGTCATTAAGGGGTTGCTGTGAAGATAGCATGTTGTAACCTAGAGAGCCCTGTGTAAATGATTTGCATCTAAATCAAACCTATCCCACACAATGAAGAAATGGACCTAGGGAAATTAAGCCACTTGTTCAAAGGCACACACATAGTAAAAAGGTTTTCAGGGACTAGGGAAACAAGGTCTTTTTGTTTTTTGCTTTGTTTTGAGGGTTCTTATTTGACTAGAATTCTTTTTTCCTTGAAACTTGACTTAGTGTCTATAGTTTTTTTTTGTTGTTGTTGTTCTTTGGAGGGCAACTGGGGTTAAGTGACTTGCCCAAAGTCACGTGGCTAGTGTGTCAAGTGTCTGAGGCCGGATTTGAACTCAGTTCCTCTAGACTCCAGGGCCAGTGATCTAGTCACTGCACCACCTAGTTGCCCTAGTGTCTATAGTTTTTTTTTTGGCAATCATATGTACTTGAACAGTGTGGCCAGCCCATCAGAGCTACGCTTTCTGAAGCAGAATTTGAATGCTGGGCAGTTTAGCTTGAGCAAGGACCTCAGTGTCTGGTATCTAATTCTGCCAGGTGGTCTTCAGAACCTTCCTAAGACAATTCAAATGGAAGTGACTCAGTTTCCTGGCACGGTACTGGTAGACTGGCCAGGTTTCACAGGCATACAGCAATGAGGTCAGCACAATGGCTCTGGAGACATTCAGTTTGGGAGGCAATCTAATGCCTCTTCTCTACCATACTTTCCTTTGGCGCCTCCCAAACACCGAGTTATTCTGGCAATGCATGTGTCAACCTCATTATCAATTTGTACATTCCTGGAAAGTCCACTACCAACGGAAGTGAACTTATCCATAGCATTTAAAACTTCTCCCTTTGCTGTAATCAATGGTTCCACGTAGGGATGGTGTGGTGGTGGCTGAAGGAGCACCTGTGCTTTCTTGGTGTTAAGTGTTAGGCCAAAACAAGCAGATGCAGCAAAGAACCGATCCATACTTTGTTGCATTTCAGCTTCAGAGTGCACAATCATTTGCAAACAGAAAATCATGCACCAACACTCCCTCCACTTTGGTCTTGGCTTGTAGCCTTTTAGACTTGAAGAATTTACCATCAGTGCAGTAGCTGATCTTGATGCTCTGTTCCTCCTCATTGAAGGCATTTGACAACATGACTGAAAACAGTATGCTAAAAACCATGAGAACAGGGTGGCTAGGTGGTGCTGTGAATAGAGCACCGGCCCTGGAGTCAGGAGGACGTGAGTTCAAATGCAGGCTCAGACACTCAACACACAAAAAACTAGGCATGTGATCTTGGGTAAGTCACTTAACTCCAATTGCCCTACCTTTCCCCCTCCAAAAAATAAAAATAAAAAGCAGGGAACAAGCACACAGCCTTGTTTCAAAGAACTCACATAGGGCAAGCATTCACATGGTGGTCGGAAGTGATACAAGGACACTTTCAAGATCTCTGTTAAGATCTTTGGATTTGATTGTGCAACATGGGGGGGACAGTGGCTCAGCATGGTGTGCCCTCATCAGAGAAGGGGCTGTGCTCTATGAGCAAAGCAGAACTGAAATAGCTCAAAAGAAACATGTGCTGTGCAAATTTAGAGAATCCACCCCAAATGTTCACATGGATTATTTGTGTCCAACTGGTGGTAGAGATTCTGAGCTTGTATCTGTCAGTCTGATGAGTCATAGCTGAACACATTATAACTGGACTCTAGCACAGTGATGCCATTTCGGAGTCCTCTTTGAGAATGAACAACCAGTATAACTAGCACCAGTAACATCTGAAGAAACAATGAAAATATTTGACCTCTAATTTCAGAATCATAATGGTTATGGATTCATAGGATTTGAGAACCAGAAGGCACTTCTGTGGCCAACAAGTATAACCCATCATACCTGACAGGAACCCCCATGACAAAGGGCCATCCATTTCTGCTTGAAGACCTCCAAGGATGGGGAAGCTTGTGCCTACTGAAGCAGCTCATTCTGCTTATGGAGAGCTCTTAATGTTAGAAAGCTCTTAACATCAACCCTAAATTTTCCCCTTTGTAATTTTTACCAAGGTTCTTAGGTTCTGTTCTTTTGAGCCAAAGAAAAAGCCTGATTCCCTTCTTGACACGGCAGCCTTTCAAATACTTGAACACATGACAGATGTATCATGTCTCCCCTGAGCCTTCTATGGGCTAACTGCTCCTTGTTCCTTCAAATGATCCTCAGATGGCAAGGACTCACATTGGCACATTCCTTAATGTCCTCCCTAACCTTCAGTACTTAACATGATACTCCAGATAAGGGCATAGGGGTGGAATAACCTTATTCCTGGAAATGATGCCTATCCTAAGATCAATTCAACTGTCATGGCTGCCCAATCCCACTGCTGACTTCTACTGAGTGTGTAAATGCATTACAAATCCACAGTTCATATCTTATAGGAATAAAACAACAACCAAAAAACAGAGAACAGTCACATTTTATGTTCTTCTACTTTACCTTCGTCTACTGTGAAGTATTAAATACAAAGTTTTTGCAGTCATGATGTAGTTCAACTGGTTTAGTGAAAAATGTGTTTATAAGAGTGTGCTGGTCTCTGAAAACTAACAAACTTTTATGTTTAATCTGTGTTATTAACATTTTGTTCATCATTTTCTTAAGTTTAAACCATCAATAAATCAAGCCCTGATTTGTGGTGTTTGCTGATTTCTGGGGTCTAAATGCTCACACAGAAAATTAAACAACTGGCTCCCTAGAGTGTTTGCTGATTTCCAGGGTCTAAATCAGCGGTTCTCAACCTGTGGGTTATGTTTAATTTGTAACAATGAAAATACATCCTGCGTATCAGACAGATTTATAACAGTAGCAAAATTACAATTATGAAGTAGCAACGAAAATCATTTTATGGTTGGGTGTCATCACAACATGAAGAACTGTATTAAAGGGTCATGGCATTAGGAAGGTTGAGAACCACTGGTCTAAATAGTTACAATAAAAATGTAACCACCAGCTCCCCTTGAGCCAATAAGAGCTGACTCTTGCACAGCAGTATTCACTGTATTAACTACAGGGGGTATTGTGAAGCTCAAAAGAGATCATGGAGGTAAAAGCACTTTACAAAACTTAAAGCACTAAATGCCAGTCATAATTACTGTCATCTAGCCTCCAATCAACAGGCCTTTAGACTACTGACTGCTTCATTCTCTGGGTTTTCTATGGCATTCCAGCTGAGTGTGAGCAGTGATATTGGGTGACACAGGAACGTACAGGTAAATGTTTAACAATCGGGCTCTCAAGGAATCTACCCTTAAGTATGCATGCTCTCAAGTGTATCTGCATCATAAACTCTATCTGATGTCTAGACAATCAAGAAAACAATAAATCAGG
>CM053601.1:21424643-21456122 GCA_028646575.1 Pseudocheirus occidentalis
AAAAAGTATAAAGTGGGAAATAAGTGTGTCATATAAATAATTTTAAAAATAAATAATTTCAGAAATTAGGAAAGTCTGCTATAGTCATGCTTCTTCCTTATCACCCTTGAATCCTTATATATGTAAATATTCTAAGTAAACATATCTAAGTAAACATTCTTTTATTAACTGTTGATCCAGGTTGTTTCATTACTTTCCAATTCTGCTGGACAGTCACCAGTTGTAATGGCCCAGACCCAGCTCGGGCTAGGCTGGTAGATGAAGTCTGAAATTTGAACAAAATGATTCCTCAAGCCTGATACTTGATTTGCTCTAATTAAATAATTAAGGGGGGGCAGGCTATGTGGCACAGTGAAAGAGCACCAGCCCTCAAGTCATGACCTGAGTTAAAAGGCAGCCTCAGACACTTAACACTTACTAACCATGAGACCTTGGGCAAATCACTTAAGCCCAATTGCCCTGCCCTCACTCCTCCAAAAAAAGAAAAAAAATTTTTGAATAATAATGGGAATGTCCCCCTGGTCCTTATGCAGGACACTTAGTCTGCTTTATATTGCTCTGCCACTCAAATCATCTCTTCATATACCCAGGTTGGCACAAGTATCCATCCACAGAATAGCAACAGAGCCATAAGCTATCTAAGAGAAAGAGGGGTTACTTAGCAGAAGTTACCTATCCCAAGGCTGCTGGGCAAGAAGAGCCAAAAGAAAACCAAAGACATGTCCCATCAAGGGAAAAATGAAAGTGATGAGCAGAAAGGGAATACGTGGATTCCAAGATACTTTCATCAATATTCCACCAGCTACCATAACCATCAGCAAGAGGATCACCCCAATAATGCTCCCAACCTAAAACAAAGGAAAAAGAACACATGTAAATAATGAGATCACTGCACAACAAAACACAGTTAATCAGTATAATCACAGTCTAAAAGTAAATAGATATTGGTTGCGAGGGAAGATGAAAGTTGGTCAGAAGATCAGGAGTTTGCGTTTGCCTTAACATATTCCCCCAATTTTGGATAGGGGTGAATCCAAGCAAAATGTTTATGTAGTCCAAATTTATATTTGGTATTTCCTCTCCCTCAGCACCATCCCATAAAACTCCATTGTTCTAGGACATACCAACCCTGAGCCAGCATCTTCCCCACTTTTCCTTCTACTATGTTGCTATCGTGATTCCTTCACTGAAATTTTTCCATCTTATAGCTCATCCTCTCAAACAATTAATATGATATAAAGGGGGTAAACAGATAAGCC
This sequence comes from Pseudocheirus occidentalis, assembly GCA_028646575.1. Classification (NCBI taxonomy): domain Eukaryota; kingdom Metazoa; phylum Chordata; class Mammalia; order Diprotodontia; family Pseudocheiridae; genus Pseudocheirus; species Pseudocheirus occidentalis. The sequence goes on from CM053601.1 coordinate 21,425,903, forward strand.
CTGATCTGTGGGACCCTGGACCACTTCAAGTAGACTATTTGGGTTCTGGCTGAATGCTGAAGGTGTAACTTAGGGATAACACAGAATACCTATGTTGTCAGCACAGAAAGGTAGATGTCTCAAAAGAAGGCTGATCACTGGACTAACAAAAGGTAAAAGAGAAGACAGTAGTTGTTTTCATTCTTTCCTTCTGTCCACACAAGGTGCGCTCAGTCAAACTGAGACCTGTTAAAGACCTTGAAAAGGTCAAGGTTGCCTGCTGTATCCTGGGCCATCTCTAGTCACCCTGATCCACATCTGGCTACTGGACCCAGATGGCTCCAGAGGTGAAAGTTAGGCTGGTGACTTTGCACAACCTTGCCTCACTTAAATCCAATTCACTTGAAAGTCAAGATATCACCTCCCTGATGCCATGATCCTCTTCAAGCCCGAAGGACAAACAGCAGCAACAAAATGTGTACAGCATAGAACTGTCACAGACTGACTCTGTGTGTCTCTCTCTGTTTCCCTATCTCTTCAATGTGTCTCTCTATCTCTGTGTCTCTGTTGCTCTGTCTTGTCAATTTGTATCTCTCCTTCTGACCTTGGAGGAGAGGGGGCTCCTATCCCCTCTAGTTACCATGGTTGCTGTTCTTACATATCAGTGAGTATGTGCACTGCCTGTGTGATTCTGAATTTGAACTTGGACATTTGTTGCCTTTTCTGATGAGTATTTCTTTCCTTGGATCTAGGTAAGCAAACATGATTTAAGAGACATTTTCAGTCTTGAAAGAAACTTCGTAAGTTTGAGAAGTCTACAGTTTTGACATCCTTCCTTTGGCCCTTTCTTTCTACTGCCATCACAAGGACCAAGGGATGACTGTGTCATCCCAAATTGTAAAGTCCTTCAGTCAGAGCCTACAAGGGCCATGGAAGTGACCCAGGGCCTCAAAGAACAGGAAAGTTTTTTCTCATGATGAATGCAATGGTCTTTTGGCTATGTCATGTTACTTCCCTGCCTCCCTTAAAGAATTTCCCACCCAATGAAATGGGTATTAAGAATGGAAAAAGAGGGGCGGCTAGGTGGTGCAGTGAATAGAGCACTGGCCCTGGAGTCAGGAGTACCTGAGTTCAAATCTGGCCTCAGACACTTAACACAAAAAACTAGCTGTGTGACCTTGGGCAAGTCACTTAACCCCAACTTCCCTCCAAAAAGAAAAAAAAAGAATGGAAAAAGATAAAATATTTATTCCATGAACACACTTAAATAATGCTATCTCACATTTATATAACACTTTATGGTTAACAAAACATTTTCCTCATAGCGACACTATAAGATAAATAATACAGATAATGGTAGGAGTAATAGCCTTACATTTCCCATGCAGGGTAAGCTAGTTCTTCCTGAAAACCTACTGAAACCTTTATGGAAACCTAGTTGACTCAAGGCTTTAAAGAAAGACTCATGTTGCTGATGTTACTTACTCATTGCTTGAGTACAGTAAGCCTGGAGAGGCTCTCTCACAGGAGCTTCATTCAGCTGACTCAACTTACCTGTCTCTCAATGCCTATCCTTACCAATATTCTTCTATTGCTAAGTAAACTTTTTATTTAACTATTGAATGACCTCGGGGCTATCACCAGTCATCTTGACTTTTGTCTTGCCACTGGACTCCAATGATTTTGGAAAAGAGCATGAGGCTGATGACTCTGAACATTTCTGCATCACTTAAAGCCAATTTATGATCAAGTCAAGACACCACCCTCATGATGTCATGGGTCCTCTTTGAGAATGATGAACAACAATCGTTTGGTAGTTGTAGATGCCCTCTGGGAACCCAACCTGCCAGCTCAAGTTGGGCAATTCTTCTTCTTCTTTTCCTCTTCTTCCTCTTCTTATTCCTCTTCCTCTCTCTTTTTCCTCCTCTTCCTCCTCCTTTTTCTTCTTTTTCTTCTTCCTTCATCACATATGGTTTGTCTGTCCATGTGGGAAGTCATAGTCTTATAGGTGGGGGCTCTATCCCAAGGAATATAATTTTTGGTCACTTATATTTTGTAAGATATCTTGGGGTTTGGGGGCTAGATTTTTTTTCCTTCCCTATTTATTTTATCTTTTCTTCCCCAAAAAGCTGGAACAATGAACTTTTTGTCTTGTACAGTTTTCATTTATGATTATTTGAAATACAACTCTAGAAAAACAGGCTTTGAAAAAGCCCATTGTGATTCAAAATGGAGCTACTTGAGTATATCTTTGCTTTTTTTTTCTTTTGGAGGGCAGTTGGGGTTAAGTGACTTGGCCAAGGTCACACAGCTAGTTTTTTGTGTTAAGTGTCTGAGGCCAGATTTGAACTCAAGTACTCCTGATTCCAGGGCCAGTGCTCTATTCACTGTGCCACCTAGCCACCCCATACTTGAGTATATCTTTAAACCCAAATCACTCTGGCTTTCATTGAACGGCCAATAATAAGTTCCATCCCAAACCTCTCTTGCTTGGGTTTTGATGACTCAGAGTGAGTACAAATAGCAATTATTTTCTGTGGTGGTGGGGGTCTGCCTCTCCCAGATTGATTTTTTTGTTATGGCAAACTAGAGCAACTCTTATCTCAAATGGGATTTTTACCTAGCCCTTAATCACCAAACAATTGCCTCAAACAAACTGAGATCTGGGCGAGACTTTAGTTTTAAAAAGCCAGAGTCTCCCGCTGCATCCTGGGTCATCCGCAGTCATCTAGACCTATGTCTTGCCATGGGATTCTGATGACTCTGGGGGAGAGAGTGAGGCTAAAGACTGCACAGCCCTGCCTCACTTAAATCCAATTCATGAGCAAGTCAATTCGCCACCCTCATGGTGTCATTGGTCCTCTTCAAGAAGAAGGACAAACAATAATCTGAATGACCTATAAATGTCTCATTTTGTTCCAATATTGAATCTAAACTACCAGGGAAGTGCAAGTCTTATTATCTCCATGTTCTAGTTAAGAAGAATGAGTCTCAGAAGAATTAAAAACACTACCTAACACTCTAGTGGAAGAGCTGGTATTCAACATCCAGTTCTTTGGATCCTAAGCACATGCTTTTAGCTCCCCAATACTGCCTCCATGAGTCAAAAGAATGGTCAAATGAACCAAGGCTGTTCTTTTTTACCTTCTGATACAGCTCTCTACCAAACTCATTTTCTTCCCTGTGGCACCCTGTCTCCTCATTCTCTCACCACTTTATGAGAAATAAGCTCAGGAACATGTGTAAACACGAACAAGGCAGTGCTTGCCTCATCTGGCATAGATTTAGCACTGTTAAGGATTATAGAGAACACTGAGTCTAATATTTGCTAATATTTGGTAACTGAGGCTCATGAGAAGTAATTTGCTCAAGGTCACACAGTTAGTAAATGACAATGCCAGGATTTGAACCCTGAATTTAAATACTGCCTTCTTTCCCCTCTACCACATTGCTTTTATTGCAGGTCATAAAAATAGATAGAATCTCAACTTCAAACACACGTGTAGGATGGGTGGGAAAAAGACCTCCTCACATAAGGCTGCTGTATACTTTTTGAGGTTGGACAAAAGGGCAAAGACAAACCAAGGTAGATTTTTTTTAACCAGCTTGCTAGATTTCAAACAAATTATTTTATTTAAAAAATTAAAGTTATTTTTATTTGAACTGTGAAAAAAACTAGGTTTAACCAGATCTAACCAGAATCTAACCAGATTTAACCAGCATCTAACCAGATTTAACCAGCATCTAATCTACACTTTGGTATTTCAATGGATCTTTGATCTCATATCAATGAGGTGTGTATACCACCAATCTACCTTTGCTCTCTCATCCTCCACTTGTTCCACACTGGACCCTAATCATTTTCCATCCACAGTATCTTTCTTTTTTAAAATTTTTAAAAAATTTTTTCAGTCTGAATTTATCAAACACTAAATAAAATGAGTATTTTTGTAAGCCAAATAGTGCAGAGAATGGAGATCATGAAACCAAATCTTTGTCAGGTGTAGCTTGTTTTTCTTTTTAAGTGTAAGGGTGGGACTTCATTGATTATCCCATTCCACTTAGAAGTAATTAACATTATTAGATGAGAGTTTTTAATAGAATCAATTAGAACTGAGTTGTGAGTGGAGCCTGTATACCTGCTTAAATCAATCAAATCCTTTCCATGAAATATTCTATCAAGCCCTAAGGAACTTATATAAAAAAAACTGACTCAGAACCAGATGGAGATTCTGAGAGTCTGGGCATACAAAGGAAAGAGTAGTGTCACACAAACTGAGTCAGAAAGAACCAGCAGCCCAGAGCAACCCATGAAAAGAGAAAAAGAAGGCACACTGATCTGTGGCAGAGAAGGGAGATGCCAAGGACTGACTACACACTCATCTCAGTGTTGGCTGGGGGCTAAAAGTGGTTGTGATTGTATTCATAACTTTTTGTAAAAAAAAAAAAATAATTCCCTAAAAAAGCAAAGGATGGAGTCACATACTCCATTATACCACTCCTTGACTTAAACTAATTATTGTAACAAGGTTTGCATAAATATGTGATAAATTCAACTTTGTTTTTAAATCTGTCCTACTCATCTGTGTTCCCTTCTGACATTCCTTCTGTTCACTTCTGTACATTTTAAATTATTCAATAATTCTATTCTTTTTTTGACAACACTGCTCTCCCCAAAAGCGTTGCTCTCCCCACTAGCCCCCAAATCATTAAAAAAAGAAAAAAGAAAAAGAGAATCTTTGTAACTAACATGCATAGTCCAACAAAACAACTCTTCATATTGGCCATGTCCAAAAATGTATGTCTCCTTTTGCACCTTGAAACCATCTCCACCTGTCAGAAGGTACAGAAGCATGCTTCATCATTAGCCCTCTAAAGTCATCACCACAGTACATTTCCAAGATATATGTACTGATGGATGAGGCCTATGAGTTGTCCATCCAATTGCCTATCAGAGTTTGGTCAACAGGCATTATTTTTTTTGTTTGTTTAATTTTTTTTTTTTGCTTTTTGGAGGGCAGTTGGGGGTTAAATGACTTGCCCAAGGTCACACAGCTAGTTTTTGTGTTAAGTGTCTGAGGCTGGATTTGAACTCAGGTCCTCCTGACTCCAGGGCCAGTGTTCTATTTGCTGAACCATCTAGCCACCCCTCAACAGGCATTCTTTAGCCCCTTTTTTTATGTTGAGAGGTCAAAGGATTTGGGATTTAGGTGGATCTCCTTTAGGAGGCACTAAATTGCTCCAGGACTTGATGTCGTCAGGATCATGTCATCGGCAAATAGGAGCATCTCAGAGGAACTTACAATCAGGGGAACCCTTTATCCCTTTGTCCTCGAAAAAATGAGGAATACCTTTGGAAAGTAAATGTCTCCTCATTTGGTGCCTTGCTGGGCATCCATCATCAGAAAGCCATCAAAGTTGTTTTTGTTCATTCAAGGAGTCTTAAATAATTTTAACATATGACTCTTCTTTCCATCTGATCCCCATTCTTGGTCCAATCTGTTATAAAGGCCTATGGATTTTACTTTAATTATATCTCTATTTAATGCCCACTTGTCTCCTCTGACACTGCCACTACCCTATCACAGGCACCCATCAACTTGTTGTAATTGTTGTTCAGTCCTTCCAGTCATGTCTGACTCTTTGTGACCCCATTTTTTTTTGGCAGATACTGAAGTGGCTGGCTGTTTCATTCTTATTTTACAGATGAGAAACTGAGGTAAACAGGGTTAAGTGACTTGCCCAGGGTCACACAGTTGGAATCTTCCTCATTCCAAGCACAGCGCTGTATCCATCATACCACCTAGTTGCCCATACTTAGCACCTTTCACCTGGACTGTGATAGTAGCCCAGTGGTTTGTCTCTGCCACTGGTCTCTTCCCACTCCAGTCTATCCTTCACTCAGCTGTCAAAGTCAGATCCCTAATGTGCAAGAATGATTATGTCCTCTCCCTATTCAATAAACACCAATGGCTCTTTTACTTCCGGACTAGGTCTGGATAAATCAATCTAGAATTCATTTACATAGGCATGAAAATTAAATTCTTGGAATCTGAGATGACCAAACAAGATATTAGAGAGTGAAAAAAAGAAAAAGGCCCATGATGGAGTTTTAGAGGAATATCCCTAGTCAATGGATGTGACCAGGATAAAGATAGTGTGTAGCTTGGTGGCACAGTATATAAAGTTCCAGGCCTGGAGTCAGAAAGACTCATCTCCCTGAGTTCAAATCTGGCCTCAGACACTTACTAGCTGTGTGACCCTGGGCAAGTCACTTCATAGTGTTTGTCTGAGTTTCTTGATCTGTAAAACGAACTAGAGAAAGAAATGGCAAACCACTCCAGTACCTTTGCCAAGAAAACCCCAAATGGGGTCATAAAGAGTCAGGCAGGCATGATTGAAGCAACTAAACAACAACAGGATGAAGATCCAACAAGAGGCTAAGAAGGCCTGGTCATTTGTGTCAGTAAGAAGAGAACCAGGAGAGAAAAATGGTACAAAAATCTAGAGAGGAGAGAGTGTCCAAGAGAAAGGGATGATCAACAGTGTAAAATGTTGCAGAAAGGTTAAGAAAGAGAAGACCTTTAGCAAAGACCTTTAGATTTGGCGGTTAAAAGATCATTGGTAACTTTGGAGAAGCCAGCTTCAGTTAAATAATGATGTTGGGAGCCAGAATACAGGTTTAGAAGAGACTGGGAGGAGAAAAGAGAGAGGCATTGAGTGTAGATGGATTTATCATGGAGTTTACCCAAGAAAGGGAAGAGAATGGTAGCAAGTACGACCGGATCAAGTAAGGATGTTTTAAGGATGGAGAGTCATAGCATGTTTGTAGGCAGTTGGGAAGAAGCCAGTAAAGAGGGAGAGATCTGTAGAGTTGAGAGAGCATGGTGATGATAGAGAAGACAAACCAAATGGGGTGTGATCAAGGATATGTGTAATGGGACTTGCCTTAGCAAGAAGAGACATTTTCCTGAGAGACAAGATGAAGGAAGAGATAATGGGGACAATGACTAAGCAATATGAGGCAACAAGGAGGAAGAAGAGAGTGCACTAAACAAATGGCATTATTTTTTTCAATAATATACAAGTAAAGGTCTTCATCCAAAGATGATGGGGAATTCAATGGGAGACTTATGTGAAAATATTTGAAATTACTAATTCCTGAATAGGAGAATAAATCAATTGGGAGTAGAGGGATGCAGAGCCTGGATGGTAGAGTAAAAGCAAGAACCACCCTCAATATCTGTAAAATATGACTCTAAACAAATTTTAGAGCTACAGAACCCACAAAGTGACAGAGAGAAACAAATCTGCCACTGAAGGCAGCCTGGCAGGCTGACAGGTAGAGTCTATCACACTGAGCTGGGAGCCAAGTGCAGTCCTCCATGAGCCGTGTGGTCCCAGACTGGGGTGGCTCCTACCAGCAGCACAGATTGGCCAAAGCAGACTTCAGGAGAGTGAATCACCAGCAGCTGTGGTGGTTTCCAGACTACTCAATCCATAAACACCAAAGAGAAAATAAAAGGGCAGTGGGGAACTCCGTTGGAACTGGGTGACAGAAGAGCATGGTCTGGCCCCTGACCCTGGGGCAAGAGGGGGAGAAGGGACAGTGGCTGCAGCTGCTTCTACATGGCTGCCTCCTGAGCTCCTGGCCTGCAGATTATAGAGGGGCCAAGCAACCATTCAGACAATAATTGCTCTTGCTTTGACCTGCTTGGATCTTGGCTCATGGTCTTGGGTGGTGGCCCAGTGGGGTGTGACCAGTGCGCCAGAACTTAGAGTATCTGTAGAGAGGGAGCCCTCCTCATAGCTCTGACAACATTTGCGAAAACCCCAGCAATTTGGGATACAGTTCTCTCCACTCTGGAAACAGAGTTCTACTGTGGCAAAGAGCTCAAACGTCAAGTAATTGGCTGGCAAGATGAGCAAGCAGAGGAAGTTCAATCTGACCATAGAATCCTTTTTTGGGGACAAAAAGGATCAGAACATAGGACCAGAAGAAGTCAACAAAGACAAAACTCCTGCATCAAAAGGCTCCAAGAAAAATATGACCCAGTTACAGGCCATGGAAGAACTCAAGAAGGATTTTGAAAATCAAGTAAGAGAAATGGAGGAAAAATTGGGACAAGAAATGAGAATGATGCAAGAAAATCATGAAAAGCGAGTCAACAGCCTGCTAAAGGAGACCCAAAAAAATACTGAAGAAAATAACACCTTAAAAAATAGACTAATGGCAAAAGAGGCCAAAGAAGCTAATGAGAAGAATGCCTTAAAAAGTCTAATTACCAAGATGGAAAAGGAATTTCAAAAACTCTCTGAAGAGAATAATTCCTTCAAAATTAGACTGGAGTAAATGGAAGCTAATGGCTTTATGAGAAATCAAGATACTATAAAACAGATCCAAACAAATGAAAAAATAGAAGGCAATGTGAAATATCTCATTGGAAAAACCACTGACCTGGAAAATAGATCCAGGAGAGATAATTTTAAAATTATTGGAGAGTGAATCAATTAGAGCAGTGTAAAAGAAATGCCTTGCTACAATTAGGGGGTCCAGTTGAGAGTATATAACATAAATTTGCATTGGAAGTGAGTCAGCACAGTTTCTTGACTTTAACTCTATCCAGCACATGAATGGGAGTGAAGGCAACTGACAAAAGAGGGAAAATTTGACTCGTGCCCTCCTTAAAGCAGAGGCTATGTGTTCCTGATAGGATATTTTCAGTTCCAAATTCTCTCTCTTCCCCAAGAAGACAAGAATTGATAGCCATTATACATATGAAGTCATGTAAAACATGTTTCCACATTAACTACAATGCAATTTTTTAAAAAAAAAGGAAGAAAGAAAAAATATGCTTTTATCTGCACTCAGAGACCATAAGTTCTCTCTGGAGATGGACACAATTTCTTATCATGAGTCTTCTGGAATTGTCACGGATCATTGTATTGATCAGAATAGTTAAATCTTTCACAGTTGATTATTATTACAATATTACTATTACTGTGTACAATGCTCTCCAACATGGGCAGTTTTCAAAGGAAGAAACAGAAGCTATCAGCAATCATATTTTTAAAAATGCTTTAAATACCTAATAATTAGAGAAATTCAAATTCAAGAAACTCTGAAGTTCTGCTTTACACATATCAAAATAGCAAAGACTAAAATGAGGAATGATTCAGGAACTATGGGAAAACAGGCCCTCTGGCCTAGCATTAGTGGAGCTTTGAAATTGTCTGGCCACTCTGGAAAACAATTTTAGAACCATTCTTAGGAAATTATCAAACTACATACATGGACTCCTTGACCCAGTGATGCATGTGTACCACAAAATCAAAGAAAGAGGAAAAGGATGCATATGTGCCAAAATATTTAAACAGATCTTTTTGTAGTAGCCAAAAAATTGGAGACTCTAAGAAGTATTCTCTTATTGGAGAATAGCTAAATAAATTGCAGCTAAATAAAAAAATAGTTAAATGAATGTAATGGGATGTTATTTTGTCATGATGAAATGGATAATGTCAGTAGAAAATGGGAAGAGCTTTATGAACTGATGCAGAGCAAAGTGGGTAGAACCAGGAAAAGAATTTACAACATTATAGAGAAAAATTACTTTAAAAAAAACTTTAGAGCTGATGAAGGCAATAATAATTCATGAGACCAGAAGAATGAAGATAAAACATGCAACTCTTCACCTGAGAAAGACGTGATAAGCTTACAATGCAGAAGTTGCATTTTTTTCAGACATGCTAATAATAATGGTTGACATTTATGTAGGACTTTGAGGTTTGCAAAGTTCTTTAAATTATTATTGCATTTGATTCTCACAACAACCCTGAGTTCAAATTCAGCTTCAAATAATAATAGAATCTTCCTCCCAGGGTTTTTGTCAGCCCTGGATCAGCAGCCCAACAGACACTTCCAAGCAGCCTCTGGGGTAAAGGTGCAGGGAAGGTAGACACAGAAAGGTAGAAACGCCCAGCCAGTGGAAGAATTCCAGGAATTACTACAGAAAAACCAAGATGACCCCACAAGTTATGGCCAGGGCTTCCACAAGACAGCCCCCAATTCCAAACCCAAAGTCCTATAGATAAAGTCATGTTGCCAATGGCCTAAAACTTTTCTGAATGACTTCTAACCAGGTTGGCAGTTAAGTAAAACAAAAGCTTAGTGGAGGAGACATTTTTATTTTAAACTGAAATCCAGAGCCATCTTAGACCTAGCTCTGAAAAGTAACACTATGAATTTCCTGGGGTTCTGCTTTTCCCAAAAAAACTCTTGTTTCACTTTTATCAACACATAGAAAGCTAGAGTCTATGCTTAGAGCATAGGGCAGCTACGCGATGCAGTGGATAGAGTGCCGTGCCTGGAATCAAGAAGACCTGAGTTCAAATATGACCTCAGATTCTTATAGTTGTGTGACCCTGGGCAAGTCACTTATCTTTGTTTGCCTCAATTTCCTCATCTGTAAAATGAGCTGGAGAAGGAAATGGGAAACCACTCCAATATCTTTGCCAGGAAAAACCCAAATGGGGTCACTGAAGAACTGGACACAACTGAATAACAACAGAAATCTAGTCCTGGAAGTAAGGTAGTGATCCGATCAAGAACCCAGTGAACAAAGCGATATGAACTATTACACTTTGTCTCTACACATAGTTCCCTTCATGTTCTAAAAGCCTAAGAGACCTAGTTCTTCATGTAGCTGGAGTCTCTGTGTATGGCATCTAGCCAGGGGTGCAATGGAGTGGCTGCTAAACTGCTTGAAAGACCTAGTTGTTAAATATTTAGTCTGAGCATTTACCCCTTGGAAGTTGACACAGAATTAGGAATTAACTTGTTGTTTTGCTAATTGTCTAGGCATAAGAAAGTATTAATATTGCAGATTAAACTTAAAAGTGTTTTTACATACATTCCTCTCCCTCACTCCAGCTCTGTTGTTAAACATTTAACCACCACACTCCTGAACCTAAGGAGGTCAAAATATGTCATTTGAATAGAAGTGAGTAAAATTGAAGCAAAGGGGATCTGTTTCTGCAATTTCAGAATACTAACACCGTCCCTGTGAGAGTCTTCAAAATCTGCACTGAATATTTTTCAGGGACTTGAGTCAACTGAAATTTTAATTTGGTCAGGCTTGGTTTGGAGACCATTTTGGTATTATATTTGTAGCAGGCATTTCCATAATGGGTCCTTGAAGAACCAAGAGTCTAGAAAGTTTCTATAAAATTGGAGACAAACCATTAGAAGTGAAAATGCTCTTTCTTGCCTAGAAGAAAAAGAGTAACAATTCCAAGAAAAAGTGATTCTTCCTCTCTTCTTTCCTCTATCCTTAGATTTTGATTCATACTTAGCCAACAAGATTGGGGAAGTGGCCAGTGGATGGGGAAAGCACCAAGAACAGGAAGAGTGCTTCCCTTGAGCTGGGATTTCCACAAAGTGAAATAACCAGAGGCCAGAGCTGGGGGGATGAGATCCTGATCCTGGAAACAACACAAGGATGGGTATGAGAAGAAAGATCTTGTCTTGCAAACATATCTGTTATAAATCCCACTGGGCTGGTGAGTAGATGAAAGAACATTCTCCGACTGTTTTTATCTGCTTCTAGACTCCTTCAATTCAGAAATTGTGAGGAAATATCTTGTTCCAGTATTCTTTTCACAAGCTGTGGGCACACGTAGCCATTATCCTCTGACCACACCTACAAGATCTGGTAGGACAAACAGGAAGAGGCTTCAGAGAGGGTTGTAAGCGCGTATCTCCAACAGAAATTTGACCTTTTTCCTTCTCACTTTACACTGTGCACTGTCATAGTGTAAGAATGGAGATTATTGTATCTTGTTTTGCTCCCACAGATGTTCTTGGGAGATGGTAAAAGTTCCCAGGCTGTTGGGAACTTGTCATAAGCCTGCATATCCCATTTTGCAAGGGCAGTGGTGGGGCACATCCTGACTTCAGGGGAAACAGAAAGGTTGTGACATGACTGAGGGGCCATGCACTGGTCACAAGTGTCCTCATTGCTGTGCCTGTATAATTAACCTCATGCATATTAACTGACCCACTTTAAGGTGGAACTTTCCACCATTTCCTAATCATAGATTCTATGACCAGGGAGGCAGGAACACACTAAGGAGGAATGTAGTGGGTATATAAGGAAGAGTGCAATCTTGAGGAGTCTGGACCAATCCTGACTCTGATGGGAAGGGTATGACTATATTAACACTTCAGTTTGCTCTCGCTTCTGTATGGTGTGTGTGTTCTTTGGGAGTAGCACATCCGCTTTCTCACAAGAAGTGAAATAAATGCCTTCCTTTGCCCACTCTGTTTCTGAGTTCTTTCCATGAGAATGTGTCTATCACATGGATCATTCTGAGGGCTCATAACCAGGTAAGCAGCTGGCTGTGGCAGCACACCTGTGCTTACTTCCTGACCTTGCCTGGGAAGTCCTGTGATCCCCACGAGTGTTCACAACTTGTCAAGTTTCTGAATTTGTAAATGTAAGCAGTCAAGCCTCGAAAGGAAGAGTGGGAGTACATTTGTTGTGTACAGCCTTTAAATGTTATATTTTAATATTCTAAGTAATATTCCATTTCATCTCTTAGATTGAGTTTTAGACCCATCCAGCAAGAGTTGATCCAAATGATCTAGGCCAGGGTTAGGGAACCTGCAGCCTTGAGGTCACATGCAGCCTTCTAGGTCCTCAAGTACAGCTCTTTGACTGAATCCAAATTTCACAGAACAAACTCTCTTAATAAAAGAATTTGTTCTGTAAAACTTGGACTCAGTCAGACCACTGCACCCAAGAACCCAGACGGCCACATGTAGCCTCAAGGCTATAGGTTCCCCATCCCTGATCTAATAGCACTGTTGAAATCTCAAGCTTGGAGGTGGGGGGAGCAACCCAGGTGTCTACAGACTACAGTCATAGAATATAGCAGAAGTAAATAGCATGTACTCCTATACAGTACTATATAGTCTTTAACCTGCACCCTACACAGGCTAATCTTTTCAGAAAGCTACTTCACATTTGTACCAGGGAGAAAATGGCAGATCTACTGAACTGGGCACCTGAGTAAACCACTACCTGGTGGGAAATTCAGGTTATCACATGCATTCATCAGAAAATTTCCGCATTCATTTATGATGTTTCTGTAGGCTTAAGGAAGGCTAAATGAGCTCATCTACGACACAATTCCAAAAGACTCCTGATAGAAAATGCTATCCACATACAGAGAAAGAATCAAGTAGCCTGAAAGCAGCTCAAAGCACACAATTTTCTTTCTTTCTCTTTTTGCTCTCTTTCTTCTTTCTTCCAGTTTTCTGCTTTGGTTCTAATTTTTCTTTACAACATGACTAATGTGAAAATATGTTTAATATTATTGCACATGTATAGCCTATAACAGATTGCATGCCATCTTGGGGAAGGAGGAGAGGAAGAAAATTTTAAACTCAAAATCTTATAAAAGTGAATGTTGAAAACTAAAAATAAATATTTTTTTAAATGGGCTGATCTAGGCTGCTTGCATTCCATTGATTCCCAAGTGTCCCTCAGTTATCCAGTTCAATACCTCAATATAGTTCTTTAAGTATTAAACCAAAGAGGAGTCCGCTATTTTGAGGGGGGCGGGGAACCTTGGTTAAGTTTGTAGTTCAAACAAAAATTCTCGTATTGGCAGGTTAAAAGATTGGGAGGTTTCACCCAAAAGGCTGAAATAATAATTTTTCCTTTGTCTTTGTCATGTTTAATTTACTGAGGACTTCTAAGTCTCAACAAAAGGGGTAACTTACTCTTAGGATGATTTTAGATTGTCGCGGCCACTTGAAATTCACAAAGGCGCCAAAAGCCACAGGTACAATTAAGCATAAAAGAGTAATTCCTGAAGAAATGGAAAATATATCAGACCAAACAATTTCTGAAGACTTGACTTCTCTCTCCTCAATATCTATTTAACTAGATTAAAAAATCTTTAAAAAGCAATTTCTTTCGCCATAACCAAGGAAATCAACATATTTAGTGGGTAGTTTTTAAGGAATTGAAGAGCTCATTGGAATCCACTATCCTTGCTGCAGAGCTGATCTTGGAACTCCAGTCTTCCATCTCCAAATCCAAGGCTCTTTCTACTATACCACACATATGGTTGTCTGGATCACTGATTAAGACTGAATTATAAATGATAAGAACATTTTTAAAATCACATTTTAAAGTTACTTTTTCCACTTTTAAGTTCTCCAAATCCAAAGCTTTATCAACCATAACCACCCATATGATTAAACGTTTATAGAGTGACTACAAGTTTCGTAGCACTAGACTAGCTTGTAGGATTTGGATCAAAGCAGTCACAGATATTAACTGGTTTATAGCTGACAACTCCTAAGGATACATGCTTCAATAGGCCTACAGGATAAGGTTTCAATGACTTGTTCCAAAGCTATGATCAAACAATAATGGGGAGAAAATCCTACCACATCTCTTGCTTCCACAGAGAGGTCACCAGGGAGAAAAGGGACCGAAGTGAATAATGACAGAGAAAGAAAAAGAGAGTCCGTATGGGGATGGGAGTTAAGGGTAAAGAATGGATGATATCAAGGGATATTTGCAGAATACAAGTGAACTTTAAAAATATGTTCTTGAAGAAAAAGAGTTATTCACTTCTGCAGATTTTTTTAGTATCTTCTATATTTAAGACATGAGATAGAGTTTCAAAAGCAAAAGGACTTCAGAGTATTTACAAGGAGAAGCAACAAGTATATAGATAAGTAAATTGACGGGGGAGGGAGCATTTACTAGGAAGATGAGAGGCCGCTTCCTTGGGGAAGTACCACAGCTTAAATCTTCAAGAAAGGAAAGGATTTCCAGAGTCAGAGATCAAGAGCAGGGGATGAATGGCCTTTGTGAATGCATTGTTTGCTGTTGTTCGACCAATGATGTCATGGGTGAGACATGAAAGGACAACCTCACCCACTTTGGCTGGGAAATAATGTTTAGTTTGTCTGGAAAGACAGGTCAAAGTCAGATTATGGAGGGCCTTCAATGCCTGTCTGAGAAGTTTTGAACAGGGGGATGACATAGCCATAATATGCAAGATTATTGTGTGAAAGTTGGTTGAGGGAAGGAGTGTTTGGTGGCAAAGAAGGACTAATCCAGATAAATTGCAATGATGGCTTGAACAATAATCGTAACCATTATAGTTCAGTGGGATAAATGCAAACAGGAGACAGAATCACTAAGATTTGATCCCTGGGATATGGGAGGTGAGGTAGTCAAAGATTCAGAGATGATCTTGTGATTATAATGCAGTTGACTAATTGGGCAGCCAAACCCACAGAAGATACAGGAAAGGCTGAAGGAAGGATTTGCAGTAGCAATTATGCATCTTTTTGTATTCTATCCACAAGAAGCACAAGAAGTAAGCTTACAATCTAATGGGCATGTTGCAAGAGGAAGCTATGGAAGCTGAGATCTGACTTGCATACAGTGTGATCATTTTTTTTAACCCAGATAATAGAGGATTCATTAAATCACACTTTGATTGTCCAATAAACTTTCTGGTACAGTGATTTAAAATTAAAAATAGGCAAAATTAACCCTAGTCCTTTCACTAGTCCTTTGACTTTTTCCATTCTCCAGAGAAATGAATATAAAATTAATTTAAAGCTGATGTTTATTATTCCTATTATTAATTATTAATTATAATTATAATATCATAATAATGATATTAATTATTCCTAAGCTCAGTACAGTACCTATGGTATGATAAGGCACGGTGAGATTCTGCTCAAGATCCCAGGATCGAGTGTAGAGATAAAGGCAGAGTGGCATCATTCCGATGGCAAGTACCGAGGAACAAGTTGTCATACTAATGCTGCAAGTAGAATAAAAATGATGCTCAGGAGGGTAAGTTGGAAATTAAAATTCAGTCTTAAATTATTAACTTCTTAACCACTCTCTTGTGAACGACATGGACTAAATTATCTGACATTCTTCTAAATGTTACAAATTGTAGACAGAAGGCTATATTTATGATCTAGAAAATGTTTCCAGAAATTAGACTCTGTCATTAAGCAATCAATCAACCAGACATTTATGGATGACCTATTATATGACTAGAACTATGGTAGTGAGAGTACAAAAGTATAGGACGCGGTCTCTGCCCTCAAGGAGCTTATAATTTAGTTAGAGGGGATACAACTAACTCATGAAACAAATATTAGACAATATGATCCTGACTACCCATAAGAAGCTCGGAGAAGGAAGAGATTAGAATTGATTAGAGGGGTCAAATAAGACTCCGTAAGAGGAGATGAGCCCTGAGCTGGACCTTGAGTTTGGGTAGACAGAAACAAGAAGAAAAGATATTCTCCGTAGGAGAAATAACATCAGAAAAGGGAAGTGGGTGAGAAAAAACATCAGGTATTAAGGGGATAGTGATAAAAATCAGCTTTTCTGTAATCATCATCATCATCAGTCTCATTCTTCTCATATTTTTCAAAGGATTTCAGATAGAAACAATCCAATAACAAGTCACTATATCCTACTGCGATAAGAACTCTTTCCTTATCCCTGCCCCCATGCAAAAAAAAAGGCTAGTTGGTCTAAAGAATGTATTAAGACCATCCTCAAGACATAGAAAACAGCCACAAGGATCTCCAAGAGGTCTCTGATAGTTGGCTTGTGGATCACAATGGGCAACTCAGGCAAGGGATTTCACTCAGCTGAATCAGCTTGAATTGTCCTCAATGTCTGTCCCTGTTGAATATCCTTCTCTTGCTGTAGTAATTTACCCCTTTTGTTTACTGAATGACCAATGACCAATGACCACCTAAACTTCCAGGGTACTGGCCTGAGTCAGGTTCAGCAAAGAACACCCACCATTTAAAAAAAAATATTTAATATTCTGTGGACTATTATTCCAGCAGACAAAGTAACTGCTTTTTGTAATTGAATGAAAGTATTGAGGTTTACTGACTCATCTTACAACATGAGCTAAAAGCAACTTTGGGACAACTCTGATAGCAGACAGCATAATGGATAATTTATTCTATGGCCGCTGGGTTTTAATTTCAGCTAGACCTCTATTTTTAAAGTGTTTCATAGTAGTAGTTATTACCATTATGATGACGATGATAATTACCCTTCCTCAAAGAGTCAATTCATCCAGAGAATCATTGTATAATAACAATAATGACCATATGACTAAATAGAGGGGAAGAATAAGGAAGAAGGGATTAAGGGGAGCTCACTTTCCCAATGCACCCTAGAGTGCAAGTAATTGTCTATGTATTTGTCTATGTATTCTTGAACCTGACAAGACTATACACCTTAGTTTTCCATCCTACCTTATTCCCATAACCTCCATTTAATGCTTTTAAATTTTTTTATGCTTTTTTAACACTTTTTAAATTTCTAAAGTTCTAGCAGGTTAAAGGAGCTACATTAGCATGGCCCCCCAAAAGTTCCTCCCCTCTCCAGTTCAAAGAACAGAATAAACTTACTGAATAGGAAGAATCATGATTTGGAAGACATTGTGTAGGCTTTCAATTAGACCAATTGCATATAAATAATTACATGAGCATAATCTACAATTTTCATAAAACCTATCATTTGAGCATTTCAAATTCTTTTTAAATCATAAAATAAGATTGGATAACCCCAATGTAGTGTCTGCTGTTGTAAATATTAATAGAGATAGAAAAACTATACAATGAAGTTCTGTGAAGAGCGTGAGAAGTCACCGATTACTTAATATCTCTGACAAGAAATTCCAGTATTGCATAAACATCAGAGAATGCAGGCAACCAGGTAGCTACATTGTTTAACCATAGTGGAATTTTTGTTTAAAGCGACTCCAACATAACAAGACTCCACTTGTAGTATTAAAAGGGTCATGAGTGTCCCCAAATTAAGTGGAAGATAATGATAGAGGGAAATTCAGCAGCATTATTCTAAAATAGGGTTCTGAACTAAAATGAAAAGCCATGACCATCTTGGTCCCAAAGGACAGGTGATAAATAATATACTTTCCCACAGATTAAAAGTCCCAGGATCTATAGTACAATATAAGGAATAACCATATAGCACATACAACACCTTAAAAATATTCATCATACCCTCAATGATATGTCAAAGAGCAACCATACTGAACTAAAATTAATAAAATATAATATTATATGGCAACTAGTTAACTTATATATGAGCTGTTTTTTTTTTCACCCTGATAACAAGTGGTAATTGTTACATGACCACATATGTCTATTTGGTTGACATGGCAAAAGCCCATTCACAATCTATCATTAGTAACAGATCACTTCATATTCATGCATCTGGCCAAATGGTCCATGGCACATCAGTGAAATCAGGACCTCTATTTATTAATTTTATATGAACTCCAAGCATTAGACAAATTTTGTAGAACCCTTTTTGTTCTTTTTTTTTCTTACAAGAAGTAAAATGGGTTTTTTTACGGGGGGTTGTTTTTGGGGTTTTTGTTGTCAGGCTTTGGTTTTGTTTTTGCAAATAACCAAAGACTTGTCTGTCAATGCCCTCAGCTACCCTGTTGGTTTTTCTTTCCTCATCTTTCCTCCCCACTCCCTCACAAAGGATGCTCATTTTCTCTTTCCATCTCTCCCGACTCAGAATGATCGTGTTCTCTCCACTCTTTCCAGTATCAAACTTATTATCTATAAAAGAAGGAAGTGACTCATTTGCACTAAGGTACAAATGAGAGCTGAAGGTCTCAGGATCATAGATTTAGGATCATAGAGTTACAGCTTTTGGGAACCTGGTCTAACCTCCTCATGTTACAGATGAGGTATAGTAACCTGCCCACATAAGAAGAAAGTCTCAATTTCTCAAAGTTATTAGTGATCAAAAGAAGGGAAAATTGGAAGAAAATCTTTGTTTGGATTAAATACAAGAAACTGTGGCATTTCAGGGATCGATCAGCAAGCCAGCAGGAGAAGAGGTTTATGTACAAGGAATACTTATATACAAGGAGACCTTCCTTTTAAGTCTAAAATTTTGCCCCAGAATCACCCAGTACTACACAACAGACATTCTCAAAATCCTCAAGTTTATATATATGAAAATATATGTATATATTTTTATATATGCCAAGAACACAGTAGGTACTCAGCAAATACTCAGTTGTATTCAGCTGCCATTTTGTAAGTGATCTGATTTTTTTTTATTCTCACAAACACTATTTATTCAGAAAAAGACATAAATTTAGCAATGATTGACCCAATGCAAAAGTCCAAATGAACAGAACATACGTGAATACACAGCTCAATATTTATAGAACAAAACATTTTTGAAAAAACTTTTTGAAGAACAGTGCCTAAGTTTGAAAGCATATTTTGGAAGTCCAAGATATTCTTTTTTCCTCAGTTTTTAACATTTTTATTTAAAGTTTTGAGTTCCAAATTCTATCCCTCCCTCCTTCTTTCCCCTCCCATCTCTGAGATGGTAAGCAATCAGATACAGGTTATACACATACAATTACGTAAAGTATTAGTCATTTCGTACAAGAAGACTCAAATAAAAGAAAAGAAAGTGAAAAAATAGTCTGTTTTCACATAATATCAGTCCTCTCTCTGGAGGTGGGTAGCATGCTTCATCACTAATCCTTTGGAATTGTCTTTAATCATTGTTTCGCTGAGAACAGCTAAGTCATTCACAATTCTTCATGGAACAATTTTACTGTTACCATGTACAATGTTCTCTTGGTTCTCTTGCTCACTTCACCATGCAGCAGTTCGTGGAAGTCTTTCCAGATTTTAGTACAAAATATTTTTAAGAAAATGTCTGAATAACTTCTTCTCCTGAAAATAGTTGCTTAGAGCCAGTATTTAAAAACCAAACTAACAAAAACCCAGAATGTTT
This sequence comes from Pseudocheirus occidentalis, assembly GCA_028646575.1. NCBI lineage: Eukaryota > Metazoa > Chordata > Mammalia > Diprotodontia > Pseudocheiridae > Pseudocheirus > Pseudocheirus occidentalis. The sequence continues at coordinate 21,445,762 of CM053601.1, forward strand.
GTCTTCCTTTTGTCTTTGGTCTAACAAAGTTTCTATAAAGCGGATCAAGAATTACTGAAAGAGTATGGGAAATATGACTCAAGAACCATACCAAAGTATGTAACTGAGATATAGACAGCCTTTAACTCCCCTATCCACTTAAAAAGCAGATGTGCAGAATGATGTGGAGGGAAAACAAAAGAATTGTGTCAGTAATAATAGGGTTGTAAAGACAAACAATTTTGAGGGACTTAACAACAGTGAACTAGTCAACCCTAACTCCAGAGAACCAATGATGAAGTGCATCACCCGCCTCATGGGAGAAAGGTAATGGATTTGAGAGGCATAAAAGAAACACATTTTTGGATCTGACCAATGTGGGGATTGGTTTTGCTTGATTATGCATATTTGGTGCAAGGGTTTTGTTTTTACTTTTTTTTTCCAGTTGATAGAAGCAGGGAGAGGTGGGAAGGAAAGAAAACAAATGCTTGTTAACTTAAAAACATAAAGAAAAAAAAAAACAAAGCAAGTGAACCTCCCTCTCATCTTTGCAGAATTGGAGGGCTCTGGGTATGACATACTGCTTATACCATCAGACTATTCTACTGACCTGCTTTTTGCTCTCTTTCATTTGCTTTCTTTCTTACAAAGAATGGTTCTCAGGGGCAGTTTAGGTGGCTCAGTGAATAGAGCACCAGCCCTGGAGTCAGGAGGACCTGAGTTCAAATCTGACCTCAGACACTAAAACACAAAAAAACTAGCTGTGTGACCTTGAGCAAGTCACTTAACCTCTCCAAAAAAAAGCACAAAGAATGGTTCTCTAGGTAAAGAAGGGGGAGGGATATATTTTGAAATGAAAATAATGTAAAAACAAAAGATATTAATAAAACAGTTACAATTTTTTAAAAAGTCATTGGGATGGTTCAAAGATTTTTTTTTAATTTTCCTGAATATGTGCAGATACATTAGCTCAGACTAATTAAAATAAAAAATGAAGTTTTCATTTCCTGGTTCAACACTGGGAACCAGAAACTTATGTCTATTTTATAAGAGAGCTGTCATTTTTAACAAGAGCTTGATGAGTCTCTTCCACCCACCTTGTTCATAGTATTGGGATTCTCTGGTCGCTAAAACTCTTGACCTGGGCACTGTGGGCCCAGACAAAGTGAAGCTTTAGCTCCTTTCCCATGCATACACAAACTTCACTTAATAACAGAGACCAGTAAAGTATTATAACATATGACTGTTAGGAAAGGCTATTTTGAGCTCTAATTCAAGCTCACGGCTTTGATGTTAGTACTTCCTCTCCTGAGCTGAACCAATCTATGCAAAACTATCACCACAAATATTCTAATAGAGAATTTAATAGTCTATTATATCTGCATCCTACTTGAAGGTATCCAAATTACTTTTTTTCTCCAACACAGTTCTATTAAAACCAATGGTGCAAGAAATATTATCCCATCTCAGAGATGTTAGGAGAGCCACAAAGCTAATAAATATTGGAACTAGTATTTGAACAAGTTCTACACCAGTGGTGTCAAATTCAAGTAAAAATGGGGCCACTATTCCATATATGAGGATCCCTGCTGGCTGCATATTGACAGTTTTAAAATGTATTATTATTTATGTTTTATTGTATTTTTATTTATTTTTAAAAATATTTTCTAATGGCATTTTAATCTGGTTCAGGCCCAAACTTGGGAGCACTGCTGACCACATAAGGAGCCAAAGACATTGTGTCTAATCCCACTGGTCTAAACCACCCTACAAAGATGGATACCCATAGGTTGAATGTGTTATCTCCTATATAGAAATTAATCCTAATTCCCAGTTAAATAATTTGTATCAAAACACTACCAAGGTGTGTATAGCCTTACCTGAGGTCTACATCTCCATCAGCCCAGTAGGTGAAAAGGTTAGAGATTGTTCCACCAGGGCTGCAACCCAGGATGAGAACTGTGACAGCTTGAATTGGTGACAAAGAGAAGGCAATAGCCAAGAAGTAGGCTATGAGAGGCATCAGCCCATACTGACACAGGAGACCCACAGCAATTCCCCAGGGTCTTCTGAGATGTGCCCATAACTTCTTGACGTCCACAGTACAGCCCAGAGAAAACATCACCAGGATCATCATCACAGCCAAAACCACAGAGAAAATAAGCTTCAGGGTCTCATCACTTTCCAAACCTCTTTTTAACCCCTCCTCTGTCAAGTTGTGAGGGCATGTTACGGTGCTAGAACAATTTAGCATCTTTAATTTCTCATGAGTCTTACTTCAAAGTTTTATGAACAGCTTTGACTGAAGGTAGAATAGGTTCATCCCACTGCATTTCAGAACACCGAACAAAAACCCCAATAGCCAGTCATGGAATGATGCTCCTGTTAACTACTAGTCCAGTAGTTATAACATGTAAAAGTGTCATCCTGAGCTGATCAATTTCTTCCCAAACAGCGTGATGGAAATAATCATAAACAGGTGGAAAACAAGAAGTAGGCTTGCGCTGAGTTCTCCCTCTCAAAAACAAGCGAAACATTACATGAGCAAGTGGTAAAAAGGATAATTGTGTCATGGAACAAGTTAGTCACGCTGTTAGCATTGTACTAAGCTGTGTTCCTGGAAAAGCAGGCCAGCCTCCTGTTCGTAATTCCGCCCACTTCTAAAGCTCTTCCAGAGAGAACAGGATGAATTTTTTTTTTTGGGTATGGAAAATTAACTTTGGAAGTACAAGAGAAACTATGCCAAAACCACACCTAACAGCAACACCAGCATTTGGAAAATGAAGACTAGCGTGTGTTAATGTGCCGTCAAGGATAGTGCTGGTTGGTTTTTCTGAACTTTTTTTTTTCCTTTTTCTTTTTAATCTTTGTTACAAACTCAGGAAAGGGAGAGATAGGAATGAAGAAAATGCAAAAAGGAAAATTCCAATAAAACTAGGATTGCTAGAGCAGTAGAGTTGAACATGAATTTCAAGATAGCTGAGATTTTTAAATATCAGCCAAATAGGCTTTTGGTTTTCTGTAACTTGGTTTCAGAATGTTATGAAAGAGAGCACTTAAGAACAGTGTTTGGATACCTATGGGAATTCAGTATTAAACATGGAAAAAATGTACATGATTCCATTTCACAAAATATGGGTTTGTTTTTTTTTTTTACTCACAATAATGAAAAGGAACTTTTTCTCCTTTGTGGGATAAATCCTGTTTTGAGATAACAATGACAGCTGATATTGGAACTCCAGTCTTCTTGCTCAAATCCAAGGCTCTTTCTACTATACCACACATAAGGTTGTCTAGATCACTGATTAGAACTGCATTATAAATGATAAGAATATTTTTTAAAATATCACATTTTCAAGTTACAAGTGAGTAGGAGAGAGCAGATTGGGGGAGGGGCGTTACAGTGGGATAGCTGTTTGGGGGTTGTGGGTAGGGGAAAGACGGGGAAAAAATTTGTAACTCAAAATCCTGTGGAAATGAATGATGTAAACAAGAAAATAAATAAGATAATTCAATAAATAAAAAAAATAAAGTTACAAGTGAGGCCTGGGAATCCATAAGGAAATAATGCTTATTATTATTATTGACCATATCATTAAACTACAATTATTCTTAATAGCATCGATGTAGCTTTAAGGTTTACAGAGCACTTCACAAATATTATCTCATGTTATCTTCTCAATTCTGAGAAGCAAGTACTGAAGCCCAGAAAGGTTTAGTGACTTGCCCAAAGTCACACAGTCTGCGTCTGAGGCTAAATTTGAACTCATGTCTTCCTGACTCTACATCTGGTGTCTATGTCCAGACTACATCCTGTTGTCCTTGGCTGAAATGTAACAAACACTTTCAACCAGGAATTTTGGAAATATCTCAAACAACATTCTTGCTCCAGGGATTTACATAAGTACTATAGCCAGGCACCTGTTTGAAAGCAGACCAGGAAAGAGGTGGTCCTGTGAAACTCATCTTCCAAAAGCGGTCACCACACCCTTCCTCCTTGGCAGCAGAATGTTTTGTGTTTATAGAGCAAAGTTGGGCATTAGACAGACACACCTTTTTATTAAGGACAACTCCTTGGATGGAAGTTTTGGTCTCTAAGGGTCCTAGACTCCTAGATTTAAAGCTGGAAGGAACCCCAGAGATCATCTGATTGTGGCAAAGGCAGCCCCCTAATTTTGTAGATCAAAAACTAATGCCCAGACATATTAAGTCTAACGGTTATAACTGCTTCTGGGACCAGGGAGGCTAGCTCACTGCTCTCTGTCTGTGTCCTCTCCCCTTCCCTCCCCTTTTCTCCCCTCTTCTCTAATCCAGGTGTGCAGGAATGCAACAAGTTCACTAGAGATGTTTCTTGAAGTATCTGGATCCAGGACCTCCTGACCTCTTAAACTCATAAGGTTGCCTTCAAATGTCCATCCCAAGATCAGGGTACAGTCACATTCAATCAAGCAAAGAAAATTAGAGACATCCAAGAGACTAGGCTCAAGCCCACCTAGCAGAGAGAGTTCCACTGACCATCCCATGGCATCTGTGGATGTGGGCTGGAGAAGGATCACTCCTCCCAGGGTTACGATTCCCCCATGGGAAGAAAAGGGAAAAGGAGTCGGGGATTGAGATAATCTGTGGTTTATGTAATTTTATTTTCTTTCAAAGAATGAAAATCTACATTCTCTCCCTCCCACCTTCTCCTCCACCCCCCACTCCCCAGATTTTTTTTTTTAAAGAAAAAGAAAACCCTTGCAGAAAATACTAATAGTTGAACAGAACACATTGTGTCCTTGGCCATCTAAATAAAATATCTCAGTGGGCACGCTGAGTCTACCATCTCTCTCTCAGGAGGTGGGGAACATGTTAGAACATGAAGCCTCTGAAAGCATGGTTAGATTTGTTGTTGATCAGAGTCCTTAAGCATTTAAAAATTGTTTATCTTCACAATGTAATTAATAAATAATAATATAGCTAGCACTTATATAGCACTTGAAGATTTGCAAAGCCAGCTCACCAAATTCCAGAATATAAGAGCAAGTTAAAAGGAACCTCAGGGGCACTTTAGTCCAACCTTTTAATTTTAGAAATGAAAATACTGCAGCCTAGGGATGTGAACTAATTTGCCCAATGTCATACAGACAGCCATTTAATCTGGCCCTACCCCCTTAATTTAGAAATGAAAAAAGGAAATCTACAAATGGGAAGCAACTGTGCCAAGGCCACATGATTAATAAGTGTCAGAGATAAAGTTGGAACCTGCGGCCTCTACTCTGTGGGCTGGACTACAACCCCTTGGACCCCTGACCTGCAGGTGAATCTGCTCTAGGGCTTTAGACTGAAATCAACCCTTATTACAGGTGACTCCACTACCATCAATGTCTTCAACACAGTCATTGGGCTTCTGGGGCCCAGATGTCCTACCAAGGAAGAGAGGAAGAAAGACACAAGGAAAAAGTGACCCAACTCTACTCAAGAGTTAGACCACCATCCCTTTGAGTACTAGAAGGGGGCTTTCTGTGCCTTACTTTTTTACTGACAAATAAAGCTTTTTTTTTAAAGCTGTATTCAGGACAAATTAGAAATACTCAACAATCATAATAAAGAACAATAATTCCAGGAGAGGTTCTGGAATTAAGGAGGCTAGGGAAAGCCTTCCTATGGGCGAGGTTTACCTTGACTTGAAGGGAAGGCAGGAAGTAGTGATGGGGAGGGAGATAAGCCAAAGGGATGATAGATGTAAAATTTGGTGCAAATCTCAAAGCGCTACAGAAATACTATGATCGTTATCATTAAAACCACGATGCTGCCTCCCTCCAGAAATTCCTAAAAGCTTAAAGCATATAGTTTTATAATAAATAAATAAATAGATAGATATAATAGATATAAATGTATCTGTATATAACAGATCCAGAAATATAAAAGATATAAATAATAAATAGATATAAATAAATAGAAAACAGTTTTATAATAAATAAAAGTGTTTCTGTATCTGTACCTTGAATGTCCCCAGCACCCTCAACAAATACATTGGCACCCCGTCTTGGCTGAGGGAAAAACACTTTTCTGCGATAGCCTCAGCATGGCTCATGTTCACCCCTACCTGGAGTTTCTCTCTGCAGTCCTCTGAGATTCAAATACTTCTAGCTCTCTCTCTACAAGGAAAAGAAAATGAATATAAAATATATTTATTATAATGTAGAAATGAAGAAATAAGCATTTATTGTGTTTATATACCAAGCACTGTGTTTTTAAAAATATTATCTCAAAAATAAGTCAATAAAAATATTATCTCATTTAATCCTTACAACAATCCTGAGAAGTAAATATTTTTATTTTCACCATTTTATACTTGAGGAAACTGAGGAAACAATGGTTAAGTGACTTGCCCAGGGTCACACTGGTATTGAGTGTCTGAGATCAAATTTGAACTCACGTCTTTCTAACTCCAGGCCTATAATTCTCTCCACTGTGCCACCTTGAGAGTCAGTTAATTAGTTAATCAATAAACTTTTATTAAGCCATCAGAATTGGCTAAAACCAATCTCTACTCTCAAGGAGCTTACAGTTTAATGAGGGTAGCAACATGTGAACTACATAAGAACTAAGTATATGCAGGATGAACTGGAAATGATCAACAGAGGGGAGGCCCTGGAATGAAGGAGGATGGAGAAAGCCTTCCTGGAGGTGGAGTTTTAGCTGAACTTGAAGGAATACAGAGAAGCTTGAAGTGGAGATGAGGAGGGAACATTCTAGGGATGGAGGACAGCCAGGAAAAAGACCAGACATTGGAAGGAGTGTCTTGTTTGAAGACTGGCAGGAAGCCAGTGTCATTGGAATGCAAAGTATTCGAGGGAGGGTGTGAGAAGACTGATAATAAGGGGGAAACTCCAGAAGATTTTATGTTTGATTTTGGAGGTGATAGGGAACCCCCTGGAGTTTATTGGAGGGAGGTGAGAAGTGAGGTAGTCAGACTTGCCCTTGAGAAAGATTGTGTTTGGACAGTTGAACTGGAAGAGGAGAAACCAATCTGAAGGCTATTGAGATAGTCCAGGTACGAGGTGGTGAGAGCCAACACAAAGGTAAAAAAAGTCTTGGCAACAGATTGGAGTTTGTGGGGCGAGGTAAGAGGGAGTGAGGAGCCAAGGATGTGAGAGCAGTGATTACTTCTCTCTTTTATTAATCACCAGTTATTGAATTAGGACGAAGGTTTGTCCCCTTTTCTGCTTCCTCATTCAGAAATCATCCCCCTTAGGTTATTCAGAAAGCCATTAGGGTAAAGGTTTGATAATGAGAAGGAAAACTCAGATCTGTTCAAAAGTAAAGAAAGATTAGTTTAGGTGAATTAATGGATTCTGGCCCATTGTGTTTTACTCAGACACATCTGGGGAAAAGTGGATTCTCCCTTTTGTCTGCTCTTGCTGTTTGTCCTTCATTCTCAAAGAGGACCAGGACATCAGGTGAGGCAGGGCTGTGCAATCATCAGCCTCACTTTCTCCTCCAGAGCCATCTGGGTCCAGTGGCCAGATATAGATCCGAATGACTGCAGAGGGCCAAGAATGCAGTAGAGGACCTTGGCCTTTTCAAGCTAAGGTCTTTAACAGGTCTCAGTTTGACTGGGACAGTGCCCATTCAGTGATTATGGCTTAGAAAAATGAGGTGAAAAATGACCTTTTCGAAAAACAAAATAGATCTGGGAGGGGAAGACCCTTAGGGTTTCTGGTGAAAACAGAAACAATTGTTATTTACATTCATTCTAAGCCAATCAGGGCCCAAACAGGGACAGACAGCTATAGATAAGTGTCTTTGACCAAAACTGAATGATCAGAGTCACATCCCTCAACACCTTACTAGAGTAGGGCCCCCTCTGATTATAATATTCATTCTTCTCATTAAACTGCTAACCAGAGCCGACTGCTACCCTCAGGAACACCCACTCTTCCAAGGGCATATAAGCAATGAGTGGGTTCCATGTGGGGTCATTGGTATTTGAAGGACCCACTGACCCTTTTCTTAATTATATGCTAGCATGATTAATAAAATGACTAATTACTCAGAAACTATGTCTCTCAAACTTTTCATACACACTTAGATTGCCAGCCTGGTTGACTGAGAACATGGTGGAGCTCTCAATAATTACAGAGAAGTTTGGAAGAGAAGGTTTGGGGGAAAAGATCATGAAATCAGTTTTGGACATGTTGAGTTAAGATGAGGCATCTTGTTCATAATGTCAAATAGGCAGTTGGTGATGCAAGACTGGCAGTTTAAAGAGAGGTTATAGTGAATAAGTGAATGTGAGAATCATGGGTATGGAGATAATTGAATTAATTGGAGGGTGAAGAGGGAGGAGAGAATAGAGTCTAGGACAGAAACCTAAGGGACACCCACAAGTAGTGGATGTGAGCTGGACGAATGAATATACAGCAAAAAAGGCTGAGAAGGAGCACAAACAGGAGGGAGAAAGAAAACCAGGAGAAAATAATATCTTGACAGAAGAAAGAGTATGAAGGAGAAGAGGGTGACGGACAATATCAAAGGTTACAGGATGAAGATAGAGATAGGTCATTAGATCTGACAGTGAAGAGTTCATGAGTGACTTTGGAGAGAGCAGTCACTTGAATGATAAAGCCAGAAGCCAGATCGTAGAGTTAACTCTTTAAGTGAGAATGAGAGGCATCTATTGAAGACAATCTTCTCAAGGAATTGAGCCACACAATGGAGGAGAGATATGGGATGATAGTGGGGATGGAAGAATTAATTGAGGGTTTCTTGAGGGTGAGGGAGACATTGACTTGTGTGTGAGTGATTGGGAAGCAGTGAGTAGACAGGAAGAGAATGAAGATGAAGTAAGATGATGGGAATGATAGGTTGGGAAATCTGCTGGGAAGACAGGATGCAATGAAATCACTTGTTCGTGTAGAGAGGTGTGCCTTGGTAAGAAATAAAGCCAACTCATCCTGTGAAACAGGTGAAGGAGGAGCTAGTGACAGAAGGCATCTGAGTGATGCAAGAGGAAGAGGGGAGAAGAGGGAGCTCTTGGCCAAAGACCTCAATTTTTTCAGTAGAATTTGGGGCTGAGAAGGTGGGGAAAAGGGATGCTGTGGGAGGTTTGAGGTGGAATGAAAAGTTGTGGAAGAATCACTATGGTGAACAGGATATTGGGATGGTTGGGGTGTTACTGGGAAGTTAAAGTGTTTGAGGGATCCTCAAGTATGTATGTTGAAGTGTCCTAACATGAGGACAAGATTTAGGAAGAAACAATATCCTGACTTCTTCCCTCACACAAGTTAAGTTAGCTTTCTTCAAAAGTATTGAGAGCAGGCGCAGCTCAGTGGCACAGCGGATAGAGCACCAGCCCTCAAGTCAGGAAGATCTGAGTTCAAATATGGCCTTAGATACTTACTAGCTGTGTGACCCAGGACAAGTCACTTAACCCCAATTATCTCAAAAAAACAAAAGGATTGAGACCATGCTCAAGACTTAGTTGACTCAGGAGACTGAAGGCTCAGGCTGTTGACTCCACTTCCTAGTTGCCTGAGTGCAAAACAGCCACAATGATCTCCAGGCCCCATCTCTGATAGGTTGGTGGGTGGATCAAGATGGGTAGCTCAAACATGGGAGCTTCCCTCAGCTAAATCAACTCAGGGCATCAGGGTTGCTTATCCTCATTGAATATCCTTCTCCTGCTGTGTTTAAGTAAATCTCCTTTTGTTAACTATTGAAGGATCCGTGGATGTCTCATTTTTGTTCTAATATTAATCTTAAATCCGAGTCAGACCCAGCCCAGAATAAACAGAAATGGGATTCATCTCCAAGTTTCAGAAAATCTTCCATTCTTGTCTCCAAAACAATTAGTCCTCTCCCCACATAAACCAGAAATGTCAGTCGGCCAACACTGGGTGGCATGTGTGGAATGGTGGCTTGTGGGTAGACACCATATGCAGCCTCCTCATCTCTGATCCTGCAGACACTTAGTGTCTGTACAGCATCATTAGAAGGTTGCAACTTCTATCATCTGCTTTGTTCAACTACATGCCCTGGAAAATTGCCTCTGCCAATTTATAAGAAATTATATGGATTGAAAATATAAGTAGTATAAGTTTTTAAAAAAAATAAAAAGGCTTACATGAATTCCTGAAAACTAATCCCTTAATTACGATTAAGGACAAGTTTGGGCTATTTGGATAGTATCTCTAACATACCCTTGACCTTTGAGAATAGTGTCTTGTAGGGTGACTGTGGTGCTATTGCTACAGGCAGAACATTGGGGTTAACTAAACCACTTGATAGATATTTCTTCTTTTTATATTGAAACACATAGGCAGGATTGAGGTTTGAGGGTTACTACAAAGCTGGCAGTCAAGAGATGGTCAAGAAAAATGAATGAGAAGATAGAC
>CM053601.1:21456622-21471523 GCA_028646575.1 Pseudocheirus occidentalis
TGGCTTTTTCAAGGAGATATTTCACACTGCTTTCTATTTTTTTCATTTCTTTGTAACTGTTTAATAGTGTCTTGGTTTCTCTTAAAGTCATTAGCATCTACTTGCTCCACTTTAATTCTGAAAGAATTATTCTCTTCAGAATGCTTTTGAGACTCTTTTCCATCTGGGAATTTCGACTTTTTCTTCTCCTCATTGGCTTTCTGGGCCTCTTTTGCCATTTGAGTTAATCTATTCTTTAAAGTGTTGTTTTCTTCAGTCATGTTGTTGACTCTCTTTTCATGATTTTCTCGCATCATTCTCATTTCTCTTCCCAATTTTTCCTCCACTTTTCTTATTTGGTTTTCAAAGTCCTTTTTCAGTTGATGTATAGCTTCTAGGCATTCTTTAAGTGTCTTGGAAGCATTTGGTGTGGGAGTTCTGACTGGGTTGTCTTCCTCCCATTCCATGCTTTGATCCTTTTTGTCCATAATAAAGGATTCTAGAGTTTTATTGCTGTCCTTATTTTGCTTCTTTTTCCTCATGTTGGCCAGTCAGTTAATTGGTTGTTTTTTTTAGCTCTGTGAAACTCTTCTTCCAGGGGGGAAAGCTCTGTTCCAAATCGCTGGGGTTTTCCCAGCTGCTAGAGCAATTAGGGGGGTGTTGCAAGTCCCCCCAGCTTTGGCTTGCTGAAAGCGCACCCCAGGACCACCACCCAAGACCACAATCCATATCCAGGCCACTCAACACAAGAGCACTTGGCCCTGATCAATTGATTCACACCCCCCTGCAGAGTCTGCAGGCCAGGGGCACTGAAACAGCCTAGTGGGTGTGGCCACCCTCCAGTTCCAGCAGTTCCCCTCCCCCGCTGCTTCCTTGCCCTGGGGGTAGATTGGGTGAACTGCTTTTCCTCTCCCAAATTTAGTTTGAAAGCTTCACTCTCTTTCACTGACCTCTAATCCTGTCTTAGTAGGTGTGAATATCCCTTCAGGTGCTTTAGATCTTCTCTGAAGTAGACTTACACTGTGGCTTGGGAGGCTCAGCTCCTCCCGACTGCCCTGGAGCCTGGCCGCATGCATGCTGGTTTCAGGCTGGGCTGGTATCAGCTCCTGGCCTGCAGGCCTGCGGGATGAGCCCCTCCTGCCGAGCTGCCTTTCTGTAATCCCTATTTTTCACACCTTGGTAGAAGTGGAGTTGCTGGAGGCAAACAAGAGAGATCTTCTCTCTTGTAGACAGGCTGTGGTGCAGCTTGGCTCAGCTTCTCCTGACTGCCCTGGGGCCTGGCTGCGGTTTGATTTCAGGTTGCCACGATGATCCCCTGCTGCCAAGCTGCCTTCCACGAGAGATGTGTTTTCTGTATTTTTGTGAGTTTGAGAGTCCTAGACTTTGTCTGGGCTCATAATTTTATGGGTGTTTAGGGTGGCTGTGTGGGAGCTGCGGGACCTTGCTGCTTCTACGCCGCCATCTTGGCTCCACCCCCAGAAGTCGGTCAAACCATCTTTATGACAAAGATGCAAAGCCAAGGACAGGTGTCCTCTGAAATGCCATCTCCTATGACTTTAAGGTAAACAAAAAAAAAGCTGGAAGGGAAATCAAGAATCTAGTAAACAAATATAAAGAAGATGGTTGAATTCAAACTACACATAACACTGTACTGTTTATGACTCCTCTTGATATTTCCCTTCTTTTTCTTCCTTTCTTTTTTCTTTCTTTTCCCTTTATTTGTTTGCTTGTTTATTAATATATTTATTTTTGTCCTCAATCTCCTTATTGCTCCATGCTAGAGATTAAGTGGTTACTTAAGAGCCCAATCCAAATGATGTTCAGCAGGGGAGCTTTGACCAGCTACATTTCTGACTTGGTTCAGTTTGAATTTCCTTAGGTAACCTATTGCTCAACTAACCATCCAATCTCTCATTACGCTCCTCCCCAGCCTTTATCCCTCCAGACTCACCCTGTTGGTTTAGTGAGGATACCTGAATGGTTTAGCACGCTGCAGCTGAGATTCCCTGAGCTCAACTCATCTACCAGCCACAGCCTTCAGAGTATCAATGATTAACAAGAAAATACTCCTGCTAAAAAAAAAAGAAGAAAGTACTCCTGCTAATAATGCTCCCCTCTTCTGCCACAGCTCAGTCCTTTTGTTCCTCAAAGATGTGCTAGAAATACTGTACTTGCTCCAACCTCCCAAATCCACACCCTAATAGTCCATTCTCCAGGAGTTCTAAGATAGCTTCTCCCTCTTAAACAAATTGCTTAGGGCTTGACCAAACATTCTCACACAATGGCCTCAAAAATGTAGTTCTGCTCCTTTGATTAACTCAGTGTTCTTGACTAGTCAAGACACCACCAGATAGGATGATTTCAACCTAACCCTTACATCTCACTTGCAGGATTTCTCCTCCCCCCCCCTTTTTTTTTAATCCTGAAGTTAAATATCAAGTAGGGAAGAAAGAACATTTCCATATACATTGTTGTTCTATTGCTGTTGTTCAGTCATGACTCTAAATGACCCTGTGGACTATAGCAAGCAAAGGTTGTCCATGGGATTTTCTTGGCAAAGATACTGAAGTGATTTGCCATTTCCTTCTCCAGTGGAAGTAATGTTAATGGAATATAAGATCTTCCCTGACCATTAATAGGTCTCATATTGAGCCCATTAAGGGAAGGTTGCTTAGGGGGAGTTTGCTTGTAGGAAGGCTTTCACATCTTTTGCTAATTTCTAATTAAGCACTGAGTCATGAGGGTTGCAATGCCTTCTCATTCTGAGAAGTGTATATATATATGTGGTAGTTGGTAGTTTGCTTTGGGGGCTTCCTTATTAGAAGGATCTTGTGATTTCCCTGGTCGAAATTCTGAGTGGCTGTATGCTCAGAGCTTCCCAGCTTCTCAGATGTAAAGGCTCTCTCAATCCAGAGATGTATGTAAAGTATATAGCTGATTCAGACGGTCAGAGCCTTGTCTGTTGGTATTTGTTTCTCTGCTTGTATTTTCTCTGAACTAGTGAATGTAATTCAAAAATATTTTTAAAGATTGTTGATCCCTTAAACAGCTACCTTTCCTAGTAAAACAGATCTAAGAACCTGTGCTAGCAGGCATCCTGAGTATGCCAGTCAGGTTGCTGCTACAGTGGATTAATCAAAGAGAAGTTAAATGACTTGCCCAGGGTCACACAACAAACATCATTGCCTTTTTCTTTAATAAAATTATGTGTTGTTTATGTAATTTGTTCTTTGACTTCCCAGTTCTTTACTATTTGCTTATTTAGTGTCCAATTAATTTTTAATCCCTGCATCAGTGGCCTTTTGCTGAATATATTTTCTATTGTGTTATGGTCAGTAAAAAATATGTTCAATTTTTGGGGGGAGATTTTTATGCCCAAATACCAATATTTCTAAGTCCCAATACTAATTTTTGCAAATAGGCATTAGTAGTAATGTGCTTAATAAAGTTTTATTGAAGAAATGAAGAGATATGGATACTCTCTTCTATTCTGATTCAGTTATCCTCAGAGATCTAGCACACATAACTTCTAAAATCCTATTCAGGTCATCAACTTCTATCTTGTTGTTTTTTTAATTAAATTTCTCTAAGTCTGAAGGATGTACATTCAGTTTCCTTAATAATCTAATTTTACTATTTCTTCCTGTAATTCAATTTACTTTCTTCTCCCCCCTTTCCCCTTCAAAAAAAGAACCTAGACAACATCTTTCAAGAAATTATCAAGTAAAATTGCCTTGATATCCTAGAACCAGAGGGCGAAATAGAAATTGAAAGAATTCACCAATCACTTCTTTTTTTTTCTTACTTTTTTTTTTGAATTTTTTTTATTAACTTGTTTTGTTCACTTTTAGGTTACAAGATTCTGTTCCATAGTCGCTTCAGTTATAGATTTTTCTCCCCTTCCTCCCCATACCCCACCCGACCCCCCCATGGTGGCATACAGTCATGTATAGGATCTGCAAACTCCTTCACATTGTACAACCAATCACTTCTTGAAAAAGATCCCAAAAAGAAAACTTCTAGGAATATTATAGACAAATTCCAGAATTCCCAGGTCAAGAAGTGAGGAAGAAAGAATTTGAATATTGTGGAAACACAATCAGGATAACACAAAACCTAGTAGCTTCTATATTAAGGGATCAAAGAGCTTGGAATATGGTATAACAGAGGTCAAAAGAGCTAGGACTAAAACCAAGAATCACCTACCCAGCAAAACTGAGTATAATGATTCAGGGGAAAATATGGTCATTCAATGAAATAGAGCATTTTCAAGTATTCTTTGTTTTTTTTTTTTTTGCTAAGTGTTTTATAACCACAACAAACTAGTACATAGGATGCCCTGTACAACAACAACACAATAAAGGCTTAAAGCTTGAGGTGTTCCCATGACAATGCTGAAGATAGTCAGTCTCTGGTATTTGGAATTTAGGCTGCAGTCCCTGTGATCTGGATGGCTCTCGGGGCAGGAGGTACAGGCCATGCTCTAACCAGACTTGAACAGGAGAATGGCGACCTGGCCCAGGTAGAAGTAGATGAAGTGCTTTGTCTCCTGCATCACGTAGCTGCCGAAGTTCCTCCCCGCGATGCAGTGCCAGGTGGGGTTATACTTCTTGTCAAACTCCTTCTTGATATGGGCTGCTATGTCCTTCTCGATGTTGTACTTCTCCAGGGCCTGGGTGGCACACTCCACGGAGTCCTGCTGCATCTCCTCCGACATGTCCGCATTTTTGATCATGGTCTTGCGGTCACACATGGTTACCGCGGGTCGGGGGCGCTGGCAGCTGCGATGGGTCTACACAGAAAGATGATCATTATAACTCATAAGACTTTTCTCAGTATGAGGATAGTTGAAGGGAATACATATGTATGTATAGGAGGGTGTATGTGTGTATAAATATTTATGCGAGTGTGTGCATACGTATGTACATGTATACATAGACAGAGGGCACAGGATGAGTTGAATATGAAGGGATGATATCTAATTAAAATTAAGAGGTGAGAGAGGAATATATTGGGAGAAGAAGAAAAGGAAAGATAGATTAGGGTAAATTATCTCATATAAAAGAGGCAAGAGAAAACTGTTACTATGGAGGGGAAGAGCAGGAAGGTGAAAGCGAATGGGTCAACATTACTCTCATTGAATTTGGCTGAAGAAGGGAATATCATGCACGCTCAACTGGATATCTTACCCTACAGGAAAATAAGGGGGAAGGGAAAAAGAGGGGGAATGATAGAAGGGAGGGCAGATTGGGGGAGAGGGTGGTTAGAAATGAATACCTTTGAAAAGGGATAGGGTCAAAGGAGAAGACAGAATAAGTGGGGATGGGATAGGATGGAGGGAAATATAATTAGTCTTTTACAATATAACTACTATGGAAATGTTTTGCATAACTACACATGTACACATGTTTTGCATAACTATATTGAATTGCTTATCTTTCCAGTGGGGGTGGGTAAGGAGGAAAGAAGGAAAAAAATCTGGAACTCAAAGTTTTAAAAACAAATGTTTAAAAATAATTTGCTTTTTGGGGCGGCTAGGTGGCATAAGGGGCAGCTAGGTGGCACAATTGGGGTAGCCAGGTGGCACAAAAAAACTAGCTGTGTGACCTTGAGCAAGTCACTTAACCCCCAACTGCCCTCCAAAAAGCAAAATATATATATGTATATGTATATATATATATATATATATTAATAATTTGCTTTTTACATGTAACTGGGAAATAAGATATACAGGCACTGGGGTATAGAAATCCAGCTTGCCCTACTAGAAAGTTGGGGGGGTATGATGAGGGAGGATATAAGAGAGAACAAATTGAGAAAAGGAGTACTCAGTAAGCTCGCTATTTTGGGGTGGGGGTAGGGGAAAGAAGGGCAGAAAATTTGTAACTCAAAATCTTGTACAAATGAATGTTGAAGATTAAAATTAAATAAATAAATTAGGGGAAATTTTTAATTAGATAGCCAATGAGTCCAGATAAAATCTAGATATAGGAGATAAAGGTCCAAACTAGGGTTGTGATCACATGAATGGAGAGAAAGGTAAGGACATGAAGGATGTTGTCCAGGTAGAATCCATGAGAGCAAACACCTGATTGATAAGGAAGGTGAGAGAGAAGGAAAAGTTGAGGTTGATTAGAAACTTGCCAGACTGTCTGGTGATTGGAAGGGTAGGGTTGCCCTCAACAGATAAAAAGCAGATGAGTTCTATTTTGGATGTGTTGTTTTAGAGATACCAACGGGAAATCCATTTGGAGATATCCAACCAACAGCTAGTCGCATGGGACTAGAACTTTGGGTAGAGATTAAAGTTAAATGAGAAACCTGAAAGTAATCTACAAAGAAATGATAACTCAACCCAAAGAAACTGGTGGCATTAGCAATAGAAAGACTATAGAGAGAAGTGGATCTAAATTGGAGCCTGAGAAGACTCTTAAGGTTAAGGAGAAGGACTTGGAGTTGGATGAATGAAGTTGACAGCTTGGACTCTCATCCTTGTTATTGCTGTTGTTGAGTTATTTCAGTCATATCCAACTCTTCATGACCCCATTTGGCGTTTTCTTGGCAAAGGTACTGGAGTGGTTTGTAATTTCCTTCTTCAGCTCATTTTACAGATGAGGCAACTCAGGAAAAACAGAATTAAGTGGCTTGCCCAGGGTTACATAACTGGTAAGTGTCTAAAGAGGCATTTGAACTCATGAGAATGAGTAGTCCTGGGGTGGCTAGGTGGCACAATGAATACAGCACCAGCCCTGGAGTCAGGAGGACTTGAGTGCAAATCCAGCCTCAGAAACTTAACACACACAAAAAACTAGCCATGTGACTTGGCCAGAGTTTTGAATGCTGAGAGATGTGAAGGGGCAGGCAGATCAGCAATTAACCTTTTTCCTGCCTCACCTGAAAAAGAAAAGTTTGGTGTGTCAGAATGCAACTGAAAAGCAATTAAATTCATTCCAGTCAGTTTTGAAAAGTACCCTTCCCCCAAATGATTTTGGGTTCCATCAGTTTGAAGAAAGGGGGGAGGAGGTATAACAGCTATATCGAGGGCCCCCCAGGCACCCTGAAATCAACACCTCTGGGAATGCGGATGAACCTCTCCTTTCAAATCCCTGGATCCACAGCCAAACTCTGTTATGTGGAGAGAGGAGAAAAGCCTCTGCATCTGGTAAGCCCAATTTTATGTCCATCTGAAAGTTTATGGATCACCACATTCACCATCTATGTGCAATTCCAAAATGTAATTGATTTCAAGTGATAAGTTGATAAGTTGTGTGGCAATAAAAAACTTTATTTCTGTTTAACTTCATGTGGAATTTTAAGGTCATCAGATTGATAATTAATTGGTTTTTATTTCAAAGCTTGAACCCTGTACTATTTGTGTTGTAAGAGAAGCAGTTTCTTTTACAATGTTTTAGAGTACTGCACTTTGAAAAATCACATGCTTAACCTGTAAGATTGTTAACAAAGTTATTTGGGCAACTGTTTTAATGCTAAAACCTAAAGTTGTTCATTGGTACTGTATGTAGAAAAGAGGAGACTGATAAAATGTTATTCTGAATAGTCCTCTTGCATGTATAAGATGGTGAAAAAGCAGGGGCTGATGCCACCAGCCCCTCCCTAAAGTCCTTCTCAGTTATTCCTGTGTTGTAAAACTGCCAAAAGCCCATAGAAACTATTTCTGTTAGGCAAGATCATTCCACAAGGGAAAGGAATGATAGCGAATGGAATTTCTTACATTTGTGAAACCTGGTAAATTTTATTGCTTATTGCAGCTCCATTATACTAAAAAATAAATACTGACTCTGAGCTGTGATTAGTGAGACCTGTTATTTAAGGTAAAAGGCATTTGGGACAATAACTAAATTTTGTTTGGAGTTTGAATTTGAGTATAGTTGCTTGCATAAATCAGTAAATGCCACAAGCTACTCTGAGGGGATGTGCTGTGAACTGGTGGAAGTCTACATTTGGTAAAAGCCGAAGGGACAGTCTCAGTCTCTGTCTGGGATGGGATCCCTCTGTCCAGCTTTACCCATGAAGTTCCTTTGAAAAGGAATGTTTCCCACCTATTCCTGAGTCTATCTATGAGGTGGTACCAAAACTGCATGGTTGGATATCTGTGACTTTACCTGAATTTAAGCAGAGCCAAGGATGTTTAATCCTGTCATATTTGGAATGTCATATGTCCCCTGTTTCTTTTCCTTCTATAGCAAGTTTCTATGATCAGAGCAAGTAGTCAGTAAAAGATATGAACCATCTTGTTTTGTGGTTAATAAATGTAAAGGAAGGCTGAATAATCTGGATAATAGGTTTAATTGGAAATATGAAAGGCAGATAAGAGGGTTTGGGGACAAATGGGGGTGTATCCAAGCCCTCCAGTCTACAAGCAGTTGCAGTTTTGTTTTCAGAAAGCAGAAAGATTTGTAACTTGACCCTAAAGTTTTGAGGAAAGCAACAGGGATCAGATTGATTCTTCTAAAGAATTGTATATATATATATATATATATATATATATACACACATGTGTGTGTGTCTGTGGGTGTGTATAAGATTCGCTTTCAAAAATTTCTCTATTATGGAAACTCAAATCTTGAGCATATTTAGTAATAAGATCAAAAGTTTGGATTTTTGATGCAATTTTGTAACTGCTACAGCTTTAGCTCACTACTCTGCATTCTCATTGTGCTACCCTGACCCCTCCTTTACTGTAGAAAAGAGCAGGCAGATTTCAGTGACCACAGTGCATGACCAAGTTAATGATTCTCATGAGAACAGAATATAGCCCGCATACCCAGTATGGAGAACGAGGAAGTATTGAAGGTCATAGTCAGTTATTAGCTAACAAGGAAGACCAAAGGATCCTCTCGCTTGGAGGCAAATAGCCAAAATGGGCTGGATGTTTTGAAAGGTCTGGTGTGACAACTTCTGTAGGTCTAATATTTGTAACTGAGCATATATGTAGAAGATTCAATTTCTGAAGTATTTCTTTCTCCCAAAGTGAATATAATCAGAGGATAGACAAGCCTTGTGAAACAAGAACATATGTCTGCTGTTCAGTTGTGACTTTCAAGTCAGGAACCTCCCTTGTTTAAGGCAATACAGTTATATTAGTGAAGGAAAGTTAATTAGTCTGAGTAATGGATTACACTAGCCCATGCTCACTCTACTTCTGGTCATTTTTCTCCTACTTTTTTGGCTCTTGTTTGTTTAATCTCTCTGCCAGATTTGTCTCTTCTAGGCTCAGTGCATTCCACTTGCAGATGCCGGCTCAGGCCAATTACCAACCACTGCCCGAAGTTGCTATCCAACACCCCTTGGATCTGGCATCTGCCAAGTTCTGGACCTTGGCTGCAGCCCCCCACCTCTTGAATGATGAACCGCTGTGAAGCAGGGCCAGCTCTATATCCCTTCTCAGCACGAAGCAACTTGGAACTGAGACCTTCGTCCCTTGTCCCCAAATGATTTTGGGTCCCATCTGTTTAAGGGGGGAATGATGGGGAGCTGGGGTGCCTTTGGCAAAGGGCATAGGCTCCCATTTAATAAGAGCCCTCAGACCCAGGCCCAACTTTGAACTGTTAGTTCTTTGGAAGAAACCCAAGTCTTGCCCCGACTCCATATCCTCTCCATGCTCCCCCCATACCCCCAATCAAAAGATGCCCCCATTTCTCTGAACATCTCCCGTGGCTTCCCTTGGGGATTTGACCTACCCTAGCCAGCCCCACGATAAGGAAGTGGAGGAATAATCTGACAACAGATGGTGCTCCCAGCACTTCACCAGCTTTTTCACCTACAGGCCTGATGGGTATCTCTGGTATTATCACCAAGTTAGCCCTGTGGAGCGTGGGCAGGGGGAACCATGACAGACCATTCAAGCAACCAGCTTTGTTTGCCCAAGAGCGGCAAAACCTCCCTGCACCTCCAAAATCCAACCCTGAGCCACTGTCCCATCCCCAATAGACAGATAAGAGAGGTGACCCAAACTGGGTCAGGTTCCCAGGTGTTGGGGTGCCTTTGTAACTTTGTGACATTGTTGTAAATTCAGTCTGTAAAAATCTCCTTGTGTGCCCCTGCTCAGACCAGCAATTGGCATTCTCCAACAAAAATAACACTGGGGGGTGTGCAGGGACAGGCAGTTTGTGTCCTTTCCCCCTCCTATGACCTTGCTAAATCACCCTGTGCAGACCTGTGTGCCATTACTATGCACCATAAGTGGCCAGGAACTCATTAAGTAGAAACTTCACGGACTTAAGAATGAAGTGGCCAGGAACTAGTTAAGTGAAAAAATTCGTGGACTTGAGATAGGAGTCAAGAAACCGGCCTAGAGTAATTTGTCTATTATCTATTTGTTTTGCTTCTCGGTCATCATGCCCTACGCCCCTCTCTGCTTACCCTACAACCCCCTACCTACGGATGTTATCACAAACTCCCCCCTTGCCTGTTCTTCATTCTTCTTCATGCTCGGTCAACATGCCCTGTAATCACAACCCTCCTTGCCTCAGCCACTTACTTGCACCTCCAAACAATGAAACCATACTGCATACAAGATTCTGTATCCCTGAGCTATTTGCTGATTCCTTCAGACTAGCAGAAAAGGACAGCTGCCAGCTGGCTAATTAAAGCTCCTGAAAACTTCTCATTCAAAACCTGGGGTCACTCTGTTAAAACTTGACATTTCTTTTTTTTTTTTTTTGGAGGGCACTTGGGGTTAAGTGACTTGCCCAAGGTCACACGGCTAGTTTTTGTGTTAAGTGTCTGAGGCCGGCTTTGAACTCAGGTCCTCCTGACTCCAGGGCCGGTGCTCTATTCACTGTGCCACCTAGCCTCCCCAAAACTTGACATTTCAATATAATTCCTACTATGTTTCAGACACTGTGCTAATTGCTTTTAATACATGTATGCACACATACATACACACATATGTATATATACACACATACAATATATGTGTATATATGTAAATTTATATAGGGATGTATCTGTATGCTTTATATATGTATATTATACATAATCTCATTCAATCCTTATAACAATACAATACTTTGAGGTAGGTGCTACTATTGTCTCTATTTCACAGTTGAGGAAACTCAGGCAGACAGATGTTAAGTGACTTACCCAGATTCATGCAGCTAGTAAGCGTCAGCAGCCAGTTTCGAACTCCATTCTTCCCAATCCCAAGCCCACAGCTCTCTCTCATTGCATCACCAGCTACCAGTTAGGGTAAAGAAAACCTCCTCTGTGACATGTTTGATGACTTGTGAAGGTCTCATTTCCTCCCAGCATTGTGAGAACCTGGCTTCCAACTTTGCAGTCTAGCCCTGTGGCTTCCATTGAGTTGGGGGAAGAACCCTACAAAGACAGGGAAGGAGGATGGCATGATTGGATGATGCGACATCGTCAAACTTGCCATGGACAGAACCCTCCTGATCCTGTAGATTCCTGCTTAGGAAGATTGATTTGTTGTTGTTGTTTTGATGAGGCAATTGGGGTTAAGTGACGTATCCAGGGTCACACAGTTCATAAGAGTGAAAACATAATGGAACTTCACTCCTCCATGCAGCAGTCCTTCAAGAGAAAGAAGAAGACAGAAAATCCCTGTCTGGAGGTTGCAGAGGTGGGGCAGAACTTCTCCCCACTGACCATTCCTAAACTCCTCCCAAACTCCTCCCTAACTCTACTCTTGCCCACCTAGTTAGCATAATTAACCTTTGACTGACAGTTTTATCACCATAAAAATAGTGTCTCTAGACCCTGCACTTTGCAGGAGGTGGAGTAGTTACCAGAGAAGTTTAAACAGAAACAAGGACTCTTGGTGATGTGGTTTGGGATTCTGTTGTGTGTAACCTCAGTTTGTAAAATCTCACTTGTGTTTGGGTACCTATGTATGTAATATCAGTTTGTAACAAGCCTGTGCAATTAAGTTGTAAAAGTCACACTTTTCCCCAACCATAAAGACATTAACTCTGACTCTCCCCTGCCCCAGCCTAAAAGTCTTTTCCCTGAGCTAGCAAGTCTGCCTAGATACAGTACCTATGAATCCTTCAAAAGCATTCTATAAACAAATCTTTAGAGAAATGTATACCTCCTTTGTTCTAAGTGGCCAGCTGCACCAAGAAGCCTTGAACAACATTATGAGAGAGATAACTCCCTCCCAATATGGTACCTCCTGAATCCCTAATCAGTCTAGCTCCCAGACTTGGCACCTCCTGAAACAATCAAGCCTATCCTCCCAACAGCCATATTGTCAAATATGAGTAACGGACTGGACATATCTCCTTCATCCTTGACCAAAAAGAAACCTAGTGATGTCACAAGGCAAAAACCACACCTTTAGGTGGCCCCCCCAAGGGGATGTCCCAGTGAATTATGGGCAATACACCTGCGTGGTTGATACAAAAAGTACATGTCCCTTTAAGCACTGACCATTCCTAAACTCCTCCCAAACTCCTCCCTAACTCCACTCTTGCCCACCTAGTTAGCATAATTAACCTTTGACTGACAGTTTTATCACCATAAAAATAGTGTCTCTAGACCCTGCACTTTGCAGGTTCCCTTAACCTTTTCCTGCCCACTGCAAAGCATAAAACTTTATAACTCTACCTTAGATCCCTTCACTTTGCAGGTCCCCCTACTTCTGCCTGCTGCTAAGTCAGCATAATAATAAACTTTGTGCCTTTGCCAAAAGATAGCTTGGGTCCTGTGAAATTCTTTCCAGACAAGAACCCTCAAGGGATTCATATGAGATCCCTCAGACACCCAGCTCTCCTAAACCTCTTCATTGGGACCATGGCACCTAATGGTGTGGCCTAATGGAGCCAAAGCTGAAAGTTCTGTATCATCAATGTCCATAGCCTAGGGGATCTCTCTTAGGATTTATTTTTTTAAACAAAACCAACTATATTTACTAAAGAAGAGAAATTTATGTGGGGGTCCCCCCTCCTGCATACCATGAACTGCCATGTTGAACTTGTCCCCCTCCCTGCCCCAGACACATTTAAGGCCTGCCACGCCCTATGCCCAGCCTGGGGCAATTTGGTCCTGCATTCTGGGCTGAGCCTCTCCTGAGGCTTCAGACTTCAGTTCCCGGTGTCCCCCCACCACAAAACAAAACTACATATACGGACTGACCAAATGATGATTTTTGAGCTTGAGATCAAACTGTCTGTGACTTGGACCAATACTGCTGTCAGTGCTGTCATTATGGGAATGGGGGGGAGAAAGCATAGAGCTGAACATTGCCCTGTGAGGTAGGCATCCCCAGGACGTAGCTTTGGGGCATTTTTTTTTTTTGCGATAATAAGGACTTCTGTTGCTTTGTTTCACAAATAAACTGGCTGAAATCATTGTTTCCTGTGGGCTAATCCAGGGGACCAAACCCCAAATCTTCATCAGATTCCTTCTCCCATGTTCTCAGTAATGACCCTCCCTTCCCCGGTCCTTCCCCTAGACTTCTGCACCATTTTCCACACCTTTGCTTTCTGGGCTATTCCCCACCCACTTGTTCCTATCAAAAATTCCCCAAGGCTAGGCTGGAAAGACAGGTCTGCCCTCCCTCCTTCCTTTTGAACTACCTACCTATGTGCATTTGGGAAGGTTTAAAAAAAATGGTTAGTTGTTGCTTTTTTCTGGAAGCTTATATTAGAATATGAACAAAAAAGTTCTACTTTTTAAAAAAAGCTGTAGGATTGATTAGAAATTATGAAGGGGAAGGTAGGGGGCCCAATTTATAGAGCCCTGGAGTCAGGAGGACCTGAGTTCAAATTTGACCTCAGATACTAGCTGTGAGACCCTGGGCAAGTCACTTAATTCTGATTGCCTTGAGGAAAAAAACAAAACAAAACACAATGATGGGAGGCCTTTAGGGGTGCTTATAAAACTGTACAGGGAAATTAAACACGGGCCTCTAGGGGCCCTCTAGGAAGCCTGAGGTATTCTCCAAAGCCTAGGCCCTGTCAGAATCATTCAGGGAGGCTCCGGGGGGGGGCAGTCCCTGGAGGAAAGGGGTGCTATGCACTCAGAATTTGTGCTGGCCCTTTTGAAGAAGGTACCCACAAAGAGGGTTAGGATTGCCTGAGACCCCAAAATACCAACATGCGGGGTCCTGTGGAAAGAATTCCACTCAAGTCTTCTCAGCCAAAGAAAAGCAACGTTTATTGAAAGTTCGCCATATTGGGTAGACTCTTAAGGAACCTAGGTATCTGTAAGGCTTGCACTGGGCAAGCAGGCCAGATGAAGTGTGTGCTAAGTCATTCTATGGCACTCTCATATCCCATGGAGGAAAGATGGGATTCTATATACAGAAAGGTTGTGGGAAGGATCTAGGGGTGGTCAAGAGGAGGACTTTGGGCAGGGTCTTCAGGAGGAGTCAGATGAGGTCAGACTCCAGTAATGAGTGATTAAGGGTGGGAAGTTCCTGGAGACTATCTGGAGACCATAGACAATGTCAGGCCAGGCCAGTTCAAGGGTGGGAACTGAAGAGGAGCCCAAAGAGGGTTAGGGCTGCCTGAGACCCCAAAATACCAACATGCCGGGTCCTGCGGAAAGAATTCCACTCAAGTCTTCTCAGTCAAAGAAAAAGTAAAGTTTATTGTAAGTTCAAGTTTGCCACGTGGGGTGCTAGGCCATTTCACGGGCCTCTCACAGAGCAAGTCTGTGTGCTAGGGCATTCTATGGCGCTCTCACACAGAGTATGTCTGTGCTAAGCTATCCCATGATGCTCTCACACCACGTGGAGGGAAGATGGGGTTCTATATGCAGAAAGGTTGTGGGAGGAACCTAGGGGTGGTCCAGAGGAGGAGACTGGGGAGTGTCTTCAGGAGGAGCCAATGAGGTCAGACTCCAGTAATGAGTTTGGGGAGGGTCTTCTGGTAGAGTTAATGAGGTCAATGCAAGAGTGGATTGATATTTTGATAGGCTCAAGGGTGGGAAGCA
>CM053601.1:21478111-21501394 GCA_028646575.1 Pseudocheirus occidentalis
AAAATTATTTTTAAAAGCAAGGAGAAAACGTGGAAGCTAAAAGAAAACCAGGAAGATGGCAGGAGTGGAAGGATCAAGTAAGAGTTTTTGTTGAGGATAGGGAAGGCAGCATTTGTCTAAGCAGCAGTTAAGGAGCCAGGAGCCAGGAACAGATTCAAAGTAAGAGATGGAGTTGGGATGACAGAGTCTATTGGAAGAGAGAGGATGGCATGAGATCACAGCTTCGGGAAGGAGTAAGGCCACTTCATCAGGTAAGATGGACATGGAGAGAGTGGCAGAAAGCATATGAGTGATGGAAGATGAAGAAGAGGGAGCTCATGGTGAATGGCATTTCTTCTGCAAAACATAAGGCAAGGTTCTCAGCTGAGAAGGGGAGAAGCCATGGAGGGGTTGAAGAAGAGATGAAAAGGTTTGAAAGAGTTACTCTGGAGAATGGGGTAATGAGCTGATGAAGGAGGTGTGGAAGGATTGTCTAGCTGCAGAAGAGGTTATTTATGTAACATAAATTTGTAACATAAACCCAGTCAGAACAATGGCATCATTTTTTCCACCTCCTTTAAGTAGCACATACATAGCAACAAGTGATCCAAGGTTGAAACTTGGCAAGGTTCTATTAGCAAAATGAAGGGGCTGGAAACTCAAGAAGACAGTGTGGAGCTGAACTGGTTCCCTGACAAGTCAAGATTAGGGAAAATAGAAAAGACATGGCAGGTCACAGTGTGGACAAAGAGTAAGATTAAGTAACTGAAGGCAGAGGGTGAGGTGGTCAGAATTCTTGAACATGGAGGTGGTGCCTTTGTGGGTGATGGGAAGATCAAAAGTCCCATCCCCTTTTGTGTGCCTGAGGTGGGGTAGAAGGATAGATAAAGAAAAGTGAGGTTAGGGTGCTTGAGGGAAGAGTCAGTACATATGTTGAAGTCCCCTAGTGGGAGGGAAAGAGTTAGGGAGGAGAGAAAAACTGTGAGTAATGTACAGAATGTACTCAAGGAGGAAGGATGGGGAGTGACCTGGGGGTCTACAGAAAACAGTTACCAGGATTTTAGTTGGTTGGAAGAGACCACTCTTGAATATCCAGATTTCCAGACAAAAGTCCCTAAGGAAGGGAAGGAAAGCTGAAGAGAAAACAAAAGGCCCAACCAGAGTCAGTCCCAGCAGGGGGAAACAGGTGTGGTCTGGGAAGCATTCCTGTCCAGCCTTTTTCTGGCTGGGAGGGAAAAGTGAGAGAAGCCTCAGCAGCAAGCCAACTTTGCCCTCCACAGGGACACATGTAATTTCCTAGGGTTCTAAAGTCCTCATCCAGTAAAAAGACCTTTAGATTGACAGTTAGAAAACCACTCAGATCCCCATCCCAGTCCCAGCTTGGCTGCAAGACCTTGGACTAATCACTCACTTCTGAGCCTCTGGGTTTAAGAAAAGCAGTGTTCTTCCCAAGACTGGTGATGATAGATAAGGTGATTCCAGGAAAGTGCTCAAAATTAAATTTAAATGCTTCCTGCCTTTAGGCCTCCTCCTGGACTGGACCCAAGACCAGAATGTTTACCTTGAGGACATACATCAAGCTTCCTAGTCTCTAAAAAATTTTCTCTATAGTAAAGCTTTCCAGACTTAACAGAAATGAGTAAGCCACCCAGTTTTTCCATACCTTGACAGTTTTGCATTTTTAGGTATTTAATATATGACCCCAAATTTTGGTTGTAGGGGGGAAATCTTGGCACATCAGTACAAGAGAAAAGAAATACTGGTGTTGAGATTTAGGGTGCTAGGACCCCAAAACAGCTACACTGGAGTCCTGCCCAAATAAATTCGACCCAAGTCTTCTTTCAGCCAAAGGAAAACAAAGTTTATTAAAAATCTGCCATATTGGACAGACTCTTAAGAAATCTCAGCATTGGCTAAACTCTTAAGAAATCTAAGTGTAAGTAGGCCAGATTCAATGTGAACACCTTCATGGAGGCCCAGATGGATCTTATATACAGAAAAACTGGGCGGAATCTAGGGTTGACCAAGTAGTCTAGAGTGACTGGAGGAGGGGTCTAGGGAGGATCATGATGGGAGTGGCCAACAGGGTGGGGTGACTAGAGGTCTGAAGCCAGGAAGCAAGAGAATGGGGTTTTGATAGGATCAAGGGTGGGAAACAGGCAATCCAGACCATGAGGGCCTGGGCTAGGTTAAGGATAACTGAGAACTGAGTTTAGCAATAATGAAAGGCTAGCTGGGGAGATTATAGCCTCAGGTGAATGACAGAACAAGTGGGAAGATTCAAGAAAAGTTCCAAGAGTCTGTACTCCATCAGAGGCAGATAAGTAGAAATAAAAAACATGGAACAACCTAAAAAGCTAAATTCGACAGCTTACTAGCCTAAGGTGATGAATTTTACTTGATCAGTTTTTTAGCCGTATCTGTCTCTTTGTGACCCCATATGTAGACCATGATGTCCATGGGGTTTTCTTGGCAAGACTACTGGAGTGGAGTGGCTTGCCATTTCCTTCCTTCTCTAGTGGATTAAGGCAAAAAGGGGTCAAGTGAATTGCCCAAAGTCACACAGCTACTAAGTGTCTAAGGCCAAATTTGAACTTGGATCTTCCTGACTGCAGGCCCAATCTTTGCACTGCACCAGGTAGCTGCCCCATGAACTCTATACATTTCTAGCACTGTCACATAGGACCTGAGGCAATCCCATCCAACCCTCTCACTTTATAGATAAGTAGAAATAGGCCCAGAGAGGGTAAGTAAAATAGCCAGCATCAAACTAGTAGCAGGGCTGAGAAGAGAACCAAAGTCTTCTGACTCCAAATGTCACTTTGTATGAGAGGGCTGTTCACAGAGCTGTGAAACATGAAGAATCTGCCTAACATTCAACTGTGGGTAAAGTTGTTGGTGCTGAAACCAGAACAAGAACCAATATCAAACCCAAATCCAATACAAAAATTCAGGAACCATCAAGCATTTATTCAGTTTGCCAACAAGGGAGCCCCCCGTCCTCAACCCTAATGTCCCCCCATCAGCCCACACAGGCAGAGACTACCCAAAAGACCAAAGGACAAAGATTACATAGGTTCCAATTTAGGCAGGAAGTGAATTGGGCATAGGGTAGCCTAAGGACTGGACAAGGCCTATTGCTGGGGGCTTGCAGGGTTGGAATAAGGGATGGGGTATGAAAGCCAGGATTACTAACAGGAAAGGCTCTTCTTCAGCAATGAGGGAGGTCATAGGGTGGGAACTGTCATCCAAACAGGGTCAGGAGCAAAACTAAACACAAAAGAGTTGCTTTACTTTGCTTGCCTACCTACATAACCATCTGGGAAACAGGAGAAACCTTCCTGATTCCCATCCCATAATTCAAAGTTCCGAATATTCCCAATGCCTATCGCCAGTGGATCAAGGCTAGGAGATAACTCATAATCAATTAACAAGTATTTATTAGGCACCAATGCCATTATGTTTAGGGCTAGGCACACTAGAATGTGGGCTAAAGATAAAAAAAACAAGTCAATCAGCCCCTATCTACCCTAAAGGAACTGACATTTCTACTGAAACTATTAAATTCTTTTCTCTTTCCTTAATGGTTAGCAGACCATGCTGAGCTCTTCCTAACAAACACCTTGCCCTTTGGTACGTAACTGAACACAACATACCATTTTAGAATCAGAGAATTTAAACTGGAAGGGATTTCAGCAGACCTCTCAAAAAAAAAAAAATCCCCACCATAACATACCCCACAAGCAGTCATTCCACCTCTGCTTGGAGACCTCTAAGGAAAGTCAGAAAGTCAGTTTTCTACGTTGAGAGGCAGCCCACTCCCACATTTGGATAGCTCAAACTATTAGGAAGCTTTTCCCTGTATGGAGATTAAGTTGGAATCTTTAACATTTCCACCGTGTTCTGTTCCCAGTGGCCAAACAGAACAAGTCCAGTTCTTCCACATGACAGCCTTCCAAATACTTGAAAACAGTTATCATGCCCAATCTCCTCTTCTGCAGGCTAAACACGGCAAGGTCTTCCAATCAAACTTCCTATGTCATGGCCTCAAGGCCTTTGCTCATCCTGGTCACCCTCTTCTGGTCCCTCTCCAACTTATCAATCAGAACTGAACACAGTATTCCAGATGAATTTGGACAAGGGCAAAATACAGTGGGATTAGCACCTCCCCATTCCTGGCCACTCTTCCCCTTTCTAATGCAGCCTAAGATTACACTAGATCCTTTGGCTGCCACATCATCCTGCTGACTCACATTTTGATTGCAGTGCTCTAAAAACCCCAGAACAAAGACTGTTTATCCCTGCCTTCCCCCACTAAAAGGGGCCATTCCTTGGCTCATTTCTCAACTAGCCTTAATCACTGAATGGGCGTTGCCTCAGTCAAAGAAAGAACTGGAAAAGACTTTAGCTTAAAAAGGCCATCATCTGGGTCATCTCAGTCACCATGACCTACATCTTGCCACTGGATCCAGATGGCTTTAGAGGCGAAAGTGAGGCTGGTGACCTTGCAGAGACAGCCCTGCCTCACTTAAATCCAATTCACTTGAATGTCATGACATCACCTTCCCAATGTCATGGTGCTCTTTGAGAATAAAGGACAAACACCAATTTATAGAGTAGATTTTTGGTATCAAAGTCCAAGATTTTACGTTTATCCATACTGAATTTCATCTTTAATCAGATTCAACCAATGCCTGTCAAAAATCCTTTTGGATTCTCCAACTAACGTTAGCTGTCTCTCCCAGTTTTGGGTCATCTGAAAATTTGCTAAGCATATCTGCTATTACTGATAAAAAAAAAAAAAAGTTAAACAGCAGTGCTCCAAACACAGATCCCTGGGGCGCTCCACTGGAGCCTTCGGGCCATGCTGAAGTGAGGTGAGGATAGAGACCATTAACAACCACTCTGAATCTGGGCATCCAGCCAGTTGTGAATCCATCTGATTATATCCTCATGTAGTTCACATCTTTCCAGCTCTTCTACAGGACTACTATGGGATACACTTCAGCAAAAGCTTTCTTAAAAACTACATCCAGAATATCCATCTCATTTACTAGTTTAATAATTCTGTCAAAAAGGGAAACGTGGTTATTTTAGCATGATCTATCCCTGCTAAAGCTAGGCTCCTTGTAATTATGCCTGCCCTTTCTAGCTGTTTGCCAGATACCTCTTTAATGAGTCTTTCTAGAGTTTTCCCAAGAATCAAAGTCAAACTCTCTGCAGTTTACTGTCCTTTTACTACCTTTTTGTAAAAACTGGGACATTTGCCCTTGTCTAATTTTGGGATTCCTCTCCCATTTTCTTTGATCTTTCAAGTATCACCATGAGTGGCTCAGCAGTTACACCAGACAGATCTTGGTAAAGGAGGTACAAAAAAATACTGAAGAAAACAACCCTTTAAAAAACAGAGGAAGTAGCTAGATTAGATCATACAACACAAATGTGGGGTCATGAAGGTGTCGATTGATAAGATATCTGAAAGACAAATACAAAAAAAAGGCAGGAAAAATCTCCAACTTATCACAATGGAAAGAGCATCAGCAACTGTTGACCTATATACCTACTTCCCTGGAGACATACGTACATACATACATACATACATATATACACACACACACACACACATACGAAGCGACAGAGAGAGAGAGAATAAAAATTGGGAAGATGGATTAGGACCAAGTCATAAAGGGTTTCCAAGTGAAATAAAGGAGGTAGTGTTTAATTCTTGAGGCATCAGAGTCACTGAAGTTTAGTTGGTATGGAAATAATTATGGTAGATTTGTCCTATAGGAAAATCACTTTGGCAGCTGTAATATAGGGAAGAGACTTGAGGCAGAAAAATCAGCAAGGTACAGAAATCCAGGTCACATATGATGAGAGTGTGAAGCAGAAGAGTAGCTTTGTACGTAGAGAAGGGACAGATGCTTGAGATTGTGTAGAGACAGAAATGACAAGACTGGCTTTGTGTGATGAGGAAGAGTTAAGGAATTAAATGTCTGTGGTAACTGGAAGAATGGTGGTGCCCAAAGGAGAAATAGGGAAATTCTTAACAGAAAGGGAGGGGGATGGGTAGAAGAGATAGTGAGCTCAAAGTGGAATGTGGCTCTCCTTTCCACAGAACTCTCAGTTGAGAATCTTGGCTCACATTTTGTAGAAAAAAACTGATGCCACTCACCACAAACTCCCTCTTCTCCATTTCCTTTCACCTAGATGGCTGCCAATACTCTCTCCTTTACTTCTGTCTCACATGAGGAAGTGGGCATACCAAAGGCTAACAAGTGATCTCATTTTATCCCATCTTTTCCAACAGACTGCCTGCTCTCTCATCCCCATTCTTTCATTGATTTTCAATACTTCCCTTTCCATTGGTTCATTTCCTATTGCCTACAAACATAGCCATATCTCCCCTATCCTGAAAAAAATCCTCAATTGATTCTTCCATCCCTACTATCTTCCTGTATCTCTTATGTGCAGAATAGCTAAACTCTTCCAAAAGGACACACACACGCGCGCACACACACACACGTGTATATATAAATAATATGCCTCCACTTTCTTTCCTCTTGCTCTCTCCTTATCCCCTTACAATCTGGCTCCTGACATTATCATTCAACCAAACTGCTCTCTCTAAAGTTATTGATGATTTCTTAGTGGTCAGATCCAAAGGCCTTTTCTTGGTCCTCATTCTCCATGACACCTCTGCAGCTTTTGACCCTGATCACTCTCCTCCTTGACATTCTCTTCCCTCTAGGTTTTTGGGACACCCTTTTCTCCTGCTTTTCTTCCTATCTCTCTGATATCTCCTTCTCTGTTCTCTTTGCTGGATCCTCTTCCAGATCATTCCCTTTAACTATAGGTGGTCTTTCTGCTCAGACACCCAGGAGGCTGTTGAATCCCATCGCTGTTTCAGTCCAACAAGATGACCTCACGGCCTGGGCCACCTGTGTTATGTGCAGGGTTGTGACTATGGCTCTCAATGTATCCTCATCTGCTGTTTTGTGACTTGCCTGATGCCACAGGACTCCCAAGGTAGAGAATAATAGTAAAATGGTATGGGTTATGTCTTGACTTGCACATAAACTGGATTTAAGGCCGAAATGTGTGAAGCCATCACTCCAGAGTCATCAAAGGTTGGTGGCAAGACAAAGAGTCAAGACCACTGGTGATAGTTTAGGATGCAGCAGATGACTTTGACATCTTTGATGTCTCACCAAGCTCTGGGCATGCAAAAGCACCTGCTTCTATCACCTTTGTGGCCATTGGAACACCAGGGTATGACTGCTGCAGGTACTAACTGCTTCTTGGAGCCACAGGTATGAGTTGGGTGCAGGTGGACATTGATGGTGGAAAGTAACTCTGCAAAGAGCTCAGCAGCCCTCACACCAGAGGTTCTAGTCTTCCCATAATACACCGGATACCTCTCCCAAAACTATATGAAAGCTAGTAAGCACTAGTTCTTGATGATTTGGCTGATTAAAAGCCGAAGTCCATTTCTTGGTAACTGCTGGCCTGATCAATAAATTGAATGTGCTCAGAACTCTGTCCCTCACTTTGCCTTAATTTTAATCTGGTAAAGGAAAGGGAAGCCAGTAGACAACAACCACCAAAATCTTTATTGGGTATTTTGAATATGGCTTGAGTGGACCTCAAAGAAGAGGCTAAGAAATCCCCTCCTTCCCAGGAAGGCACTGGTAGGTCTGAGGGAAAGCCTGGAGCAACAGAATCACAGTTAATAAGTGTCTGAGACAGGAATACAACTCAGATTCTCCCCACAATAATAAACTAATAAATAAATAAACAATAATAAAATAATAAAAATAAATAAAAGACCAACAATAAAGACAGGGCTCTGACTGCCTGAATCAACTATATACTTTACACACATCCCTGGATTGAGAGAGCCTTTATATCTGAGCAGTTAGGGAGCTCTGAACATACCTCAGAATCTTGACCAGGGAATCACAAGATCCTTCTCTTAAGTGAGCCCCCAAAGCAAAATACCAACTCAGAGTATACATGCAATATTCACACCCCTCAGTTACTCAGTGCCGAATTACAAATTAGCAAAAGGTGTGAAAGTCTACCTACAAGCAAGCCTCCCCTAAGCAAGCTTCCCTTAATGGACTCCACCTTGAGGCCTCTTATTGGGTGGGGAAGATCTTAAATCCCATTATCATTAAAATTAGGAAGACCTGGGTTTGTCTCCACCTACTTATACTGACTGTGACCCTGAGTAAGTTGCTTAAATATTCAGTGACCCAAGCCTCTCTCTAAAATTAAATTATAAACTGTAGGTAAAGGATGAACTGCATCGACAAAGGTGGTTTCCTACTCCAAACAAATCAAAGGTCTAATGTCTCTCCCCACCTCCAACCAAAAAAAGGAATTATGTATTTACTCTATGGGCAATTTAAAAGATTTTTCAATAGTAATTCTGACTACATAAAAAGTCATTATGTTTAATAAAATCAAACTCTTATCCCGTCTGATTCAAATATTCTTACCCATTGCCACGGCTACTGATTCTGTCCTTAGATTCCATCATGACTAGTCAATGGAAAGAAGGAAATCTGCACATCTGGAAGAAAGAAAAAGATTTTAAACTGTAATTTACAAAGTACTTGAACATAGATATGAAATCCATAATATTGAACTTCAACCTGGAGGCCCAAATATTTCTTGCATACAGAATGTGAAAACTGACCCATGTCTCTACCCTAGCTTGCTTTCCCACATTCCTCCCATTGTGTGAGCATATGATAAACAGATATTTGTGGGATGAATGGATGACATCACATAGCCATTACATGCCCTCCGAAATTCCCATGACAAAATCTAGGGAAGCCTTACCAAAAACTATATCAAAGGCACTCTACGCCATAGAATAGGGGTGGGGAACCTGCAGCCTTAAGACCACATGTGGCCCTCTGGGTCTCAAGTGCAGCCCTTTGACTGAATTCAAATTTCACAGAAGAAATTCCCTTAATAAAAGGATTTGTTCTGTAAAACTTGGACTCAGTCAAAAGGCCATGCCCAAGTACATAAAAGGTCACATGTGGCCTGTTGAGGACACAGGTTCCCCCCATCTACCGTAGAGCCAACTCTAGGCATATTAAGACAAAACAACAACAAAAAAGCAGTCTTTTCTTCAAAGAACTTCTCTCCTACCAGGAGACCAGTTAATGGTGGGCCAGGCCAGTTCAAGGGTGGGAACAGGAGCACTAAGGGTGGGAAGTTGCTGAAGGATAGGAGGGCTAAAGACTTGGGCAGAGCCACAAATTAAGCCCATGACCCCAGGCAAATGCCTTATGTGGGAAGATTCAAGGAGAGCTCAGGGGAGAGGGGGCGTATTACCAGAGCCAGCACCTCATCAAGAACACCAGAATGACAATACAAAGGCCAGTAAGAAACTTTTCTTTATCTTCATTTTTTATCTTTTTTAAATTTTATTTTATTCTAAACTTAAGAAATAAAACAAGCATTTCCATATCATAGTAGAAGAGAAAAAACAAAGATCCCCAATTGATAAATGGTCCAAGGACATAAACTGGGAGTTTTCCAATGAAGAAATCAAAACAATTTATAATCATATGAAAAATGCTTTAAATCATTATTGATTAAAGAAATGCAAATTAAAACAACCTTGAGATATCATTTTATACCTTTCAGAGTGACTAAAATGATCGAAAGGGAAAGTGACAAATGCTGGAGGGGATGTGGAAAAACTGGGACACTAAATTACAGTTTTGGTCAAACTGGGAACTAACTGATAGTCATTTTGGAGAGGAATGTAGAATTATGCCCAAATAAACACAAGGAGACAGAAGTAAAGGTAGAAACCTAGTAAAAGAAGTGGACAGAACTTGGAGACATCATGCTTAGAGGTAAATGCGTCTTTTGTGAGACTATATAACAACATACAAGAAAGGGGAAGAGGGGAACAAACAGGAAAAAGGAAGTGAGTGATGAAAAGGGGTCATATCAAGAGTTTGTAGTCTCAGAAAGAAAGACCCTACAAGGGAGTGGATGAGGAGGAAGGGGGTACAACTGAAAAGAGGAGAAAGGAAGGAAGCCATAGTTTGGAGGCAGGAGGGGGTTCCACTGATGGGTGAAGGGAGTAAGGGTCTTACACTGGATAAGGCCTGGGGGATTTGGTGCCTAAAAAATGTACCTGTCCTGGAGGGACTTCTCCAGGGGATGACTAGCACCTGGAATAGTGGGAGAACATGGACACAGAGAAGCAATTTTCAGGCAAATATTTAAAAAGGAAAAAAAAGAACTCACAAGAAAGGGTATGGATTGAGGGTTCGGGGAGGACCCCTACCATAGAGCTAGCTGTGTCCTGTCTGGCACTGTTCTGAGAGTGAGGGACAATCAAAAAGGAAATCCATGGGATAAGCCCTACACGGCAGTAGCAGAAAGTATCCGGAGTGGAGCCTAGAAAGGATACCTTAAAAGCTCAGACTATATAAAGAATACAGAGAAAAGAGAGAGACCAGAAAGACTATAGGGCTCATGAATCAGAAAATGAAGACAGAACAAGAAGACAGAAAATGAAGAGAGTAAGAGAAATCCTTCTTGGAAAGGGACACAAAAATTAAAATTTAAAGACTAATGAACAAGACTAGATGAAGGGGAAGAAAGGAAAGAAGAGGGGTGGAGAATACACAGGTAGATAAATGCAGGAGAACAAAAACCCAAAACTCTAAAGAGAAAGGAATAACAGACAGGAAGAAGACACTGGAGTGGGGAGGGAAAGAGGGAAGGTATAGCAACAGTGGGAACAGGGGCACCTTATAACTGCAGGAACATAATACTATGTTTACAGCCGATGAAGGAGAAAAAGTGTAACTGTGGGGGAAAAAAAAATTTCACAGAGGAAAACAGAAACCTAACTCTTATAACTTTAAATAAGAATGGATTAAACAATCCAATAAAACAAGAGTGACAGATTGCATAAAAAAACAAAACCCTACAATCTGTGGGTTACCAAAACTTTTTTTTTTCAAATAAAGACATATACAAACTAAAACTGACAAGATGGAAAAAAAATTTACTCTGGATCAAATGAATCCCCAAATCAAGAGTTGTCATCGTACTATCAGGCAAAGCAAATGTTCAGAAAATAAAAAGGAACAAGTAAACTCTATTGTGCTGAAAGGAACCACAGACCATGATCCAATATCAGTAATGAACTTTGGCATTAACACCCAAATTGATGAAGGAAACATTACTTGAGTTGCATAGATAATAACACAGCGGCGACAGGATATTTCAATATCTCTCTATAAGTTTTGATACAACAGGTACACCTAAAAACATGTATTTCCAATGGTCTTAGGAACTGAGACACTGCTCCACTCCTCTATCTGTATGCAGGCAGGTGCACCCACATGTAGATACCCACAAAGAGTAAAGGGTCGCGGCATTAGGAAGGTTGAGAACCACTGCTCTAGATTCAAGAAAAGAAGGTAGCTGGTTCACCAGGAGGTTCAGATAGGGAAGGGAAGAGAGTGTAGGAAGAACAGTGACAGCTTGGGAAAACAACTAAGGAAAGTCACAATGAGGATAAAGATCAGTGTGAAGGATCAAAAGGAATAGGGAAAGATGGACCATTATCATTAAATAAAGGGATTTTCACAGTTTGTAAATATGGAAATGGCTATGAGGACTTTGCTTTTATTGAATGATTTCAGGGAGGCTAAACAGTGGGAGTTAAATGTAGAGCCAGTTAGATTTTCAAGGTGTAAAAAATCTTAAAAGAAACAGTAATTCCTGTGGTTAATGGACAGAAAGAGAACCCAGAAAGAACCCACTATGTTTTGGGGGGACAGCAATGATGGGGAGATCTTCTGGCACAAAAGCTCCAATGTGGAGGAACAAACCAGAGCCTTCCCTCTTCCAGGGATCAGCTCCAGTGTAGCACTGTACATCAAGGGAACCACACAAGTCCCTTGTTGAGGGTGGGGCAAAGAATCAGACACAAGGGAGTGGAGGTTGAAAGTTTTTTGATGTTAGGCTTCAAGCCAGTTTTTACATTCCCCTCTTTCACTCTCACCAAAAGATTAAGGTTTTGTAACTCTTCTCCACTTTCTGCCATCGTAGTATTGTCTGCACAGATGAGATTGGTGATATTTTTCCTAGCAACTTATATTGTATTTATATTATATATACATAGTATATATGTGTATATATGGGTAAATATACATGTATGTGCATTTATATGCAGAGAGAGAGAGAATGCCACTTGTGACCATACAAACTATGAGACAATAACTTTTTTATTCATCCAGCCTGGCATTACACATGAACTCTGCATGTAAGTTAAATAAATAAGGTGACAATATAAAGCCTTTTTGTATTCCCTTCCCAATCTTAAACCAGTAAGTTGTCCCATGTTTGGTTCTAACTCTTGCTTCTTGGCATCCATACAGGTTCCTCAGCATACACATAAGATGAATGGGACCCTCCTATCCTTAAGGACTTGCCACATTTTGTTGTGATCTATATGGTTAAAGGCTTTAACATAGTCAATGAAGCAGAAGTAGATGCTCTTCTGGAACACACTTATTTTCGTCAAAATCTAGCAAACCCTGGCAATTTGGTCTCTAGTTCCCCTGCCTCTTTGAAAACCAGCCTATACTTCTGGTAATTCTCAGTTCACATATTGCTGAATTCTACCTAGCTTGCAGAACCTTAATAACTTTGCTGGTATGTGAAATGAGTGCAATTGTTTAGTGATCTGAACACTCTTTAGGATTCAGACATAAACTGATTTTTTCCAATCCAGTAGCTACTGTGTTTTCCAAATTTGCTGCTATAGTGAGTATGGCCCTTTAACAGCATCATCTTTTAAACAGATCCATCGGCTGGAATTCCATTGCCTCTATCTTATTGTTAGCAATGCTTCCCAAGTCCTGCTTGAGTTCACAATCTAGGAAGTCTGGTTTTAGATCAGTAAGAAGCCACAATCATGGTTATCAGTGATATTAAGTTCTTTCTTGTATAGTTCTTCTGCATATTCTTGTCACCTAGAAATCTCTTCTACTTCTATTGACTTACCCCAGAACACGCCCTGTCTCTAATTTTCTTGAAGGGATCTCCTGTGTTTCCCATTCTATTGTTTTCTTCTATTTCTTTGCATAGCTCATTGAAGAAAACTTATTTCTCTTTACTATTCTATGGAGTTCTGCATTCGGTGGGGTATATCTTTCCCTATCTCATTTCTCTTTCCCTTTTCAGAAACCCATTTAGCTTTCTTGCTCTTCTTTTGAATTTTTTTTTAGCTGTTGAACTAGTAAAAAAAAGTAAAAACAAAAATGGGGAATATTTAGGGGCAGCTAGGTGGTACAGTGAATAGAGCACCTGCCCTGGAGTCAGGAGGACCTGGGTTCAAATTTGGCCTCAAGTCACTTAACGCTTACTAGCTGTATGACCTTGAGCAAGTCACTTAACCCTAATTGCCCTACCTTGGCTCTCCAAAAAAAAAAAAATATTGGAGTGGGTTTGCCATTTTCTTCTCCAGCTCATTTTATGGAAGAGGAAAATGAGGCAAATGGGGTTAAGTGACTTGTCCAGGGTCACATAGCTAGTGTTAGAAGCTGGAATTGAACTCAGGTCTTCCTGACCCTAAGCCCACTGACATTTAGCCATCCTTTCACATACATATGATGACCCTATTTTAAATGGAATATTAAAGTAAATATTTCTGAGTTATCTGTGATTAGCTTGGAACCCTAGCTAATGTTTGTTTTGTGAAAATGACACACTAGACCCATGTTCTAGAACCCTATGTGAGTGTCTGGAGAAGCCTGTGGACCACTTCTCAGAATCATGTTTTTAAACACATAAAATAAAAGATTAAAAAAATACATAAAACAAAATATCTAGAATTACAAAGGAAACCAATGACATTGAAATGCAGTTATTAAAAATAAAATGAAACAAAGTAAAAAGACACAATACCATCCAAGTTCAGCACTTCCAGTTAAGAACCTTTAACTATAAGGTGTTCAATTCTAAATCATCCTACAGAATCTGAACCAGTGCTGAAAAATAGGCTTGCTGCTTTAAAACAATTTGCCAGACTAATTTTTATCTGTAGTGTATATGTATATTATATATACATAGTGTGTATATATATATATGTGTGTGTGTGTGTAAATATATATATATAATATGTACATATATATACACTTGTGTGTGTGTGTGTATATATATATATATATGTATGTATGTATATATATGCAGAGAGAGACAATGCCACTTGTGACCATATAAACTATGAGACAATAGATGTTTTCAATATGTGAGGCTTTTCTGGTTGTATTTTTTATTTGTTGCCATTTTGATTTTAATTGCTTCTTGGCTTTTTACATCCTCCTCCCCATTTTAATGTAGGCTCCTTGAGGGGTTCCTTTTTGTCTTTGTATCCCCATGATGAGGTGCTGGCTCTGGGAACCCCTCCTTGAGCTAGCTCTCCAGGAATCTTCCCACAAAAAGAATTTGCCTGAGGCCATAGGTTTTTCATTGTGGCTCTGCCCAAGTCTTTAGCTAGCCCTCTAGTCCAGCAGTTTCCTACCCTTGATCCTCCTGTCCCACCCTAGAACTGGCCTAGCCCACCATTGTCTCTGGTCTCCAGGTAGCCTCCAACAATTTCCCACCCTTAATCACTCACTACTGGAATCTGACCTCATCTGACCTCATCTGACTCCTCCTTTAGACCCTCCCCAAAATCCTCCTCTAGACCACCCCTAGATTTCTCCCACAACCTTACTCTATATAAGATCTCATCTTCCCTCCACGCAGTGTGAGGGCACCATAAAATAACCTAGCACAGACTTGGTCTGTGTCCAAAACAAGGAAACTTTAAATAAACCTTGCTTTTCTCTGGTTGAGAGAAGACTTAATTCAAATTCTTCGGCAGGACCCAGTGTGTTGGTATTTTGGGGTCTCCAGGGCAATGCTAACCCTAACCATATCACCCAGTCCTTAGCACCCAGAACACAGCAAGTACTTAATAAATACTTGTTAATCAGTTGCTGCTATTGCAATTCTTGGTGAGTCTGGGAGATAGAACTTCAAAGCTTTTTAATTTTTGTGGAAATCAGACTAAAAAATGTTTAGATTTCATATGAAAGCATAGATTTAGAGCTGGGAAGAATCTTAAAAGTAATCTAGTGTGTCCTCCCACCCCTATTTTGGAAATGATGGTCCAGAGAGGCAGCTGAATGTCACACAGTTCATCTACAGCACAGTGTGTTTGTAGTCAGTAGGGAAGCCCTAGAACAGTGGTTCTCAACCTTCCTAATGCCATGACCCTTTAATACTCATATGTGGGCATATCTGCATGTGGGCAGACCCCCTTGGAGCCATACAGGAGGAGCAGTGTCTCAGTTCCTAAGACTATTGGAAATGTGTTTTCCTATGGTCTTAGGTGACCCCTGTGAAAGGGTCATTCAACCCCCAAAGGTGTCTCAACCCACAGGTTGAGAACTGCTGCCCTAGAAAACAGGGAGAGATCAAAGAGTGATGATTGTAGAGGGACCAAGGTGCCAAAGAAGATAGGACTGAATGAAATAATTTGTCCTGGTAGAGTGGTTTGCCTTGGTAAGAAGGGCCACTAGGTAAGGAGGAGACAAGTATCTGAAATGATGAGGGGAAAAGATCTAAAGGAAGTGCCCAGCAAATAAAACATGAGACAAGGTTCTCAGATGAAAGGGTGGGATAGAGAGAACCACAGACAACCTAAGGAGGAATGAAAAGATTTGGAAAGGGTACTGTGGTAAACAAGATATGAACTGAACAGTGGGACAGAAGTGCCTTGCTTCAGTGAGGATCCAGTTGAGATTATGTAACAAAAATTTGTAGAGGTTCTGGTCAACATGGTTGGAAAATTGTTCTCTAGCTTTCCTTCTGCAGCACATGAATTGGAGTGAAGGCAGCAGATGGTGAGGGTAACGCAAGGCCAGGCATGGCAGAAGGTCAGAAGCCAAGGTACTCAAGAGAACAGTGTAGAAAGAACTGAGCTGGTTCTTCAAGGATTCAAGATGGAAGACAGCATAGATACTGCAAAAGCAACTGCCTGGGGAAAAAATTAGGGGTGGAGGGATCAGGGCTTCTAGTGAATATGAAGAATAGTTATGTTTGGCAGAAGGAAACATGGAATGACAGCCTACAAAGACTTCCCAGTCACATGATGGAGAAGATCAGGGACTAGACATTGTCTACAGTCATTAAGACCTCTCCAGAAAAGGAATTATACACAAAAGATAAAAGAAATTTCAGTTGTATACGTGACAGAGTCTAAAGAACCCTAAAGAGGTTCAATGAACTTCAACGAAAAGGCTAATCCTTTACTGCTAACATTCATTTAGTAGTCTGCCCTTTACCACCTTCCATGGCAGCAGGATTGTCCAAGCTAAGCCATTAGCTTACAATGGAACTCAACAGTACCCTGCCCTCTTCTCCCAGGGTTATGGAAAAGGCAGAAGCTTGCTCAGACTAGCACAGAAGAAATTAGGGTAAGACACAGGGCAGATATTAAGACTGACAGAAAGAGCCCAGTAAGCTAACCAGCTGGGGACAATTCTGGCCCTCTACAATCACTTAGGACAGAAGTTAAGAGACCTGTGAAATGTTTATTATCCAGTAAAGGAGGCTAAGATAGCTGTGAGGTCTGACGTCTCCAATGAAACCACTATCAAAATGGAAAGAGTCCAAAAGTGACCAATAGGAGAAAAGAAGATGAAAAAAAGACTGAAATATCAAGGATCTCAGAAGGAAAAATCCTCAATCAAAGACCTTGAGCACAAGTGGATAAACCAACAAAGAAATTAATAACAGAAGGGAATACAGCCTGTGGATCACATAAGATAGCCTGGAAATCTATGGATAAATATTGCAAGACAAAGGAAAATAAAGCAGCAGCTGATGAGGCAAAAGATGCTATGGTTTTTTAAAGAAATCATAGAAGCTTAGCATGCTGTTCCTAAATGGTTTAAAAGAGAATGAAGAATTTTGCCACAGCAGAAATAATTAGCAGAATAGGAAAACTTGGGGGCAGCTGGATGGTGTTGTGGATAGAACAGTGTCCTTGGAGTCAAGAGGACCTGAGTTCAAATCCAGTTTCAGACACTTAACACTTACTACCTACATGACTGTGACCCTGGGCAAGTCATTTAACCTTGACTGCCTCGACAAAAAAAGCAACAACTCAAAACCTGAATCAAGGGTGGCAAGGAGAGAGAGAGATTAAGAGAGGGAGAGAAGGAAGGAGGGAAAGAGAAAATTTGACTTGATTGTGAATGCAAGTACACGGAAGCACAGAATAATTTGGAAGAAAAACAAAAAGCAGTAACATTGAAAGAAAGCTTGATCTCCATACAAAGGAAACATATTGACCACTAACACAGGATATATAGAAACAACTTAAGGATTACAAAGAGAAAACTTACAGTTCTCCAGGAAGAACATAACAAGTCAAAAAACCTGAATACAAGAGATAATGCAAGAAAACTGCCCAGAATTTCTAAACACAGCGCCAATCAAAAGAACCTATAGAACTGACTCCAGAAAAAAACCAACAACCCACATGCTGCAAACACATAGTGGTTTAGTTTTAAAATCCCAATGACAAGCAACAATAAACAAATAACCCAAAGAAAAATCTTCAAAATACAAGGGAAAGGAATTTCAAATAACACAAGACTATTCTGTCTGTACCTACCAGCAACCGCAAGAAGGAATTAGGAATAACATGTTATGAAAAGCAAAGATACAATCCAAAGTGGCATACCTTGCAACTCTGAACTTAACTGTTAATGAGAAAAAACGTGTGTTCGATATAAGAGCATTAAAGCATTCCTATAAAACTAGACCTAAACAAATTATTTGCTTTTCAAATATCCCAGACAGATAGGAAAG
This sequence comes from Pseudocheirus occidentalis, assembly GCA_028646575.1. Taxonomy (NCBI): domain Eukaryota; kingdom Metazoa; phylum Chordata; class Mammalia; order Diprotodontia; family Pseudocheiridae; genus Pseudocheirus; species Pseudocheirus occidentalis. Next base: position 21,496,016 of record CM053601.1, read on the forward strand.
AAAGGCAAACCTACATTAAACAAGGACCATAACAACAAAGTAACAACAGAATACATTAAGAGATCTCTTTTTAAAAAAGTCAATTCTGCAATAACAACTGTTTTGAAAATGTGAAACAGCTGATGTATTAGGGAACAATGAGTTTAATTCAAAATTTGAGTTTGCTTACGCTCCAATTGCTCCTCAAGAAGCAGCAAAAAAAAAAGAAAAGAAAAGAAAGAAAGAAAAAAAGAAAAGAAACACAATGTCTCACAAGCTACAACTCTTCCACTAAAAAACTTCAGGTCTTTTTCCAGGTAAAGGGCCATATTTATTTTAAGTCTTCTGGTGCAAAACAAAAGAGTTCTGGACCCCCCCTCACATTGCCAGTCCACCTTGGATGCCCCAGCTGTCTGCCTGGCAGCTGCTGTCCACTTTGCCAGCCCAGCTCCAGTGAGGATATTGAGAAGAAAGAGAAGGCAGAGGGAAATAAATATATCATGCCGCCTCAAAGAGTAGAGAGAAAATAATTCTTGTAATTTCTAGAAAAAAGAGACACTACAGGAAAGAGGTAAGAAGGCAAAGGGAGGGACTGAATAGGAAAGAAATATCTCAATGGGAGAGATATTTTGTAAAGGGAAATGGGTATAATTTGTAGGGATTTGGTTCTTGCAGGGAGCACTCAGGAAAAAGGGAATCAGAGTTCCTTGAGGCAACTCATGGAGTAGGAGAACCTCTCAGAAGAGTGGGAGGGCATGGACCTATGGAGATATCCAAGCAAATGATGTAAAAATCATCATGGGGAGGGCAAATGTCAATAATGAACTGTGTGATCAGGGACACAGGAAAATTCATACTATGCAGCAATATCCTCTCTATCACTTGTAGAAATCAGCGTAAGAAAAAAGGGCAAAGACCTCCAAAGTTATTAATATAGAAACTGAAAGAAACCCCGAAATAGGTATCTTCTAGACCAGTGGTTCTCAACCTTCCTAATGCCGTGACCCTTTAACACAGTTCCTCATGTTGTAGTGACCTCCAACCATAAAATTATTTTTGTTGCGACTTCATAACTGGTATTTTGTTACTGTTATGAATTGTAATGTAAACATCTGATATGCAGGATGTATTTTCAATGTTACAAATTGAACATAACCCACAGGTTGAGAACCACTATTCTAGACAGTAAAAGACTAAATTATCTTAGTATAAGGGCCATAAATCAAAGAATAAGAGTCTAGAGTAGACAGAAAGGGAAGATAAATAATGAAGAGAATGAGACAAAGAAATCCTTTTTAGAAAAAAGAGAATGGGGCATGTAGGTGGCACAGAGTACCAGCCCTGGAGTCAGGAGGACTCCAGGACTGAGTTCAAATTTGGCCTCAGACACTTGACACACTTATTAGCTGTGTGACCTTGGGCAAGTCACTTAACCCCAATTGCCCTGCCTTCCCTCCTCCATGAAATTTTAAAAATAAAGCATGTTGAAGAGGAAGAGAGGAATGGAAATTTTCTCTGATAGAGTGAAAAAGAAGATTCAATAACTAGGAAGGAAGAAAAAGCAACATTTTGAAAGGAGGAGGGGAATATAAGGGTTTAAGGGCGAGGAAATGAAAGGTGGTGGGACAAATCATGATCAGATAAAAGAATTTCAAAATCTGTGTAAGTGAAAGTACAACATTTTTGTGTGATGGCAAGGCCAAGAGTATGAGCAGCTAACTCTGTGTAACTGAGGTGAAGAACATTGAGGAATTATGGAAATGCTCGTTTTGTTCCCTGAATTGAAAATAAAATAAACAAAAAATTAAAAAAACAAACTAAAACCCAAAAGGATTTTTGAGGGACTATCAATGCAAATGCCGAAGACTTCTAGTAGGAGAGCAGTTGGAAAGGAGAGAAAAACATATATGTATATAGAGATATATATGCAGTTAAATACGTATAAATGTGTATATGATATATACACATACAACAAGTATGTACTTAAACGCTAGTTATACAACTGCTAAGTACAATTAGCGTACAACCTTTATAACCTTGCTGACCAGGAGATCCCTTCCCCAACTGTATTTATGGAGCACAGGGAGAAATTACACACACAAAATAATGAACTAAGTCTGAATCCAAACGATCTGAGTTCACCTGACCCAGGATATTTCTAGGAGAGCTGAGTCTCACAGGTAATACAAACTTTTCTTCGCTCCTTCCCTACCCTCGGCCTCTCCCCGGACAGGAAGCTTGTCCTACACTCCAAATGCCTTCTGCATCATCCATCTAAATGGCTGCGAAATTTCTTTGCAGTTTGTTTTCCACGGAGGAGTTGGAGAAAGGGAGAAAGGACGAGAAATGGAGGTTGGGGAATGGGAAAATGTTGGAAAGGGAAGAAAGGCGAAAGCCCAAAGTGTACCCCGCCATCCCACCAGTTTTATCCTTTTTCCACCATAAACTTCGGAGTATATTCCTCTGCGCCCAATCACAATCTCACAGTAAAATACAAGCTAACGTAGGTAAATTTCGGGGGCGAGGTCTGCTGCTTGCCCCCACCCCCCACCCCCAGCTGTTTTTCTCCCAGAATCTGGATCTGACCTCCCCACCCCCTTGGCTGCAGAGGGCAAGAAGGACGACTGAGTCACAGTTGGCGAAGTAGCAGGAGGGGAGAGGAAGGTAGCGGAGCTAGGTTAAACCCCACCGAAGGGCAGAAAGCTCACCTTCCAGACTCCAGCGGTGGTCGGGCTCCCTTTAGCGCCCTACACCTCCCACTCCACTCCCTAGACTTGGTTAAGTCCGGAGAAGGCACTGGGAAAAGGGAGCAGAGATACCAGCTCAGCGGGGGGCTTGCGGCTTCAGGCTTCAGCTGATGCAAAGAACAAGTCCCGAAGCCAAGCGGGCGGAGAAGACGCGATGCGCTGAGCTCCCAGAGAACGGAGAACGCCCGGAGCTCCCAAGCCACGCCCTTCCCTGGGAGTGCTCCCCACTTGCCCCGCCCTCCCTTTGCCTCTCACTCCCTCCTCTCCCCTCCCCTCATCCCACCCGTCTCTCTCTCTCTACCAAGGAGCTCAAGCTCCCTCCTTTCTCTCCCTCGGAATGGTCAGAAGCAAGCCTCCCCCTCTGCCAAGTCCAACCAGAAAAGGCCAAAGTACAGAGGAGATGGCTGTTCGGCCATAGAGAAGATTTAGTGAAAACGGACCTCCCATCTTTGCAGTCAGGAGAGGAGGTCAATGGGTGAGGAGTATTGCTTGCATTATATATTGACTGCTGATTGGTTTGACTGATTTTTTTTCCTTTTAAAATAATCTTTATTACATAGGAAAGGGACGAAATCTATTAAAAAATGATGTTAAAGCAAAATATACCTCACATTTAACACAAAAAACTAGCCGTGTGACCTTGAGCAAGTCACAACCCCAATTGCCTTACCTTCCCCCCTCAAAAGAAAGATTCCAATAAATAATCATTAAAAAAAAAAGCAAAATATGCCAAAATAATTTTTTTTAAGTGTTCACGGGAGTATCACCAGAGCATGCACAGAGATTCCCAGTTTGGGCAGTTTGGGAATGACTAATCGATTCCCAAGCTACTTCTGGTCACGTGGTGGGTCCATATTGTAAGAAATTGGAAAAACAGAATTTTTTTTTAAAAGGGAAAAAAAAAAACCTCTCCCCAAAACAAACCCTGAACTTTGATCTTCCCCCAACACCATGACAATATTAACATCGCTTTTCTCTTCACTTTCCCCTTCCCCAAGATAGCAACCCCCATCCACCTTGCAACCCTGAAGTACTTGTTTGCTAAAGTACCTGCCATGATTAGGGAAACTTCAGCTGGGGCCTTGGACGGCTTATTTTTCTTTTCTTCCCAGTCTTTGGAAAATAGGTATCTGTGAGATGAATATGTCCGGATTTAGGACCCATTGAGCATCCGTATCTTTTTAATTCAAAGCTGACTGTCAGTTTAGCTCGGAGTCCTTCACAACTCTTTCAGTAATCCTGAAGAAGAGAACTACCAACAAGAAGTTGGCATTAAGACTAGACCATCTTACCAGAAAACATGGCCTAGGAGTTGTGTGGACAGTGCAAAGCCAAGGTGAAATGTAAAATGCCTCATCAGCCATTCTGCAAACTAATTTTTGAAGTTTAAAAATCAACCTCCTGGTAGTAAATAGTACATAAAAAGTTAAATTACTGAATTCTGTTAAGATTTTATGTCAATGTGTGCTGTGAGTCTTTTGTGTTGGTTAGCATTTATTTTGTGTTTAAGTAGTACTTAGCCATGCTTGATTACTCTCTACCACATTTAGTACCTTGTTACTCCACCCCACCTATATTTATTGGCATGCTCCATTAACCTAAGCTATTGTTAATTGTTCTGGGAGTAAAAGATCTAAAAAACCCAAGAATATGAGAATGGGGAATCTTGCACCTGCCCGCTCATTAGAAGATAGTGTCCCCCAGGACTGGACCCAGTTCAGAACACATGTCAGAGTCCATAGCAAAGGAATATCTTAGGAAAACAGAAGGGGTACAGTGTTCCAAACTCAGTGGGCCCAGAAGTGGTCTTAATTTGTAGAAAAAGAAAAAATGTTGAAAGGAGAACAGAAAAAGATAAGAGTGGCGACAACACCAGCAATAACCATATGGATAACTCTGCCTAGTTTCAATGTGTAGGGCAAAGAATTGTTCAAACTTAGATTAAGCCCAAAGCCAAACTTTAATTTTTTTTTAAAGACCACTGTGAAATGTAATCAGTCAATCTTTTTTTATACAAAGAAAGACAAAAGACAGTCTCTGCTCTCATAGTCTAATGCAGGGTTGGGGAACCTGCAACCCTGAGGCCACATGTAGCTCTCCAGGTCAGCCCTTTGACTGAATCTAAAATTCATAGAACAAATACTTTTATTAAGGGGGATTTGTTCTGTGAAGTTCGGATTCAGTTAAAGGGCTGCACTTAAAGATCTAGAGGGCCACATGTGGCCCCAAGGTCGAAGGTTCCCCACCCTGGTCTAATGGAAGAGACAACACTACATAGAAATAAGCTATTGTACAAATAAACTACATACAGGATAAATTTAGAATCAGAGGGCAAAATAGAACTTGAAAGAATTAATCGATCACCTCTTCAAAAAGATCCTCAAAAGAAAACTCCTAGAAATGTTATTGCCAGGTTCCAGAATACCCACCTGAAGGAGAAAATATTACAGCCTTCCAAGAGAAAACCATTTGAATACTGTGGAAGCACTATCAGGATAACTCAGGATCTGGCAGCTTCTACACTGAGGGATTGAAGGGCCTGGAATACAATATTTCGAAGATCAAGGGAGCTGGGATTGAAACCAAGAATCAGCTACCCAGCAAAATTGAGCATATTGTTCCAGGGGAAAATATGGTCATTCAATGAGGTGGA
>CM053601.1:21501894-21533003 GCA_028646575.1 Pseudocheirus occidentalis
GCTGCTTTATAATAGAGATTAAAATCTGGTATGGCCAGGCCACCTTCCCTAACATTTCTTTTCATTAATTGCCTTGATATTCTGGACTTTTTGTTCTTCCAAATGAATTTTGTCACTATATTTTTCTAGTTCTATAAAGTAATTCTTTGGTAGATTCTGCCTTACCATTTAAATGGAAACCCATCTCTTTTGCAGGGCAGACTAAGGTGACTTGAGTGGGCTTTAGGAAATCCACCAAGTTTGAGGGGTCTAGACCCCACATGGCTACAGTTTTTTTAAGCCCTTCGATGACTAAGAAGCTACATGGGGAAAACTGGGTCTGATCAGGTTCCAGTGGCAGTGTGGTCTTCTTTTAGGTAAAGTCTTCCCATGTTGTTAGGGGGAAGAATGAGGCTGTATCAGGCAAACAATGGTTCTAATCACAACTGAACATGAAATGAAACTTCAGAGTTTTATTGCACATTTTCTTACTATTAACAATATGGAACTGTCTTCCATATAATTATGCTTATTGTGAAATTCTTTTGAAAATCGGCCAAATCTTTCAACCACAACCAAAAGAATATCAGATTCAGTCATAGAGCTGTGGCTTTTGTTAGTGTCCATGCTGAGGTGAAGAAATTAAAGGAATTGAGGATGATTAAGACAGCAAGTGGTTAATAATGGGAGTTGAGCCAACCACACTTGACTCCAACTTGTCTCTCAATTCTGGAGCTGGCCCTTTCTCTTCAATACATTTCTCTTCTAGTCCAACTTTTGTCTTGTGAGAAGACTTTATTCAGTTGTGGGAATTGGGAGAAGACTTGTATTGCTTGCTAGCACTGTGTGGCTGGGAAGCTGGACCACCTCTGCTTGCCCTTTAGAACCCCTTTAAATATAGTTGTAAAACCATGAAGAGCGTCCCACCATGTGGTATCTGCATCTTGTTTAGACAGTTGGGTTTCTGCTCCAGCCTGTTGAATATTGTGGAGAATTGTTGCAATCTCTTCTGTTTGATTAATATAGCAACAAGATTGCTCATGGCATAAGCCTCTCTTTGTGTAGATGCCTCAGTTTGAACAACAATAATATAAGATGGACTCATCTGTGACCTGAGCCTACCTCTCGGTCTCAAGGGAGAGATTTCTAGCTGCCTGCTCTAAGGTGGTGACCTTAATATATGGACGTGGACCAGAAGGGTTTTATTCCTTAGACTTTCTTCTAGTATAGAGTTCACTCAGTGAAAATAAACACCATGACCCAAAGGGCCAAGCAAAACAATGATGCAAAGACCTGTGTTAAATGCTGGGAGTCCAGAGGGTCCCTGCTCACAGAGTGTTCAGAGTCTAACAGGGAAGAGCATACATAAGGAAGATTTAATAGCATTAGTTTTCCCTGGAACCTGACAACTCCCTACATCTTATGTTCACCAGGAGTGGTCAGCAACACTTGGTATGGGCAGGCTGAGTTCTGCTTGTCAGACTGAAAATTCTCAGTGTAGTGGGATCATCCAGTGGCCTATTCTGTTCTGCAGTTCCTGCTTCCATTCCTTCAGTTTGCTTTGCAATTCTTTGTGTATAAGAAGCCACTGACATATGCTTCCCAAAAGTAATTTGTAGGAGAGTTTTGCTTTGGACCAAAGAACAAAAGGAGAAAAGTCTGCATCACAGGGAGAAAGCAAAGGGGGGAAGTGCATCAGGCCACTTTAAGTCAGTTTTAGAACATAATTTACCAATCAGGGTCTCTGTCTGTACGTTCAATATTTATCATAGAGGTTTATCCTGAATTCTAGGGTTGGGAAGGAGTATGAAACTTGGGAGCATGTTGTCTTTAATGAGACTCCTTGTCTCTATCTATATGTGCTGGTGGTCTCTGCTGGAGCACAATCTCTTTAGGAAGAATTTTATCTACAAAATTAGCTGTTATCTTGAGGACCAGGAAATGACTCAACCCAGAATTCACCTGAAATTTTAGAAAAATTTGAGCTGTTTCTGTCTTTACCTAAACTCTGTATCGAATATGAATATACCATCAAGAGGCTGAAGGAGGAATCTTAAGAATCTATGAAGGCTTGTATTGGAAAATGAGCTCTTCTGTCTCGTTAGTATAAATTAATTTCACTTTCTTTAGTTATCAGTGCAATCTTATATGTAAAATCCTTAACCCAATTTTGAGAACTTGTTAGCAAAGTATATTATATTAGAAACATTTGAAAACCAATTATTCATTTGTAAGACAGCCTGATCCTGTTGCAGTTTCAGACTTTGGGGGTTCATTTAATTTCCTCTTTTTCTTTTTTTTTTTTTTGCTTTTTGGAGGGCAATTGGGGTTAAGTGACTTGCCCAAAGTCACAGGGCCAGTAAGTGTGTCAAGTGTCTGAGGTCAAATTTGAACTCAGGTCCTCCTGATTGCAGGGCCAGTGCTCTATTCGCTACGCCACCTAGCTTCCTGTAATTTCATCCTTTTGAGGGTATTTTCACCGTAATCTCCCTGAAAGAATGAGGTACTTCAAGATGCAGCTTTTTAGCAAGAGGGTGAGAAAACTAGAAACTCATTTACTTAGCTGTTTATGGACTTGAATGCAAATTCAGGTTGGAAACAATAAGATCATCAGGTTATGGCAGCTCACATGTTTAGTATTAATCTGTTAATTAATTTTTTTAAAATGCCGATGACAGAATTTGCTTTAAAGGAAAAAAAGAGGGACGGTATTAGCACTGTCTCCTGCAGGGCACAGTCTGACCTGAATTCATAACAGGGCAAAACTCCCCTGCCTCTGTTTAATTTTAGGCATGAGTCATAGTTAATAGCCAATATATATATTAACATTCCAACTCATCCATGGGGCTTAAGAAATAAATGGCAAACCTCTCCGGTATCTTTGCCAGATGGGTTCATGAAGTGTGGGACACATCTGAAAGTGACTCAGCAACAACAAAATTATCCAAAGTCAGGCTTAGGTGACCAGATGGGAGAATTTCCCATTCAGAAAGGAAATAGCACATTGGGGAAATTGAGTCAAGATGCTGTTACTACTCAGCCCACACCCTCACCTCCTCAACTTTTCCTTGGAGCAGATATCTACCTGCAACAATTTTTAGACTCTCTTCCCTTTGAGTAGTGCATGGTATTCTCCTTGCATAATGGAATATTGGTCTAAATTAACCTTAGACAACCATACCTGAAATCAAAACTTAGAATAATATGAAATTATATCCATGAAATTTTTACCTCAGATATCAAAACTTCACTAATAAAAGACTAATTACTGTTCCATCATTTCAGTTGTGTCCGATTCTTCCAGACCCCATTTGGGGTCTTCCTTATTTATTCATTTATTTTTTGCTTTTTGGAGGGGGGGAAGGCAGGGCAGTTGGGGTTAAGTGACTTGCCCAAGGTCACACGGCTAGTGTTCTATTCACTGTGCCACCTAGCTGCCCCAATTTGGGGTTTTCTTGGCAAGGATACTGGAACAGTTTGCCATTTCCTTTTCCAGCTCATTTTACAAATGAGGAAACTGAGGCAAGCAGGCTTAAGTGACTTGCCCGGACTCACACAGCTAGTCTGAGACCAGATTTGAACTCAAGAAGATACTCCTTCCTAACCTGAGGCCCAGCACTCTATCTACTGTGCCTCCTAACTGCCAATCACAGCCTAGGGCTAGGTCATTTCTCTCATGTTCCAGTAACAGTTAATAATAAACACATTCAGAAGTTAAGAATAATCACATTCTGGAGTTTTATGCATTTACAGTGAATACTAGTACACATCCAGTGAAGAACTGGTTGAACAATCCCCAGAAAATTCCTGGTTATTTTAAGTTTCCAGAATAACATTCTTATTAATTCCTAAGACAAAATGAAATCTTTGCATATAAAGTCTGTTGTTACTAAGTTGGTTCAGAGATGCAGTTTCCTGTCATATTAAGTATTAAAAGATACAATTTCAGGATTTTCCAAATGGTCTTAGATGAAACCCATTCTGTATTTAAAGCTAACTTGTACATTTTGCCACTTCGCCTGGGAGAGGTCCTAGTTCCTCAAAGCGTAAGCACACCAGAGTTTCCTATGCTGTCAGCAGGGCTCATATGATCTTATGACCTAGCCCAAGTAGGAAGTCCTAAGCAATCTCACAGACACAGATCTCTGAAGCGGATTTTGCTACACTTTTCTCCCAACAGTGAGTCATTATTATTTTATAATTTAAAACAAAATATGCCCCAAATATATTTAAGTTTTCAAACCTTTTTATCATATTCTTTAAAGAATTTAATTCATAACAGCACCCAGCTAAAAAAAAGGAGTTACTTTTCTGATGGCATTTCTGATATAAGTTTCTCAAATTTCATAATTTAAGAACAATTTTAGAAATATGGCAACACACACAATGTCAGGTATTTAAAACTTATTAGCAAATGCATTTCTGAATGATCTTACATTGAAAATAATTTGTTTTACTGTGCCTGGCATTTTGTGCCAGTCATATCTTAACCCGGTATGGAGTAATTACACCCAACAGTAGTTTATATGGTACTTACTACCTGGCATGTATTTTTTAAAAGCATCTGCTTTATAAAGACTAATTTTAAAGTTTCAGAACCTTGCCTTCTGTAGTACTTTAAAATGTTTCATGTTTGACTTCTCATTAATTATTTGAATTTCTTAAATGTATCAGCATAACAATTTGCTATCTTATTCAACAAGGCCAGGTATAAGAAGACCGAAGATTTTTCCCTTTTTTAGCCTTAAATCTGAATGGAGTCAATACCAGTGTAGAAGAGTACTCTTTTAAGTAGTAGGTGATCCATGAATTGTTTTGTCTAATTGAATTCCTCTAAGGTCCTAATATTGGATTATTCATTCTCTGTGTGAGCCCCAGGCACTGTGTTAAATACATCACAATTATATAGACCTCTCATCAACCCAGGGAAAGGGGAGCTATTTGTTTTTATAATCCCCTTTACAGATTATGGAAACTGAGGCAGAGTTGAAATAACTTGCTTAAGGTCACAGGGCTAATAGCCAATGTACTCTGATTTCAGAACTTAATGGAAAATAATTAGCTAAAATACTAATTTACTGCAGTTTCCCTAATAATTCTTAGAACACATCTTACTGCAATTGAGAGCACATAATTTGATTTCAGGCAAACATTTAAATCAAATTTAGGTTTACAGTCTCCAGTGATAATATTTAGAACCTTAATTTTCTTAGGGCCGTTTACTGTTCACATTTCATTCAGATTAATTTGGTCTGAGAAATGATCCCAGTAGTTGGTCAATAGACCAAGGGATATTGCACCGAAGCCAGTAGAAGGTGGGTGTTACAGTCTAATGCATAGTCATGTTATGTAGGCTGTATTTCTCCTACAATCATCCATGTGAAGTGAGGCATTTTTCCAGCCAGCTATAATCTCCTCAGGGTTTTAAGAGTACTGGTACAGAGTTCTAGGGATTAGGATATTCCTCCTCTAGTGGTCTTAGCTCAAGGTTCCCTCACTAATGGCCACCAGTGCTCAATTAACTTTTATAAAGATATGTTTACCACAACCAGGTAGCGCAGTAGATGGAACACTAGTCTTGGAATTAGGAAGATCCGAGTTGAAATCCTGCCTTATTGGCTCTGTGAGCATGTCACTTAACTTTTGGTTGTCTCAGTTTCCACATATGAGATCAAATTTGTAAAGTATTTTACAATAAAATGTTCCTACTATTACTCATAATTATGATGATGATGATTTCAAATATATAGCAAGAGAAATAGATTATTTCCTTCTTCTTCTCTGGAGAGAATGGGCTTAAACTTAATACGGTTTCTCCATATCATCTGTCCCATCTAGTACATACCCCAATGTGGCATCTTGCTGGAAGGGTTCTCTTCTTTGGCACAACTGGGCTGGGTCCCAAAGGCTGGGCTAATCCCTGGAGATTGCTTTTCTTCCCTCAGGGCATTGATGCCGGGTTGTCTGCAAAACCCAGTTATGGACTGTCAGTTAATCTTTAGGAACTCACCAGGTCATAGTATCCAACTTCTTGGGCAAAGAACAAAGGCCTGGATGGGAGAAGACTCATGACTTCTCCTTGGTGCTTCCATCAGGAAGGGAATGAAAGAAAGAGACCAAACCCAGAGAAAGGCCCTGAGGCCATCTAGGACCTTGAGGCTTGATAGCCACAGCCTATCAAGTGACTTGTGTTCAGCATCTGGTTAGCAGACTGGGAACAGAAAATGTCTACATGTGCTTCGAATTCTAAGGCAGTTCCATTACATGCTACCAGCTTCCTCACATAGACCATTGTATCAGCGGCTCTGTTCATTTGCCAGGCCCCTATTACATAACTCTCCACTCCGTGTATTTTGGCTAGTACTATTCGGCACAACAAGTACTATCTGTAAGCAATATGGAACTCGGCCACTGGCACCTATAAGCATGGTACCCGAGGCTTGGAGGTAGAGATAGTTGTGAACTGTTGTACTCTTTGGAGAGTACAGGGGGAGTACAGTATTTTTGCAGACTGGGTCAGGTGGCTGTTGCCAAGAGTTAGGCCGTTGCCTAACTCTTAAGAGGGACTGCTCACACAAACATATTTTGTGTATATCCCAGTGTTTTCACAATACCAACCTTCCTTCAAAGCACAGATCACACACTGCCTCCGAGAAACCCTTCCTTATCTTACCAGTTATTAGTTCTTCTTACCTTTTGAAATTGTTGAGGTTTAGGGGTGCTTGAGACCCACAGATATGAACACACCGGGTCCTGCTGAATGAATTCAACTCAAGTATTGTCTAAGCCAAAGTAAAGCAAAGTTTATTAAAGATTCTCCATAATGGGTAGACTCTTGGACAAGTAGACAAGGAGTGCGTCTGTGCTAGATTACTTTCAGTCTTGTCATGGAGGCAAGATGGGTCTTATATACAGAAAGATTATGGGAGGATTTAGGGGTGGTCTAGGGGAGGAGTTTGGGGAGAGTCTTGAGGAATCTAAGGAGGGTCTCTATGGGACTGAGGTCAGACTCTAGGAAAGAGATTACGGGTCTTAAATAGCTAAAGGTTACCTGGAGGTGGCAGATAATTTAGGGCTAGGCTAGTTTAAGGGTAACAGATTTGGGTATTGATATTATGATAGGATCTAAGTAATGGAGGGCTAGACTAGGTTAAAAGTAAGAGATTTGGGCCTCAGGCAAATGCCTCATCTAGTGGGGGGATTCAATTGGAGTTCCAGGGGTTTCCCAAAGCCTGTAACCCATCAAAATTACTTTGTAAATTTTATCCTTATGCATGTTTAACATTTCCGTAAATCTTTCTGCTTTTTGTTGGTGTGTACTCAATACCTAGCACTGCGCTCTGGATGTTTCAGGCCCTTAATAGATGTTTGTTAAATTACATTTTAGAATTTGGTGGGAAATTACTCTTTCATTCATAATCAGAATATGATCTGTTATTGTTGTTCCATTATGTCTGATGACTCTTCCTAACCCTGTGAACCATGTTTTCCATGGAGTTTTCTTGGCAAAGATACTGGAGTGGTTTGCCTTTTCCTTCTCAAACAGAGGTTAAGTGACTTGCCCAGAGTCACACAACTAGTATATGTCTGGGGCTGGATTTGAATTTGTCTTCCTGACTTCAGGGCCAGTGCTACTTCTACAGAGTCACCTGGTTCCTTCCCTAATCACTAGTAGTTAACACTAGAAGTTGCCTCAGTTCAGTCCAATATTAAGTACCTACTATGTCCAAGACATTATAATAGCAAAAATCTCACTCTGAAAATTTTTTTTAAATAAACTTTTCAAAAATACCAATTTAGTTTCTCCAAACATCCCTCTCCCTTCAAGAGAGTCATCCCATATAATGTAGCATTTTTAAAAAGTAAGATAATATTTATAAAATGCTTGGCACATAGCAGGTATTTCCTCCCCTTCCCCCTTAAAGCTATAAAAAGAAAAAAGAGGGGGAAAATCAGCATAACTGATTAATACATTGAGATTCTGAACATTTTTGTTATGTGGAACTTTATGGAGCATCTACCTCTTCAAAGGGTTGAGGTAGGAGTTTCTTCTATCTCTTGAGCCATGCTTCTATGTAATTTTGCATCCTTTAGTTTTGTGTGTGTGTGTGTGTGTGTGTGTGTGTATGTGTGTGTGGAGTGTCTTTCCATTTACGTTGTTGTGGTTACTGTAAATGCTGTTGTCTTACCTCTGCATCAGTTCATGTAGATCTTTCCATCCCTCTCTGTATTCACCACAGTCATCATTTCCATTATATTCATGGATAATGATTTGTTTAGCCATTTCCTAGTCCATGGGCCTCTACTTTATTTCTAATTCTTTGCTATCACAAAAAGTACAACTCCAGATATTTTGGTGTATATAGAGATTTTTTTTAAAATCATTACTATTTTTGGAGTACAAGCTCAGTAATGGAATCTCTGGGTCAAAGCATATGGACATTTTTAGTCACCTTATATGTACAGTTCCAAATTGTTTTCCAAAATAGTTGTGACATTTCTTTAGGTATTTGAGTTGCTCTTTATTTCTTGAAGGAACATTTTGTAATCTAAGAAAACCAAACATCATATTCAATAGGGTTACACTAGAACCTTTCTCAGTAAGTGTGGGAGTAAAGCAAGGATACCCACTCTCCCCACTATTACTGGATATAGTTCTGGATATGCTAACAATAGTAATAAGACAAGAGGAAGAAATTAAAGACATATATAGAGGTAAAGAAGAGATAAAATTGGGGGCGGCTAGGTGGTGCAGTGAATAGAGCACCGGCCCTGGAGTCAGGAGTACCTGAGTTCAAATCTGGCCTCAGACATTTAACACAAAAAAACTAGCCGTGTGACCTTGGGCAAGTCACTTAACCCCAACTGCCCTCCAAAAAAGCAAAAAAAATAAAAATAAAAAAAATAAAAAAAGAAGAGATAAAATTGTCTATATTTGCTGATGACATAATAGTTACTTAGAAAATCCTAGGGAATTGGCAAAGATACTTAGGGTAATATACTAGAGCAGTAATGTTAGATTCAAATAGAATTGGGGCCACTAATCCATACATAAAGATCCCTGTGGACCACACATTAACTTACTTTTAAAGTATTGTATCTTTGTTTTGTTAGATATTTCCCAATTACATTTTTAATTTGCTTAATAAACTGCCTTGAGTCCTGCTGGCAAAGGTATTTGACCACCTTGGTTCTAGAGAATAAAGATTTTCATTCATTCCCCTGGACATTGTTAGTTTATTATTCATTCAGATAATATGTTCAAGCAAAATTGCAGGTTACAGAATAAACCCTCAATATTAACTGCATATAATAACAAATCCGTGCCTATACTTTGTAGGGTTATTTTAGCATAAATGAGAGTTGTACTTTGTCAAAGACCTTTCCTGCATTTATTGGGATAATCATATAGTTCTTTGTTTTTTATATGGTTAATTATGTTGATTATTTTCCTTTGTCATAAATCCAACTTGATCATAAATGAATTTCATAGAAGTACTGTCTCTTTGACCAGAATTTATTTAAATTGTTTGAATTCGATAGTCAATAATGATATTTGGTCTATTGGTGTTTTTTTTTTTAATCCTTTTCTGGTTTACTCATTTATCTCATGAAAGAGTACTGGTAGAGTGTTTTCTTTCTCAGTTTTTGAGAATAATTTGTGTAGTAGTAGTATTGTCCCTTAAGTTGGATAGAGTTCTGTGAATCCCTCAGGACCAGGAATTTATTTTCTTTGGTAGTTCCTTTAGAGCTACTTCTGTTGCCTTTTCTGAGATGGAGTTATTTAGGGACTTGGTTTTATCTTGTTAGCTTTGGTATTTTTTTTTATTGTATGCAATGATTCATACCCATAGGCCCTCACCTCTGCAGAGAAGGTGGGGAGATGTTGTTTCATATCTTTTTTTTTTTTTTAGCTTTTTGAAGGGGGAAGGCAGGGCAGTTGGGGTTAAATGACTTGCCCAAGGTCACACGGCTAATAAGTATTAAGTGTCTGAGGCTAGATTTGAACTCAGGACCTCCTGACTCCAGGGCTGGTGCTCTATTCATTTCACCACCTAGCAGCCCTGGTATTTTTTTTAAACAAATTTTCATTGATGTCTTCTGTTTTTTACCACATCATTGTCATCCCCAGTATTCTCCCTGCCCCTTCCAGAGAGACATACTGTAAAACAAGTAGTACCTTTTTAAAGAGGAAAAAAAAATCACAACTGATTGATAGATTGAAAAAGTTTAAAACCATACACGGTATGTATAATAACATGTCCTTAGTAAACTGGATACATTTTCTTTGTGAGAGGAAGTGTAAACAATTGGGGTCATCCATAAGCATTTCCTGTTGGGGTTATCACTTGAGATAAAGCTTGTGTGTAGCCTAGATCTGGAGGTAAGGAAGAGAGTGCATTCCAGGAAAGGACAATCTATCTCTCTCCTTTCTGCCAGTTGTGTGCCTTTGTGACATCTCAAGTTGGATTTCCAACATCTCAGCTCATCCCTAAATACCCCATCCTCCCTTTTTCCCCCTTCTCTTTAACTTTTCCTTATTCCCAACTAAATTAATATTCTTGAGGATATCGCCAAGTGTTCCTAGTTTCCCAGAAAGGATTTTATCCTTGATTCTTCATTCTTGCCCTACATATATCTGTTATGTTGCCAAATCTTGACACTTCTACCTTTCATAAGATCTCACATATGTATATGTATGTATATGTATGTGTATGTGTATGTGCATATGTATATTCTTTCTGTTTCTATACCTCCCACCCTTGAGGCCCATTTCCCTGCCTTCAGTCTTTCCCCCCACTACAATCCAGCCTTCATTGGGCTGCCAAAGTGATTTTTCCATCTGTGTCAAATTCCAGTGGCTCCGACCTCTTTCTTACCTCCAGGCTGAAATATGACCCCCTTTGTCATTTAATGCTCCCTCTTCTCCACCACCACTATATTGCCCTAAACTGTTCTTCCCGTGGGACCAGCCATCTCTGTCCCTTTGCATTGGCTGGCTGTGGCTTCTCTCCTGCATGGAATTCTCTTTCTTCTGACCTCTTTTAAGACTTAGCTCAAATTCTCACCTTCTGCAAGTGGTTTTTTTCTGGCTCCCTCAGCTCCTACTGCCTTCATGTTTCCTGTTGCCTTCCTTCTGCTTTGTTTTATCTCCTACATTGTTATTTATGCATTTTCTCTCCCCGTTGAATCTGAGCTCCTTGAGGGTCCAGACCAGTTTTGTCTTTTTTCCCCCAGCATTTACCAGTGGAATGTTTTCCCTAGCATTTATCACATGGTAGTTGCCTGGAGCATTTTGCATAATAAGCAGGGCCATTGTGTCTGGAAAATATGTGATGAAAACTGCGAAAGAACTTTGTAAATCAGCTTTGAACCAGACGATGACAAGATTGACATGTGAAACAGGATCAGGAGAGTGTCATGGCCATGCCTGTCCTGAGGTTTTCCAATAGCATTTTCGCAGCTGTGTAGAAGATGACGTGAACAGGGCAAAGGAGGTCAGTTAGGAGTGCACATGAGAGATGATAAAGGCTTGAACTCTGGTGGCAGCTGAGTTAAATGGAGAGAAGAGAAAGGTATTTGGGGGATATTGTGGAGAAAGAAATGACATTTAGAAACTGTGTGGGTAGGGGCAGCTACATGGTGCAGGGCATAGAAGTCTGCATTTGAAGTTAAGAAGACCTGAGATTAAATATTACCTTGGATAGTAAATAGCTGAGTGACCTTGGACAAGTCACTTAACCTCTGTTTCAATTTCCTCTCCTGTAAAATGTGGAGTTGTAGCATCTACCTCCCAATATTACTGTGAGGATTAAATGAAGTAAAATACATTTAGCGCTGTGAAAACCCTAAAACACTATATAAATGCTCACTGTTACTGTGCTCTTTACTCCAAAGGGTGAATCAGGGTTGCACCGAGGTTCAGAACCTGGGTGACTGGAAGGGGATGGTAGTGTTCAGAAGAGAAATCAGGAAGTTAGGAGAAGAGATGCTTTTTGGAAGAATTATACTTTTATATTTATATATATATAATTTATAATATACTTATAATATTTATGATATCATAATATACAAGTAATATAATATTTATAATAATTTATATTATATTTAGTTATAATCTTGGGAGAATTATAATTTCCTTCCAAATAGCACATTTTGGATATGCCTTTGGGAAATCCAGATGTTGTCTAGCTGGCAGCTGGAGCTCCTACTCTGAGGGCTGAATATGTAAATGTTGGGAGTCATCTGCATAGTTATGATAATTAAACTCTTGGGAATCAGTGAGATCACCCTTAGACAGTGAACTGTATGTTGTCTTTCCAGCTCAAAGTTCTTTGGTCCTATGCTATGAATTATAATAGAGTAACTTAAGTAATGTCCTATCTATCAAATGGTGCATGGAATAATTTTACATTTCCAGATAATTTGACTTTGTACTGTCAGGGTATTGAACAGTAGTTTTTTTTTTGTTTGTTTTGTTTTGTTTTTTTATGCAGACCTGTACTTTGATTGGCATAAGGAACAATCCTAAAGGGAGCAATCCCTTTCAATCAATGCAAATGTGAGGGGTTTAGAAGTTCTGTCATTTCTCTAGGTTGATACTTAGTATATATATACCAGAGGCTGACTTGAACCCAGTTTCTCCTGGCTTTCTAGTCACTAGGTCACTCAGCTCCTTTTGCATATAGTGGTTGCTGAATACATTTTTAATTGGGTTGAAGGTAGAGCCTGGAGGGGGAGTAGTGTCCTTAAGAGAGACTGGAGGGAAGTCATATAACATTACACAAGTTGTAAGTAGCGACTGAAGGACGAGGTGTGGTAGTGCAACATTTAGCAACAGTAACTCGGTCCGTTTGTTAGTAAATATAAAAGGACACTTAACTCTAGTCCAAACCAGGACATTTGTTTGGCTGTTCTCTCTCCCAAGATGCTTCAGAAGCACCGTGAGGTTGAGGGACCTGGGTTGTTCTTTTGAAAAAGCACAAAATAAATGTCAAAGAATGAGTCAAGGAAAAGAAAAGTGGAAAGGAAGTGGACTCCTACATTTTCTCATTGTGCAAGTCATAATTGCCCCGCCAAGATTTCCTTTCCTGAATAATTTCCATTCTGTCCTTCCGCAAGTAAGTGTTCCTCCGAGGTGCATCGGGAGTGCTGGGGAGCAGCAGCGAGGCACTCTGTGTTCCAGGGATGCCAGCTTGTACTTTGGTAGGGATCTGGCAGAGGACCAGTCTGCAGGCGGGGCTCTGGCAGCTCCCGGGCCCCTGCACTTCAGCACCTCCTCCTTGATAGGCTGGCCACCCTGGCTTGTATTTTTTTTTCTATCCAATCCTCCTCTTTTTCTGGCCTTAATAGGCTAACATGCCCAATTAAGGAGGTGGATTGTACCACAAGAATCATCTTGGAAGGGGTTTGTTTGTTTTTTTTTTTTCAATGTACGCAATCCCCCAACTTTCTATTGCTCCGGGAATGATTTCTTCCCTTCCTCCCTTTTCAGAGTTTGTTTTTTGGCTTTGAGTTGTTGCCCAGTGAGTTTCCTTAGCTGGGTTTCTTTCCTTTCCTTTCCAGAATTTTTGCCCCGCTTGATATTAAATGCTTTAAATTCCGGAGCTTAAAAACGAACTCCCTGTGCCTAGGAAAGTGGGTCAAGCTTGCTGAAATCCAGAGTGCCCGGATGTCTATCACAATTCATGTAATCCCAAACTGAACGAGAGGCTTAGTTTAGGAAACTGGAGGCTCTGGGAACAGGTAGGAAAGTGACTTGTTTTTTTTTAAAGAGATTGCCGTGGGTAAGGGAGATAGGCAACAGACATCCACTGACCCGCTCTCAACAAATGCTGAAGGAGATTTTGGCTGGAGGGCCAGCCAGATGAGAGGCTTGATGGACTGCAGACTTTTTGCTTTATGAACTTAATTATGGCTTCCCCGTCAAGGTAAGGAAAGCACTGGGAGAAACTTTTTTTTTTAAACTAAGGCCTAAGGGATGGAACGTTTGTTGTTCCAAGGATAGGGAAAGAAAAGCAGCAACTTTTCCATTGCTTTTCTCGTCATTTCTCATGTTAATGTCTTTATTTTTTACCCTCAGGCTCAAAATAGTTTCCTGTATTTTCCACTTACTCAGCCTGCCATCTAGTAAGGAAGGAAATAATGTATTTGTTTGCATGAAAAATGAAGATTGAAATTTGTTTTGGAAGACAGTGGGAGTTGTTTGGACCAAAATTATTTGTGTAATTATCTTTTTCTAAACTGTTGGTCAGTCTTTTTGTGTATCCTTGCTTCAGTATCATCATTTAAGATTTTTAGGTGAATTAGGGTTAAGTTAAATAGAGTTCATGTTTGAAAAGGTATTTGGAACCTTGTCAGATGTTACTCAGGATTTTGCTAATAAAATGTATAGTTTTGTATCAAATGATTGTGGGTGAAACTCCAGAGTTTCTCCAGGCTGGAGATGGACTTCGAATTGGGAAGGGGAGAGAATAATTAACTAGGATTGTTGTCACTGGGCCTGGGTTGTTTGTTGTCTGGTTGATATCAAGAAAGTTGTTAATTACCTTGAAATTCAAACTGCCCTGTGATATTTTCGCTTTCTTTTGAGTGCTACTACTTCCAGAGAAACTTCAAATGTGCAAAGTAGACATTTGCTTTTAACTCCTTGAATGTCTTAGAAAACAGGACAAGTTCTCATTCCAGAACTCCATTTCTGAAAAGTAAAAAGGGAAACAGGTCGTAAGCTGCAGTTTGATGTTCTCTGTCTATTTTGGCATAGTTTGTAGACTAAGCTTGTTTATGGATTTGAAAAAACAAAGCATAGTATATGATGATAGAAAATAGGAACTAGTGCTGTCATTTCATTAGTACTGTAATTCCCAAAAAGTAATCTCCATCATGCAAATTAAGACCTTCTCTGCAATTTGTACAGTCTTAGAGAATTGCTTTCTAATGAGTTCTGCATTTCTACCCAGGATCATGTGGCCAGTATGTGTCAGAGGTCTGAATTCAACTCAGATCTTCTTGGCTCCATGGCTCGATTCTGTCCACTGCTACTTTTCAGGGATAAGAAACACTGAAAACTTGGATTTGGGCCAAACCACCACTTTCACCCACTGATTTTGACTTTTTACCTAGGCAAAAGTGGCTGAGAAGTGAAGATTGAGTGTTTACAGAAGAAGTCTGTATGTTTTTCCTCCTCCATTCCTGCTAGAATTCCTTTGCTCTGTGATTTAGTGTCTGCAGAGAAGGTTCAGAATATCTCCAGCTTCTTCTATTGCATGTCATTATGTCCTTGAACCTGGAACCACATAGGGGCTGGGGCTGGCACTTGGGTCTAGGATTGCTTATGATGAACAGATTTCTCATGTGCTGAATTCACCCTCCTTGCACACAGACCTAACACTTATCAGTGCCAATGGGAGACATTTTAGAACTTATGCATTGTGAAAGGAGTGTGCAGGATGATTTCAGATTGTTTTTGAATTTCAAGCAAAGCCTATAACTCATGCAGTGTTGCATTAGATTTAAGAGATAGGGGCTGATGAAGAGCCATGGAATTTGGGGAATCATAGAACAACTTTGCTGTGTACCATGTTTTCCACTCCTTTTCACTCATCTTTCATTTAGATTATGTTGGCCTGCTTTATCCTTGGTTGTGAGATGGATTAGAGACACAAGTCGGATTTGGGGTCAGTTATGCCAGCCGCCTGTTTGTATGATCTGTGGCAGGTCACTTAAACTCTCACTTTGATCATCTATAAAGTGAAGAGGTGGTGGTGGTGGTGGGGGGTGAACTTCTAATACCCCCATCCAATTCTAAGTCTTATGATCCCTGGGGATTTGTGGGTCAGATCTTACAGGATCCACTGGTAGGGGAACCTTGCAGATTTGTTCTGTGAAGTTTGGATTCAGTCAGAGGGCTGCACTTGAGAACCTAGAGGGCCTCTTATGACTTTGAGGCCACAGGTTCCCCACCCCATTTAATAAACTGTGAGAAAACTTGACTTGCTTTTCAGGTGGTGGAGCCTGAAGGTAAATTAAATTGGATTCTAATAGCACTGATCAGGGGGCCACCCAGGTGGCACAGTGGGTTGAGTGTTCAGTCTGGAGGCAGGAAGAACTGAGTTCAGATTTGATCTCAGATACTTAATTTACTAGCTGTGTGATCCTGGGCAAGTCACTTAACCCTATTTGCCTCGCTTTTCTCATGTATAAAATGATCCAGAGAAGGAAATGGCAAACTACTCCAGTATCTCTGCCTAGAAAACCCCAAGTGGGGTCACATAGAACTGGACATGACCGAAGGACAATGGAACAACACTGATGTGGGTCCTGTGTCACGGAAGTACCATACTGTATATTGTAGGAGAGCTGGGTACACTTTTTTGCCCACTGAACACTGATGTAAAGGGGCAAATGGGCATCTTAATGATTGGATTGGGATCATACACATTGCAACACATGCAAAATCTGCCAAACTGCTTTTTCATACTTAATGTGTGTTTGTCCTGTAAAGTGAAAGAATTTTTAGTAGAATGACAGAGAGAATGGACCTCTTTCAGAGTTAAAGACAGGAGAAGTTGTTTGTAGTAAAGAGCACTCATTTTCAGAACTCTTCTGGAGAATACTGCTCACTGGGCCTTTTAACATTCATTTTCAATTTTCTACCACCCACTTCCACAATTAGATTATGCTATACAAGGGAGAAGACCACATCTCAGGTTGTAAGACTATCTCTGGAGAGCCAAGTGAGGTTAAATCACATCGTTTCTTTTAAATCTGAAAGTACAGACTGTTTTCCTTTATTTGTATAGGTGAGAAGATGAAATGAAGAAAATGTGAAGTGGCTTGTTTTTAATGGTTTTTCATTATGGGTTTTTTTAAATGATAATTTCACATGTGGTTTATTTTCCATTCTCTTGAATGGTTGGTTACCCAGCTGCATGACTTTGAAAATTCAGAGTCAGGTAAGGCCTGATAGACATTATTTTAAACTTTCAGAAATTTTTGTCAACTTTTCCGTGCTCTTTCTTAGAAAGTAGGCCTGCTTTCCACAAGTAGGGAACTTGCAAGGTGGTCCTGTTGTCCAGTTACATAACAGCAATTTTTAAAACTTTTACTTTCTTAATTGTAGTCGCAGTTTACTTCAGCTTTGAAACTGAGAACTTAGTGTTTTATTATAGAAATAACATAATGGTCATGTTTTCTGGTGGAAAAACCAGTTAAGCTTTTTTGGTGTTTTTAAATCAAGTTAGAAAAAGTCAAATGAGGCTTAACATATGACACATTTGTGTGTGTGTGTGTTTTTTCTGGGGGATAAGCATGCTTTGGACTGAGTCAGCTCTGTAGGGAATGTCGTTGGTGAATATTACTGGGGAATGTGAATGCTTTGTTCTGTTTTGTCTCCCCTCCCCCTTCCCTATTGGAGAACCAACCCTATTTATGAGAAAAGATACATACCTTTACTTCTATCACCTGTGTTAAAAAGCCATGGTTTTTATGTGTGCAGTTTTTTTTTTTAAACTAGAGACTCTTGTCTTTTGGTGGTAATTTTGTACATACAACTTCTTTTTGTAATAATAGCATCTCTGCTTTTGCCTGTTCTCTTAAACTAAGTTTTCTTATTTAGGATAATACATCTGAGGACTCTAGGTGAGAATGGGTTCTGTTCTTTCCTGCATTGTACTTAAAATAGCTTCCCAGGTTTTCTTCCTTTAAGCTGGAGGTGATTCTTCAAGGGATTAGCAGTTTTCCTGGTAATGGCTTCCCAGAGTTAGACTGTAGTTTGCTGATAATTTTAAAATCACCAAAATCACAAATAGCAGAATTGTTCCTAAAATACTGCTGTTAATCTCCAGAACTTGAGGGTCACTGACAAAAAGCAGGACCAATGTTTTATAAGCCATGCATTCTTCTGTTGTATCTTAGGAAATCTATGAAAGTTAAGAAGTTCAAGGTGATGCAGCTGCTGGTCTGTGATAATTAAAAGGAATAATAGGGAAGAATAATGTTGAAAGTAAAGGGATTGAGGAAGCAATGAGCAAGCAAGTTATTTTAAAGCATAATCATTTATGTACCATTTGGACTCTATGCTTGCTTACTTTTTCCTCCTTTGACATAAATTGAAGATGTGGACGAGCACCATTTGCAATATATATATATATTTCCACCTTATAGAGAAGACTCTTGCTTAATTATAACTTGAGGTAGGACTAAAACCGTGGCCTCTTTTTAACTGTTGGGTTTCTTTTAGTTAGTTATGAGTTAATTTTCATTAGCTAGTATGTGGGAATACCCTTAAGTACAGGTAATGAAAGTGACATCCGGAACTACTTCCCACCCATTTTTAAACATCATCTGTTCTGTAGTCATTGACAGTTGAATTTAATATGTGGGTGGTTTAAAAAAAATCTTAATTTTATGTTTACTTTGGATTGAAGTGTGTTTTCCTCATTGAAGTGAAGGAAATCCTATGCTTTGGACTTACTTGATTTGGAGTTCATGATTTTCTGTGATTAAACCAAGATAATTCTTTATTTCTCAGCTACTGTAACAACAAAAGCAAGAATTGTTGGGTTTATTAATCTTTCCAGTGCTTGGAAGAAGAAATACAAAACCTGAATTCAGTTCAGTTTAGTAAGCATTTGATATATGGTAGGCATTTTGTTACTTACAGGGCATAAGAAAAACGAAAACCCTGACCTTCAAGGAGCAACAAAACAGTTTGTAAACAGCGAACAAATACAAATAAAATCCAGCAACATCTAACTTCCTTCCACTTGCAAGATGATGGGGATACAATATAAAAAATGAAGCACTCCAGTTACAAAGTAATTTGAGGGGGGAGGTAGGGAGTTGAATGAGCAATTTGAAGGACTTGGGGAAAGGTAATCCTAGGAAATAGAATTTGAGTTTAACGTAAGGATTTCCAGAGGCAACCTGGAGAGACAAGCTTGGAAGACACCCTTAGGTTTCCGCTTCCTTGATTCTCTTACCCTTCCCCCATCCAAAGTCCTCATTAGTTTATTCATCTTGTTTGCTCTTGGTGACTACTTTGCTCCACACCCATTGAAAAGTGTAAGCTGCTTGTGAGCAAGGACTTTCATTTTTCTCTTTGGATTCCCAGCAGAGGTCCTGGCACGGAGTAATCAGTGACACTTGGTAGATCCATGTTTGATGAACTGAAGCACCTAATGAATTCATTGTATTTTCTTAATTAATTTTGTTAAATATTGCCCATTTCCTTTTTAATCTGCTTCTGTTGGTCACATTCCCTTATTGTTCCTGATACTGAAGGTCTACATGACCTCCAAGGAGGGCCTGCACCTTCATTTCGATCTGTAAATTCAGCCAAAATAATAACAAATGTTTTATCATTGCTACGTATCACTCAGATCTCTTCCTTTCAGTTTCATTTAAGGTGTAGAAGTTGAGGATAAAGAGTTTTGACTTTTTCTACTTTGTTTACTGGGTTGCAGATTCAGTTTTCTGGGCTATGGTTTATGATGTTAATAATTACACTAATGCAACAATTACAATTAGGTGTTAAAATAGATAAATTTTTGATTGTCTTTTTTTTCCTGATGATTGTAATTGATCATTTCCCCCATGTTTTTTCCTTCTCTGAAAAGTACTCTTCTGTGGTATTTTCCATTTTTTATTTCCTATTTTAACTTAACCAGTTTAACATGCTATCTGGCGCCTTAAAAATCTCTCTCTTATAGTAGTCATTCAGTATTAAACTTATTATAAACAAAAGGTGACCTTCTATTTTATTTACTTCTACTCTATTATAGAATAGGATGTCAGATTTTTTGTTTCTTATTGCCTTTTTCTAACTCAAAGTACTTGTTTATAATTAAAATTTATTCATTTGCTTTATTTTAATAGTGTTCCTCCCCTTATATTTGTAGATCTATACTGGCTGTTGGGAAATGTTTAAATGTAGATTCCTCCTGCCCAAGTTAATTAGATTTTCTATTTCTTCTATTCCTGGCTTGGCTACATTTGTCTCATTACTTTCTGTTTTCACTTTCTTTCCTATATCCAAAATGGCCCCCCACTTCCTTGGTTAGGAATACCTAATGTTGGTTTAGCTGAGACAAAATCCCCCAAATAAAAGAAAAAAAAAGCTTGAGGCAGGTATTTTTAGGACCTCCCAGTGTTTATTCAAGAGTATTCTATTGGACGGACTCTGTACAGTTTTTCCAATTAGAAGAACTGTCTAAGATAGTATCTTTCTTAGGAACAGAATACTACCACTCGAGCTTTTTTTTTTCTTTCCTTCACTTTTTATATAGAAACCAATGTTGTGAGTCATGCATAGTAACTTCCCCTTACAAAATACTGACTCACAATTTATTAGAGTAGTTATACTTTTTTATTTAGATGAAAATCTTGGTCAAGAAATCAGGTCGGTCATTGTCAGCGTTGTCCACAGTTTCTAGAATTTCTCCTTTTCTTTCCCCACAGCCACAGTTTAGGAAGTCCTTTATTATATTAAAAATACCATAGTATTATTTAGTAATATACCTGGGGGAAAATGTTGTGAGAGATCTTACAGTTCTTAGACCTGCACCTTTCCCCCACCCCCCACCCCGCCTTTATTTATTTCTTTTAAATTTATTTTTAATTTTCAGCATTCATTTCCCAAAGATTTTAAGTTACAGATTTTCTTCCCGTCTAGACCTGCACTTCTTAAGGCTTGGCCAGTCTAAGTAGAGGAAGTTGTAACTGACAGTCTTGGTCTACTCTTGTGAATTACAGGACTATACATGTAGAAGACTGACATCAGAATTTTTACATTCTCTGGAAAGACTATTCTGTGTCACAAAATGTGAAAACATAGTAGAGTTTTAAAATTTAACTTGATTTTTAAAAATATGATCTGGAATCTAGAAAAATGCATATTCCTCCCCAAAGCTGTGTTGTTGTTACTATTTTAATTAAAGGACAAGTTCCCCAAATCCACCTAAAGAAGGCTAATTTTACTTCAGATTTTTCTTGGCTAGAACAATGTCTTCTTTACCAAAAGCTGCCTGAAAATAAAACCCAGTTAAGTTAATAATGTTGCTTCTCGTTTTACTGCTTTCTTACTCCCAGTGATTAGCAACTTTTCTGAATTGTGTGTAATTTAATGGAATATTTTCAGAGCTTGTGAAATGCCAGTTTATAGTTGTATCATCATTGTTTTATTACACAGTTCTGCTGTTATTGAATGTTAAATAATAAAATCAAAGGATAACATTACAGGGAACTGAATATTCGAATTAGAGCAAATGGTATTTCCCCATAATAAAATTAAGGAACTGGTCTCTGGAATGTGGGTGTTGTAACTTTGCAGTCCTTGGAACTTTGTTTACAGGAAATTATTTGTCCTTTCAAAAGCAAAGCTGCAAATTCAAATATAAGGCAATGCTCTGCAATTGCCCTCTGCAGTATAATTAAATTTTGATTTTTCTTGCATACATTTTTGTGGTAACAAAACAGTTAGATTACACATGGTTTGGGGCCTGGGTAATAGGAATATAACATGGTTGATTTTCTGATTTTGCAAGCAAGTTTGTTTCCTTTCCATGAATGCTTATTTTCTCCAGCAGAATAGAAGGTATATGTGATGCTTTTTACTGGGTATGTTTCTGGATGGTTCTTTGTAAAATGAATCCTATTTGCCTGTTTTGTATTATAACTTCAGTCAATCAATATTGATGTCTGCTATAAGCCTAGCGATTTGTAAAGTCATATACGTATGTTTGCCTTGGTTGAGGAAAGGGAAGAGAAGAGAAAAAGGAAATAAATCTAGACAAGCAATTTTAGAAATCCTTCACTTTCTTTTGTGATCTTCAGCTAACAAGTTAATGATTTAGAATGCACATTTGCAAGTAATAAGGCCTATCTGAAAAGTTTAAGGTGGAAATTTTCCAAATGTAGGGAAAAGCTTTATTTGGAAGTTTTAAAAAACCATATATACCATATACTACCATATACTACCCAAATTTAGTGTAAAGAAAAAAAAGCAGTCTAAGAAGTTTTATAGAGTTTATAGACAATCAGTTTAATCAGTTGATTTTTTTGTGTGTTTTTTTGGAGGGGGGAAGGCAGGGCAATTGGGGTTAAAAGTGACTTGCCCAAGGTCACACAGTTAGTAAGTGTCTGAGGCTGGATTTGAACTCAGGTCGTCCTGACTTCTGGTCCAGTGCTCTATTCACTGAGCCACCTAGCCGTCCCCTAATCAGTTGATTTTTAAAGTCCTCACATTAAGAGTAAACTTTATGAAAAATGAGTACTTTTTCTTCTCTTTATCCTTCCTATTCTCAATTTCCCTGCCGTGTTGAATTTCATTTTCCTTATTTTTAAAATAAAAATCATAAGACTTATACTATTTCCATTCATAGGGTTGGTAAGAACAGCATTTATATTACAATTTGCTTTTAAGGAGGCTATATATGCTCCAAAGCACAACAGCCATGGGGTACCAGATTCAGTCTGTCCACTAGAATACGTCACTGAGATTCCTCTTTCCTCTGTTGACCTTCTCCTACTGCAGTCCAAAAATGAACGAGCAAGACATTGCATTCCAGTGCTCTTGATTATACCAGATGCCTTGGACCATACCAGGGGTTCAGGCTTGGGATTGGAACACTGTGAAACTTTATTCATGGACCATAAGCTTCATCCTTCCTCTCTGGCTAGAAAGCTAGATTCTGGAATGGTATTGCCACACCAACCCCACCCCTCCAAGTATCCCTACCTCCACTGGGAAGGAGGGTTTTAAAAACATTGTTCCTGTTCTCTCCTCCTGGGTCATGTTGCCTTGGGCATATGGTATTGTCTCAAGGCAGTCATGAAAACATATAAAGATAAAAGAAAGTTGAAATCACAATGGGTAGAAATTTCACAAAGTTAGAAACTTTTCTCTCTGTGGGGACTGATCACCTAGAGGTACAGAATCTATAAAATATTTGAAACATTTTTAAACTGACAAAGTATTTGTGATGGAACTGGTGATTTATTCTTGTTTTCCTTTTAAAGTGTTGGGGAAATTTAGAAGGAAAGAAGAAATAATATTTTTGTGTTTATTTCCCTCAATCCCTTTGAACTCAGTTCGAATTTATCATCTTAATGTTCTTCAAGGTCTTTGTACCCTTCCATAAAGTGTAGTTTTGCTGTGTAATTATACTTTTAAGGCTTATATAGGAAGAAGAGACATTTCGTGAAATGAGTGTGGAGCATTGCACATACTGTAAGACGTGTTTGATATGTTGGTTAGTTATATCTTTCTACACAATCCCCTTCATTACAGATCATGTGTATATTAAGAATGTACTGATATATTTGTCTTTCCAGTAGGAAGGTCAAAGAAAACAAGTCAATTTTCAAACTGAGAATTATTCTTATTTTTAAGTGGGTTTCAGTGAAGTTTAAATTTTATCGGATTTGGAATTATAAGACTTGGACTTGAATTGTGAACCTGCCATTTTTTAAGGTCTTGATAATTTTGGATATTTTTGGGTTTTTTGTTTGTTTTAGTTTTCAGCATTCACTTTTATAAGATTTTGAGCTTTAAATTTTCTTGACATTTTCTTTTAACCCTGCAAAATGGTTGTAGCAACATATACGCGGTACTTTTATACTTTAAAATGAATTTGTGTGATTGTGAATGTAATTGTTTTTAAAGGCTAGTGCTATGATATCAATAGGAACATTGAGATGAATGTGTGGAAAACTGCTTTTAGTATTCTTTATTATCAGTTTAAAACCATTTAAGAGGTTACATTTCTGCAGTTGTGCAGTCTTGACAAAATGAATGAAGGGGTAGGGAATAGATTTAGAACAGCAATTGAATAGAATCAGTAAAATCTGTTTTGACAATCTGTAGTGGGAGCAACAACTGAAACCCCCCATGTGGTAGTACAGTAGTTTCTATGGCCAATACAAAATCCCAGCCATGTGGACTGTCTCCCTTTCCGACCCAGTGGGTGCTGTAGCCCACAGTCTGCCTGATGACTCACTAGATAAGTTTCCAGATGGAGATGAGTAGGGTTGATTCCAGAGTTCGAGGACAAAGTAAACCCCCTTTGTTGAATGTTCAGTGAGTCGTGAGTGCCTCAACATTGAATGTGAACTGAGAGTGAAGCTTTAGAGCACTTCTTACAAGTTAGGCTAATTTTGTTTTAAAAGGTGTTGAAAACACCCATGAGCCTTGGTTGCCTCTAAGGATTAGAGGTTCAAGCTGCAGACAGATATCACTTCCTGGTCTCCTGTGTACAAAGCGGCCAGAAGGTGCTAAGTGTCCTCACTGCCTAGGATTGTTGATATCCTTTGGGCTACTACTAATTAAATCTCTTTTTGTTAAGAGTTGATTGATTTATTTGTTAACAGTTGACTGATTTATGAATATTTCATCTTGGTCCAATATTTAACCTGGACTGTGGAGGGACTGTCTTGAGTCAAGCCCAAGTCAGAACAAGGTCTTAGGTATAATCGGAGAACTGCCAGACGTTTTTTATGTGCTTTTTTCATACAAATGTAATTCACCTTGTTACAATGATTACTCTTTTTGAGTGTAAGGCAGCTTACTGGCCCCTCAGGTTACCATAGTCACTCTCTCTGCTGCTTTGGGGAGTTTATTTTAGGAGAAAAGTTAAGAGTATAATCACAATCACTCTGACCCTCTACTTAGGAAAATATAGGCAGAGGTCTTGGCTTTCTGCCTCAGCCTTCATTTATATTTATCCCTACTTTACCCTTGGACTCTTGATGGTTGAGGCAAAATTTAGATTACCAGAAACATCTTGGGTAATAAAGTAGCAAATTATATTCTAGTGTCTGTCAGTAGGTACCTGGAGGGGCAGTTGGGGAAAGAAGACCTTTTCTGGAAGCTTCTCTTACTCCTTGATCTGGGATTCCATCCATTTGAGAATCCCCTCTAATTAATGCTCATGCCTTCGTGCTTTGTTGGATTCGTGCCTATATT
Source organism: Pseudocheirus occidentalis (assembly GCA_028646575.1). Lineage (NCBI taxonomy): Eukaryota > Metazoa > Chordata > Mammalia > Diprotodontia > Pseudocheiridae > Pseudocheirus > Pseudocheirus occidentalis. The sequence goes on from CM053601.1 coordinate 21,526,838, forward strand.
CTAAACATTCACCTTAGGAGGGCAACCTAGTGTACTTGGGGCTATGGTTTTCTTTAAAAAAAAATTTACTGTTATTTTAAAAATAGTTGTTTATTGCTATTTTTCTTTATAATACCCCCAATTCTCCAATATGTACTATCTTCCACTCTCCCAGAGAGCTATCCCATAGAGAAATTTTTAAAGAAGAAAGAAATAGCAAAGCTGACCAGTAATAACCTTGAAGTAACATTGGAAAAGTCTGTGTCAAACATGTTCCATATGCTTTACCCACTCTGCAAAGGTATAGGAGTTGGATTCTCTTCTCTTCTTTGGAAGAGAAAGAGGGGCAGCTAGGTGGCACAGTGAATAGAGCACAGGCCTTGGAGTCAGAAGGACCTGAGTTCAAATTCAGCCTCAGACACTTAACACTTACTAGCCATGTGACCTTGGGCAAGTCACTTAACCCCAATTGCGCTGTATTCCCCACTTCCCCCAAAAAAGAAGAGAAAGAGCTTGTCTTTTTGTCCTTTTGCAACATCTACTTTTCCCTTTTTGGGGGATGTTCTTTCCATCCCCATTGTGGTAATTATTGTGTTGTTTTCTTAGCCTATTTCATTTTGTATCAGTTTATGTAAATCTATCCATATTTATGTATTCATCACATTCATCTCTTAGAGCACAGTGAGAGCCCATTACCACAGTTGGTACCATGATTGGTTTACACATTTACAGTCACTGGCCATCTACTTTGTTCCCACTTCTTTACAACAATTCAAGAGAAATGAATTCCTTAAAAAAATAAAATTTAAAAAATACCAAAAAAAAACCCCTATTCCCCCCCAACATTCTTTCCACTCAGATTTTCTAAGTATATTTGCACTCTCCATGCAGATTTCTGTCTGCTACTGAGATGATCATCAGCCTCTAATTATCTTATCTCTGCAAAATCAATCTCTTTTTCTTGCAATACTTGAGCTGGATCTAACCTGTTTAAGAAAGGGAAATGTTGAAAAGATAGGAAGCTTGATAATTTTGTAAGGACCTTCACTGGCTCCTTTTAAACAGTCCAGCTAAACCACGTGTACATTAGTTGTTGAAACATTACTTTGAAGCTTCTCCTTTTCTACCTTCCTCATCCTCTTGGGATACTCCTCTTCACTATTTTCCATTTTTCTTCCTCCCCTACTTCCGTCTCAGTTGACCCTTACTACAGCCTTGTGACTTAAGCAGTGAGTGTTACCAGTAGTATTTTACCATTGAAGAAGTTCAGGTTTAAAAAGAGGTAGTGAATAATTTAGCTAAAGAGGCAAGTTATTGGAACCAGTTCTGGTTCTAAGTGTAGAGTTCTTCCTGCAATACCATTCTGCTACATTGGAAGAGGACCGTAAAGAGAAGTTTGATTTGACTGCCAACTTCATGTAGAGGAGGAGTAGTAGTAGTAGTAGTAGTAGTAGTAGTAGTAGTAGTAGTAGTAGTAGTGTGATTAGGGTCCAACAGGATCTTGAATACCAGGCTAAGAGGTTTGGGTTTTGAGCAGTGATTCGTGTTTTTGCCAAAGTGTGTTACAAACAGGACGGAAGGAAAACATGTGCCACCACCACCTGACTTCTCCTACTTCCCTGCCCCACTCCCAGTACTAAACAACCCTCAGGAAAAAAAAGAGTGAAAGATAAGCAAAATGGGAGTGACTAGTTGAGACCTAAGTTGGTGTATAATGTTGTGAGAAGCCAATGAAAGGTTTTAAATCCCATAGTGATGTAGTCAAAATATGTAACCAAATTTTTTAAAATCGGTTTTAATTGATCAAAAGGAGGTTAAGTTGAATAGTAAAGGTTGTAGTAGGCTTAAGTATTCAGCGACCTAGAGATCTCCTTGTTCTTATAATTTTAGTACCAGACTTGTTGCTGAATTACCATTTTAGTACCACGTGTTGGTCAAGCCGGCTGTGTAAGTAACTGCCTCTGGGTCTGGATGTTCTCCTGGAAAAATATAGAGTGGAAAATAAAGGTAAAAAAAGTTCAGAAGACGTGTTTTGTAGAATTCAGAGTTGGGAGGTCCACGTCATCCCTTCTCTTCTATAGATGAGGAAATTGAGTCATGGTCAAGGGGAAGAGTGACTTTCCCATGAGTCTGACTGAGAGAAGTAAATATAGTTGGGATTCACATCCATATCCTCTGAATGTGAGTTCAGTAGTTGTGCAACAAAACCACTGGGGCCCTGAATGATTTCTGGAGTTCTCTGTAGCTTTGAGATTCCATGTCCCATCTGTCCGAGAGACAGTTTTAGATATGATTTTTCAAGTTTTTTTAAAAATGTGTTTTCCACATATTAGCTTCGCTATTTTTAGAAGGAAGATGACATTTGAAAAATATTTTGAAATGGGCAAAAAACAAGGCAGATTCATTTCCATGTTGTATAGAAATTAATGGATAACTAGAAAATTTGCCCCAACCTAATAAACAGTAAAATTCAAATAGAAAAACAAGTTGGTCTTAGGAGGATTAAGAGGCTAGAAGCTTTTCAGGAATAGGTGATTTTTAGGTGGTTCTTAGGTATATTTGTCCCAAAGCAAGAGTCCTAGTTTTTAATTCAAACCAAACTCTGCTTTTTCTTTAAGAGTGCTGCAATTCTTTTTTCTTAGTTTTCCTAAGCTCTTGTTATTTTTGTGGTAAACAATTTTTTTTAAAAGGAAGATGTTAGACATGTAGTTTCATTTCTAGAAGGTGTTACTACATAACAAGATGAGATTAACCCTAACTTTAACTTGTAAATCAGTGATGTAAATGACTCTTAACTGGAGTAGTGAAGTATTTAGCATTTAAACCACAGACAATTCTGTTCCTTAAATCTAGTCTTTGGTTTCCACTAGACCCTATACCTGATACCATCACCTCCAGAAAGAAGAAAGCAAAACCAGGGTGAGAAGAAGAGCCAGACTGGAAAATGGTCGTGCTTTGATCATTTTATTCATGGAATTTCTACTATTTCCTGCTTGAAATAGTTGAAAAATTACCAGATTTGAAAGCAGATGACTTGCCTTTGAATTCTGACTTTGCTAATTGAATGACTTTAACCTTGATTAAAACATTCTCCTTTCCTTGAAGAGGTACCTTACTACACTAAATCTTTTTTCTCTGCCCCAGTCCCTTAATTCTATTTTAGCCAAGCCCCTTAATCCATTTACAATATAATACATATTTAATCCAATAATATGCACCCCTTAATTAATGTTATTAATTTGCATTTACTAGTATATTAACAACAAATACCTGTTCAAAGACTTTCATATCCTATCTAATTTTTTTCCTCATAATAGTCTAAAGTAGATTGAGGCTTCCCTATTTTATATATAAGGTAATGCTAATGATATTACCAGGATCATGTAGGAGGTTCCTCTCCACTACTTTTTAGACTTCACTAGAATTGAATTGAAAAGGGAAAATTCCCTTAATTTTTCAAAATCCGAATTCTACAAGTCTATCATTAGGTAGTAATGGCTGGCATTTATGAAATTCTTTATGAAAGGTTTGCAAAGCACTTTATAGATGCGATCTCATTTTATCCCCAGAAGTGAAGTGACTTGGCCAGGGCCATCCAGCTCTCAAGTGTCTGTGGTAGGATTCAAACTTAGGTCTTTCTGACTTGAGTTGAGCACTGTCTAATGCTCTACTTTGAGAATCCCTCTAAGGTTGGTGTGATAGAACTTAGTGTCATATAAAGACTATTTGTCTAAAGGTACTCAGTAAGCTAGAGATAAACCTTGCTTGATAGTGTTCTGAATAAAGATTTAATGTCTATTTCAAATTAAGTTAGGAAATATTATTTCCTTTTTTTCTTAAAAGTATGAGGTTTACTCCACATTTATTATTCTACAACTTACTATAAAGCGCAGCTATTTAAGTTTTTTAAAATACTTTTTGGTAAAGTGTAGCCTTTTAGTTTGATTTAAATCCATTGATATTATTTTGTCAGGGCACAAAAATCAGATAAAAACATTGTTGACTGGCCTACTAGTCAGTCTGTCTGTCTAATTTATCAATTGAGTTTTTCTGCGTTTCTGAAAATGATGAGTTTATGCAAAATGTCCTGCCATAGTTTGTGTTCATTTTTAATTATTTTAAAATTTAAATTATTTTTACATTACTCATTTCCACACAGCAAACAAAAAGTTATGCAAAATAAACCTACATGTGACCTCTGACATCTTCATGTAACATTTCTCCACCAATAGTCTTCCACATCTCCAAGGAAAGAAGAAGGAAGGTCTATCCTTTCCTCATTGCTTCTCAGGGGCCAGCCTCAGTTACTGAAAATTACACAGCTTTCAGTTTCTTCACAATGCCTGTCCTTGCTTTTATATTCTTGTTGTTGTTTATATTATTTTTTTAGTTTTCTTCACTTGATATCATTTAGCCTGTCTTTGCCTGATTTCTCTGAATTCGTGTTATCAGTTATATATTTCAGTGAAGTAACATTCCATCAATGTCTACCCCCCATTTGTTAAGCCACTTCCCGGTTGATAGGTACTCACTTTTCAGGTTTGCTTCTGGTTTCTGGTTGCTATCATAGGATGTGCTGCTATGAATGTTTTGATATTTATTTGGTTAGCATTTATTAAGCATCTACCAGGTGTAAGGTTTAAGAGATTAAAAAGTGGCCAGTTTGGTTGGAACATAATTGTACGTACAGTGTGTATGTAAACTTAGAGACACTATCTATCTCTTAAGGCATGAAATAGTAAAGGATTATTGTGGCCTTGTACTGGTAAAGCATTAATGTTGTAAGAGTGTCCATTGGAGTCAAGGGTCCATGCTTACTCAGAAGCTACACCACCCGATAAGGTGTCATACGCTGTTAGTGTCTTCTGGTTGATATATGATTATCTATTCTGAAATATTACAAATCATGCCTCAAAACTACAGATTCTACTTCTTTGGCCATTCATGTTTCCTCATTTCAATTCAAGACCCCTTTTAATTGGTCTGTACCTCATTGTTACTTCTCCATTTTGTACTCTATGATGGTTGAAATTTGCTTTGAGCAGAGGCAGTGGGGGTGGGGTGGGGGGGAGGTTCTCCTTGTAGTTTATGATTTGTGTTACCCAAGTAGACCTGCCAGTCCTTACTCACCTTCCTTCATTCTTCCACGAAAGGAAGAATTGCTAAGGATTTGAAACAGGAGTTTATTTCATGCTAGACATAATAGTGGGTTACTAGGGCCAGGCAATTGACCATATCACATAGTAAATGATTGTATCATGTCTAGGGTTACAGGAACTCACTTTAAACTCCTTCTTTGTACTCTATATCCCTTTTACTTCAGACAAGCCACTTCCACTCTCTTGTGACAGGAGAGGGTGTACTAAATGAGGGAGAGGCTGGATGGAGCACTGGGCATAGAATCAGGAAGACTCATCTTTCTGAGTTCTTTTTTTTTAATTTTTAATTTTCTTTTTTTGCTTTTTGGAGGGCAGTTGGGATTAAGTAACTTGTCCAAAGTCACATGGCTAGTTAGTGTGTCAAATGTCTGAGGCCGGATTTGAACTCAGGTCCTCCTGACTCCAGGGCCGGTGCTCTACTCACATCTTACTGAGTTCAAATACAACCTCAGATGTGCATTAGCTTTGTGTGCCCCTGTTTGCCTCAGTTTTCTCATCTGTAAAGTGAGCCGGAGAAGGAACGGCAAACTAGTCCTGTATCTTTGTCAATAAAAGCTCAAATGGGGTCATTAAAAGTTGGATGCGGCTAAAATGACTGAACAAGTACTATATAACCTCTTTTCCAACTAGAGAGCCTGTGGTTCTGAAGTCAGTAGAAAGTAGAGGGGCAGTATAATGTCTTTTGAATGTAGTTTTCAGAAAGTCTGGGGAAGCTGGGCAAGGACATTATTTATAATCCTGTAACAAGACAGTTAAGTAACTCTCCTTCTTGCTTTGCTGGGATACACGGGTTACTGGGCCACCAAACCTGTTGAGGCAGTCAGTTTTATAATAATAGAAAATTCTGTCGAAGAAGGTATGAGTGTGTAATAGCTGTGTTATCGTCCTCTGAAGAAAAAGTAAAGCCAGTTTGCTCTTTCAGAAATCCCTCAATTCAGTTAGACACACTTTGAGAAATTAAAGATCTATATCAGTTTTATGATTTGGGATCATGGTCTGAACTTTGATGAGTCCAGTAGCTTTGCGGG